>OZ007593.1:151919446-152598946 GCA_963931845.1 Maratus michaelseni
TCCTGACTTTAGTCGTTTCTGCCGGGCGTTGATGAGTCAGTCAGTCATTCAGGCTTTCTCTCTTTATATAATAGTTTAGATGACATAAAGCTACCAGAACCTTCTGGGCCCGAGTTCTACTTGCACTTGTCCTGTTTTTCTTTTTTTCAGAGATTTGTCAACAATACATCATGAAGAGCATTTAGGAAAATTTTATTATGGTTTTAAAATAACCAAGAAATCTAATTTTCTAATGAAAAAAAAATATATAAATATCACTTTTTCTCTTTTTATACGAAAAAAAAAGAATATATTTATAAAAAGTTTAACAAATTAAATTTTTTTTAAAAAGCATTACAATTTTGTTGTATACAAAATATGTTACATTGAATTAAATATATACATTGCGAAAAAAATCACAAAGTGGCTTGTTTGAAGGAATAATTTTAAATATACCATTCACTAAATCATTTTCCCCATTCATCAACGATTTTTCTTAAAAATCATTTAAGACTAATTTTAATTCCCATAGGAATTAAAATTTAATATATTTGAAGTTTTTGGACATTGATAAAGTAATTTATATATTTTTGTTTCTATAAATGTAATACAGCTATGTTTCCAATCGATAGATAAATGATCACGTCATTTCCATTGATTACATGCTCCAAAAATTAAATTAAAAATTTCATAAATAATATTAAATCATGAAGTGTATTTCCTTTTTTTCAAAAGTTTCTGTACTTATATTTAATAAAATCAATTTGAAATTCTCTCTCTCTCTCTCTCTCTCTATATATATATATATGCTTTATGATGTAGGTTATGAAATGCATGCTGTTTTTCCTTTAGAAATATATATTTTTCTTTTTATTTAAGTGAATATTTTGATTTCCAAACACAAAAGAGTTGCTTCTCATCGCATATAATAAAGAGCAAATAATTTTAGGCTTTCAATAATACAACAATATACAATGAAATTTAAAAAAAAAAAAAAAAAAAAAAAAAAAAAAAAAAAAAAAAGTAACCAACGCTGTCCAATGATGTTTTCGTATGCGGAGGCTTTTCTAGGCTAATATTAAGGGAACTATAGCATATAAAAATATAAAATTGGTAGTTTTATAAACATGTTCAATATACGCGCTGACGAAAACCGTTTTTAAATCAAAGAATTATTCAAAAAGATATTTAATATTGAAATCGGTCAAAATACTTAATACTTGTTTTCTTCAATCACGCATTACATTTTTGTCATGAAACTTTCAGCTTAGCACCATATTGAATTTTACAAACATTGAGATTTTCAATTAGAACACCGATTTTTGGATTCATCGATAAATTTTGCCTTCGGATAGCAAACAGGCAGTAGTCTGTAGAGCAGTTTAGAAATTATGCAGATGTAAAGTTTAGAATTTTAATTTAATTATTTTTTAACAATTAAAAAAGTACAATGCGGGGAGTAGTTTTTTTAAACAGAACTCAAAATCTAATTTATAACATAAATTATAATTTTAAATTCTATTACACAGATCGATTTCTGTTAAAATTAATAACATTTACAATATATGTTTGTTCCGAATAGTAAGTTCTATTTAAAATATTTAAAATTGCTTAAATGGAAACCGTGTCGTGGTAGAGCAGCTATAATTATATATATTTTTTTAATCTTAAAAATAATTTTAAAAATATGTATTGATTTGTCAGTTCCGAAAATCGAGAAGAATGCTGTTATAGATATTCTGCTATGGTAGAAAAAATATGCTCATAAAGAATAATTATTTTTTAGTAATCAGCAAAGTGACATAATCATTTAAGGATTTTAGGAATAAATATTTTCAATAAATATATTCTGTGATATATATAAATAATTGAACAGATTTCACAGATAGATTATGTGGATAATATGTTCTATATAGATTAATATATTTTATGAGATATTGATGACTATTCAAATATTTAGTGTAAATGAATGTATCACCACAAACTGTATCAAATGAAGCTGCAAATAATTGAATTGCTTTACACAAAATATAGTTATTTTATGAAGTTTGGTTCTGATGTTTAACTTATTATATGTAAATATTCATAAATAAATGAAAATGTATAAGAAATATTCTTAAGCTTAATTAATAAGTATGATTAAATTTAATAAAATAATTTTTGACTTTATAACAACCATAATCTATTGTGTTATAGCTGGGTTTTATAGAGATGTTTTAAGTTTTCACATTTGTCTACGCATAAGTATTTTTATAACCCACTCCCCTCGATTTTTTATAGAAATACCTATTTCAATTATAATCTCTACTTTTTTAACATGGCTTTTAAACTATATTATTTACAAATCTAATATTTTAAATGGACCCCCTCCTCTTTTTTCTTTCTATATGTAAATATATTTTAAAGTATTTCTATAATCTTAATTCTTCCTAGTAAAACCGATTTTTTATTTATAACTGCTATTTCAGAAATATACAGTGTTATTGCATACCAATGGACCCGTGCGAAGATTTCGCACTGTAGTCTAATAATTTTGTACTATATCTAATAGTCTTTAGGTGCAGTTTTAAACATCTAAAGTGAAATTATGGATAATAATATCTGCTAACAACATTAGCCAAGCTAGAATATCATCTCATTTATTCCTAACAATAAACTCTCATCGAAGATAGAAGAAGGCACGCGCGAGGAAAAAAAAAATAGCTATTGTATTTTAACTGCATTAGAGCACGACGTCATATTTTAAAGGAAAATACGGGAAAAATAAAATGAAATACGCTTAAATTACAAATATATCTAATATAACAAATTATACCTTTTATGCTACACGTGTAATATACCACTGCTTCGATCAAACAATAATATTTGTTTTCTTCTAAATGTTTAAATTTAAATTTTGATTTTTAATCATAAACACATTTTACTTCTTTTGTACTATTTAATAATTTTTATAATTATTGTTGCGCATCGTATAATGCAGTATTTTATTTATATGGCAATACATTGATTTAAAAAAAAAATAATAATTTTATTTAAGAAAAAAAGCTTATTTAATTAACAAAAATTTTTACTCAAAAAAAAGTTTTAACGAAATGTTAGTGTACTATGTCAGAAGCCACTTTATAAACTTGTCAAATGATACCTCGTTCGTTGTTGTGCGTACCGTAAATTCATAGAAAAAGGTATGCTGACAACAGAAATAAAATATATGATTATTGAACCATATTATTGAACAATATTTAATTGTTAATGTTATTATCTTTAAAAAGCACATTAAATGACATCTACTGTGTTTTAAAAAAAATAAATATCAATACTGTCATATATATTTAACTTTTGTTTGTTTTTTTGGGGGGAGGGAGAAGAAAGAGTACTCCTCCCCATTACTTCGATTTTACCTTAATGGGTCTTTTAAATTACAATAAAATGTACAACACTTAATAAAAAACACTTAATTATACCAAAATCTTATAGTATTGATATAGTTGCAAATTTATTTAAGTTATGTTTTATTCTTCAGCTAATTTTCAGAAAAATTTTCGAATGTGTACCAGTAATGAAAAGAATCTGATAATGAATAATAAGACTATTATTGTTTATTTTTTTGAATAATGGGCATACCAAAAGCCTATGAAAGAAATTTTTAAATTATTTTTAAATTCTTTAAAAAAAAGCCATTCATAATATTCTTATGTCCTTTCTAAGAATATTAAAGTTTGCTCCATACAGTATTGCCAGATGCATATTTCATAAAAAAACGTTAATTGATAATTAAGATTCCTTTCAAAGACTAAAGAAAGAACTAAACGAAGCTTATTAAGAAAAGTCTTAAAAACACATTGAAGCGTAGTATGTAATTAGATTTACTCTCAGGAAGATACTATGTCGACGTTGAGTACCTTATAGTACATTCTTCATTTAAAGTTTATCCTGTTCAGAGTATCTGAAGAGGCACTTCATTTTCCATTACAAGAGGTTAAATATAATTTTGTCTTTACAATTCTTAAAATTGGGTGCATGTTTAGTTTTTAAGTAGAATATATATGAGAAGTTTTTATATGCATATTGAATCAGTAGTTGATACAAACTGCAGAAAGTTTCCAATAATATAAAATTTTCTGTTTGTATTTTTAACATCTGTAACAATTGTACTTGTAATTTTATATTTTGTAAAATTACATATTTTAAATGAATATTAATAATAATAAAAAAAATAAGAGGATTTTTTTCAGAGATTTTTTTTTAAATTCTTATTCAAATCTGTTTATTAAGATTGTCGTGCATTGATGAGATGGAAAGAAGAGATCTTTCCACATTACTAGCGTTACCTGAAAATTATTAAAATACTTGCCAAGCACACTCTACCAAATAAAATTAAATACGTATGCGTTACAGAATGAAAAAAACAAACACGCACCGGCCTAAGTGAATAAAATGAGTGTCATGACTGGCAGCGCCAAAGTTTATGGCAACCCTTTTTTTTTTTCTTTTCTACTACTGAGTAGGAGAGACGGGAGCAGATGTTGGCGGGAGGCCAAAGTGACAGTTTGTGTGGTGCTGCGGGCACGGTATGAAAATAAAATATAGTTGGTAAAAGAACGAATAACAATATTGTAACTGCGGCTACTGATATTCTTTATATATATGTGTGCTCTATGTTTTCCTGTGATGTGTCGTCTTTTCAAATAAACTTGTGTTTAATCGTGAAAAATAGTTGCATTCCTGTGGTATGATGAAAGCAGAAGAACAAAAATGGTATTAATAAAATATAGGTTCTAAATCATAAAAGGCTACGAATGTGAAAGAACCAGAAGTAAAGGGTTTTAAAAGGTGTGTGACACGCTCTCGTACGTAGAACCACAGCTTGGATTTATGAATGAAGTAAGTCGTATGATTATTTATGTTTCTTTATGACGTAAATTAAAAAAGAACTTGCAGAATAGAATAATGTTGAGAAATATTTATGAATATTTATATATATCATTATTGGTAGTATGAGCTTTATTTGAAACGAGATAATATAGATATTTATTGTCTGAGTGCAACGAAAACTCATCATACACAGCGCAGTATTACTTTGCCCCATATATAGCTACGATGGATATTAAAACCTTTCGTCAAGCATAACTCAAAAAATATTTAACGGATTTCGTTCAAATTTTTACAGCAGGTACCTATAAAGGTGACAACGTCGTCTATTTATTACCAAGAATAAGTGTCAAACCGTTTGGAAGTTATATTAAAAAATAAATAAAAAAGCACAATTAAATTACATACGTCACGAAAATTTAGTACATACATCATTTTCACCGGCGGAGATTTTCGTAAATAATAAGATTTTAAAAGATCATGGAGTAACATGGAGCAAAAAAATATGCACGCACAGTGAAATACAATATCAGTACAATGATCAAATCAGTACAATAAAACATATTTCCATTTAATAAAAATGGAAAATTAATCTGGATTTTTTTCTGGTTGAAAGAAAAAAATCCGCAATAACTTTGTATTAGAGATTTATCACAAATCTCAACATTGGCAGCTTTTTATTTCGCGTGTGTAAATAGGAAACAATTCTATGATGTTTAAATAAAAGGTTTTGATTTGCGGCATTATTTCTTCTTATTTTCTTTTCCTTTTTAGTATTTTAAATGGAATTAGTGAAAGGCATGTATTTTAAATTAAATGAGTGGAAGACATGTATTTTTAATGTATGTATTTCAAATGAAATGAGTGAAAGGTTTATAGTTAAATGAAATTAATGAAATATAAAGATGTTATGAGAACAATATTTGGCGAGTTATCAACTGCGCCAAGTTAACATAAAAGTACCAATACATAAGTAAAATGACAGATGTCATATACGCACCACGTTGGCGCGATTTTTCCCCCCACCAATTTGGCGAAAACTTTGTTTTTGAATTTTAGTTACAAATATCAGGCAATAATAGCACGTGATTTTTTATTTCAATATAAAAATAAAATAACGTTATAAATGTAACTTCTACTATTTTAAAAAAGGAAATTAAAAAAAATAATAGTTTGATATCAATAAATATTGATATACATATAAAAGTAATCTGTAGAATTAAAATAAAAAATAAAAGTAAATAAACACAACACAGTTTTTGCCAAATTGGCAGGGGGAAAATCGCGCCAACGTGGTGAGTATATGACATCTGCGCCGGGAGTTTTACCCTTTTATCTGTGCTTTCGGAAATATCAAAAAATTAAAAAATACTTATATCAGTTGTTTTATGTTTTGCATTTTTATACGGACCACTTCTCCATTTTAAGATTTTAAAAGTTATTTACATCAGATATTTCTTCCCTGAGATTCCCACAAGTTATTTTCGGTAATATTTTAGTTCGCTTATTAATTGTTTACAATTTGTCCCCCCCCCCCCTGACAATAACAATTATTTATCACAAAAATGTCTCTTAGTTTTGTTACATATTTTTGTTATGTATTTTCATTAAAATATCGAAAATGGCAATAAAATTTTATTTTAGCATCGTACTTATATTTTTAAGATGACGCAAAAACATGGTTTAATAAATGTATATTTGTAAATACTTGAAAAACATATTTTTCCTCTCTCTAGGAAAATTTGGTAAGATGCTAAAACTTCCTTTTAGCACCATTTTTAATTTTTTCGCCAATCGCGCCAACTAGCACATGATACGGAACTTTTCCCTTTTCAGATACACAACCAAGGTTGGTCTCAAACAAGAGTAATGCTAGCAACAATATTGTTTTAACTCTATAAGAGTTACAAACAATAATGATATTAAATTCTCCGATTAGCTTTGGGCCCGTTTACGGAAGTTTCTCTTAGAAAAAACAAACAGTGGAAGAAGTATTTTACATTTGTTTCGAATGAAGCTCGGTCATAATAATACAAACAGCACTAATATTAACATGGAACTAAAACTTTGAATTTAAGTGTAAATATTTGGAACCATCCCCCCCCCCCTCAAAAAAAGAAAAAGAAAGTTACAGAAATGAATTTAAAATGGCGTTCATCCACGCTTTCTGACATAAGCAATTGGTTGCGAACACGATTACGAAACTTTCACTTAACTTAATAACATGTATACAATAGCCCTTAGGGTACTTTTCCTTTCCAGTTATACGGACCTTGGGGCTTTTTTAAAAACGGTTTTAAGAAGTTCAGATTTACTGCCAAATGACATAAACTAAAATGAAAATAAACGTGATGAATTATTATGCTGGTTTAGGTATGTATTTAAAAAAATTGCATCTGATTACACTTATTAGATAAATTACTCTTGTTTGCATTTAATAACAGATGAACGGCTTCTGTATACTAAATTGTTTAAATATTGGGAAGGTGGCGAAAGGTACAGAGAAGTGTAAACGATCGGATAGACAGACGGGTAGTGAGATGGGTAGAGAGACGAGTAGCGAGACGGATAGCGACATAGATAAGATAACGGGTAGCGAAACGAATAGACAGACGGGTATTGAGACAAAAGAGGGTTGCGAGAAAGGTAGGAAGACGGGTAGAGAGACGGATAGCGACATAGATAAGCTAACGGGTAGCGAAACGAATAGACAGACGGGTACTGAGACAAAAGATGGTTGTCAGAGGGGTAGTGAGATAGGTAGGGAGACGGGTAGCAACACGAGTAGCCAGACCGGTAGACAGGCATGTAGAAGGAAAGGTTGCGAGACGGATAGCGTGTTGAATAGAGAGACGAGTACAGAGATGAGTACAGCAACGAGTTGACAGACGGGTAGAGAGAGGGGGTATATAGACAGACAGACGTGTCGAGAGACGGGTAGTGAAACGGGAAGCGAAACAGTTAGAGAGACGGATAGACAGATGGGTAGCGAGACGCTTAAATATGCGGTGGAAAGACACATAAATAGTGAGACGGGTATTCAGACGAGTAGACAGATGGGTACGGAGAGAAACACAGTATAGAGACACGGCTAGACATAAAAGTAGTTAGACAGACGGTTAGAGAAACAGAGACGGGTATACAGACGAGTAGACAGATGGGTACGGAGAGAAACACAGTATAGAGACACGGCTAGACATAAAAGTAGTTAGACAGACGGTTAGAGAAACAGATAGATGGGTAGAGAGACAGTCAATCGGGTATGGAGATGGGTAGAAGAACGGATAGGGAAACAAACAAATCGTAGAGAGAGACAGACAGGCAGAAGAAAAGTCTCAGGTTTGAAGCAGTAAAAGCGCAGGGGGTAGAGTCTCCTAGAAAATAATCAAGAAGTATTATCTTTGAAATATATGTATTTTTTTCAATTTGATTTTAACAGAAGTCATCGAAAGATTTTTTATATTACTTTAGTAGAAATGTAGGCTACAGTTTCGTAATCAGGTTTGTTGTAAAGCATGTTATCAATGTGGTTTGAAGTGTACGAGTTTCTATAAATAGTTATAGAAATAAACAAGGAGGAATTTTTTTAAAATTCAAATGTAAATATTTGTCACAAAGAAAATGTTTCAACAATGAAATTAAATTTGCGTTAAACTACGCTTGCTAATATACGCTCTCGGCTGCAAATCTGATTACGTGACTTTAAAAAGCTTGGCGTTTAAAAAAAATCCGGCTTTTTGTTTTTGTTTGTTTGTTTATTTGTTTTTTAAAGTTTTGAGCTATTCCAACTTGAGAAAATGAGATTATTTGCCAAATTATATAAATATATATATATATATGAAAACATAACAGTATATATGAATTTATATATGATATTTTGTAATTCTATCATTTAATTTGCTCTTTTTCACATATTGTATCTTCTTTATATCGTAATTGTTAACCCTATGTTCTGAGAAACATCACTCAGACTAATCCCTTTGAGGGAAGTCCTAGTAGAGTATATTTAGAGTATTAGTAAATAAGTGTTATTAAATAAGTGTTGAGAGACTAAAAACAAAAATGTTTAATATTAAAGGGTTAAGGAAAGAAGACTTAGTTCTTGTTGCCACGGAATTGGGCCTAAAAGTAGAGAGTAGAGTTGCAAAGGCTAGAAAAAACCCGGTTTAAACCCGGGAATAAACCGGGTTTTTGGGGAATAAACTGGGTTTTTTGGGAATAAACCAGGTCTTTTGGGAATAAACCTGGGAATAAACCGGGTCTATTGGAAATAAACCGGATTTTTGCAACTCTAGTAGAGAGTGAGCACAGGATAATTGATTTAAAAGCATTAATTGAGGGAAGTGATCAGTATTCAAAAGATAATGAATTTATAAAGGAATTTTTAAATACAACGGTGTCAGACCGCATAGAAAGAGAGAAGCGTGATGCAGAAGTCGCGAAAGTCGACAAAGAAAAGTCTAAGACAGTACAAGAAACGTTATTACAAATTGAAAGAACTAAGCTAGAATTAGTTAAAGCTCAGATAGAAATGGCTAAAATCCAGAGCGAGTATAAAAATTCTGATACAGGGGTGGATGGACCTAAGCCTAATTCGTTAGAAGCACTAATCAAAAGCGTCAAAACTTTGACTATTACAGTCCCCAGTAGGCCTGAATCATGGAATTTATTTTTTACGTCACTCGAGAAAGCATTCGAAATTAAAAATGTCGCAGAGGAATTAAAGGTTGAGATTTTGTTTAATTTGGTGGGTGAAAAAGCAGCGCATTTGTTAGTGTACGCAAACACGGAAGAAATGAAAGATTATCAAAAGGTTAAGGCGTTAATCTTAAAAGAATTTCAACCAACACCAGAGGCCTGTCTCGAAAACTTTCTTTTTGCAAAACGATCGAGAAACGAAAATCATATGCAATTCGCGAGTAGACTTAGAGCCAATTGGGATTTCTATTGTGAATTGAGAAAAGTAAATGATTTTGACACGCTTAATGAGTTAATTGTCAGCGACAGATTATTAAGTTCACTAGATTCGGAGACACGAAGCTATGTTAGGATAAAACAATTAGATAATTGGTTAAAACCACGACAAATCGCGGAAATATGTGATAATTGGTTTTCGTCAAAGGGCAGAACATTTTCGGAATTATACGATAAACCGGTAAAACCCCCCCGCAATCATGACGAATCCGGAACTGGAAATTACAATAATGGAAAATATATACCACCCCATGTTAGAAATAATTTCACTTTTCGTAGTGATAGAAAATCAAACGCGTCAAAAGAATGTAGACTTTGTAAACAAACGACGCATTTGCGATTTTGTCCGAATAATAGAGAAAAAGATAAAATTGGAAGTTTGCAAAATCAAACAAAAAAAGATTCTTTTGTCGGAAAAAATAAACACGATGATAAAATAGTCGCCAAGGTTGAATGTTTTGGAAACGAGCCAATAAGTACGCAACCACTTCAATTTGAACATTTGTAGATAAAAGGGAAAGGAGTTAAATGTTTTATTGATAGTGCAGCAGAAATACCTGTAATAAACTCTAATCAATTACCGGATTCATTTAGAAATAATTAAAATTCAAAAATTCAGTTAATATCGGCTTTTGGAGAAAAAATAATTGCTAATCTTATGACACTACCAGTAGCTTTAAGATCCGGAGAGTCAAATTGTATATTTAACAACAGTGTAGACGTACTGTTTGCCGTTACAGATAAATTATATGGGACATGTATTATAACACCGACAGTTTACGAAATCTTACAGTTAGCTAGTAACGAGGGGGGAAAGGAATGTTCTTTGGAAGATGATAGACAGAAATGTTCTTTGGAAGATGATAGACAGAAATGTTCTTTGGCGCCAGTAAATGATACGCGATCGGAAAAGGGAAATGAAATTGAAAGAAAAGAGGGGGAAGGCAACCAGATGGAGGGGGATGATATAAATATTGAAAATTTATGCTGGCGAGATGAAAATCAAAACGCGGAAAGAGAATTAACAATTAGTTGTATTGAAAAGAAAGATGATAGCGGAGATTTGAATGCAGGTCAACGATCAGATGCAAGTATATACAGGGAGCAACAGAAGAGTTGCGGAACATTACGGGGTGCTTTCAAAGATGCGGAAAAAGGTAAAAACGGGTTTGTTATAGTAGATAATTTGCTTTATCATAAAGAAAGAGTCACGGGGGATTGTGTTACGCAATTAGTTGTACCAAAGGTAAGGAGGGGGGAAATTTTAAAAATTGCACATGAATCGATTTTCGCTAATCATCTCGGCATGAAAAAAACAAAAGAAAGAATTCGTTATTCATTTTATTGGCCGAATATGTCACGGGATGTAGAGGACTATTGTAAATCTTGTAAAGACTGTCAGTTAAGGAGTAGAGAAAGGGCTAGCGATCAGATACCCATTGTCCCAATTGAGAGGCCGGAACTTCCGTTCGACGTTGTAAATATTGACATAATTGGAAAAATTTAACCACCTTCAGCGCGTCGACATCAATATGTACTTACCTTAGTGGATCAACATTCGCGGTGGCCGAAGGCGGTCCCGTTAAGAACATTTACGGCTAAAGCTACGTGCGATGCATTATTAGAAATATTTATGCGAACAGGGATACCCCGCGTAATAGCGAGTGACCAGGGCAGGAATTTTGTTTCAGGTTTAATACAGGAGTTTCATGCTAGGCTAGGAGCGGCTCCTAGATTTGCAACGCCAAGACATCCGCAAAGCTCGGGATTAGTGGAGCGATATAACCAGGTTCTGAAACGCATGCTACACCATATAATTCGGAGCGATTCCAAAAATTGGGATATACACATTTCTTATTTATTATTTGCCTATAGAGAAATTCCGAATAGTACCACGGGAGTATCGCCATTCAAATTAATGTACGGAAGGGAGGCAAGGGGCCCATTAGCAGTATTGAAATCTACATGGTCAGGAGAAATACCACTACCCATAAATCTGGGAAAGAGCGCGACCGAATATCTTCAAGGGTTAAAAATTAATTTAGAAAGGGCGGCGGAGCAAGCAGCAATAGTAGCGGAAGTTAAACAAGGCTCGTATGCGAAGTACGCTAATCGGAGAGCGATTTACAAGGAATTTAGACCAGGGGATCAGGTATATCTATTAATCCCGGATTCCACAAACAAACTTTATGCTAGATGGACGGGACCAGCCGAAATTGTAGCACGCTGTAAGCCTGATTCTTACAAAGTAAAATTAATAAACGGGAATGTTAAGAATATTCATGTAAATAAAATAAGAAAATTTATTCCTAGGGTACGGGCGGTGGGAGTAATCTTCGAAAATGAAAAATGAAGAAGAATTAGGAGAAGTCCATCCCACCCCCAGTGTGAATGATAATCCAAACTCGTTTAACATAGAAGAAGTAGATTTAAAGCACTTAGAAAATACAGAAAGAAAAGAGATGTTAGATCTACTATACAAATATAAAGATTTATTTTCAAAAAAGGTACAAATAGCTAAGGTAGGCGAGCACAAAATTAGATTAAACGGCGAAAAATGGAAAAGCCATATGTTTACAGAATTCCAGATGCGTTGAAGCCACAAGTAGACAAACAAATCGAAGAAATGTTAGAGTTAGGACTGATCGAAGAGAGTGATGCGGAGGCGCCACACCCGGTAGTGTGCGTGATGAAGAAAGATGGGGCCCTTCGACTGTGCGTAGACTTTAGAGCTTTAAATGCAGTTACTAAAACTGACGATTTTCCGATGAAAATGCAACGGATCTTTTGTTCAACATTGGCAGGGCCAATGTAATAACTACAATCGACTTGCTAAAAGGATATTGGGCCATACCGCTGGAAGCAGAAAGCCATGGCTTGTCATGTTTTAAGACTCACAGGGCTCAATATCGTTTCAAAGTGATGGCCTTTGGGCTCCGGAATGCAGCTGCGACCTTTCAGAGAGAAATAAATAAAGCGCTTTCCAAATATAGAAACTTTGCTAGAGCGTACATCGACGATATCGCTGTTTTTTCGGAAACGTGGTCTGAACATATGACGCACCTTGACACGATATTTTTAAAATTACGAGAATTACGGTTTTCAGTCAACCTAAAGAAGTGTGACTTTGCAAAATGCCAGATTAAATATTTAGGACATGTCATCGGGTCCGGCAGCCATCGAACCGACCCAGACAAAGTGGAAGCCATCCGAAAATTAGCTGTCCCACAGACCAAAAAACAACTTAAGAGTGTCCTCGGATTATGCAATTACTACCGCGATTACCTGCCTAAGTATGCTGAAACAGCATACCCTCTGACAGAACTTACTAAAAAGAATAGTCCTGAGAAATTGTGCTGGTTGGAGGAACATGATAAAGCTTTCAACGAACTAAAGAGGGATCTCGTAGAGGCAACTAGTCTTTATACACCAGTTATTGGACTTCCTTTTACCATTCAATGTGACGCATCTGCAATAGGCATCGGTGCATGTCTATCTCAACAGAAGGATGAGAGACTATATCCAGTCAGTTATGCCAGTCAAAAGCTCACCAAAACTCAACAGGCTTGGCCGATCATTGAACGGGAGGCCTATGCGGTTATCTGGAGTCTAAAGAAGTTCGAGACTTGGATTTTTGGTTCATCCGTGGAACTTATCACCGATCACAACCCACTGACTTTCGTCACCAAAAATGCTCCCCAGTCTTCCAAACTTCAGCGATGGGCTTTGGCTTTGCAGAAATATGATATTATTATTTCGCATTGTCCTGGTGCAAAGTTGATGAACACTGATGCACTGTCGAGACTGGAGACAACAGATTAATAAATTGACTGTGGACTTTTCGTGAACAATTAATGACTTTTAAGAAAAACTTTTGATAGTTCACAGTCGTTTGTGTTGCAGCTGTAATTCTATACCATCTATTTCATATTAATTTGTATTCTGTTTCTTATTGTTATTTGTATTTAGTATTATGAAACATTAATTGTATTTTTATATTGCAGTAGCTAGCAGCGAGAGTTTCCAGAAATGGTTCAGGATGTTTAAGTATTTTTTTTTTGTATTTCTTTTTATATATATTGTAGTTATTAATGTTCATTAGTAGTTTAATAGTAAAGGAGGAAGTGTATTGACAATGCCAGTCTGGATTTCAGATTGAAATAGTGGCATACCCCTTTTTCAATCTTAGGTGGGGGGTGTCATGACTGGCAGCGCCAAAGTTTATGGCAACCCTTTTTTTTTTCTACTACTGAGTAGGAGAGACGGGAGCAGATGTTGGCCGGAGGCCAAAGTGACAGGTTGTGTGGTGCTGCGGGCACGGTATGAAAATAAAATATAGTTGGTAAAAGAACGAATAACAATATTGTTACTGCGGCTACTGATATTCTTTATATATATGTGTGCTCTATGTTTTCCTGTGATGTGTCGTCTTTTCAAATAAACTTGTGTTTAATCGTGAAAAATAGTTGTATCCCTGTGGTATGATGAAAGCAGAAGAACAAAAATGGTATTAATAAAATATCGGTTCTAAATCATAAAAAGATACGAATGTGAAACAACCAGAAGTAAAGGGTTTTAAAGGTGTATTACAATGAGTATAACAATTATATCTCAAAAACTGTTGAAAATATGGATAAATGTCAATTATTATCTTGTTCAACGTTGTCCATTTAGTGTAAGCCTGTATTACATACCCCTGAATAACTTAAAGTCAAGGGCAAAAAATGAAAATTATAATTTCTTTAAGTTTTTTTGAAAGTATAGTGTTCATTCCGCTATGGAGAAGACCAGAGAGGGAGGGGGGATATGGAAATGGCAATAAAAGAGGGAAAAATTACAGAAAAAATTCAATGCTATAATTGTTCACCGTTGGTACTATTTGAAAGAGCACAAATCGTTCGTTTCTGCCGGAGCATTGACGCACATCGCACCAATTGACATTCGCAATTTGTGAACTTGGTTTTAGGTATGCATGCGCATAAATATGTATTTCACCTACGGATGCAAATTAAATTTACTGCTACCATTTTTCCAAAAGGTAGAATGGGTTAACTCCGCATATAGTTGTAACGGAAAATGCGAGTGGCCTAATATATAACGCATACTCAGTTTTCCATATGTATACGCAGTTTTTTTTATTGTATCTACATCCATTCACAAACTAAATACCTGTCTAACATACACTTTTTCCAGTCTATAAATAACTACAGGAGATATATAGAATGTATGATTCAGGACATTTTCTCGAAATTAATATAAAGCAACTTTTTTAAATAAAATTACTGCAAAAATGCTATAGAAATTTGTAAGAAAACTAAAACATAGAAAATTAACAAATTATTTGAACAGAAGCAGCGGATATCGGTTCCCAAGTTACAGAATTAAAACAAGAATGCCTAATGGACGAATCACGTATACAATATTTGTCCAAATGATGGAAAGTCATTAGTAGTTGAAATGGAATTTCTTCCATAATCATAGCTGAACCATTACTGTCCGACAGAATGATTCATTTATCATATTTTTGTCTTTGATATTACTCCTGATTTCTTGTTTAAGGTTTATTTGTAATTTGTAAAAGATATTGAGTCTCTCTTGAATGAACTGCGATGATAAATAATTTTTTTGTATGCAATTTATTTTCAAATATACGCGTTAACTTTTGCAAGTAAAATAGTTGACATTTTGTTTCTTTTTTCGAGAAAATTGTTTGTTTTCCTACAATGAATTCTCATTTTCGATTTCTTAAAACTCATCTATAACATGTATGTGGACAAATGATTTAATTATTTACCTTTTATATCGAAAAAAATTAATATATATTAATGTCTTGTACATTATTTTCTGTATACTTTTCTGTATTGTTTTCTTTGTTTTTTTCTAACACTATTCAGATTTGTGATTACTCTAAATTGTATATGAATTTGTTCTGAATGAAGAATATAAACATATTGTAACTGTGCGAATTTAAACATAGAAAATTGTGTAAAAGGTGCTTTAAACTTAGTTACAAATTTATTCACTTAAAAAATGCAAAAATTAAATGAATTAAAATGTTACAGAATAAGTTCATAAGAAGTACCCAAGCCATAAAGATGCGTGAACGAAAATGCCAAAAAAAAAATAATAATAATAACTCATTACAAAAAATCTTTTAAAGTTATTAGATTGTTAATTTTATAACCTGCAATTATACGAAATAAAAACATATTCTTAATTAAAATATACATCCACACCACATTTATTTCAAATAGCAAAAAAGGCTGTTAGCCTAATGGAAAATGAATTTACTAAGGAAATTTTAATATAAAGTCGTTTCTAAAAGTATTGATTTTAAAATGCAACTTATAAAAAAATATATATTACGCAAACATTTTCGCTATTTTCCATATGATTTGAAAAACCTTTACTTATTTTAATTAAAGAACTTTGATGCTAATCTTGCTGGACAAAAATCATTAAACAAAGGTTTTGACAAATAGGCTTTTAGTGGAATATTTGTAACTAACTTTAAATTGCGAAAGCTAGTATAAAACATATTACTATAGAGTTCAATCGTATAAATACGACGAAAAGATATAATTAAAAAAATCGTGTAATCATATTAAAGGCTGAACAAGGATGCCTTAATATACCTGTTTTTTTTTTACATTTTAATAGGTAAAAAACATTGGACATCATATATTTTTTGTTGAAGAATCAGAAATAAAATAAATATAGATAAGACATTTATGTTAATATATTAACTTGTTTAACAATAAATGCTTATAAACATATATACATATATATATATATTTGTCACTTTATAGCAGAGTGCATAGCTATTCATTTGCACATGTACATTAGTGGACGAATGAATTTTGAGATTTTGTGTATGATCACGATGTCCTGAATTACTTGCATTAGCTAATAGATGAGACTTATTATATCATCCTTTAAGTTTCGAATTGTTCGGATTTATCTCAGGGAATCAGCAAGATTGTTTTTGCAATGATATGTTAATTAGGTAACTGTGGTTGTGTAGTATCTATATATATATATATTTCGGTAGTAGATCTATTTGGTAGATTTTGAATGTACCTCACCCACGTGTTAGTTTGTTCTCTCCTGGACTTTGAGTCACGAGTTTACATCAAGTGGAGTTCCTGACTAGCAGTTTTTGTATAGTGTCATCCGCTGTGAAATTTCAATAATTTGATAAGAAATTGGGCTTTCATCTTCAAATAAAGAGCTATAGAGTTCCACGAGATCTCATTCAAAGTTTATACTACCTTCTAAAGAAGATTTCACAGATTCTTGTAGAACTAAATGTGAAGATATTGAGAACCGAGTTAAATGATTTAATATTTAACAATTTTTGAAATAAGATTTTTCCCTCTGAAACTTTAATTTTTATACTGAGCTTATTTTGAACCATCTGAATTAAATTTATTCGTTCCATTGGTAATTCCTTCTTTACTGTTATAAATAAATTGTTGTGTTTTATTAAACATGTGTCAGTATCTCCTTTCAAGTTGAAAGCTCCGGTAGGCATGTCACATCATATTTTACAGAGTTTTAAACTTTAGTTCTCACTGAAATAAATTATTTTGATTAATTTATTTCTGAATAAATCGAAAACTAAAAGCAAAAGTAGCGTTATGCATTTTGCTATCATTTATAATGTTCAAGATTTTAATACAGAAAATTCATTTTATGGCGAAAACGTCATTTAAATTTCATATAAAAACTTTCCACCACTCTTCCATGACTTATTTTTGTCATTACAGAACTATTCGGAAGATAATAACATTTATCTTAGGAATTTTCATTATTTATTTACTCTTTAAGTGAGCAGCAACAAAGGAAGACGAAACCGGAGATCATCGTAGCTCATTATAGAAATCCGATACTATTCTAAGATAAGATTTGATAGGAAAAATTACTTTTAAAACATAGACTGTGTATTCCTTTTAAGTAGAAAGAGTAACATTTATTTAATGTGCGCTAAAATAAAAACAGAAAAATAAAACAATTTCTGTAAAGGTTGTTTCTTATTCAGACATTACACTAAGAGAAATATGTTATCTTCATTTTGTTCACTTATTTTACATTAGAAAATTGAATGTTGAATATTGTTTTTATAAGTTACACTTATCAAATTGAAATAACTTTATTTTTTCTTTATTACAAAAATCTTAGAAAAACTTTATGTTTAAAAATACAATGAAAATAAAAACAGTATTAGAAGTGTTTACAAGATTTTTGTTGATATTTACAAGTGAAAAATTTAAAATAGGAAGAAGCAACTAAATGCCAACAGTAGTTATTTATGGATTTCTTGTGAGTTCAATGAAATGATATTCGCTTAACTTTTTCTGAATTTCTACAGTTAAATTTTTTTATACAGTACAGTGGTATTAGAGAAGATGAAACCATTTTTGCAATCTAACATTCCAGAACAATTAATTGCATCTTAATACCTTACTTAGCAAAAATATCATAAAATTCCAAATAGCGAAAGCGTTCACATATATATATTTCACGTCAGCTTCAAAAAAGTAAATGATGACTTCTGAGTAGTAGAAGCAGTTTTACATTTGAGTGTTTAGTACAATCATATTTTTTTCTTGTGAAGATTCTTAAATGAATCAATGTATGTGCGAAGACAGGGTTATTCTAAGTTCATTTGAAAGTTTGATTGGAGTGAATACATTATATATGGAGGTTCGCAAGGCTTCAGCTTGCAAAGGCGGAGGTAATTCGTTTTACTTCGCATCACAAAATAATTATAGTATTTTTAACTGAAGTATATTATAACTTATTTATTAAAAAATAACAAAAAAAATATATTTTTTGGTACTTCTCTATTATTCTGTCGACCACTTTTCATAACAAAAAACTATCGCCAATCTGTAACGCCAAATTAACGGGAGAACGTTGCCATTGGAATATCAAAATAAATAAATAAATAAATTTTTAAGAATTTAAGGACACATTTGTTATTTTAATTAATGAAATAACTAATAAATCGGTAAAACATAATGAAAAATACACGCAAATGTCGAATTAGAAACCAATTGATGACATAACAAACACGTATAATGCTTCTGTCATCAAGTAAATGGGACTGCATTTTTGGCGTTTAATCTTACAGTTTGGCGATAGTTTTTTGTTATGAAAAGTTTTCGACGGGATAATAGAGAAGTTCCATTTTTTTTTTTTTTTACCAAACAGCAGATTTATTTTTACCAATTCTATATGTTATGCTTTCCTGTTGCCATAACAACAAGTTTAAATAAATATCAATACAAATAACAACATGTTTTTCATGTAGATAAAGGCTACAAACTCACAGCACTTCACAGAAAATAATATATCTTCATTTTAAAAATTAAACATTTTAGTATTTTTATGTAAAATAACCAAACATTCATGAAGTTTTATATCATGTAATGATAGAATTATTGATATTTAAATAAATACAGTAACTGATTTGATTAATGACAATTTCTAATTTAAAATAAAATTACTTAATAATGATTAAAAAAAAAAAAAGTCTTGTCTGAAATCCTCCATGGTCTCATATATTGCTAATGCGCGTGATTTTTAACTTTTTTTTAAATATTTACGTTCAATATCAAAGACATATTTCGTGCGTTTAAATCATTCAATTAGTTTTCTTGCTGTCTATTGCCTTCTTTGCAAAGAACTCATATCTGGCTATATTGGTAAATTCAAAATCACCAAAACGTTGCTTTAATATGGAAGCTCAACAAGAGAAGAAAATTTCAATCTCAAGACGAGTAATGAACGCCATACTAAAACTGCAAAAAAACGAAGGAGTATCTCTTGTGAATTTGAAAAAATATCTCCGCGACGAAAAGAACCTGGATGTCGGGAAGTACAATGAAGAAATAAAATTAGCCCTGAAATCTGGTTTGGATCATGACATGTTGACAAGCGAAAATGGGGTGTATAAGGTAATAAAAAATATTTATAACTAAGATTAATGAAATTTCAATGAAAATAAAGTTAGAACAGTCAATATTAATTATAATATATTAAGTACTTAAATTAAAGTAATTGCAGCAACTTCATAATGGATAACTCGAGGTGGACGTTTGAACACATTTAATTTACAATTTAAATCACAATACGTACATCTAACAACACGGAACAGAACATTCTACACATGACAGTAAACAAAACTTAATATTCTTAGTTGCCGTAGATTGCTGTGGTGCTGCCATCTATTACTTACATTTTGAACTAGACACCACAGACTCTCCCCTCCTTACTCTGGATATTTCGTGGGAGATTTTCTTTTCCTGGTGGATCTTCTAGGTACCTGTTGGGAAAAAGAAGAGTTAGTATTTACAGTATCTGTAGCATGATCACTAGAAGTATTGGGCACCATGGATTTCACTTTAGAGTCGATCTGGTTTAGGATTTGGAGGAGCTGGGACAACAGAGTCAGCTGGTTCAGGATTTGGAGTAGATGGAACAACAGAGTCAGCTGGTCGAAGATCTGAGACACTAGGAGGCATTAGCTGAGAATCACTTTTGTGACTTTCTGTACCACTTTCTTCAGAATTTGAATCATTATTTAGATGTATCTTCGAACCGACATTAGTTATCTGATCAACATGCCTTTTCCAAATATTCGAACCAACTTGAATTCTATAATGCAACTTGCCCTCTCTTGCAATAATGCGACCAATTTTCCACTTGGCTTCTGGAGTGTAATTTCGTACAGCCACTTTCTGGTTGATTTGAAATTCTTTTACTTTAGAATTGGCCTTTCTCGCATTTTGTTTATCATGCACAAAATTTGTAACGCTTGGAAGTATCAAATCTATTTTCGTTCTTATATTTCTATTGAGAAATAGAGATGCAGGACTTTCCCCCGTAGTAACATGAGGCATCTTCCTATACTGTAAAAGAAAGTTATTTATTTTCATCTGCAATGTACCATATTCTGAAGATAAGGCTTTTAACCCTTTTTTAAGAATCTGCACATATCTCTCTGCCTGCCCATTTGTAGCTGGATGGTATGGAGCACTAAACCTATGTTTAACCCCATGATTCTTCAAAAATGTCTCAAATTCTTCAGAAGTAAATTGTTTTGCGTTATCTGATACCAGAGATATAGGATACCCGTATCTTGCAAAAAGAGAAGAAAGACAAGTAATTGTATGTTCTGAAGTTGTATTAGGGACAATAAAAACTTCAGGCCATTTGCTATGAGCATCAACCACCAGCAAAAGCATTTTATTCATCACAGGACCAAAATAATCTATATGAATTCTTTGCCATGGAGCTGTAGGCCATTCCCAATGATGAGTATCTACCTTAGGAGGATTATTTTTTAAATTGACACAAGTAGTGCAATTTCGTGCAAGATCTTCAATATCTTGGTCAATTCCTGGCCATCAAACAAAACTGCGAGCTAAGGACTTCATTTTCACTATACCAAAATGTCCATAGTGTAAATCATGTAAAATTTGTTTACGGTGAACTTCTGGGATAATTACTCTACATCCTTTTAAAATGCAACTATGTTGAAGAGTAAATTCTTCTTGTTTGCCACCAAAAAGTAAATTTTTAGGAATTGGAGAACCAGAAATTAGATGATGAAAAATTTGACGTAATAAAGGATCAGATTTTGTAGCTACAGCAATTGATTTGGCGTTTAGAGGCAATGTAGAAATTTGGTTAATTTGAAAAAATTCAGATTCATCAATTACATTACTTGAATTTAATTGTGGGGGTAAATCTTCACTACGTAATGGAAGTCGTGAAAGAGCATCGACATTTCCATGTTCGGATGTTTTCTTATACCGAATATCATATTTAAACGCTTGTAAGTATAATGCATATCTTTGCATCCGAGCAGCTGAAAGAACAGGGATACTTTTATTTGGAGAAAATATGGACACGAGTGGTTTGCTATCTGTAAATAAAGTAAACCTATTACCATATAAATAATGAAAAAATTTCTTTACACCAAAGATAATAGCTAGAGCTTCCTTATCCACCTGGCTATACTTTTTTTCTGCATTCGTAAGCGTTCTGGACACAAAACCAATTGGTTTTTCCACGTTATCTGGCATCACATGCGAAAGAACTGCAGAGATACCATATGGAGAAGCATCTGTTGCTAACACTAAAGGCAATTTAGGGTTGAAATGAGTAAGAACTCTTTCTGAAATAATTTCCTTTTTTATATCTTTAAATGCGTGTTCACAAACAGGAGACCAAATAAATTTTACATTCTTTTTGAGCAAGTGATTTATAGGATGGGCAATTGTAGATAAATTTGGTACAAATTTAGAATAATATGTGACTAAGCCTAAAAAAGCATTAACTTGTGACACATTAATTGGTCTAGGAGCATTCACAATAGCTTCAATTTTATCTTGCGTTTTATGAATACCTTGCTTATCAATTTTATAACCACAATATGTAATATGGTCAGCCAGAAAAATTGATTTATCTTTATTTATCCTAATATTATATTCACGTAATCTTTCTAAGACTTGTTTTAGTCTTTTTAAATGAATTTCATCCGTTTCCCCTGTAACACCAATATCATCAATGAACACAGTGACACCATCAATACCACTTAATATTTGTTCGATAGATCGTTGCCAAATTGCTGGAGAGCTAGTAAGACCCATTGGTAAATTTAAAAATTGAAATAAGCCCTTCGGAGTATTTATAGTTAATAGTTCTTGTGATTTTTCGTCTACAGGTAATTGAAGATAAGCTTGATTTAAATCAATTTTCGTAAAATGTAAACCACCACCTAAAGTAGCTAACATGTCCTCTACCCTAGGTAAAGGATATTTTTCCACCTTCAAAAATTTATTTACTGTAACTTTAAAATCTCCGCATAAACGAATTTTCCCATTTGGTTTTACCACTGGAACTATAGGAGTTGCCCACTTACTACTGGTGACAGGTTTAATAATACCCTCATCCTGTAACCTTTGAATTTCATCATTTACTGCATTACGTAGAGCATACGTGACTCTTCTAGCCTTACAAAATATGGGCGTAGAACCTTTTTCTAGATAAAGTTCTGCTTTCAAACCTTTTATTTCGCCAACTTTATCCGAAAATAAATCAGAAAAATCATTTAATAATGTTTTCAATTGATCCGTAGAATTTGCAATTTCATTGACATACACAGATTTAAAGTTAGTAGGGAACAAATTAAATGCAGCTACCCAGTCTCTGCCAAATAAAAGTGGGAAATTATCTTCTTTAATTAAATACAATTTAAGATTTTTAGTAATATTTGCATAGGAAACATCTACTGTTACATACCCCACAGGTGTAAACACCTCACCCGTTGCCGTTCTCAACTGAACATCTGGTGGAAAAATTTTATTATTCGGAAAAATTCTCCGAAAACGATTTACAGGTGCCGCAGAAATTCCTGAGCCCGTGTCGACCTCCATTTCAGCTTTAGCTTTATTTTCAATTAAAACCCATACTTTTATAGGTGTAGAACTTTTATCATGACTGACAGATAAAATGTCGACAGTTTGCAATACATTTGTTTGTTTCTGAGAACTGCTTTTACATACTTTACCAAGATGGCCTCGTTTTTTACAAATTTTACATATAGTATTGATATGCTTACACTTATTAGCAAGATGCGATGGATTTCCACATCGATAGCATTGTAATTTATTTTTATTTACATCAAAATTCCCTTTATTTCCATTATTTAATTTCGGTTTCTGGAAATTATTTGAAATTTTATTCGGTTGAATATTTTTAGAATATGCCAATTTATTGACATTTACATTTTTATTTTTCAATTCAGATATATCCTGCTCATTATTTTGCAAAATAATTGCTTTTTCAATAGCTTTCTCAAAAGTTAAATCATCTATTTGTGAAAGTAATTTACTTTGGATATTTTCATTTTTTAAACCTCGTAAAAATTGTTCTAACAAATTTTCATTAAGTGTTTCACCAGCAAACGCACAAAATGTGGTTAACTTCTTTAATTTTGAAACAAAATCTTGTATAGATTCGTTCTCATTTTGATAAGAGTTACGGAATTTTATTCTTGAACAAAATTTATTAGGGGCGGGGCTTAGGTGCTTTAACAGAATTTCAACTATTTCGTCGTATTTTAATGCTTCAGGATTTTTCGGAAATGTTAGATCTGACAGCAAATTATACAATTTTGGCCCCATACAGGAAATAATTGCGGGTACCTTTTTTTTTCTTCAACATCATGTAATAGAAAACTCTGTTCCAATCTCTTTACGTATGATTGGAACGTTTCAATGGAATCATTGTATTCCTTGAAATTTGCAAACATTATGAACTTTTATTTATTTCAGAGAAGAAAAAAAAATGTCAGCACTTACCACCCTCGAAATGATGTACGCCTTCAAAATATTACTGCAGCATATACAATTGTAGATGTAAAAAACGAAACTTCGCCATTTTGCGAATCAGGTGGAATTTCTTCTTATATTAATTCCGGTAAAAACCTTGACCTGCGTCGCCATAATATAATATATTAAGTACTTAAATTAAAGTAATTGCAGCAACTTCATAATGGATAACTCGAGGTGGACGTTTGAACACATTTAATTTACAATTTAAATCACAATACGTACATCTAACAACACGGAACAGAACATTCTACACATGACAGTAAACAAAACTTAATATCCTTAGTTGCCGTAGATTGCTGTGGTGCTGCCATCTATTACTTACATTTTGAACTAGACACCACATTAATAATATTTTTTTACGCGTAAATTATAGTAAAAGTGAATACATTACTTGTTTATCTAACAATAAATTTAAATGACATAGCGTTTTCATAATTAATCAAAAAATTGAAAAAAATATTAAATGAAGTTTCAAATATTTTCTTTTTTACTTTTAACCCTTTAATTATGGGCCAGGACTGGCGACTATTTGCAACATATTCAATCATACCACAATTTACAAAATGTTGGTACTTTTCCATTTTACGGACACCATTGTCACCAAGCATACATTTACATACATTTAATACATGCATTTACATACATTTACATACATACATACATACATACATACATTTACATACATACATACATACATACATACATACATTTACATACATTATGCATTTGCATACATTTTGGCATGGTGTCCGTATAACGGAAAAGTACCAAAATGGCTCTTTTTTTATTATATCTCTTGAAAATATCCCATTAAAGGTTTTTAGCAGAGATTTGTTTTCAAAAAGTCGTATGAAGAGAATAAAAATAGTCCAAGGGGACATATGTGTTCCAACCCGTAATCAAATAGTTAAGTACTACTCTACAATACACATCATTGAGAAACAAACTCTAAAATGTACAGTTAATTAACCTTTTGTCAAATAATTAGGTTTGTTAATTATTTAATTTTATTTTAAATCTTAAACAAGGCTAAAAAAAAGGAGGTAACTACGGTTTGCAGGAAACTGTTTAGCGCCAAGCAAAAAAAGTTTCAACAAAATATGAGACATCTAGATCTAAGAGTGGCGATAAGATTAGCAAGCATAATGGTTATAGTCAGCTTTATAAAAAGAATGGCTTATCGTTATTTTCTATTCATTTTAAATGTAAAATAAACAAAATATTGGAGAACATTCAATCATTAATCATACAATCAAAAAATACAAAATGGCATTAGGGATACTAAACGTAAAAATTTTAAAATTTAAATATTGAAAAAAAACTCTCAATATCATAAGATATTTATATTATTATTTATCCTGAATATTTAATTACGAATGTCGGATTATTAAGCCAAAAACTGTTTATTGCATCTAATATAAGCTGGATTAAAAGAAAGAGAACTTCGTTTTTTAACCTATTCGTAAGGGCAAAGGTCAATTGCTCTGGCACTAATTTCTTCTTTGTTAAAAACAGCCCTGTTGCCTTGATATCGAAATAAATAGGTGTTCCACTTCCAAGCGTGACTGGTGAGATTAATTCACTCTTCAGGACAAAAGTGTGAACTGCGACTATAAAAGTTTTCACTACAAAAATCACATATTAATCAAAATGAAATATTAAAAGAGAAAATAAAGTTATATGTGAAGATGTATAGTCGGTGTACTGCAGTTGTCGTCGGGAAATTAGCAGTTAACCACATTTGCCGCTTTGTCGCAAAACTGCCACTAATATCCCTCAAACGTAAAAGGTCCTACTTATAATATTACGTCTTATGAAGTATCATATCTTTTTACATCTTTGACAGTGCAAAAGGGAAAAGTTTCATATCCTGTGCTGGTTGGCGCGATTGGTAAAAACCCAAAATGGCGACAAAAGCGTGTGACGTCACGTAAATAAAGTCCATTCCAGTAGTTCAAAAAACAACCCCAAAGGCTGAAGATTGCAACAACCACATTAAACATTTATCGGCAAAAACAATTCTCCAAAAAAAAAACAGCTCAGGATACGGAACTCTACCCGTGCAAAATAATAAATACACCATGTGTAATATAAAACTGAAACTTGCGAACATATGTCGCAAACGCACAGTTGTTGGTGCCATTTTTTGTGTTACATTAGCGAGAAAACTCCGTTAGGCCTAATGTGCGAAAACAGCATGTTAGTTTTATTTTATTATGAAATTATATTAAATATTATTATAAAACGGCACAGATGTCATATACGCACCACATTGGCGCGATTTTTTCCACCGCCAATTTGGCGAAAACTTTGAATATTAGTTACAAATACCATGCAATAATAGCACGTGATTTTCTATTTCAATATAAAAATAAAATAACGTAATAAACGAAATAGCTTCTATTATTTAAAAAAAGGAAATAAAAAGAAATATATGATAGTTTGATATAAATAAATATTGATATGCATAATAAAAACAATTTATAGAATTACAATAAAAAATAAAAGTAAATAAACAGCAATAAAAACAAAACAACCGGGTTACCATGTGAGGCATAAAATTGCCATTTTGTTGCAATCGCGCCAATGTGGTGCGTATATGACATCTGTGCCTAAACACACACATTTAATTTAATTTACAACATACATTTAATTTTATTTAACACGTACATTTTTATTTTCACCCATTATTTTTATTTAACACACACATTTCGTTTTATTTAATAATTCTTTTTATACTATATTATTTTATTTATTTACACACACATTCAGTTGTATTATAAAACACCAGGTTGACATACGAAACAAAAATCGCCGGTTTACCACGCCATGTAAAATATCGCAATTTTGGCCTCAAAAAGAAAACCCGTTGCGCCAGCGACACCTGTACCGAAACGTGATTTTCATAATTTACGTAATTAGAATATTACGTGCATGAAATGTATGTCTCACTACATGTACCTGATTATAATTAAAAATTTATTTCACAGGTGAAAGAAACTAAACGAGGTCTTGAGAAGGGTGCCAAAACTATTAAATCATTCGATGGACGAAGTAAAAGCTCTCCAAAGAATTTGGAAAGCAAAAAGGCTGAAAGAAAGCGTTCGCCCACTCATACTTCTCTCAAAAAGGCTCCTGTGAAGTGTGATTGCGTCATGTGCATGTAAATTGGACACATTTTGATAACCAAACAATTAAATTTTAAGTACATGTTACGACGTATTCAAATTATTATAAGCTGACAAATGAATATTGTAAATCAATGAAGTCATAACTTTGTATGAAAAACAAATGTTGTTAATGAGATCTTGTATAACATAGATTAAAATATTAGATATCCTTTAGAAATGGTAAGTTTGACTGTTAAATAAAAGAAAACTTTAATAAGTAACTATTTATGGTCATTTTCTATGATTTAAAAATACATTTTTGCGGTAATTTTCTTTTATAGGGGCATTGAATTGCTTTTTTTTTTAAATCTTGTCGCAAACCAGGCTTCAGAAAGTGATATTTGTTCCCAAATGGAAACAAACCTGATGAACTTTTATACTTGTTTATATATATAAAAGTTTAGTTATATATATATATATATATATTTGATTTTAGATACAAGTTACTTCTGTTTGTATATAAAAATTGATAAATGTATTCTTTGTATTAAATAAATTGTGGAAATATTGAAAAAATTGCTTGCGTATATGAAACAGAGAATAGGTTGCCAGATAATATTCCTGGGAAAGTCCCTTCTCTCGCCAAGGCTTTTTTCACTATCGCGTCAAGGTTCATTATCCTGTAAACTGGAAAAGTACCAAGTTTTCAACTACCTTTGGCAGAGATGTCATATACGCACCACATTGGGGCGATTTTTTCCCCCTGCCAATTTGGCAAAATTTATTTTAACCCAGTTATTTTGTTTAAGTTGTTGTTTATTTACTTTTATTTTTTATTTTAATTCTATAAATTATTTTTATTATGTAGGTATATCAATATTTAGTTATATCAAACTATCATTTATTTATTTTTATTTCCAAATTAAAATAATAGAAGATATTTCATTTATTACGTTATTTTATTTTTATACTTAAATAAAAAATCACGTGCTATTATTGCATGCTATAATCATATGTATCATATATTATATATATATATATATATATATATTATGTGTCCTGTCAACATCCCTTTTTATCAGAAAATACGAAACGCAGAACGACGAATGAGATACCATATGAAAGGATTTGGAACAGGTTTCTGACACTTACATTTTCCTAAAACATGTTCTTTGATTAAAATTTGCTGATAATTAAAAATTTAATCGGCATTGTTTTCATAAAAGAAATGAAAGGTTTTCCTCAAATTACTGTTGCCAAAAATGTAAAATACCACATTATATAAAACAGATTATTAAAAACACCGCATGGGTTTATTTTATATTTATGATTAAAAAGCGAAATTGAAATGTTTAGATTTATATTTCTATGTCCCATGTTTTTTCCCGAAGCTGACGACGTCATCTCTAATGCAGTTAAAATGCGATTGTTAATTTTTTTTTCTCGCGCGTGCCTTTTGCAATCTTGAATCAATTTTTACTCTAACTTTGATGGAATAAATTAGATATTCTGGCTTGACTAAACACTAAATGTTGCTGCAGATATTTTTATCCTTAATTTTTCTTTAGAAGTTTAAACCTGCATCTAATAAATATTACATATTGATAAAAAATGATACTTCTTTATTATACCGTCGACCACTTTTCATAACAAAAAACTATCGCCAAATAAACGGGAGAACGTTGCCATTGGAATATCAAAAAATAAATAAAATATAAGAATTTAAGGACACAATTGTTTTTTTAATTAATAAAATAACTACTAAATCAGTAAAACATAATGAAAAATACACGCAAATGTCGAATGTAATACCACTAGATGACGTAACAAACACGCATAATGATTCTGACATCAAGTAAATGGGACTGCATTTTTGGCGTTTAATCTTACAGTTTGGCGGTAGTTTTTTGTTATGAAAAGCTGTCGACAGGTTAATAGAGAAGTACCTAAAGAATATTAGATTTCAGTGCGAAATCGTCGCACGGGCTCACTTATTATTTCTCCTGTCAACATCCCTTTTTCTCAGAAAATACGAAACACAGAACGACGAAGGAGATACCATTTGAAAGGATTTTGAACAAGCTTCTGACATCGTACACTTATATTTTCCTAAAACATGTTTTTTGATTGAAATTTGCTGACAATTAAAAATTAAATCGACATTGTTTTCATAATGAAAATGTAAAGTTTTCCTCAAATTAGTGTTGCCACAAAATTAAAATACCGCATTATAGGTTATTCAACAATGATTATAAAAAAAAATAATAAATAGTACAAAAGAGATAAAATGTGACGTTTTCTTACGGGTTTATTTTATATTTATGATTAAAAACACAGAGTTAATTCTCTGAACTCTGTGGATTAAAAACAAAATTGAAATTGAAACGCTTAGAAGGAAAATATATTATTGAGCGATCGAATCATCACGAGTGGCATAAAAGGTATGATTTGTTAAAATAGATTAAATTGTAATTTAAGTGTATTTCAATTTATATTTCTGTGTCCTGTGTTTTTCCTGAAGAAGATGACGTCATTCTCCAATGCAGTTAAAATATTTTTTTTTTTTCTCGCGCGGGTGACTTTTCTATTGAGATTTTACTGTTAGGAATAAATAAGATGATATTCTGACTTGAATAATGTTGTTGGCAGATATTTTTATCCTTTATATTTCTGTAGAAGTCTAAAGCTAAATCAAAAAATATTAGATATTACTAAAAAATATTAAACTGCAGTGCGAAATTCTCGCACGGGTCCACTGGTTTGTAACTAATATTCAAAAACAGAGTTTTCGTCAAATTGGCGGGGGAAAAGTTACGCCAATGTGATGCGTATATGACATCTGTGTGCCCTACCTTTGTATGGAATCAATCTGGGGCTGAAATGCGGAGTTGAGTTTCATGTGAATTCACACTGATGGGAGCCATTCCTTGTAAAAAGGAGCACTAACTCTACAGTTAAATGCAAGTAGCTCATATTTGCTTATGTTTAAACTCCTTAATAGCATGTAAAACTCAAAAATGTTTAAAAGTTTTATAAATCTATTTTTCGCAACAATTTATTGTTTTATAGGAAAAAAAATAATTAATAAAACTTGAACATGTGAAAATATTTTTATTTCATAGAATGTAATTTAATCAAGTTTCCTGTTTCCGCCATCCATTTAAATAAATAAACTAGTCGGATGTGCCAATCCCAAAACTTTCTTCTATCTCAGTCATGTTAATACTTCAAAATTCGCTATCACATCGCCAATAAAATCAATATTTTTCGATATTCTGTTGTACGTCAGCTGCTTTCGAATCGTCGGGTTACCGGGATGCGATCAACTGATGTATAATACTAAACTAAGAAAAGTCCTTCAGGTCTGAACCGACAAGAACTGATAGCCTTCCTATTTCTTGGTTTTTCGATTTTAGCTAATTTTACTGAAAACGCGAAGGTAAAATCCGTGGAACCTAATTAAAGAAGATTCAATCCCAGTTCTCGTCAACATCGAATTTGAATCAGAATATCGCCAAATTAGTCCTCTACAGCCAAGTTGGCTTCATTTATGACAACCTATTTTGGTCGCCAAATTCGGCGATATTTCGCCAACTGTCGCCAAGTTTGGCGAGAATTTGACGTTGGCGAATATAAATATATAGTGATAAGCATATAATAGGATTAATTGTTACAACAATGAAAGAAAATTTGCCGAAACCATGATAACTAAAACTCATAAGTTAAACCAGTTTATGGATGAATTCTGCAGTCTTGTTTGAAAATGTCAGCCACCCTAAAATTTAAAACCGCTATATCTCAGGCATTTTTTAAGATAGAGGCAAAACAAAAATTGTTCCGGATTCTCCGGATCAAGGCCGAACATTTAACGAAAAAAACTTTTAGGATTTCTAATTTTTTTGCACATCATTTTGAATTTGAAATTGAATTTGGCTATTTTGACCTTTTGAATTTGGCCATCACAGCGCGCCCTTTCGTCGAAATATCCCCAAATTCTGATAGAACCTGCTTGCCATAGCCAAAAACATAAACAAAATCTGGTTCAATTTGAAGCATAACTTCATACACTTTTAGGTGGTACAAAATAGTGCAAATGGAACAAAAATATCGATCGCAGCGCCCCCTTTCGTCGAAATATCCCCAAATTCTGATAGAACCTGCTTGCCATAGCCAAAAACATAGAAAACAAATCTGGTTCAATTTGAAGTATAACTTCATACACTTTTAGATGGTACAATAGTGAAAATGGAACAAAAATATCGATCGCAGCGCCCCCTTTCGTCGAAATATCCACAACTTCTGATAGAACCTGCTTGCCATAGCCAAAAACATAAAAAAAAAATCTGGTTCAATTTGAAGCATAACTTCATACACTTTTAGATGGTACAATAGTGAAAATGGAACAAAAATATCGATCGCAGTGCCCCCTTTCGTCGAAATATCCCTAAATTCTGATAGAACCTGCTTGCCATAGCCAAAAACATAGAAAAAAAATGTAGTTTAATTTGAAGCATAACTACATACACTTTTCGATGGTAAAAAAAGACACACACAGACGGACAGACGGACAGACGGACGGACGGACAGACGGACAGACAGACATTTTGTAAAAACATGTTTTTCGGAATCTCTGACCCCTAAAACGTGTAAATCCGTCGAAAACCGGAAGTCGAAAAAAATTTCGATTACAATACTTTCTTCTATTATAGATAGAAGAAAGTAAAAATATATATTCAATTTTGTGATAAATGAAACTTGAATATGTGAAGTTATTTTTATTTCTTAGAATGTAATTTAATCAAATTATCTGCTTTCCTCATCCATTTAAAAAAAAATATATATTTTTTTAAAAATTTTTGATAAATTAAAATATAAATAAGGTCAATTAAACCCCATTGATTCCCCCTTTCTCCTTTTTATCCACAAAAATGGAGTAAATTATTTGCCACCATTAAAGAAATGTCATTGAAAATTACAAAAAAATAGTATATCAGAAACTAATTCAATTTTTTAAATTCTGAGAGCTTGTATGACATACCCGGACACATGCGAATAACACTCGTATTAATTTCATCACACTGCGTTTCAAGATGTAGGAAAAGTAATTAAATACAAATAAACAGTCAGACTTTAATCTTACATTCGTGATTTCTTAAACATATCCGTATTATAAAGCAAAAACATGTGCTTGTGTAACCGCGATCTACGTAATACATGGCGCTTCATGCCCTTTGTGACGTCACAGGGACTGAAACATCTTTACACGGCAAGATGAAGCACAACCTACAAAAACCTGTGTAAAATTTTAAAAACGTAGCTTTGAAATTGTAGACTTGTGTATGTCACAAGGATTTTGAGGTTCTGTATTCACATGTATGATATAAAAGTTTTGGGATGGACACAACTAAAAAGTTTACAAATATACAACAGTTTTTTTATAAATCTCTTAAATTTAATAATAGCGATTTACAAGTAATCACAGGTGTTAGTTGATAGATAGCAGATTAAACAAATTATATATATTTGTTTAAAATTTTTAATATAAATTTTCTAGCATCTAATACTACTTAAAAAGGAACAGCTGTCGCAGGCGCACCGGGGTTGGCGCGATTTTTGTTTTGCGCCACTTTGGCGAGAAAAAACCAGTTTTCGGGTACCTGTTAGGCCTATCTTGCTTAACATTAACTAACATGACACTTCAAAGTCGTTAACTAATTAAGTATAAAGGTAAAACTTAAACTAAATTTTAAAAAAATGTATTGTGAGAAAGCACTTTTAATCTTACATAGTACGGAAGTTCTGACATTTGAGAACAAGAATGCAGTTTTTTGGTACACTCTGCCAAAAAAACCGATGCCTATTACGAGATTTATTTATTTGCCTATTACGAACGTAGAGCTCGAAGCCGCAGGGGGTTGTCGATAACTTCAGAGCCCCGAGTCTAACCCTTCCCGCATTTCGAGGTGTTTGACTTATTCATTTTTCCTTTTAAATTGGTCCGGTTTCAATTTTCAATTTTTTTTTCCTTTCTTCCTGCCTACCGCAATTGTACTGGAAAATAAAAACATCCCCTAATTAAAGGGATTGGCAATCCAATTACGAAAGATTGAATGATATTACTGCGACCAGTGATAATCATCCGTAATCGGATTGCCGTTCATTTACCTTAGGCTGGGACATTTTGTGGGCTCCAAAGCCTAAGCTACAGTTGTAGTGACACTGAATGCGCTTTTCAGTCATTATTTAAGTAAGATCAATTACATATTTGTACAAGATGTATATAAAATGGTCAATTGAAAAATGTCCCTACCTCCCGAACTATCAGAGTAACACGAGGCCCGATTTTAGGATACGTGAACCAGCAGTTGTAACGTTTTGAATTTTACGGTTTATGTATAACGAACCGAACCAAACTTCGTAATGCTCTCATTATAATGTTCACTCGTAGGATTATATCCAATCCGAATCGAAAAATACGATTTTAATCTACCCGATAAAAGAAAGTAATTTGTCTAAATAATTTTCATCTACTCCTCACAACACGACATTAAATGCTGAATGATATTAACACCACAAATTGGTGAAACCTTGTTCAAATATTTGAAGCTGAGTTTAAAACATAAACTTGTGCAAGTTGAACTAGAATCAAGTGGAACTCAGAACTGATCTACAAAGTGGCTAAAGTTATCTTTGCCAACAAGGGATATCCAGAACTAGAAATATGTTTTATCCTTTATGCTTCGACAACACTTTTATGTTTCATTAAAGAATATTTCATATAAAATTTATTTAATCCGTCCATTAACAAAAAATCTAGATTTTACTTTTCATATAAGTGTTAGACTTTGCTGGATCACTTTTAGAAGGCACAGCAAAACAGTCGAAGGTAAATATTTTTAAAGGGGTTATTTACTTTTTCTCATCAATTTGCATAGCCGTATCTGTTCTCTTATAAAAAAAAAGTATGTGAAAAATTTGAAAATATGAAACCTTTTCCATTTTTAGGTAGGATAACAAGATTTAATATATGATCAAGAGGTAATATTATCTTTGAAGTCAATTTTCCCCCAAATGGTGATTTTTGTCACTGCGCTCAGGATTTATTAGATATGGCTGTATGCATTTTCATAAAATGTCGAATATAGGTATACTTTATAGATTCACAAATCGTTCACCATTATGTTCAACCAATAATAACCTTATAAATTATGACTATTTTTATAAAAGAAAATCTAAACTTTGAGTTTTTTTCCATATATATATATTTTTTTTTTCAGTTTTGATCATTTTAAGCAAATATTATATCTCTACTGAAAAGGGAAATTGTCTTCTTGTAGTAATTCAATTATGTGAGTAAGGCATAGAGGATGAATTTGTTTATTAAAAATATATTACATTTCAAAATTCAAAAAAATTATGTGCATGTAGGCTCTTTTTCAAAACATTAACTATTAGAATAAATCTATTTTAATATGTGTTTGAATTTTAATACTCAAAAGTTAGATGTGGGATTATTAAATCCGTAATAGGCTAATTTGTCCGTTTAAAAGAACCTTTAACCTGGATTTCATGACATTCAATTTACATAATTCATATACAACGTAAATTTCAGGAAGTAACAACGCATGGAATTGAGTACACCGTTTTTATCGGCCTACACTGAATCATAATTAGTTAAGGGTAAATAATAAAATTAAATGTAGTTCCAGCGACGAAATGAATATATATATATATATGTATATATATATATATAAATTTGATAAATGCTTTGTGAACATTCTTGAAATCATGTTAAAAGATATGATGAATGTTTTTTTCGAATAACAGCTCTGAAGGAAATATAATATTTTTATAATCGCATATTCCCAATCAATTATTATTTCAGAACAGTGAGAAATGCCGCGCAAATAAACCTCGAAAATTTATTGCAAAAAAAATTCACGTATTGCCATGTAGACTTTAAAAACGAAATGATCACTTTTAATTACGTCTTTTATCCAGACCGGTTACTTTCCAGGTCGTACTGACGACTAACGGAAAAGAGTTTACCTGCATTTTCATGAATTTGTAATATCTTATATTAGTAAATGAATATCTAGATAGTTCAATTAATAGTTCTTAAAATATTATTTTAATATGTGTTTGAATTTTAATACTCAAAAGTTAGATGTGGAATAAAAAAGCTAGAGGTGGATAATATTTTATTCTTGAATTTTATATAATGTCATATTTTCTTTATGCGATTAATAATATCGTATTTCCTTCTGAGCTGTTATTGGAAGAAAACATCCATTGTATCCTTTAACATTATTTCAAGAATTTTCCCAAAGCATTTATCAAATGTATGCTAATAAAATATTTTCTAATTTTTAACTATTATAAATTATTTTCAATTAAAATTTAAATGATACAAGTTTCGTTTAATAAGACATTATTTCTCTGTATTAAGAAAATAACCCTCATGGTTGAGCTGAGTGAGTATTATTCTTCGCACTGTGAGTAAAATATATATCTGTTAATGATTTAAAAATATTTATTTATTTATTCTTTAAAAGCAAATTCTGAAAGAATGAGCTTTTAAAAGTATTTTTTTGCAGTTGTGACAACTGGATCTCATCATAAAAATAAATAAATAAGTAAATAAAAACTATGAAATTTTGGTAACGAAACTTTTGACCTTTAAAAGCACTAGATCCGTTAAGAATAACTACATTTGCTAAAATATGATACTCACACGTTAAAAAGGAGTTCCATTAAGATATATGTTACAATATTCTTCCGAGAATAGGCTCTATCTCGAAAATAAACAATGTTTCACAATTCTTGTTTTTTTCTTGCTGTTTTCTCTAATGTAATGTCACATATAAAAAAAGAAACATTAGTCACGGACAGAGACGTGTTGCTTGAACTATTGCATTTTTATGTTATGCTTCCTTCGATATTTTTAAAATGTGCTGTAAATGTTAATTAAAGCGTTCAAAAAGATGTTATTTTAACACCTCACCTTTCTAAAGATAATGCGGACGCCAATTAATAACTTAAAGCATACAGAAAAAAGTCAATTAACCTCTTAAGCTTTCAAAATACTAATAATTTATTCAACGGTAAAAAATTTCCACCTTATTCCAAAAAAATATTTAAAAAACAGTAGTAAACAATTTTTAATTCACGTTACATATTACAAAAAATGCATCACGAGAATAAAATATGAGAGGATAAAAAAGGAAATAAATAAAAGATGGACAATACATTTAACATCCTCCCACCTTTTGATTATGTCGTATAATCAAAACTTCACATTAAATAAATACATTTACATGAACATTATAAATCGAGTCTCTCTGGGATTTTTATCATTCTACCAGATCTAGTCTTTTTAACTTGTGATTCGTCCTTTGAAGGCTCAACCTTAGTTTCATTCAAAGTTGGTTTAGGAAAATTAATTTTGGTACAATCACTCGATGACACTTCTAGAGGATAAATTCTTTGAACTGGCCGAAGTATCTGCGAATGAGACGTTTGTAACTTTAAAAGGCGAACTTTTCCATCTTTACCAGGAATGAGCTCTGTAACAAGTCCTAATGGCCAGTTAATTCTTTTCTTGTTATCTGCTCCCACCAAGACTATATCTCCTACAGCCACTGAACGTTGGAATCGTCTCCCGATCGGCCGTTGGATAAGTAGACCTAAATATTCTGATCTAAATCGATTTCTTAGATCCTTTTGCAGTTCTTGCCTATATTTAAGCCTTCTAGTGAGAGAGTTTTCCTCGATTGCATCAACGTCTGGTAAATCACACTCATGAATGTCTTTCAAAAACATGTCTGGAGATATGGATTTGATAGATTCTTTCTCTGACATGTAAGTTAGTGGTCGAGAATTTATAATACTTTCACAATCAGCCAATACAGTTATCATCTCTTCATAGTTCAAACAAGCTTGTCCTAAGACTCTTTTTAATAGATCTTTCATCACTCTGATCAGTCTCTCCCACCATCCGCCCCACCATGCAGCAGTCGGTGGGTTGAATTTCCATTCAATTGAATTGGTTGCTCCATACTTCACTATGCGACTCCAATTCAATCGTTTCAAAAAATTAGTTGCACCAATAAAATTCGGACCATTGTCGCTATATATAATAGAACATCTTCCTCTGCGTGATACAAATATTCTTAAAGCCATCAAAAAAGCCTCTGTAGATGCTGAAGTAACAAGTTCAAAATGTACAGCTCTGTAGATAACGCATGTAAATATGATAACCCAACTCTTTTGATTATTTTTAAGAAATAGAGGGCCAGCCATATCAAGACCGATAATTTGAAATACTGCTGCATCTTTTACTCGATTTTCTGGTAGAGAAACAGGAGAAGATTCCAAATTCTTAGAATTAAATCTTTTACAAATGGTGCATTTGGATAAAACAGAAGTCACAGTTCTTCTTCCATTCAGAATCCAGTATTTTTCTCTGAGCAAATTTAAAAGAATCTGAGGACCTGCATGACAGTTTTTGAGGTGAAAATGTAAAATTAATCGTTTGGTAACTTCATGATTTGAAGGAACAACCATAGGTGTGAGGAAATCCATATTGTCTTGTCTATACATAATTTTAGTCTTTACACGTATTATTTCATGTTGATCTTTCAACGTCTCAAGAGTTTTCAATCTCTCATCGCTTTCATGGGAAAAAGATTCCTGTTGTATCATCCAAATTATCTTCGTTTCCGCTTTCTTAAATTCACGACTTGTCAATTCTCCTCTAATTTGTTCTTTTGGATTAGAAGAATTATGTCTGAAACGTAGTATCCAACCAATAAGACGCACGATTTTTTCATAACTGGAAAAATACCGGTAGTACTAGGTTTTTTCTGGACTTTCATCAACATTAACCAGTAATTTTGTAGACTTCAATTTCTCTTTTTCAATATCTTCTTCATTTATGTTTTGACATGTGAAATTCATATATTTATAATATTCTTCAGGATCTCGAAGCCAAGATGGACCCTCCCACCATTTGAGAGATACCAGCTTCTTTGCTTTACAGCCTCTAGATGGTAGATCTGCTGGATTCATTTCACCAGGTATATGTTTCCATAAAGCAGGGTCACTCAAATTTTTGATCTCTTGAACTCTGTTTCTAACAAAGACAGACCAGTTTTCTTTTCTGGATATCCATGCAAGAACCGTCGTGGAATCGCTCCAAAAATATCTTTCCATATCTTCCCAGCCCAATGCGTCAATTAGTGATTTAGCCAATCTGGCACCAATCAAAGCAGCTAAAAGTTCCATTCTAGGTATGGTTACGCATTTTAAAGGACCTATGCGGGATTTCGATGCAAGAAGAAATAATTCAACATGATCTTTACTTGCTATTCTCAAAAATATAACAGCAGCATACGCATATTGACTTGCATCACAAAATGTGTGAACTGTACAATCTTTTACATTATCTGGGGTGAGCTGAATATATCTTGGAATCTGAATTTCTTGTAAAATATTCAATTCTCGAAACCATTCAATAAACTCATATTTTAGATCACTTGCAATTTCTTCATCCCAGCTGATACCTTCTTTCCATGTTTTCTGCAACATCATCTTGGGACAAATCATAACAGGAGACGTAAAACCAATAGGATCAAAAACTTTATGTGCAACTGATAGCATGATTCGTTTAGTTATTTTTTCTAAATTTATATCTTTCGTCCAGCTTACATTAACCTTCAAAACGTCTAGAAATCTGTTCCATCGTAATCCTAGTACAGCAGTTTCTTCGCAATTTTCGCTATTTTTTCTTTCTTCTGTATGTTCCCATCCTCTCAAATCAAATCCACCTTTAGCCATAAGACACTTAGAATCAGTAATAAACTTTTCTAATTCTTTTTCTGTATGGACACTAGCAACGACATTGTCAACATAAAAGCTTCTCAGCAATTGCTGTTTAAGATGCGGATCGTATTCTTCATCGTTTTTTATGTGATATTCTATGACGGAAGCAAGAAGAAATGGGGAACTTTTGACTCCAAACACGACTCTAGCATGTCGAAACATTTTAATATTTCTCTCTTCTGGATCGTTCCACCACAGGAAACGCAAAAAGTTCCGATCTTCTTTCCGTACAGCGATTTGTAAAAATGCTTTCCTGATATCAGCTACAACGCCAAATTTCTTTTCCCTAAAACGTAAGAGAATGTCAGGAATTAATTCAATGAGATTTGGTCCAGAATGTAAACACTGATTCAGAGATGGATGGTTCTGTATTCTAGCTGATGCGTCGAACACTGGACGAATGGGAGTTGTACTGCTTTCTTTTATTACTGGTCGATGAGGCAAATAGTTTCCATAAAGATTCATTTCAGACTCGGGAATTTCCTCAATAATTTTATCATGAAGCCAGCCCAAAAGTACTTGTTCATATTTTTGATAAAGTTTATTGGTAAGCAACTTGTTTGTAACATTAATTAATCTTTTCTTGGCTAAACTCAAATTATCGGGTAAAGGTGGTATATCTTCCACCCATGGCAAAGAAATTTCATAACGATTATCCTCATTCATATTTACTGTCTGTAAAAAATGCTCTTTTACCTGACGATCAATCTCCATTTTAGATTGTTTTTCAATTGGATCATTTATTCCAAGTAAATCGAGTTTCCATAAATCGCTAATTTCTGCTTCATTCACGAACATAGATGTAACTGTTAAAGCTAAGTTTTCTTTAGATACGTTATCTTGAGGCACTTTTCCCATTAAGGTCCATCCTAAGTGTGTTTCCAGTGCTACTAGTCCAGACGACAATATTTCTCTACGACCTGTCAGTAATTTTCCAATTACATCGGCTCCAATCAATACTTGAATAGATTCAGGAGTCTCACCAATATCCGTCAGAGTGATGCCTTTTTCCGATAATTCTTTATACCAGGATCCCTTCCCTACAGGCATAACATTTTTGCAGATAATGTTTTGGTCCAAAACCTCAAAATTGCATTTAAAATTTTCTTTCAAATCGCTTAATCTTATCTTGTAGTAGTTATGATTATATTCCTTTGTTATGACTCCGCCAAAAAGGGAATGAGCGACTTTTTCTTCTCGAAGAGGTAAATACTTCATTTCTTCAGCTAAATGTTTTAAAATATACGATCTCTGTGAACCTGAGTCTAAAATCAGTCGAACAACTTTCTTTTTGTTATCTGAAGTGATCTTTGCTTTGAGCGTCTGAAGAAAGACCTTGGGATTTCTACTGACATTAGCCATATTTACTTCATTTCCTCTACTGACATTAGCCATATTTACTTCATTTCCAGACGATTTTTCTTCCCCTTTCCTTTCATTTAATTTGTTTTTATCGAGCATTTGACACATCACAGATGCATGTTTTTTATCACAAAAGAAACACTTCAGGATAGCTTTACATTGTTTCGTTGAGTGGCCTGACGCCAAACATAAAAAACAACACCTTTTGTCTTTCAATATATTCTGCTTCTCACTAAAACTCATCTTCCGTGCTGAGAAACATTCTGAACTCAGATGTCTTCCGTTACAAAAAACGCAATTTTTTCTTAAGTCTTGCTTTGAAGAAGTTGTTAATAGAGTAGCAGCAGTTGGTAAACGTTTAGAAACATCGGTGCAATCTTTCCTTTTTCTAAAGTTTCTATCATCATATTTTTTCGCGAAGCCAAAACCTGCCACTGCCAAATTTATTCTTTCATCGCCTTCAACTTCACTTTTGATAAACTTCATTAAATTATCTAGGCGTTCTTTCGGATCGGAAATAGCAGAAGACCACTGTTCCACGCTTTCAAAAATTCAGCAGTAAAACAAGATTCTACCATTGGATATAATATTGAGGCGCATTTATCTGTTGTGACTCCCAATGTCTCAAGAGCTCTTAAATACGATTCAAGTTTATCATACAAAGATGTAAGGGAAAACTTTTCTTTTGATTGTATTGATATGATTAATTTCAATAATTCTCTAACATATACTTCAACTAAAAGATCTTCTCGACCGAAACGAGCTTGAAGACTCTCTATAGCTTTGGCATAGTTAGCGCCAGTTGGCGGAAAACTATCTACAACTTCCCTCGCTCTAGATCCAGCTACTGTTGCTTGAATCAAATACTGGAATTTATTTTCGGGCACAATATTCTCATCAGTATGAATCTGTTCAAATTGACTCCAAAATGGTAGCCACTCTTTTAAATCCCCATCAAATTGACGAAATTCTAACCTAGGTAACGTAAATTTTCGTTTAGAATCATTAGTTTCATTAACAGTTGAAATGTACTCACCTTGAATTTGCCCTTGTGACTGAATTTTTGCTAATTCTAATTGATGGTCTAATTCCAATTTTTTCAACTGTAGTTCTTGATCCTTTTCTAATTGTAACTTCTCCTTATCCTTTTCTAATTGTAACTTCTCCTTTTCCTTTCTTTCAGCAATGGCTGTGGATAAAATTTCTTGTACAAAATCAGGATCCTGCTTATATTCCTTACTATTCAAAATTATTTCTTTTAGTGTTGCAATCGTATAGTCTTGCGGAATCGTTTCACCAAGTTCTTCTACTACAAACTTTAAATCGGTTTTTTTAAAACCTTTTACGACTTGAAACATCTTGCTTCAATAAATCTCGTCCTGTCGCGGACACGCCAAAATGTTATTTTAACACCTCAGCTTTCTAAAGATAATGCGGACGCCAATTAATAACTTAAAGCATACAGAAAAAAGTCAATTAACCTCTTAAGCTTTCAAAATACTAATAATTTATTCAACGCTAAAAAATTTCCACCTTATTCCAAAAAAATATTTAAAAAACAGTAGTAAACAATTTTTAATTCACGTTACATATTACAAAAAATGCATCACGAGAATAAAATATGAGAGGATAAAAAAGGAAATAAATAAAACATGGACAATAGATTTAACATCAATTGAAGAAAAATCTAAACTAAGGAGATTGCTTATAATGAAAATTGTTAAACCTACATTGCATGATTTTTTTTAATTGTGTTTTTTATACTTGTATTAAGAATTCGACACCAGAAATTTTAAGATATATGTTTAACTTTATTAAATAGCATATTTATGTTATTTTTACAGGATTAATATTTCTATATAAATATAGTAGTTGCAAAGAATTTGATTTATTTATTAAAAGTTAAATAGAAAGTGTTGCCAATTGGCTACACTATGCTCTTGTAGGGTTAAATATCAAAGAATGAAATGTCGTAAAAAAGAAATTGAGATTTTCATATATTTTTTTTTAATTTAGAATATTTACCTGTGGACACAGGAATAATTCCTTTATGAATTAATTCAATAATAATTTTTCTATAATATTCAATATGTTTAGATGTAATAAAACATATTTATCTTTTCATAAATTTCATCAAATTATTTATATGTAGCTAAATATTATATTCATTTAATATAATAAATAATTTTTTATAATTATAGTTCATTTAACTTATCGAAAACTTCACAGAATACAATGCGTTCAAATAAATTTCTGACACAATGGAATACTATAGATCAAAACGGGATATTCGGTTATGGTGTTCGGGATATGGTTTTTCAGTTAATTGTTTTTAAAATAGGATTACAAATGTTTGTAAAATATTTTCTAATTTCCATCTGTTATGCAATATTTACATTTAAATTTTTAAGCATACAAGTTTTGTTTAATTAGACATTATTTCTACGTATTAGAAAATAGCCCACATGGTTGAGGTTTGTAAGTATTATGCTTCACTCACTGAGTAAAATATATAGCTCATAATGACTTAAATATACATATATTGACTTATTTATTTTTTAACCCTTTCAGGGGCAAAGTACTTTCAGTACTAAAATGTTGAAATAAATGACTGGCACCGGAATTTACAATATATATATATATATATATATATATGTATTTGGAAATAAGAAAAAGGCTACATTTCACATACATTTTAAATGGAAAAGATTTAGCAAAATTCTGGTGTCATTGTGACGTTTGGGAATTAAAATTAAGTGGTTTCATAAACATACCACTGCCCCTGAAAGGGTTAAAAGAAAAATCCAAAAGAATGGACATGTAAAAGTATTTCTTTGCAGTTGTCCAAGTGGGCGCATCAGTAAAAGAAAGAAACCTACAAAATTTTAGTAACGTTTGACCTTTAAAAGTACTAACTCCGTTAAGGATACCAACATTTTCTAAAATATGACATACACACGTTCAAAAGGAGTTTCATTATGATATATGTTACAGCAGTCTTCTGAGAATAGGCTCTTTTTCGAAAATAAACAATGTTTCACAACTCTTGTTTTCTTTTTCCTTTTTCTCTAATGTATTGTCATATAGAAAAAAAGACGTGAAGAAGACGGAAGACGTGTATTTGCTTCAAATATTGTATTTTTATTTTATGCTTTCTTCGATATTTTTTAAAATGTACTGAAATTGGAGACAAATCGAAACTAAGGATGTTGCTTTTAATGAAAATTGTTAATGAATCAAATGTCGTAAAAAAGTAATTGAGATTTTTTTTCTTCATTTAGATTATTTTCTTATTAACACAGGAATCATTCCATTATCAAATTAGTTTAATATATATATTTTTTCTTATATATTCAAAATATATCTGTTTAAAAATGCTTTGATGTAATAAAATATATTTCTCTTTTCGTAAATTTCATTAAATTATTTATAAGCAGCAAAATATAGAGTTCATTCAACACATCGAAATCATATAGAATACCGTGTCTTCTGGTAAATTTCTGACACATTACAATAATTTAGATTAAAACACGGGATATTCTTGTTATGTAGATGCAGATGTTAACACTGAAATACATAGGGCTGCTATGCTCGAGGGAATACATCAGTTATCTGAGGTCAGTTTTTTACGGTGAACTTCCGTTAGAAATACTATTCCAAAATTTATATAAAAAGGGTTTTAAAATATTTTAAATACCAAACTTGTTTCGTAATTTGTCAAAAAATCTTTACGGTTGTTGTGGCAGTGGTTTTACCTGAAAACAAACATACGTGCTCAATTTCAATTCAAAGAAAAATATTGTTGGGCGCGACCGTTTACGTACATACACATACACACACGGACATACATCACAAAACTATAGCAAAAAAGAACAAAACACGCCTCAAACATAGATTAGGAAACACAGTCCAACAATTAAAGAATACCTTAACAAACATTTGCTGTTTAATAAGGTAAAGAGAGTACCTAATTAAATATTTTAGAAAACACATAGCATATTTCAAAACTCGTTTTCAGAGATTGCAGTCCACAGCTGGAAAAATGCTCCAATCCTGTTGTACAAGCCTGTACTACAGAAAATAATTGATAGATAGATTTTTATTTGATCTATAAATTTGTATGACCTATATCTTTGATCAATGGATCAGTATATGTTATACATATATGTTAAATATGGAATATATATACTACATTCCCAATTCACCGTTTGCAGTTCCCATTGCAGAAATTGTAATTGGTTCCCCTCTCTCAGTGACAATAGCCGAACTTGTGATGCAGTATATTGAAAACGAATTAATTTATAAAACGGGGCATGCTATAAAGCTGTGAAGGAGGATATTTTGATGATGTTTTCTGGGTTGAAAATGATGATGATCTTCCTAAAATTCTGGAAATAGCTAACTATGTCTGTCCCTCCATACAGTTCAGAATCGAATTTGAAGTAAATTGATGTTTACCATTTCTGAATGTTGATATAGAGAAAACTGAAGATGTTCAGCACATCAAAACCTCTGTTTTCCCTAAACCCACCTACTCCGGACAATATTTAAATTATGCATCAGAATGCCTGGCATCACATAAAATTGCATATAATTAAAACCTTAGCAACCAGAGGCTTAAAGTATTTCAGCACTGGAGAATTATTTGTAAGTGAAATAGAAAGAAATTTCTCATATCTACAAAGAAATGGTTACCCTCTCCGCTGGATTAGACGAGTTTTTTTCCGTTCTGATGCAGTCGACTGCTATGTCCCTTCCTCCTTTCCAACGTCAGGTGAATAAAACTTACATATCTATCCCTTATTACGGAAGTCCTTCAGAAAAAATCCCTGTTCTCCTCAAATAATTCAATATATGAACAGCATTTGTCCCACAGAAGCAGTTGCGAAATCTTCTATTTAAATTCAAGTACCACAATCTGTTTGTACAACAGAAAGAACTTGTTTACAGAATTCCTTGTAAAAACTGTGATGCAATATACATAGGTGAAACCAGTCGCACATTACAAACACGAATCAGAGAGCATAAACAGTCATTAAAATCTAAGAATACAAACTCGAAATTCATTTCACATGCAATAGAAAAAGAGCATTTACCTGACTTTGTGAAAACTATGCTTGTTGAACGGAATCGTAATGTATACAGAGGTCAAATTTTCTTTGCATCCTGGCACTCTAATTCAGAAGCTAATCCAATTAATGAGACTGAAATCATTCCAGCTGAATATTCTGTCCTTTTAATATGTTAACTTTAAATTTAACTGTAATAGTTGTTTTGATGAAGGTTTCACACGGGTAAGTTGCTTTTTTGACAGCTTTAGTGATTGTGTGTAAATTGTACTGATGAGGGATGGAGTTTTCGCCCGAAGCGTTCACAATGGTTTTTAATGCTTTTGTATATGTGTATTTTAATTAGTAAAAGTGTCAGTAATAAAAGTAATTTTATTTTTTTAATTATATTAATCAGATGCAATGTATGTATATTTTAATTGAATTATTTTATGCAGCCATATATAGTACCTTCAGTTTTGTATACTCGCCACATATTAATCTCACATTTAACTTAGGCTAAGACACTCTTAAAACTACTGAAATTGCACTTTCAGAAATTATCATCTACAGGAAGTCAGGTATCCAGTTCTTTGCATGGCCCTGTATATAATTTTTAATACTCTACAAACATCTCTTAGTATGCTAAATATAAACATGTTTTAGTAATACAAGCTCAAACACGTTAATTCTTAAGGCTTCTTTTGTGTAGCGCTGTATAGAATCTTTAGCATGTATACACATAACATTATACTTACAAACACATACCATAACTGAAAATGCAATTCTAGCAATTATCACTATTAGACGGAACTTCGGACACAGTACTTCTTAAGAAATATTTTGTATGACCCTATAAATGAACCATAAAAGCTAGGCACATCATGTTCTATAGCAATTATTTTGTTGTAAACATCAGTAATTTATACCATTATAGTTGAAATAGTGTAACATCATTAAGATACGCTGCAAGCAGTTTTTCCTGTAGTCCATTATGTAATGGAATTCCTTTGTGTGTCCTTGTAAATTAATCATAAATGCATCCCATATTCTACACAATGCATTTTTAGCGCACTTCACAAATTCATATAAATTTTACTACGTTTGAAATAGTGTAATATCGTTGAAATGCACTCGAAACAATTTTTCCCTATTAACCGTAATGTAACGGAATTGTTTTGACTGCCACTGTAAACGAACTATAAAATCTACATAATTTATTTTCAATTGCAATCGTGCTGTATCAAACGTCAGTAACCTATAAAATTACACGGCAATCCTAGTTTGTTTAAAAGAGTTAGAGCACGTTCCGACGGACAGACAAACTGAAGTCATAAATATTTTCAACTATGGTGGAAAGTGTTCAAAAAACGACACTTTGGATATAAAGAGGCACAAAAATACCATTATACAAACACAAGTGAATTTGGGGAATTTTAAAAAGTAAAAATCTATCAAAATTTCAAATCAAAGTCGGTATTTTACCATTCTGACAAAAATTTTCTTACACTATGTTTTCGAAAGTAAAAAATTAAAAAAAAAATTAAAAAAAAAAGATATGGTTTTGCAATCACTAAGAAAAAAATTCAAATCATTTCCTAAATAATAACTTTGTGTTTATAAAATGTGTATGCATTCTGTAACTGCAGTATATGCTAATAAGAACGCAACTAAAAGGTGCGTTTGGTAAAATGAATGTTGTGTTAGTGGACCATATAAGACCGTATGAGTTTGTAGTTTGTAAGGAAACAGATTCATAAATAACTTCAATACGACAGATATTGACATTACGATTTGCTAAATATTTGCGAAAGTTTTTCTTAATAAAGTGAAACGCGAAACATAAATTTCTCGTACTAACTCTGCTGCAAATCATTGTACAAAAATGCAATTTGTAACAAGCGATCATAATAACGTCTACTAATTGTGTTTGGTGCAATATGTTTAATATTTATTGTTCGGGGGTAATCTACATACAGAAATTGTATTAGATATTAAAATTTTCAATACAAACACCTCATTTTGACATAAAAAATATCTTATTTGTATATTTCGTATGTCAAATGGGAAATCACTCACCTATATCATATTTTTTTTTTTTTTTAACCTAGGTTACTAAACGGGAAGACATTCTGTTAAGTTGTTTAGCAACTATGCAGATTTAAAGTTTTGAACTCCTAATATTAAATTTATTTTCTATTGTTCAAAAACACATTGCAGTGGAGGTAGTTTATTCAAGGGTAATTTTTGAATGAACTGTAATTGTGAATTTGCATGTCTGCAACTTCTAGAAATGTTCATCTATTGAACAATTCATGAGTTACGATCCACATGGTTTTTTTAAATTTATTTTAAATAATATATACTTTTGAAATCGATTTTCAAAAACAATCTAAAATGTAACCCCTGAATATTGTAACGTAATTCTATTTCTACAAGCTTCAAACATGCGAATAAAAAATTACAGCTCATTCATACATGTAATGTTAAAGTTATGCTTGAAAAACTACAAACACTGCAATGTGTATTGCAACTATTAAAGATGAATTTAACATAAGGATTTCTAATCTTTAAAACCTGCATAATTACTCAAATACATGACCGAATGTTTTCCCATTTTCTATCCGAACGTTAAAATGTCCGATTAACCCAAACATTATGTCAAAAAAAGATGCTAGTATCAAAATTTTAAAATTTCGTACAATTTCTCTACGTAGAGAAACCCATAAATAAAATTAAATCAGTAGTTAACAGAGTATTTTTAGTAGAAATTAATACAAATAGATTGATTTACTAACCACTTTCCAAAAACAATTGATGTACAAAAAAATATGTAAATAGGTAATAATAACACTAAAATTTTAGTTAAATTTCCAAGCTTCGTCTTCTTCGTCACTTAATAGACGGCTTGCACATGAGTCACATGTGCGGCATCGCTTCAAATGGCGCCCAAATATAAGGCGAATGTGGTGCTTTGCATTTGATTTATTAGACTTATTTGCACTATAATAATAAAAATAAGAAAGATCTAAATTAAACAGAAAGATAACACGTGCTTTTGACAGCAAACGGGGAGTTCTGACATTCTGTGTGTGCTCCAGATGCAGTAGTATCAGTCGTTGCTAATAGCAACGTGACGTCAATGCAAGCCGTCTATACTAAGGTTGGTAGTTTGCTTACAACTTTTCAGAACAAGTCTCTGTCTCCTTTTAAATTAATTGCAGAAAAAACGTACTCAAATAGTTTAGTGCTGAATTCACATTTAAACTCAAGGCATTGCAACGATTTCCATAACCCGGCAGTACTCGCGCGTTGGTCTTTTCCCCGCCAAAATTCGCTGTCTTCCTTTATCTCATTTCCCCTTAATGCTACAGTAATGAAATGCAGTGTAGCTGACCTTGACCGTTGGTTCTTTTGTGTACTAAAGTTGCAAGGCATTCCAACGTTTTCTGAGAAATTTATTGCATTCTAAAGTTGAAATCGGTCTAAAAGACCGTGGCGCGAGCACTGCGGTAAACGTAATTTTTTCCCCTCCCAGTTCGTCATTCCCTATTCCGCGAATTTCTCGGCAGGAAAGTTTCTGGGAAGAGTTGTATTATAGTTTGCTCTTTCATTCTTCTTTTCATCTTTCTTTGAATAAACTTATTTATTATTATTTACTTCCTATATACGATTATTCTTTACTTCATACATAAGCAGCTTCTAACTAGAGGTGTGACTCAAGAGGCCTGCCTCCATCCTGAAATAAGTAATAAAAGGATCTTCATAAATTTTCATTTCAAAAAGGGTATTTAAGCATAAAATCGCTAATAATGCCCCCCCCCGCACCACATACACACACAGGCAGCAGCACATACACACACAAAAAAAACTGCTGCCTTTATATTAATAATTTCAGAGTAATTAGTTTTATCTTCTTTTTTATTATTTTTATATAGATATATTCTAAGAAACAATAATAAAATAGAATATTGATATCAGTTAGTCGATGCAGATGTTTTGTCTTGGGGCCCATTTTGTGAAAAATAAAAATTAGTTTTGTGAATTTTATTATATTTTTGTGACAAATAACATTTTGTAACAAAAGATGAAATCCAGTTACACAAATTTGAACCAATAATTTATTAATAAGTTATTTAAGTCCTTCTGCTGTAGTTTTCCTGTCTGGTGATCTTGTTTAGTTTGCCAATTACACATTTACAAACGTAACAAAATAAAATTAATTAATGAAGAATATGTTTTTATGGAATGGAATTTTATGAAGTTACATGTGTTAATAAAAGAAATTTTGTGAAGGTCAGGGGCTATTTTATTAAGAGGATTTCTGCAAAAGGACCTATTTTATTACGAGGAATTTTGCTTGTTTTCTTAATTTTATGAAGGGTTCTGTGTTAATAACAGAATTTTTGTGAAGGGTCCATGTTTTATTAACAGGAATTTTGTGAAGGAGTTTGCCTTATTAAATGGAATTTTATGAAGGGTCCTGATTTATTATGAGGAATTTTGTGAAGGGCCTGCTTTAGTAAGGGGAATTTTGAAAAGGGACCTTTTTTAACAGGAATTTTGTGAAGGGTCTTGTTTTAATAATTTTATGAAGGATCCTGTGTTAATTAAACACATTTTGTAAAGAGGCCTGTTTTATTAAGAGGAATTTTGTGAAGTTTTTTGTGAAAGAATCTGCTTTATTAGATGGAATTTTATAAAAGGCCTGTTTTATTAAGAGGCATTTTGTGAAGGACCTTGTTTTATTAAGATATTTTTAAGAGGAATTTTGTGAAGGGCCGTTTTTATTAATTTTATGAAGAGTCCTGTGTTAATTAAAAAATTTTTGTAAAGAGACTTGTTTTATTATGAGGAATTTTGTGAAGGGGTCTGCTTTAGTAACAGGAATTTTGCAAAGGGACCTATTTTGACAGGAATTTTGTGAAGGGTCTTGTTTTATTAATTTTATGAAGGATTCTGCGTTAATTAAACAAATTTTGTAAAGAGGCTTTTATTAAGAGGAATTTTGTGAAGGAATTTGTCTTATTAGATGGAATTCTATAAAAGGCCTGTTTTATTAAGAGGAATTTTCTGAAGGGACTTGCTTTATTAAGAGACCTTTTTTTAAGAGGAATTTTCTGAAGGGACTTGCTTTATTAAGAGACCCTTTTTTAAGAGGAATTTTGTGAAGGGACTTTTTTATTAATTTTACGAAGAGTCCTGTGTTAATAATATAAATTTTGTAAAGAGGTTTGTTTTATTGAGACGAATTTTGTGAAGGGGCTTGTTTTAGTAAGAGGAATTTTGTGAAGAATATCCGTCTTATTACATTGAATTTTATGAAAGACCTCTTTTATTAAGATGAATTTTGTGAAGGATCCTGTTTTATTAAGAGGAATTTCGTGAAGGGGTTTATTTTATTAGATGGATTTTTGTGAATGAAAAATAAATAGGTCCCAGATTTTGCCTGGATCGACCCCTGGTTATAAATAACATGTCCTGAAATACACAATTGAATGATTATTTAAATTGCATAAATGAATAAAGTAGTCTGTCTCTTTTCAAGTTCAATGGGCTCCTAGTTGCAGTACACTGTCAAAAACCAGCTTACTACGGTTCTGGCTTAAAAAAAAATTTATCCCTAACACGATTTCAAATTCATAATTGAAAAGTTACTCTAATTAGTAATTCATTGTGTCTTCATAAAATCAATAATTATTTAATAATTTTTATTGTTTTAACATATAAGGGGTCGATACAGGAAAAATTTGGGGCCCATTTCTTCACAAATTACATTTAATAAAACAGGGCCCTTCACAAAATTCCTTTTTATAAAATATGGCTCTTCACAAAATTCTCTTTATCAAATAGGCCCTTCACAAAGTTGTTACTTATAAAATAGACCCTTCACAAAATTCTTCTTGATAAAGTAGGCTCTTTCACAAAATTCTTCTTAATAAAATAGGAACCTTCACAAAATTCCACTCCATAAAAACATACTATCCATTAATTATTTTTATTTTGTAAGGTTTTAAAATGCGTCATTTACAATAAAACAAGTTCACCAGAAAAAAGAACTTTAGCAGAAGGAACGAAATTATTAAGTTCTTGGTTTCAATTTGAGTAGCTGGATTTTTTCTTTCATAACTTTTTTATTTTCTTTTTTATTTTTTTCTCAAAAATTTATAATAAATTTCGCAAAAATATGATACTTTTTACAAAAATAACTTTTACTTCTCACAAAATGGGCCCCAAGGAAAAAAACCTGCGTCGAGTCCTGTAAATTTTGTAAATATATATATATATATATATATATATATATATATTAAAACATTTATTTAAATTTGAACTCAAAACATTCTTAAATAAAATTCTTAAATCATAGTTCTTAAATATATTCTTCAATAATAGTTTCTCTAAAATGTATCTTTTCAAATTCAATCAGTATTTACCCCTATGTACTCCGTTTTCGATCATATGGTAACGCCGGCAGATTTCCCTTCTTATTTCGGGCTACTGGTAACGGCGGCAAATGGACCGAGCGCGACCACCAATGTTCTAAAAAAAGACGCGACTACTCTCGGGTTAACACAAAACTTATTAATGATCTATCGACATCTAAAATAATCATTAATGAACATTCAAGTTTCATTAAACATATGTTGCAATGTACAGCAATATTCTTGTTTTCTTGGCGATAGTTAGTTCAAATAAAGCATGTAAATATATTTTCGATAACTGCTGAAGTAATATGTTGAACCCAAATTTCTAGTAATGAATTATACATGGTAATCATTAGTTACACGTAACTATGGATTTATTTTGATTTAGATGTTCCTCCTTATATATAATTAAATCACAATTCTTATTGGCAATTAATTTGCTAGACAACAGCATCAGAACTATTGTTGTGAAATATTTTTCAGAAACAATTAAAAGGGAAAGTTCTTTATTTCGTCTTTTTTCATTACTTTTTAAAAATTATTCACTTAAAACTATTAATCAAACTGCAAACTAAACTTAAGACGAAACAAAATTTCATCACTGTTTTGTTTTCTTGCATATTAGAACACAATAGTTCATTAGTCTTTAAGTTATTTATTAAGTATAATATAAGTAAAATTGAAAAATACAATTAGTCAACAACATGACTCTAAATCACAATATATAAGCAACATCATCAAGCTACAAGCAAGAGCAATAATAATAACCTCCGGTTGCCACTTACAGATCACTAAATACTTAAAACGATTACGATTACAAACTACATATATGATGATATGTTACATCCTCCCTTTCATTCAGTATATTCATTTAAGTACGCAGGACGCTTACTTATGCGACCAGATCTAGTTTTATAAGAAATTTCGCCATCTGAGCTAGGATTAGGTAAAAGCTGATTATTGTTGTCATAAGATTTACCATAACATGAACAGTCACTTACAGAATTATCATGATTATAATTAACATCAAAATCGAAATCAAAATTTGCAGTTTTATTTAACGGTTTTTCTATTTTTGAAAGATTTAAATATTTTCTATTCCTATAATAAATGCTACCTGAATCCGTTTTGATTTTGTATGATCTGGGTTTGTCAGCTTTAGAAAGGACTATGGCAGGTTTCCAAGTTTTGGTTTTGACATCTTGAACAAATACTTTATCCCCTGGTTTTAGTGGCTTAAGCTCCTTCACATTTCTATCAAAATAATGTTTCTGCTTATTTTGTCTCTGTTTGAGTTTAGGGACAATGTCTTTTACAATTTTGGGATTTAGTAATTTTTTAATAATTGGCAATTTAGTTCTTAACCTGCGGTTAAATAGTATCTGTGCTGGTGATAAACCTATACCTGTGATGGGACTATTTCTGTATTCAAGTAAAGCTACTATTGGCTTCTTATTTTCCTCTTTTGCTTTTTTGAATAATGATTTTACAATGCCCACAGCTTTTTCTACCATCCCGTTACTTTGAGAATGATAGGGACTAATGAAAGATGGTTCAATGTCCCACTCTTTAGCAAAATTGTTAAATTCAAAGCTATTGAATGGATTATTATCGCAAACAATTGTTTCTGGAATTCCAAATCTGGAAATAACATTCTCCAGAACTACAATGATATCACCCATAGTTTTGCTATTAACCTTTTCCACCTCAATCCACTTTGAAAAGTAATCAACAATAATGGCGTAATTTATCCCATTGAAATACATTAAATCCATTCCTATTTTCTGAAATGGCCTATCAGGAATACTATGGGGAAGCAGTGGTTCATTAGATAGTGTTTTACGAAATTTCATGCAAACCTCACATTTTTGTACAACATCTTCAATGTCTAGTGAGAGACCAGGCCAAAACATAATTTCACGAGCTCTATTTTTGCATTTTTCCATACCTAAATGAGATTCATGAATTAAGGACAACATTTCAGGTCTTAGTGTTTTAGGGACAATAATTTTGTCATTCAAGAATAACAAACCTTCAATAAGAAACAAATCATTTTGTAATTTATAATATTTCCTTAAATTACTTTTGAGTTTATTTTTATCAGGCCATCCCTCCTTACAATAATTCATAATTTCTTTAAGTTCCTCATCCTCCCCTAGTGCCTTTCTAAATTGTTCTACTCTACGAATACTCATTGGAAGATATTTTGCAATTGAATGTACAGTTTGTAACATTTCTGGGTCATCTTTAACTGCATCTTTGATAAAAGCTCGAGATAATGTGTCTGCAATATACATATCTTTACCTGGTAAGTAATTAACATCAAAGGTATACTTCAGTAATTTAAGAAGCATTTTCTGAAGACGATTAGAAATTTTGCTGATTGGTTTTTCAACAATTGATGTTAAAGGTTTGTGATCACTTTGGACTTTCACTTTGTGACCATACACAAAATTGTGGTACTTTTCAAAAGCAAAAACTATAGCTAACAGCTCTTTCTCAATCTGTGCATAGTTCTTTTCAGTATCTGTAAGGCTTCTAGAAGCAAAAGATACAGGGTGGCCTTCTTGCAATAGACAGACGCCCATGCCATCTCTAGAACTATCACACTGCATTGTTATTTCTTTTGAGCTATCAAAAACTTTTAGAACAGGAGCTGAACTAATCAATTTCTTAATATTATTAAATGCCTGTTCTTGTTCATGAGACCAAAAGAAGTCAACATTATTTTTGAGTAGTATTCTTAATGGAGCTGTAATTTGAGACACATTTGGAATAAATTTGGATAAAAAATTTACCATGCCTAAAAATCTCCTTATATCTTTCTTATTTTGTGGTTGATTTATTTCATTAATAGCCCTTACATGAGATTTATCAACCATAACTCCCTTTTCTGAAATTATCAAACCCATATATTTTACTTCCTTCACCCGAAACTGAAGTTTGTCAGGATTAAACTTAACATTATTGGCTTTGGCTCTCTCTAAGACTTCGATTAGTCTTTTATCATGTTCGGCCTGAGATTTTCCTCTTAGTATGAAATCGTCGAAGTAAATTTCTACACTCTGAATGTCACTAAATAATTTTTGACTGCGTTTTTGAAACACCTCAGGAGCTGATGATATTCCAAAAGGTAAAACATTAAATTTAAAACGTCCAAATGGAGAGTTGAAAGTACATACATAAGAACTCTCTTCATCTAAAGGAACCTGCCAAAACCCTTCTTTTAAATCTAGAACCGTGAAATACTCATTTCCTTTCAAACGACTAATGATTTCCTCACTTGATGGGATCATATGATGCTCTCTTTTTATAGCTTTATTTAAATTTCTCGGATCTAAGCAAATACGTAACTTCCCATTAGGTTTTTCGACTACAATTAAACTATTTACCCAATCAGTAGGTTTGTTTACCCGTGAAATAATGCCTCTTGTTTCTAAATCAGCTAAAGTATCTTTTAACTCATTAATTATAGCTAGGGGAACTCGTCTAGGAGGGTCAATAACAGGGCTAACATTATCTTTTAACTCTATATGATAAGGGTCACCTGGAAACTTGCCAGAGCCTTTGAACACTTCATTATATTTAGTCAAAATATCATTTTTACAAGAAATTTCAATATTATCAATTCTCTGAATTAGATTTAAAAGTTTACAAGCATTTAATCCTAAAATAGGTCTAGAATCAACATTGACAATAATAAAATTTAACTTAACATTTTTACACTTATCTGTTGAGCATAATAAACTTACCTCGCCTTCTGGCTTTAGCTTGTAGTTACCATATGATACTAAAACAATTTTAGTTTCACTTAAATTAGAATTCTCATATAATTTTAAATTATTATATACAAATAAAGGTAATATATTAGCCTCTGCTCCAGTGTCTAATTTAAAGTTAATTAGTTTGTTGTTTATAGAAATGTTTTTACACCAAATAGTCTCATTAGACTTTTCCTTACTTGTTGACACAGAGTCTATATACAAATTCGACATTTCTTGTGTGCACTCGGTAACATTATGATGAATCTCATGAACTTTTCGATTTTTGCTGTTACTGCTAAACTTTTTCTTTGTATTTTTGCACATTGCTGCGAAGTGATTTTTGCCTTTACACAAATTGCACAACTTATTGAAAGCAGGGCATTCTCGTTTCTTATGAGACCTGCCACAATTTCTACAATTAAACACACCACTTGTTGAAGATTGACACACTTGAGCACTACTCTGTTGATTTCTCTTTACTCGTACAGCATCTATTTCTGATTTGGGATCTGTAATGGACTTGATTTGTTCTTTAGTGGTCTCTGATGCTCGAACAAACTCAGTAGCTCTCTGTAGGGAAAGTTGAGGCTCTCTAAGGAGTCTTTCTTGGAGGGATTTGTCCTGTATCCCAAGAACAATTCTATCTCGGATCAGTGAGTCTTCCTGCTCTCCAAATTCACAGGAGGAAGCAAGCGTTTTCAATTGAGTCAAATAAACATCTACAGTTTGACCTTCTAACTGTATACAGCTGAAAAATTTGTAGCGTTCAAATACGACGTTTTTTCGAGGAATGCAATGCTCCTCAAACTTTTTTATCACTTGATCAAATTTCTTTTGACCTCCTTCTGCATCAAATTTGAAAGTGTTGAAAATGCCAACACCCTCATCTCCAAGAAGATTCAGTAGAATGGCGATTTTCGTCTCTTCCGCTTTACTGGACTTTTCAGAGGCTATCAAAAAATTCATGAATTTTTGATACCACTTATTCCAATTGTCCGCTATATTACCAGTAGAAAAATTCATTTCTGCAGGTGGCCTAAAAATCTCCATGATTTTGCTCGTTGAACACAAAGTTCCTCTTTTTACGAACACGATAGTTCTGTCTCAATCATTTAGCATCGGCGCGATTTTAACACTTCTGACACCATGTTTTGTTTTCTTGCATATTAGAACACAATAGTTCATTAGTCTTTAAGTTATTTATTAAGTATAATATAAGTAAAATTGAAAAATACAATTAGTCAACAACATGACTCTAAATCACAATATATAAGCAACATCATCAAGCTACAAGCAACAGCAATAATAATAACCTCCGGTTGCCACTTACAGATCACTAAATACTTAAAACGATTACGATTACAAACTACATATATGATGATATGTTACAATCACAATCTATATTTTAGTTGAGCATTCCAAGTTAAACTAGAACCAAGTTAAAAAAAAAAAAAAAAAAAAAAAAAAAAAGCTATCTGTGAGACCGCTAACAGCAGTTAATAGTTAAATATAAATAACTATTGTACAATAGTTACTTATTAATGTTTAGAGCGTGAAGGGTAAATTTGAATTGCACAATATAACACCTACCATGAAATAAACTCTTGTATTTCCATAATTATTAACTTATAGAGCAACTGATACTAAGAAAATTAACGAAAGAAATTTATTAGTTAGTTACTGATAATACAACACTTGTAAAAGCGTTCTGTGTGATTCAATTTGCTGCAAGTACCGTAGATAACCGAAAATTATATCACGAATTATATTTCCTGCTGCACCGTTAATAATGTATTGATTTTTATTTACACTTGACTGCTTATCTGATATCGCTTTCAAGTTGTTAAAGGCAATATTGGATATCAATTTATGCATTGCTTAAGGTTTTCATGAATACTAGAAATTATAAGAACATTCTTCGCATACTTCAGTTTTGATTTAAATAGGTTGAATAATTAGTTGTCTGTTTATGGATTTAATGGAATATTTTATGGATAAAATTATCAGGTATATTTTACGAATGCCTATATAAAAAATGTATAAAAAATGAATTTATTTATAGTTGAAAGACAACCCTTAATTTTCCGTACGGAAATATAATTGAGATTTTGGGCGGAATTAAATAAAATCACAAATAATAAACTTAAAAATAGAATAAAAACTAAAAAAACACAAAAATTTATCGTACGAAACATTTCCTGGAATAAGCTGTAAAATAAACTTTGCAAAATTCATATTGTATTTAGCTAAAGTATTTTCAGCGTGAAAGCAGTTACTATGTATATATAAAATTATTAGTAACCTATTTTATTTTCCATAGATATTATAAATTTTGTCGAAAGTGTGATCTTTAGTTTTTTGAAATATATGTTAACATAATTATACAAATTTGCAGATATTAAATAAAGTGTACATGAAATTAGAGTCTCACTCTAAAGATTAGGTTTTTTATTGTTCCCAAAGTTAATCCTGTACCGATATTACACGATATACTAAATTTGCTTGAGATTTCAAACTTTTATTATTGAATAAATGTTAAAAATAATTTATTTTGAGATATTTTCGTTTTAATTCATTTTATTTTGGAACATAAAGTTTATTAAAGTTCTTAATATAGCGAAAACAAATTTTCTATGAAATGGAGAGGCCGTTTTCGGCGTCGAGCGTAATACGTATTTTTTTTTTTTTTTTTTTTTTTTTTTTTTAAATTTTCCCATAATTTTTTTCTATGCAACATATTTTGCAGATCCTGCAGGATTTATAAACTTTTTACCCTTAGACATTTTTCTACGCTTGAATTATGATTTTTATTTTCTTTCTAAACTATATCTAGTGTTATTTTTCATATGAATTGTGGTATTACAGTCTGTCTCAAAAGTTTATCCACACACAAAAATATGATAATAAAATTGGAAACAAATAAATGAGTATTGTTTTACGATAAATATTCAAAATGTAATTGAAATGAAGAAAACAGTATAGGAATTGTGATGGTTTCATAAACACTATTTATTTTTTAAATATGTCTTTTGTTATTAAAATTCCACAGTCTAAAAGTTTAGGAACATTGATCAATCGTTAAAAATTGCTGGATTTGTTTGAACCAATCAACCGTTTTCCTTGAATGCTCTAATTCAAATACAGGGTGATTTTTTTAAAGTTGTGAAAGTAAAACCCTATAACAAAAGTACCATTGATCCAAATGACCTGAAATTTCAACCAGTATGGTTCCAAAGGAATGGGAATTTTTTAGGCGTAGTTAAAAAAACGCACCGACAGATGGCGCTGTAGGTTAACATCAACTGGTTTCCTTCCTCTACCAGGTTTTAGGCTCAGCGAAGCAGTCTGTTCAAATTTCAAAACCATCTTCCGTAAATTTTCTATCGTCATTGAAACCTTTTCTTAAATTCTTAAGTGTCCTGAATCTCTTAAGAGCAGTTTCTGCGCTATCATTATTCTGATAATACAGTTTCACTAACAACGCACGGTCGGTCAATGGCACAGTCATTGCGAGGATATCCGTGGAATAATGAACACGAGGAGTACGTGCTTCACGCTTTTATCGCCACTGTATGGGTGTCGTCCACAAGCTCGTCTCCCGACTTTGCTGCATATACAGCGCCTTCTGTCGGTAGGATTTTAAGTTTTTTTTAACCACGTCAAAGAAATTCCCATTGTTTTGGGAGCACACTAGTAAAATTTCAGGTCATTTGGATCAGTAGTTCTCTTGTTATAGTGCTTTACTTTCACAACTTAAAAAAAAAATCACCTGTATTTAATTTCCATTGGTTAATTAAAATGCTACGGAATTTACAAAACAGAAAATTTCAAATATATTTAATAAATCGAAAATTAGGCCAGATATTAAAATTTCTGGAATATTAAATCGTGCTTTCTTGAAGTAACAATTTCGAGCGAAAAGCAAGACGAGGACGATCACCTGTAACAAATATTTAGACTGAGCAAAAAATTAGAAAATTGATGTCAAGCATAATATATACGTAAGACAATTAAAAAAAATCTTCATGTCAATGTCTCAAATGACACAATACATAGATGCGTACGAGACATTGTGCTTTGCAAACCGCATCTCAAAAGACACTATAAACTGACCAGAAAAGACTGGGATCAAAAGTACATCTTGTACGAGGCAGGTTTCTCAACATATTATTTCTTGACGAAAATAAGTGGAATCTGGATGTATTTGACCGCTGGAATTGTTACTGGTATGACCTCAAGAAACCGTCGTGAACTTTCTTCAGATGACGGGAAGGCGGTATCTAATGTTTTAAAGGGAGGTTGAGTTTAATAGCCAAACATGCCTGTCATTTTTTATGTGAAACAAAAACAAATATCAAGAGACACTTGAGCAACACCTACTTATATTTGGTGACATCATAATTGATCCAGCGGGGAGAATTCAGTACGACAATGCTTCAAACCGCAACACACATAATACGAAACAATGATTTCACGTCTGAAATATTAACGTTTTAAACTAGTTCACTTAAAGCCGATTGAGGACATTTAGAGTATCCGAAATCGTGAATTATACAAGGAATGCAATTATGTAATATGACTGTACTCAAGAAATAAAAGTGTCCTTTCAAAGAGTAAGTATTTTCTGCCACCAAATATATTTAAAAAAAATATTGGTTCAATGTAAACAAGATTATTTGAAGTTATTCAAAATCAGAGAAATACTAATAATAAATAGCATCATGTGAAAGTGTTAAATGATATAGTTTTAACATTGTGCTTACAATTTGATACACTGCTTAGTTACTGACTTTTAAGATATCTTTTATTAAACTTTTGACATTATACTTATTTATTCATTTAGATGGAATTTATTTGAATAGTTTTAAAGAAATCTATAAATAAATAATACATTTTGTTTAATTTGTATTATTATTTAATAAACGACATTTTCTTGTGGTGTTTATTTTTTTTAGACAGATTGCAGTTTACACACAAAAATACATTGAAAACTATAATTTTGAATGAAAATTTATAAGAAAAATATAGGTTATTTTTTTAGATTAAAATTTACTTTTGATATATATGAAATTAATAATCTGAAAAGTTACATAAATACTGCGCGATAAGATAACGGAAATGCTTACCCATTCTGTAGATAAATGCAATCCTTTCGTCAGGTTACTGTCTCTGATATGCTAGTACACATAGAGTATTAATTTTCGTATTTTGTTTTTACTTTAAAGCATTAGCAAAATTACGAAATTTAGAAGAATTGCGCTTTAAACAGTTAGTCATCGAATTTTACTTAATTTTAACATCAAGCATGATTTACCAATAAACAAATTGCGTTTTTTACAAAAGTCCACTGTTTCTTAAAATCGGCAATAACGGCAGTGTTGTTCAATGACAGTTTTTGTGATAAAGAAAATAAATAAACGGATTTTAATAAGTGATGAGACCGACACGACTTGTAATGTATTTTTAGCATTGACTTTCCATTCTGTCTGTTAATTATCGGACATTGGAATGTGAAAGAACGTCCATACATGTGACAACGCACGTTCCAACTCATTTAACGACTTCAGAGGAGGACTTACGGTATCTCACCAATGTGCTGAGACAGTCCCAAACATGCTCTATCCCATAAAGAGTGGAATGACGGACCCAATCGCTGCTTGCGAATTTATATTTCCTATACTATTGAATTATATATATTTCTATATTTCATGATTCTGTTTATTTGGCTTCCATTCAATATATCTAAAACAATTTTCTCCCAAATTACATAAAATACCAGATTTCGAACAATATACCTAGAAATACGGGAAGACGCAAATTGGTCCTCACTAATATCCTCCTTCTCGCATTCGCGCTGCACCGTTTCATTCTTGGAATGGCCTTGTAAATAGCATTACCAGTAATTCAAGTTCATGCGTCCCTTTACACCCAGAAAAAGGAATTGATTAAAACTACAAAACATGTTTTGTTGAGTACATTTTGGTTGTTTTAGCAAAATTCAAGTAAAATTGAACCATTTTACTTCAATTAACAAAACATTTTTTGCTGAAAAGACAAATTTTTTTTTTGGAATTGCAAAAAAAAAAAAAAAAAAAAAAAAAATTTTTGTTGATTCAAACAAAATTTCCATTGACCTATATTTAAACAAAAATTTTGTTTAAATATAGGTCAATGGAAATTTTGTTTGAATCAACAAAAAAAAACTTTTGTTTTATTTTGAAAATTGATTTTGTTTTATTTTGAAAAACATTAGCAATGTATATGCATTTAATTTTAATGCGCATTTAAAATTTAATATTTTTTCTTCTGTTTTCATTCATGAATTAAAATAAAACATATATGAAAATATGAGACTATTTTATGTTTTATATTTATACATTATATATATTTATACTTCAATTTTTCCATTTATTTCCATAATTTATCCATTTGTTTTGAACATTTTTTCTAAAACTATTTATGGAATATCAATGAGTTTTAAATTTTGTTACTGTAAATTCTTACAACATACGAACGAATGATTTGCGGTGGGATATAAAAATAAATAAAAGAATGCCGCGGAAAAATAAGTTTATCACAGTAAATTTATGTAAAATTTATGGAAACAAATAAAGAAAATTTTATGTTGGGTAATTAAAAGTGTTTATACATTTTAGACTTAAAGTTACATTTTATATTGTATTGCTTAAACTTACACAGAATATTTCGAACTTCTTATTCAATGTCAGTTTTTAAATATTTTAAATTTTAAAACAAATTTCTCCGAAACACAACATGATTCAAACTCGAATACGTATATGGAAATATTTATAAATATTTTAATATTTTCTACATGTTTGAGAAGTGATTCAAAATTAATTACGAAAATACTTCACAGATAACATGTCTGATTTAAATTCCTGCAGAATTTTCTGAAATTTCTACCATAATGATGATCTCTGGGTTAATTATTCAAATTTTGTTATAATTATACAAATAAAGTTTTGCATATTTATAAATAATAGCTTTCGCATAGTAAGAGAATAGTCATGTACTACTTTAGAACATGAAGATAAAATTTTGCTAGGAAAACTAAATTCGGAATGATTGATTCTATGTGGATTTGAAATAAATTATACATAAGGCCATTAAAATTTTGTATCGTAATGAAATACACTTAACGGTACATTTAATGTGAATGTAACATTCTTTATCCCTATGAGAAATGTATATTATGAAAATTTTAATTTTACCATGTAAAAATCGTGTACGATTATAAAATATTTTTTTTCACATAAATGAATTAACATATCCTTTGAAAAAGGCAGTAAATGAATTCCCATATGTATATTATCTTCCTAAATCATCTTAATGTTATTTTAATATAAAATGATAATGTAATTAAATTACACATCTGTGAATTTATTTATACTTTATTCTTCGTTTATTGCGGTCAAGAAACTTTATTTTCATATCTATACTAATAACAGAAAGTTAGCTCTCTCTCTCTCTCTGTGTGTGTGTGTGTGTGATGGCTAGAAATGTCAAGTGCACCTAGAATATGGAAATTTAGATAAGGATAGTCCAAAATTTGTATTTTTTATGTTTAATAGTTTCTAAAGATTAACGAAATCCGTCCAGAAGAACCCAAGGTATTAATTAATTTTTCATTAATTGGATTGCATAAAAATATTTCATTTGATGTGTTGTTTCATAGCTGAGATACCTGTCGCTGAATGGAAGCGCATATTTCTAACCCACTCGGAGATTTAAATCTCTATTATTATTATTATTATTATATTTCTGTATATTTATTGATTTGAAAATTGCTCATTTATGTATATTTTTAACGTCGATGTCATTTTCCCCAAGTATGTCATTTTTGTAAAAATCCGTCTATTACAAACAAAGATATTAATTTTAATTAATTATAGCGTGTTGTTTAACAGACCAGACGATTGTCTGGGCTGTGATCCGTTTGGCTGGGCAAGCTGAATTGTATATAAATGTCTTAAATGCTCAAACAAGTTGTGTTAGATTTATGTAATTTAATATATACAATGAGAAGTTATTTATTTTATTTATACATGCATAAGTCATATATCAATGTAATTCAAAATATATAACACTAGCGGCCCTCCCTCGCTTTGCTTCGGGTTAACCTTGAAAACCTTCATCTCTTTGTGTTTTCTGTAGACCTTTTTAATGTGTACAATAATTAGTACATTATTTTGATAAATCTTGTAGGGTTCAGCCTGCGTTTGCAATGTATAAGCGGAAAAAATGAAATTATTTACGACATCACATTAAAAATCTCAAAAATAACAGTATTTCTCCAATATTTAATGGATGTTATTATACATATAAACCTTCCTCTTGAATCACTCTATCTATTAAAAAAACCGCATCAAAATCCGTTGCGTAGTTTTAAAGATTTAAGCGTACATAGGGATATAGGGACAGAAAAAGCGACTTTGTTTTATACTATGTAGTGATAAACAAAACATATGACATTAGGGATATTTTTATTGGTCGCCGATTAATATTCGTTTATAATATTTGGCGGGAAATCGCACTTTCTTAAGACTGTAATATTATATGGCCCCTATAACAAAGAAGTACCCATTTTTTTAAATATTTTTAGAACATAATTAAATTTAGAAAAATATTTTCCTAAATAAATTACCTTCTATTTCAGTTATCGCACGTAGAAATATTTATTTAGGAATAACAGATATGAAATTGGTATCGAAATGTTTCTGATTTCTAGAAAAAAGTGCTTATTTCTATATATTCTTATGTAAAAAACAATATTCAAATTTACTTTAATTTGTAATTATATTTTCTTTTCATTCACTTATGTTTTTTATGATTATACACATTTTTTTTATATAATATTGTTTTCCTCTTTGAATGTTATAACTGTTTAATATAGGTATTTTATATATTAAATGTTTTTCGAAAATCTTTCTCTTTAAAAATAGGAAATTGAAGTGTATAAAAAGTACTTAAACATAAACATATATCAATGAAAAGAATTCTTGAAGAAACGTGATATGAACACGCGAAAAGGCAATCAAATCAAAATGTCAAGATGGTAAAAAGTTTCCTTTTCTGAATAAATAATAAAAAAGAAGACATTTTGATGTCATTTGCGATGCATTTTCTTTTTAATCAAGATAATAGCATCCTTCATTTTTGCATTATTCAAGTTTGAATTTAATTCGTGCTGAATAATGAGATTAAGTCTTTTTTTTAAATGAAAGCTGTTACAAAAAATAAAAGAACTGCTCAAAAGTTTCTTTTAAAATTTAAGTAAATTCTTTTTTTTTATAATTTATTTTTTTAACTCCGTTTAAAATATCATCAGCATATTTGCGCAAATTTTACACTAAAAGCCTTTTTGAGTTTTTTAAAGTAACACTATCTGAGTATCTAATTATTAATGAAAACAAGCTCGACTGAATTATCTTGTAAAATGGTTTCCATAATGGTGAATCGCTAAAAGCAGAAAAATATTATTGTTGTTAAAATACTGTTACATGTTATCCTACGGGTATCAGAAAACTAGAAAAAATAAATAAAAATATATTTATGTTTCATTTTGCTGCTAGAATTTTGCTAACTTAATAAATGATGTTAATTGTTAATTATTTTGCTTCGAACGTTTTTTTTTTTAAATTACTATTATTGAAATTAAATGGTGCAAATGATATAACTGTTAGCAAAACAAATATTGTCAGACAGTAAAAATAAAATTTAGTGACACATTTTTAGGGTTTCGCTCATCTCATGAAACCCTATTAGTCCCGCTTCATTCTCTGCCTGTCACAGAGAAGTTCTCTGAAGCTATATAACTTACATTCATGAAATTTTGTGTACTTATAGCTAAATACCTACTATGAAGCTCACAATCATAAAATTTGAAAGAAATCTTATTATTTTAATGTATAGAGATACAAAACCAAAAATCTAACAGTCTTTTCCTACTAACATTTTTCTTTATAGCAGTTGTCAACAATTAAAAATCCTCAATAAAATTCTTTGTACAATAATTAATTTTCTATTGAAAGATTTCCATGTGAAAAATGAAAATAAAATAAAAAGTTTCACCAATTGTAAAAAATATTAATTTGACGTCATATTGGTAATAAAACGGAAATTTTCAAACATTTCTCAATAATACGAGGAGTATGAGTAATTGTAAATACAGAAAGCAGCTTGATATGCCGTCATTAGAGAATTAAAAAGAAAATTAATCTGACGTCTAACATTTTAAAAGTCTCTATACAACATGTTTAATTTTGAAATTGATTTTTTTAATATCGCATTTAGTACACATGACAGATATTATTATGACAGATTATAATAAGTTCGCCAGCTATCGGACCGGTTCAGATTTTCGAAAAAACGACAAAAATAGACCGGTAAATTTTTACTTTATAAAAAGCATGATTTATTTTTTCGAAAATGAAATTTATTTGGAAAGGATATTAAAGAAAGGATAAAGTGTTTTGAAAGGACTATTAAACGAAACACTTTGTGCGATCTTCGATCACACTTACCCACCTATTATTTTCTATGAGACAGTTCAAAAACATTACTACACTCATATACCCGTACACCTTTCAGTTTCATTTCATATATTAGAATTCTTTAATGTGAGATTCGTAATATTTGAACTAATAATCATTAGTAATTTATATTATTCATAAAAATAAAACTATTTTTTTTCATTCTGTTAAATAAAAAGCTTTTAGAAAGTTTTTAAAATAACTAATGCTATTTTAATAGTATTTAAAATGAATTTACAATTACTATTTACAAGAACTATTCGTTCTGATAAAAGGTAAATAAAAATTTTCGAAATTGTTTATTTTAAGGAGTTAATATAAAAGAAAATAAAAAAAGCATAAATTTTGCACAAAGCTTGAAGTCGATCGGATAATGAGTTGCCGATATATTTGTAATCCTATTTACCGCACTCTTCGATTTTTCATGGCTCTGTATTTCAACCAAATTTCAATTCAATGATATATTTTAATTGGAAATGAGACACTTAATCAGGTGCAATAAACCGATAGTTAATAGGATTATTGTTTTTGGAGTTATAAGGATGTTTCTTTTAAGCAATTCAGTAGTCGAGCCTTTAAAGTTTATGACGTCATCAAGTCACGATTTTATTCGAATTGCAATGCATTTTATAAGTAGCTTACACATTTTTTATTTTAATATTTTATATTATGCATATCCATGATGGGTAAGTATTACGATGGACCTCAACGATTAGTTAATATAAAGAACGAGTAAAATGTCTTTGATGCTTTTTTGATATACTTTTTAAGATGCATTTTAATTAATGATGTAATGTTATATTTAACGGCATTCAAATTGCTAATTCACAAATGCAACAGGCGTTCCGTAAAAACAATCACAAAGACTATTTGGAGCACCAGAGAAATATCACTTTTAATAAGTAAATAAATTTATAATTATGTTTTAGCCACATCAAATTTTAAAATATGTGTGTTTAAAGGTACATAATAAATAAACGTATGATGCATATCTAACGCAATTAAAGTTTAATTTTAACTAAGCGCACTTCAAAAAGTGGAATTGTTTTAAGATGCAATAAAGCACATGTGATTCAACAAAATGTGACAAAACCAATTTAAATTTTCAGATTGAACAGAATATATGTAGCAATTGCCCTCAGTTTCAATTCCCTGAATAACATAATGATGCTTCAATTGTTACAAGATGAATTTAATAAAGTTTTTAAGCATGCATCATATAAGGAATTATTAATAAGGGTAACAGCATATTTCCTAATAAAATGTTTAAAGGTACAGTACCTATTTTTAGTGTATTTTTGTCTTTCAAAAGAGTTTTAGTAGGTAAAATGGTATAAGTATCAGCTGTTAAATATTAATTAAGAACAATATCTAATTTGGAAAAGATAAAGTAAAATTATGAAACCGTAATTTGCTATTTTTGTTATGTATATATATAAATGTACACTGATGTCAAAAGTTAAGCGAGGGACACGAAATGATATTTTTACGTTTTGTAAGTACTCAAAAGGAAAACATGTAAACGGCAAGTGTACCATATATATATACCACCTTTTCAGCATAACCAGTCAAATTTACGTCACCTTCATGTCACAAATGTTCAACTTTTTGCTATACACGAGGCATGTCTATTAAATAAAGAGACTTATTTATTTGTATTACTAATGCAATGCTTGTCCCCTTCAGTATACTCTCTATTTGCACTAATACATCGATGTAGTCTTGTTTTCTACCGGTCAAAGGCATACAGTGAATCAATTCCTGTCTGTTGTTTTAACATATCTGGTGTTCTGTTCGTTATAGGATCAACTGACTCAAAATGTGTTTTTAAGATTTAACTTTAGAGAAAAGATAAAACTCAAATGGTGCTAAATCTGATGAATATGGGTGATAATCAAGTATAGTAATGTGATTGCTGGTACAAAACAGCTTCATATAAGGTGCTGTGTGAGCAGGATCATTGTCCTGGTGAAGAATGAAACCCTTTTTCCACTTTTACGGTGTTTTCATTCTGATTCTTTCTCTGAAGATTTCGAAACTTCTGGCTGACTGTTGTGCCTTCTGGGACTTATTCCACCAAAATTACACCTTTGATATCTGTTTTTTCTTCGGTTCTTAAACTGAAAGTTCATCTAGCATGTTCATGATAATCAACAGGCACACGGCACTCGCTGAATCTCTTATGCCACTCAAAAATTCGTTCATGAGACAGGCATTCATTGTGATAGACCAGCATTTGAAAGCATTATGTTGGTGTTTTGTGCAATTTTACTAAAGGTTTCAAATTGACACGTTGTTAAACTTTTACACTTAGTATATTTTTGGCATTCTACAGAAAACACCACCAAACTAAACGGCGATTCATAATAAACAGAAAGTCATAGAATATTGCGGTTTCTCATGCAGGTTCAAATTTCATCAAGGTCACTCAGCATGCAGTTATAACTGATTCTGGCAGTTTTGTTTACTAGTAGGTGGAATTAGAGTCTCGTTATTTAATAGACATTATGCTTGTTACGTGTTTCATCAATTTTAATAAAAAAAAATTATAATTTGTCCTTCTCATCCAACGGGAGTGTCTAGAAAATTCAGGTTATGCTGCACTAAGCATTGCCGAAGCATAAAATAATAATTAAAAAAAAACAATAATACAATTATTCTTTAGTGTATTGGCTATGACGTGGTGTAGTTTTTTGCAAAAATTAAATATTTGTAAAATAACGACATTGAAAAGAAAACAATTTGGCCACATAAAGCGCCATTGTAATATTTATAAAAAATCGAAAAATGAAAAGATCAAATAAATAAATCTAAGTGTCGCCATAGAGACTTGAAACTGAACGGTGTATTGTCATTTTAAAAAATCGGGCAGTTGTTTATTGAACAATCAAGCAAACATATCATTTTTTTTTAAGTGTTTAATGTTTCATTTAGCGGCAATTATTTAAACCGACACATTTGTTCTTGTGACTTTTTTAATAAATGGAATTAAAAAAAATTGGTTTTTGGCTAGTTTCTAGACACCATACGCTATCAGAAAATGCAATATATATATATATACAGGGTGTCCATAATTAAACGACCCTACTTTAAAGTTGACTACAGACGAAACTATTGGTCAGAAAGTTGTGAAATTTTGTGAAGGACATAATGAAGAAATGGGAATTTGTTTAAGAGAAAAAAAAATAGTTGAAAATTTCACCGCCAGAGGGCGCTTGTTAATGAATTACACATTAAGCATACCTTTACGATAGGTTACAGATTTTATTACAACAAAACATGTTGAACAAAACTTTTTTCGCGAGATGTTTTTAGCATTTCCCTGAACACACTGCAGGCAACTGTGGAACATGCTATCTTACGATTCCAGATGGTAGCTGAAAATGATGGCCGTCATGTGGAGCGTGTTTTGTTACCATAAAATATGCAAACTATCTTAAATGTATGCTAAATGTGTAATGTATTAAAAACGCCATCTGGTGGCGAAATTTTGAACTAAATTTTTTTTTCGCTTAAACAAATTCCCATTCCTTTATTATGTCCTTCACAAAATTTCACAACTTTCTGACCAATAGTTTCGTCTGTAGAGAACTTTAAAGTAGGGTCGTTTAATTATGGACACCCTGTATATATATATATATTGAAAGTTTTAATCTGTTGTCTTTGTATAGCGCCGTAAACTTTGATAATAGATCGCAGGAACAAGATAAAAAAAATCAAATTTATCTGATTATCTAACCAGCATAGAAAAAAAAACTTTATGTAAGTATGTAACTTCTTACACTACTTTTAAAATAGTGAAGAACAAATATAACGTGAGATTCTCTCAGATTATTTTGTGATTTTTTTAATAGTTCTTAATTTTTATCTTTTCCCCTGCTGTCTTAGTTTTTCCGTATACATTTCATGCACTTTGTATCGGAAGAACTTAAAAATTGAAATTGAATTGAGTAAATGGCGTTAATGCGAACTTTATTATGATTCTTACTTTTAAATGTCGGTTACAAAAAGGTGATTGTGTGCGATGATCACAATAAATTTATATTGGTAGCAAGCAAATATTTCTGATGTTAGTTTTATTAGGAACAGACACTGATTCAGTTCTACTTTTATATGAAATACTTCCGGTGAAAAATAAATAATGTTTAAAGATGAGTTTACATCGTTACTTATTTGCAATGCACGACAGGCGTTGTAAAACTATTAGCATTACATTGAAAATAATAAAATTGCGTAATATATTCAATCAATGTTATATTATTGGACAAATGTAAGTGCTCCACATACGAAGAAAATTCAATGTCATAATGATAATATTGTCAAACATATAGCCAATGTTCGTCAACATATAAACAAAACATTAATACTGGCCCAATATTGTTTCGCATTCAGAATTATACTGGTTTTTCAACATTTAAAATTATTAAATACTAAAAAAAATAATAAAATATTTTACTTCTAACAGACGTTTTACGAACAATTAATATGCGAAAAGGTACGATTAAAAAATACACGCAATAGGTTTTGTGAAAAACAGTGCGTGTTTTATAATAAACTAAAATTACATACATAAGTGATAAAAAAAAGTATGTTTCATTAAATGAAATTACAGTCATTATCACATGGTATCGAACATAAACATACATTTAGAAACATTTCTGTTTAATACCAAAGATGAGAAGAGGTTTAAGAAAGAAAATGAAAGTAACTTTTCTAATCCTCAGGTAATGGTTTCATTAGAAAATAGGTTCATTATTATAAGACTCCGAGAGTTAATCCTATTACAATAGTCTGTACTCAAATTAAATTATTTTTCCCGATAAATATTTTTTAAAGTTTCTACCATTTTAACATTCAGATAATTTTTTATACTATTTTAAAATAAACTATGATTGAAAATATATGGTTCAGGTTAATTCTCTTATTTAAATGTCAGAAATTAATGAATAAGTGATAAATTGATTATTAAATAAAAAGAAGAAGAAAATTGACGTAATAATATGTTTTTGTTACTTCAAATCTGATTATCAAGAATTATTGAATAAGCAAAATTTCACGAAATGCAGAATAGAATAATTTTAATTGGCGATTTACACGTCATTTCTTGCCGAATTGAAAAATATGAAAAAACATACAGTTAATAAGAAGATTAAAAAATCTATAAGTTAAATTAAAACAACACATTCAGATGATGAAAAAATTTAATTGCGTACAAATACAGTAATTACCATTTAAATATTAGTAGATCGTAAAATACAATAAATAGAAAATTGTACAGTTATAATGAGAACATTGACTTAAAAACGAATCTAAATGCATTATGTATGATTTTCATTAATTTCAGTTAACTAAATCATTTAACAAGATAAAGAAATATACTTTTAAAGACGACTTTCGCAACATTTATCCAAATTAAAAGTGATAAGATTAAAATAACATTCCTTTAGTAAGAATGTTTCAGAAAAATATTTCATTCAGGTGATGAAACAGTTCCGTTTCATTAAATTCAAATACAGTCATTACCAAATGTTCACTATCTCAAAAGCACATTAAAAAACTTTCATTTTACGACCAAAGTCATATACAGAAGATAAAAGTAATTTCTGTAATCCTCAGAAAATGTTTTTTGAAGAAGTTTTAGTTTATTATTATTAGATCTTAAGACTAGGTCCAGTTACAAAAGACTTTAATCAACTACGTTTCTTTTTTTAGATAAACTTTTTAGAAAGTTCTAATCAATTCACAAATCCCTAAATTCCGTTATACAGAATTAAATTGAATTACGGAAAATAATGGTTCAATTCTGAAAAGCCTAGATAAATTGTAAAAGTTCATGCATAAGCATAAAAGTACCTCTGAAAAAATACTTATATTAAAGAAGTATTTAAGCAATGAATTATAATTTTATGGAAAAAACTAAAAAGTCCATTAAGCCAGGGCATGATTACAGAGTAGATACATGAAGTACGAGCTAACTTTCCAAAATTTAACAGGGCCTCCAATTATGGTATGCTAAAAAATAAAATATTTCACTTTTAACAGACGTTTTACGAAGAATTAATGTAAGAAAAATGGCTGTTTCTAGTTCCCATTTTTATTTTTTACATAGAATTTTTAAAGGGTTGTGTATTTATTGTGTATTTTCGCCTAAAACAAGAGAATATATCCACACTACGTCAGAAAACTTCTGTTATCTGACTGAGAAATCTGAATGTTTTCAATTTATCAATAGTCTGTTAATTAATAAAAAGGCATCCTGGTTTTATAATTAGAAACTGCCCGCGTAAGTGAACATTCAACAACTACAGGGTGTCCAAAAAGTCTGGAAATGGTCAAATAACTGGAGAAATATACATCGGATTGAAAAATGGCAAAATGCATGTTCAATATTTTTGAAAAATCTATTTAGGGATATGAAAGTTGCCCCATAACATATTTAATACTTATACTTTACTTTAATAAATATGCATAACATATTTAAAAACATAATTTCAGGAACTTCCAACATATACAATATTCGGAAAAATATCCGAATACTTTTATTCAGCCCTGTATATGATCTATAGATTTGTATATATACTACATAGGATGCTAAATTTTAGTTTAGTTAGGAAACGCGTAGCACAGCTTAAAATTGTCTTTATGGATTTTCTGTCAATAAACGGAAATGTGTTCGTGAACATTGTGCTGCCCTGTATATGATCTACAGAATTTATATACACCAAGTAATTGGCAAAAAATGAGTTAAATTTAAAATCGCGCTAAGCAACTGAAAACGCACTTTCAGGAATTATTGTTAACATACAGTACAGAATTCTTTTGTGTATCCCTTACAAAATAACGTTGCTAAAAGAATAATAAGACTGTAAAAAACTATACAACGTAGGGTTGGGCATAACTATATAGGGTAGTCCGACCAGTAAGTGAACAGTCCCCAGTGAAAGAACAATTAGTATATATTTCAATACAGTAAGATTTGCAAAACTCCCCACCACTTAATTATCATGCTGGTTTTTAAAAACCTATAATTCAGCAGAAACGTGTTATAAGTTATTTGTGCCAGTTGTAAAATAAATTACTTTGTACGAAACTTAAGTGCTTTTAAAATGTTGCATGTTCATTCTCTGGAAAGTTTTGTATTCATTCACTGGTAAGGACTGTTCATTTGCTTTTTATTAATACTCCCTTAGCATCCCAGACAAATGATATATAAACTTCCTTTATTACTTTTTAATCATTTATATACAAAACACATGCATTTGCACTGTCAGTCAACAAAAGGTACTGTTTATTAAAATAGTATGTATCTTTATTTTAAAAAAAAATATGCTTAAGTGTTCATTTAATGGTCGGGCTACCCTTTAGAGAGCAAGTCCAGTATAGTTGCTCTCCTTAAACCCTCTTAATTTTTATTTTTTATAGTACTGATTTTTGTAGTGCGCGTGTGACCTATCTACTTCAAATTTTATGTAGAATTTCATAACAAACAGTACTGTAATATAAATACCATATAAAATAGAGTTTTAATAAAAAAAATTAATCAAAGATTTTGGGCATTTATCCCGGATTTCAAGTCTAGACACCCCACTTGATCTGGATAGATACACCATTCATAAAAGTATAGGAAGCATAGGTGATTAACATTTATAATTAAATAGCTGGATTTGTATTTAACGTCATAATATTTCTTGGAAGAAATGGGTTAATGTCATCAGCAATGAAATGTTGGTAAAGGAATTTTATTAAAATTGCAAACGGTATGGGTAATGTACTCGTCTCTTGATTTTTTAAAAAATCTTATTCATAAATTAAGAACATATTTTTCAGTACATAAAGGGGCAAAATGAATAATTTAATTGTATCAGTTGTAATTTTTCGTCCTGTTGAAAAAATTACAACTTTTATGATTTCTTTACCAATTTGAATAATTGTGTCAAAATTAATCTAGTGTAATTTAATTGTGTTTGATATTTCTATATTTATGAAACGGCACAAAAGAATAATTTCTTTTAATCATTTACAGCAATTTTTCTAACAACAAAATAAAAAAATTAGTAATTATGAGAATATTAATAAAAATAAGAAAATGATGGACAAATAATCTGACAAATGTTTATCTATAACTTCATTTTCAATAACTATCCATTTATTTTTGTTATTTGCTCTTAAATGAAATTTCGAATGCAGTAATATTTTATTTTTCTATTATTTTTCTTTTTTAGGGTTCCGTACTCTAAAAGTAAAGACGGAACCATTATAAGACCACTCCTGTGTCTGTCCGCCTGTATGTCACCACACTTTTTCTCGTAAACTATAAGACGTGGAAAGTTCAATCTTCGGAAAGTTATAAAGCCTTTTTTCCACATATTTTCAGATTATTAGTGATTCACAAATATGTTTAGGAAAGATTTGGGGGGCTAATTAAGTTACTTGAAAAGAAAAAGCTTTCTTTTTGTCTACCATTTGGGGTATCATAAGAAAGATCTCGTAATATCGAACACAAAAATATATTTGTTTCAATTTTAGATATTAGATGTTCAGAGATATCGTTGAAAATGCACTGCAAAAATATGATCGAAGCGCTCCTCTATTTCCGATTATACTGAACTAAAATTATGAAAACAATAGGGATAGTAGGGGTTTATTTAAAACTTACAGTAAAACTATAGCGATTTTCCTAGGTATAATAGTTTTTGAGAAAAACGCATTTTTCTGTTACACACGTATTTTATTTTTTCGGCGGTCAGCTGGGAGGTTGACGGGCGATCAGAGGTCAACGCAGAGTCATCCAAGGATATTTTATAATGATTTTCGAAAAAATAATTTTGCTAATTAGCCGATATATTAATTAAGTTACTTAAAAAAACTTCCTTTTTATGTATCGTGTAGGGTATCGTTCGAAAGATCTTCTAACATCGAATTCAACAATATATTTGTTTTAACTGAAAGTATTATATTTTGAGAGATATTGCCGGAAGTATACTGGAAAAATATACCCCCGTCCGTCTTATATCCGAATCTACTGAAATTAAAATTATGAAACAATTAGGGGTAATAAAGTTTATTAATTAATAAATAGTAATTAATACATTTAATGTACGGAACCCTTTCTGCGTGAGTTATAATGGTTCTTGACTGATTATTTACACTACATATCAGAAATGTACGGAACCCTTTCTGCGTGAGTTATAATGGTTCTTGACCGATTATTTACACTACATATCAGAAAATCATTCTATAAACAGATTATGTAAAAAATAATCTCTTAGAACCTACGTATATCTGCAGACACGGACATCCAAGTACTCCCACATAAAAATACCCACAATATCGACTACATTAAAAATAATAATAATACATTTCGAATTAGAGTTACATTTAATTTTCTTGGTTTGCTCTGTTTTTCAGGCTATACATAATAGAATACATTTTCTGTATCAAAAGAAATTTTAATATAGACTCTTTTAGATTTTGTGGACATCCGGACATACAAACATCCAATGCCCATACAAAAATCTTTAAAATTTCATTATATTAGAAAAAAGTAATTTTAAAAAGATGTTAAAATACAATATGCTCAAAATATTCTAATTATATGATGTACAGTTGCCTTATTTTACTATGCCTATCAAAAAGTTTTTTCATGTAAAGGGACTTGCATGAATACTCTATTTAAAATTCTATGGTTTCGACGTGAAAGATTAAAGGGGAAAAAATAAAACTTCAATAAAATTTACATTAGCTTGAAGCCCATGCAATATAATCACTGTTGTTATGAACAGTGAAATGTCTTTACGTTGCTGAAATTTTTCATCTGTGTTAGGATTTGTTTTCCTATATAGAAATTCAGGGATTAGTAAAATAACTTACTTGAATTGCGTGTAATTAATGATAGGACATCAAAACATACATGATTTTGCGCATAGTCTACAACAGGGGTCACCAATTACTTTCCCCATGGGTCCGTTTCAAATCATAGTCAAACTTCCGCGGTCCAGAAGATTTATATCTCCCGTACTCCCTCCCCCCACTCTTCCTCCATCCACCACGCTACAAACCTTTTACTAACCTAGGCCACCTAATTTTCTTACTAAAGATTTTCTTTGAAATCATTTATTATCTTATGTGTGTAACATAATGCATACCAGTGAAATGAAGTGCATTAATACCAAATAAATTTTTTATTATGATTTTTAGAATACAAGACGATCAAAAGTAGGTATAAATTCAAAATGATTGTTCACTAAAGTTCGTTGTGGTTAATGTTGAATGAGTAAAATGACATGTTTTATTTTGCACAACATGCCTGAAATTTGGGAGCAAGTTGGTGGAACTGATTCTCACCAAACTTTTAAGGTGGTCATCTGTGAGTCGAGATCTATACTGACTCTTAATGAAGTTCATTTTTGAGAATGCTGCTTCACACACATAAGTTGAGTAAAACATGGTACACAATTTTATGGATAAAGCTTTTAGTTCTGGATACTTTTTTTTCACACACATTTTTAATCCAAAATTGGTCACTCCCAAGAATTCTTGCAACTCCACTATTACTGTTCTTTAAAACAACATGTTCTTGGAACTCAATTATTTCCAACTGTAGGGCAGCTTTGTTGCTCTTAAAAATATCCGCCGCTTCACTCGTCCATACGCCATTAAGCATAAGTGAAAAAGAGTTGTTGACAAGCTGCACAGCGTTAATTTTTTTAAAAAATCAGAAAATCTGCCTTGAAATTCAGATTTAAGTTTTTCCAAAAAATCTTCCAACTGGTTGATATCAATACCTTTATTACTGTCTCAAACTGACTTAAGGTGTGGAGAGTGTAAACGTTCTCCTTTAATATCACGGGAGAAGAAATCAATCTTTTTTGAAAAACATTTTATTTCTGAGAGTTCACACACAACTTTACCTTTACCATGTAGTTTGACGTTTAAGAGATTCAGGTCCCTAAGTAGATCAGTCAAAAAATGCTATGGTTGCCACGTTTTCTTCAACATCATTGAGGGAACCTAAATGCTCACTTGCTACTTTTTGAAAACTAATTGAAAGAAACTTTTTCATGTCCTCAAGTACTGCGAAGAAATTTTCAAGCACCAAGCCTTTATTTAGCCATCTCATGTTGTTGTCAAGAAACAAGTCGTTAAACTAAGCATCAGTCTCTTCAAGAAAGGATTTACCTTGAGGATGCTTAAGAGATGATTTTGACCGTATGAAGTTAATTGTTTGTATCACAGTTTGCATTTTATTCCGAAGACTGGGATTCAGACTGTAACACAACGCACTTTGGCGAATGATGCAGTTGTAGAATATCAAATTTTCATTGCAATTTTGGATTACTGCTGATTCGCTGAACCAAGCCTTTCCTACACCCAAGCATTGCCAGTGTCCACCTGTTCTTACCGATGTAACAGTTTTCATGTGCAATCCAGCTTGGTTGAAACACACTGTAACAGCCTTGTACAAACCCTCTCCTGTAGCAGTTCTGACATAGGCAAAATTGTCAGTAGTTCTTCAAAAAATTATTCACGTGTTCTGTCCAGATAGCGTATAAAAATTATCAGCTGTGCTGTATCGGTAATACTGCAAGATTCGTCCAAAGCCAATGCATAGCAATCTCTGATAGTTAAAGTTTGTTTCAAAGTTGTAAAATTTTCCTCTGTCAAAACTTGTGTATTCTTTGTGCTTGAAGAAGCAGATAATGGAACATGTCGAATATTGTCAACGATATCCTTTTTGTTCTCAAATAAGGTATTTCCAGCATGCACTCTTTTACAATATCTACATAAATATATGGCTTCCTATGTTTGGCTAGAATCTAAGAAATGCGTAACGAATCCTCTGAACATTTTTCTGCCTCAGTCATAGATCGGTTCATCATTTTTGTCGGTGTTATGTAATCGGAACATAAACTCTGAATTTTACTTTTCCGGAGGTTACTTCCTATGGGGTTATTTTGCCAAATGTTTTGTGTTTTGTCTCATAATGTCGTTTAATATTTGAACTTTTAATGATAGCTACAGTTTTTTGACATATAATACAAACAGGTACTGCTACAAATCGGTTTGGCAACGTGAAGCAAAATAAGTCAATCTATTCTGGTAAAAATTGTCTGTTTTCCATTTCAAATTTCCTTTTCTTCTTTTCCATCGCAATGCGAATCAAACACAATCGCCGAAACAAAGAAACGAAACGATAAAAAGAACAACTCTGAATAAGAAAGAAATGAATACACAACGCGTGCATGCAAGAGCTGGACGAGACTAAACGAATAAGAGGGGGAGAGAGCAGAATCAGGTGTTGTTCATACCTCAATATCAAAGCCGAACTGTTTTGGAGGGGGGGTAGTATTAGGAAAAGTTCTAGAGATGAGTTCATGCTCTTTTTTGGAGCCCGGACCCGCCCGGCCGAAATATTTTAGGTCATCAGACCGAGACCGAGACCGAGCCTGAGACTGGTACTAAAAATATGAAATAGAAAAAAAGGCATAATATTTAAAAATTGTTTCAAAAGTAATATCTCATTTTGAAACAACTTCTTACATAGAAATAAGTGTTAATCACCATCAGACAATTTATTTTATGAAAATTTACATTCAATCTTATCAAAAGAGAAGTTTGGTATAAAATGTATCAATTTTTAGACATTATGCAATTATTTTTTTCACTTTGATATTTTTGGTATTGGTCTCGGGCTCTGATGACCCAAAATCTTTCGACCGGGTGGGTCCGGGCTCCAAAAAAGAACCCGAACTCATCTCTAGAACTTTTCCTAATACTACCCCTCACCCCCTTAAAACAGATCGTCTTTGATCTTGAGGTATGAACAACACCTGATTCTGCTCTCTGTCCCCTGTTATTCTTTTAGTCTGGTCTAGCTCTTGCATCAGTGTTCGCCTTGTGTATTCATTTCGTTCTTATTTTGGTTTGCGACATAATACATAATACATGGAAGAACATAGAATGATTGCCTCCATTTCATAGTTGGTTGGTTTCACCCATTTTTGACCTGTCCAGTGCGCTCCTTCGAAACTGCCTTTCTCGACTGCTTGTTATCATCTGAGGAAGTCTATTGTTTAGCCGAAAGCTCATGTATTTTGACATCTAATATTTTTAATGTTTAAAAACTGTGATTTAAATTATTGCACCTATTTAGTAACACAAATTTTCAATGTGTTTACATTGTGTTTTATAAGTTTGATAAGATGGATTTGACGTTCATATTGTATGTAATTGTCTATATATTTTTATTTAATACTTGAAAGGTTTCTCATTTTTTTCTGCTTCAAGAAGTAAGTCTGATGGACACATTAACGAAATACGTATATGAATAAATGCATGAAATTTTCAGAAATTGCTATTTGTATGAAGAAGAATCGAACAACGTTTTTCAATTTCCTATAAAAGGAGTACATTTTAAAATTTAATTGATTCCTTCCTCATAACAAATCTTTCGGGATTGTCGTGTCCCTGAAAAACATCTTAAACCTTTGACATCGTTATGTGAAATATCCGATGCTTTCATAGGAAAAGAGAAAACACTGCTTGATTACTTTCTATTCGATTTATATCTACTTACGATTGAAAGTGACTTCGTGGATGTGCAAGGCAGAATTAATAATGAAAAAAAAATATAAAAACTACTAACGTTATTTTCTTATAAGTCGAGAATATGATTTGTACACAATATTAAAATTCTTAAACATCAAGTTAATTATATTTGACTAAAAACTGAAGGAAATTTTATTTTCGCATTATATCTCTAAATAAAAAATAAAATAACCGAAACAATTAAAAAAAAATATCCTACCGTTTGTTTGTCACAAACGAAATTACGGTGGTGCCCAAACCTGTAAAAAGGCTTAGATGGTTCCTCTATATTGGTGCCATATCAACAGGTGGCCGTCGTCGCCCTCAATGTCTGCAAATAACACAAATCTTATTTAAAAATAGCATTTTAATACTAGAATAGAAAAACACGACTTCATTTTAGGTAGATTTCATAAGAAATACTACCTATTACATTCTACCCTATGTTGGAATTTTTGCAGATCTACGCAGATCATGACTCCCAGAACCCAAAACCACCCCCAGATCAAAAATTTATCTATCTATCTATCTGTCTATCTTTCTTTCTCACTTTTTTATGGACACGATAACTTGAAAAATTCTGCACAAATCTCTTCCAAACTGATACATAAAATCAAGGGGCATAAAATCTTGGTTAAGTTCGTTAATGGGCAAAATCAAACAAAGGGGTGGGGGGGGGGCTGTTTGTGAAAACAGAAAATCCCCATAACTTCTTAATTATGATAGGAAATCGAAATCCCCCTCTCGTGGAGATCCAGCCGTTAATCATAGGAGCATTTCTCCACGAGGGGAAATGTTTATTGGAAATTCATATTTGAGATTGCACATGTTGAATATTATATTACAGATTAAAGTAAAATTAGTACAAAGTTAGTTTTTACAATACTGGTTGACATCACAGCATTTCTTAATATTATAAAAAATAAATATTAAAAAAATAAAAATAAATTATATAAGAAAAGGTATAAAAGAAAGTAATTAGAAAATTTATGAAAAGACTACTTAATCATAGCACAACCAATAATTTTGCATGGCTCAAGCTGTAAGCTGAAATAAGAACAGTATGAGTACAAAAATACGAACATTATGCGAGCTATAATATACAAATTACAAAACAAAATATATTCTATTAAAAAGCACTTTATAAATGTAGGAAAAAGGATCATAGATACTTTTTAATAATGGAGAAATGTTTATTCAGAATGTTGTAATTTTCTTTTAGTTTATCATAGTTTAAAGGATCAAACAGAGTTATATTCAGATTTTGTCTCACTGTGACATTTTTATTGAAATTGAAAGTATATCTCATTAGAGGACAATTACCATATATGTAATGTAGAAGAGTTCCTGAGCTTTTTTGGCATATACATGTTGGGGAGGAGCGTTTTCCTATTTTATTTATAAATGATGGGTAGCTACCGTGTCCAATATCGAATCCATTTAAAGTTATTATAACTTCTAGGAAAAGGGCCGAAAATTTATATATGACAGATTTTTGATATAATTAAAAATGGCCTCAAGGAAGGGGGGGGGGGAATATGGGTTTCAGAAGAAAAAAATTCATAACTTTGTCAATTCACAAGATATCAAATCCTCTTAAATTTATTATAAATCATCTTAATATTATCTACAACATTTATATTGACCAGTTTTTTATAGGACCAACCCTTACAGCAAAAGAAAATTAAAAACAAAAAAATCTGCCGGTGCCGCCTACTTGACACAGGTCGTTTTCGTAGTGGGCAGTTCCAACTGCCGCATCATTGCAAAAAGTCATTTCTTCTGCGATTTGCAACAAACAGGCGCCCCACGGTGTGTGTCTTCGAAATCTACCTGTGCTTGTAGGCCGAGCCGTCAGGGATTTTTTCTCCTCATTCTGATAAAAATATCATTAAATTGACTTGAAATACAATAAGTAATTTTTAGGACTTATAAGTTTTTTTTTTTTTTTTTTTTTTTTTTTTTAAATACGTGAATAAATAAAATAAATAAAATTTTCAGATTTAGAAAGAATGAGATCGAGTCCATCTGATACTGAAGGCTAGTATAAAAATCGAGCCCGAACTCGTCTCATCTCTAGAATTTGCTTGCTTCCATCAGCGTAGAATCATTATTATATTGTGAGATTTACAATTTAGCCGCGGTCCATACACAACTTGCCGGCGGTCCGGATCCAGACCGCGGTCCACCAATTGGTGACCACTGGTCTACATGATAAAATAAAAATGGTAATTATACATCTTGAAATAAGAAAATAAATGCAAATTAAAATATATGTTTAACCATATAAATAATTTCCTTATGACTTTTTTAAAAAAAATTGTTAAATGAAATTTCAAATGCATTAAACCCTATTTTTAATATATTATATTTTTTTCATGCTACATGTAAGAAAAGCATATTACACAAAAATTACGTTTTAGATAATCTCTTAGACATACCAAAATTGAACCAATCAAATATGCAAATGAATTAAAATTTTCAGAATTTCTGAAAAAAAGGGATCTATGCAATATGCGTGTGAATAATGCAACTAAAAAGTCTATTAGTTTCTGCATGAATATAAAATAAAAAAGCATGCATAGAATAAAAATTACATATTTTTATTTTATAACAGAAAATCACTTGCTTTTGTGATTCATTTACAATTCTTTATGTCCTACGTGAAACATTACCAAAATATCAGAAGCATAAGAAAAATAAAATCTTAAAAAATATTTATGTACGAAGAAAACCTCATGCTGAATATTTACTGTTATTATCAGCAATGAAATATTTATAAGTGATTGGAAAATGCATGATGAGGAATATCTCTGTTTACGTTTCTAGAATTTATTTTATCTTTTCGGATTTTATTTCGTATTTTAAAATGCATGAATTGGTAAAATAAATAACATGATTTATGTTTGACATGTTTTAAGTATGTTTGAGTATGTTTTTAAATTTGAAAGAGGAAATAGAAGGAAACGTTATTACAAGATTTTATTTAACTTGTTTTGTCTGTCCGAGAGGCTCAAATCTTGTAATCCAAATTTAACACACTTCATGTGCGACAATTTTTGGTAGTGTGACGTTCCTCTGGTGACAATACAATTTTCTGTAAAAATAAATAAATAAATAAAAATAAATAAATAAAATAAATCTGCCTCCGCCGGCCACAAAAAGAATTGTCCAATAAGATACGTAAATGCCTTCGCCTATGTGATCACGTAAATATCATTGATTACTTCAGAAGAAAGTAGGAATTCTTCGAAATCGCAGCATAGTTATTAAATGCGCCATCTTTCATTTCCGCGCACTGTATGAATGGATGTGGGTTCGATTACAAAGAGGACGTTTATCGATGTTTTTCATGACAGGAAGCTGTATTTAAAATTACATACCCATTTTATAAAAAAACTGATATAAAATTACTCACAATTTAATTTATTTCTTATAAAAAAGTATTTATTTCAATCAATGGTCCAACCAGAAAAAAGTTTTGTTGAATCAACAAAAATTTGGTTGACCCAACAAAACTTTTTGTTTAAATATAGGTCAATGGAAACTTTGTTTGAATAAACAAAAAAATTTTTTTTTGCAATTCCAAAAAAATTTTTTGTATCGTCAGCAAAAAATGTTTTGTTAATTCAAGTAAAATGGTTCAATTTTACTTGAATTTTGCTAAAACAACCAAAATGTACTCAACAAAACATGTTTTGTAGTTTTAATCAATTCCTTTTTCTGGGTGTCCATATATATATTTTTTTCTTTTTTAGAACATTATAATAAATGCTTGTCTTAAATTATGCTGTTTTAATTATAATTTATTGTACTTAATAGTTCTAAATTTATTCTGCATTGTATTTTATAGAAAAAGAAGTGTGGAAAAGACCAGCAATGGTGTTAATCACTGGATCGCATCCGGTCAACGAAATGAAGCGTCGTGGATTTGTGGCTAGAAGTTTGAAGCTTAACTTTCCAGGAAAAAAATCGCTGCTTTTGGTTTCCTCATGGATTCCATATTACTGTATACACAGGGTGTTCTAAAATGGACTGAACATTTTTTAAATTGACTAGAAAGTAAACGGTAACAGCTATTTAATTTATATTTTCATGACATCAATGTTTGAATTCGGGAATGTCTTACCTACGTTTCTTCGTTTCTGTTTCAACTATCATCGCTTAGCTGTCAAAAGTTTTTTAAAACGCTGAAAAGTAGCGCATAATAAATTACAAGTAAAGAAATGTTTTAAAGACAAGCTTTATTTATAATGCACTAAAAAGGCAAAAATGTAGATAGAAAATTTATTGAAGTAAATGCTTTTTAAAAAAGAAATAAATTAAATTTCGAGTGATTTTTTATCAGTTTGTTTAAAAAAAATAATAAAATGGGTATCCAATTTTAAATCTATCTTCCTCCCAGACGTCCTCCTGAGGATAGAACCCACATTCATTCATCCTACTGCGCGAAACTGAAGGGCAGCGCATTTTGAGACCATTCCACAGTCCAATCGAAGAACGTCAGATTATTTCTGAAGCAATCAATGACATTTACGTGATAACATACGTGACGATATTTACGTACTCTTATTGGGCAAGTAATTTTGCCCTCTGAGGGATGGCGGGGGAAAATTTCAAACATTTCTTTTTTATATAATATTGTATTGTCCCCGAAAATATGTCACACTACCAAAAATTACATCATTTGTAGCACAGGAAGTGCATTGGATGTCAAGATTTCAGCCAAAAGGACAGTCAAGGCAAGTTAAATAAATCTTTGTAAAACAAGTTCAAAATACACTAAGTTTTTAACATGCACTATGTTTAGATCTTTTAATGCCAATAAATAAATAAATAAATAAATAATTTGCATTATGAATTTTAAAAAGTTTCTTTTATTTTCCATTTTTATATTCTGAGACGGTGAAATGATATGTGTAGCGTATATTGGGAACTAACACAAGGAATCGTCTTAAGACACTCCGGACTTTTCATATTTCTCTCCCGAAAGAAATATTCCATTAGGTGTAACCATTTAATTGTTATTGAATTTTAAAAACATGCAGTTCATTTTATGATATTTAAAATATATATGATATGAACAGTTCTCTCGCTGTGAAATTGGTAGAAGGAAGAGGTGTATAGCGCTAGAATTTTCCGACTTTTAAAAAGCAAAGTGAAAATTTTTAATATTTGTGAAGAATCTTTGTACTTTACATTCAGCCTTCAACCTCTGTTTTGATTCAGGTATAATGGATGCTTCATTTCATGTTTAACGCTTTCGGGACTTGATCCGAAACTTCAGTCGACCACTGGGGATAAATCAACAACAAAAATTTAGAAAATAAAGTAATTTTGTTTTTCACCACCTTTTCCTTCACTTCATTTTATGATGTTTGAAATATATATGGTATGAAGAGTTCTCTCGCTGGGAAATTGGTAAAAGGAAGAGAGGAATCGCACAAGGATTTTCCGACTTTTAAAAAGCGGAGTAAAAATTTTTAATATTTGTGAAGAATCTTTATAGCTTATATTCAGCCTTCAACCTCTGTTGCGATTCGATATAATGGACTCTTTCGGAACTTGATTCGAAGCTTCAGTCGGTAACTGGTGATAAATCAACAACAAAAAATTAGAAAATAAAGTAATTTTGTCTTTCACCACTTTTTCTTTCATAATTTAGCAATCATGAGAAGAATTACTTTTTACACTTTCCTTTAATGAAATAGATAAAATATCAACATTATTTTTTTTATGAATGCGCCCTTTACGTGTTTTTCATTTTACAGAAAATGACCAATAATTAAAAATTATTTGTAGATTTAAATTAAAAATTTTAGTCAAACATTAGGAAATATAATGATATGTCTACACTTTTTTTACACGTAAAAAACTACATTATGCATGTTTTCCAAGGCACTTCGTTCTCTTAAAAATGAAAAGAAAAGATATTCCTTTATTTGAACATTTAATATATGTATATATATATATATATATATATATATATATGTAAACAAATACATTAAAAATTAAATTTACAAATATTTGATTAATCGGAAAAATAAGTATAATTCTATAATAAATCGTTTTAATAGTATTATACTGTATAAAGTATTATACTGTTTATAAAGTATTATACTGTTATACAACAATCAGATACTTCGTCTGCAATCTACATTGGCTTTAAATAACTAAGGCAATATAAAGTATTTCCATCTCCATTTATATCCTAAAGCATATATTAAATGCAAATCATTTACCTTGATATAATTTAAACACTATAATGGATATATCTTTCTCTGTATATCTTCTGATTTAGCTGATGCATTTAAGATACAGTTTACATCAGTTACTGTAAATATAGCCTTGGCTTCAATTCATAGTTAATCGATGTCCAGATGTAATAATGTTCCCAGTTACACGTCTATATTCTCGAACGTGTATCTTAAGTTGGAATTGTTTCGTTATACATTTAAATGTGATTACCTGCACAATAACAGTATTAATAAAATAAGGTAATTTCTGCTACTTTTTTGCGTGTATGTGGATGAATAAGCTAGTCGTTGGGGGGCCACCGTAATACTTACCCATCATTGATATGCATAATGTAAAATAAAAATGTGTAAACTACTTATAAAATGCATTGCAATTCAAATAAAATCGTGGCTTGTTGACGTCATAAACTTTGAAGCGAGGCTAACGAAAAAGAAAGGCTACCGCGGTACTTTACGCGTATCTTTTTTTACAGACCGCGGGAGTCACGTGATACTCGAATCCACCAATGCAGCTGCATGAAAAGAGCATCACGTCACACGAGCGGTCTGTGAAAAAAGATAAGTGGAATGCACCGCGGTAGCCTGTCTTTTTCGTTAGCCTCGCTTTGAATGCTCGATTACTGAATTGCTTGAAAGAAACCTCCTTATAACTCCAAAAATAATAATCCTATTAATTAGAGGTTTATTGCATCTGATTAAGCGTCAAACTTCCAATAAAAATATATCTTTGAAGTGAAATTTGAATGAAATACAGGGTCATGAAAAATCGAAGAGTGTGGGAAATAGGATTCCAAATATCTCGGCAACTCATTATCCGATCAACTTCATGCTTTATGCAAAATTTATGTTTTTTTTTTTATTGTCTTTTAAATTCACTCCTTAAAATAAACAATTTCGAAAATTTTTATATACCTTTTATCAGAACGAATATTTTGAGAGTCCGAAGAAAATAGTTCCGGATAATCGAGGTTACTGAAATTCAATGAGCTTCTTCCCTTTATTACATACTAAGTACATACCAAATTTCAAGTCTCTATCTCAATTTTTTCAGGAGATAGAGCTTTTACAGACACACAGACGGACGGCATTTTTTTTCTAAAAATATGTTTTTCGGAATTTCCAGTGTCTGAAACGTGTAAATCCATCAATTTTTTTTCGATATTCGAAACGATTACAACATTTACCCTATACCACGTATGGTGGGTAAGTAATACTGAATACATAATACGAATTTTTCAGAATTTGATTATAAACTGCAAATCAAACGTGAACAGGTAGGTGTAAAATGCAGATGATGTCATACATGCAAGTAAGGGAACAGTATTTTTCGAGAAGTAACATTGCAGTGTATGGTAAGAACAGTCAAACTGCATCATATATATATTTTTTTCAAAATATATTTTCTCAGGTAAAATACAAACATCCTCTGAGTCAGTCTCAATCCATTCCTATTTCAAAGCAAGTTGCGAGCATATAGTGATAGAAAGTCCTATATGACGGAAATATTGTGAGCATCTGTATTGAGTGTTCTTCTTTAAAAAAATGATTTTAGCTAAAAAAAATGCAGTAACAACCATTTTAATGAAAGCTATCAAGTACATATGTTTTAATGATACAGGGTGTTTCACAAAGGACCCTGTTTTATTGTCTTTTATATTCATTTCTTAAAATAAACAATTTCGAAAATTTTTATATACCTTTCATCAGAACGAATATTTCGAGAGTCCGAAAAAAATAGTTCCGGTTAATCGAGGTTATTGAAATTAAATAGGCTTCTTCCCATTATTACATACTAAGTACATACCAAATTACAAGTCTCTATCTCAATTTTTTTCGGGAGATAGAGCGTTTACAGACACACAGACGGACGGCAATTTTTTTTTCTAAAAATATGTTTTTCTGAATCTCCAGTGTCTGAAACGTGTAAATCCGTCAAAATTTTTTTTCGATTTTCAAAACGATTACAAGACTTACCCTATACTACGTATGATGGGTAAGTAATAAACATATAATAGTAGCTATTAATGATGGGAAATTAAATGAAACTATAAATTTTATTTCGCAAGAAAAGGTAATTTGTAAATGGGAACAAAAACTTTAATAATAGCATTAATATATATCCAAATGTTCAAATAAAACAATAACTACAATGATTATTCAATATTTAAATTTTCTAATAAGTAATTGAATATAAGCTTACAGTGTATGCATAAAAGGAAATATCTTCCTTCGTTTTGATAGCCTATTTTCTTAGCATGTCATTAAAAGAGTCAAAATGGGTAAGTTAAAGTTGCATGTATATCATTTTTTAAAAAGCGAAATTCCTCTGCCTGCTTCAAAAATAATGGATAAACTTGTATAAAAATGAATCTGAATGCTAGAATTCGTTAATTCCTTTATCACATGTTTTATATTAGTATAACGGGATAAAACATATTATATATATATATATATATATATATATATATATATATATATATATATATATATATATATATATATATATATATATAAGTTGTCCTGGGATGATAACGCCAGGGGGGGAGGGCAATAACGCCAATTTCTAATACACTATATTTCCAATGAAGATTGGTCAATTGCGATTTTAGACGTTTTGTTAAATATCTGGGAAGATACATGAGGAATTATCCTGAAACTTCAGGAGTGTAAACAACATGATAGACGTCATATATTTCCACGAAGATTTTTTCCCAAAACCCCATAAGGGGCCGTCAACAATTTGAAGAAAAACGAATATCTTTTGGATAACCCTGTAAAAACTAATATTGCAAAAGCATTCAAACTGTAGATTATGATTAAGTGGCTTATTGTAATAATTTGGGTTCATTTTTATGAAGATAGCATGTATACTCGAAGAGAAATTCAGGTTTTTATAAAAACAGTCTCAAATTTTACCAAGTTTTTTGCATATAATTTGCAGAGTTTATAATATAAAAACAAGTTATTTTCAGAAAATATGACAAACAAAATTGTACATAATACCCTGCAATCAGAATTAAAAAATAATAAAAATTGTATGATATATGAGCAGGTTTACAAAATACTGTCTCACTGCGCATGCGCGAATTTCTCTTTTTGAGTATACATGCTATCTTCATAAAAATGAACCCAAATTATTACAATAAGCCACTTAATCATAATCTGCAGTTTGAATGCTTTTGCATATTAGTTTTTACAGGGTTATCCAAAAGATATTCGTTTTTCTTCAATTTGTTGACGGCCCCTTATGGGGTTTCGGGAAAAAAATCTTCGCGGAAATATATGACGTCTATCATGCTGTTTACACTCCTGAAGTTTCAGGATAATTCCTCGTGCATCTTTCCAGATATTTAACAAAACGTCTAAAATCGCAAGTGACCAATCTTCATTGGCAATATAGTGTATTACGCGTATTTATGAAGAAATCCAGGAGATAACACTACGGATTCTGCGTAGAAAGGCTCTGAGTCACATGGAGCATAAACAACCGCTAAAAGTTACTTTGTTCTTTTTGTAGACCTTATAGCTGGAAGAAGCCCGTAATAGTTAATGCCCAATCTAAAATTTGCGAGTTAAGTTCTTTGATGTGAAGACTATATATTTATTAGGAAAAACTTTGTTTATTACATAAAATTGTAGCGTATTGCATGTACTTTCAAAATGTTGTGGAGATTTGGAATGTGTTCGCGAGGTAGCTTGTAGTTTAAAATATACTGTGCAATAAGTATACCAGGGTAATAACGCCATCCACTGGCTTTATTGTATGTGTCACCCAAATGAAAGTGGCACTACAGTCGTTTTGAGAAATGGTTTAATTGTACTAATATAAATTAGTATACAAAAGAAAGAAGTTATACATACATAACAGATAGGCTAGACAAAGTCACCTTGTAGATTGAATTGTAGGACAGCGGTCAACGAGAACATTGATTACCCAGGGTGAAGCAGCTTGGACCTTATTATCGTTGGCAAATCGCCATCCCTTCAGAGATTTCTTGAGTGGATCGAAGATGTGGTAGTCACACGGCGAAAGGTCTGAGCTGTAAGGTGGCTGTTCGAGAATCTCCCAGCGAAATTTCCCCCCTTACGAAAATCCCTACACCATCGGAATACTGTTCTGCGTGACATACATATTTTGCATTCGACGATAGATTTCACTAGCACTCGCATTTTCCGCAGTTACAAGTTACACGACTACGCGTTGATATCGTTTGGAGCCATCCATGATGCGACCGATGCTTTTTAACGTGCTCCCACGCTATCACACACGCATATGGCAGGATCTGACCATATCGCATGCACTCCCAGCGCTCTGCGCCCACTATAGGAGCATGCGCAGTCATCTTTCTCTTCAAACGTCAGAGTTATTACAGCAATGCCACTTAAATTTGGGCAACCCTTATATATCATGCTTCCAGCGATTATACATGTCAGCTATCGTTTTCTGAAAAACGTACATACAGATTTCATCATCAAATATATATTTTTAAAACAAACAAAAATAATCATGTATATTACATCAGACACATTTATAGTTTATAGTTTATAGTTTATAGTAAAATCAAAATCCACCTTGCCGCCTAAATTTACCCATTATTAACTTTCTGGATATTACTGAAAATCTCTTGTTTATTTTATGAAACACTTCCATGCTTCCTAATTAAGCACTGACGGTGAGATGGGTAAGAAACTTCAACTTTTAGCGGTTTTTTTTGTGTAAAGTTAAAGGAGAATGTCTTTATAAATTTATTTCTAATTAACAACATTATTCTGATGCCTCAAGTTACGTTCGTTTGCATTGCTTGCATCATATTTGCAAACAGGATCATGTTTTTTAAATTGAAATTCAAAGTAGCCTATGAGCTCCATCGTTAAACCACGAGCATCTAACACTTTTTTTATTAAAGTAGTGTTTTTATTTCAGATTTCGCAATTCAAATAATCTAAAACAAAATCATAAGGATATAACTTTTGTTCAAAAAACAACATTACCAGTATTTTTCTTTTCTTTTTTTCCAAAATTAACAAAGCTCAAAGTTTACCTTTAGATAACGCAGTAGAAAATTCTATGGAAGGACTTACAATAATTTAATGAAAATAAGTTTACTCTTTTCATTTAAACATATTTCAGAATATTATACAGGGTGTATCTGAAATGCTTCAACAATCTTAGAGGGATGATAGAACTGATCAAGACGAACAAAAAATGCAATGGAACATGGGGTCGCAAATGACGTTTAAAGGGTGAAAATCGCAAAACTAATAAAAATATCGAAATCTCGCATGCTGCTTTTTTGCAGAACTGGCTAGTAGCACGAAGCTAGTGTTCCTTTCACTTCGTGCATATCTGGTCAGAAAAAGATAACAAAAACGTGGAAGAAAGCCAACCAAATCTGTGAGCAGAAGTCCACGTATGCAAATTTTCCATCTTCTTAGAAACAGACCAATAAATCCGGAATATCCTACCAGGTTTATTTCTGCTACACAAGCCGGCGTGCAGCAACAAATTTGGTACATGCACGATGGTGCTTCGCCTCATTTTTCTGTGGACGTGCTTAACCACCTTGATGGAGTTTATCCGGCAAGATGGATTGGACGTGGCGGCCCTGTTGCTTGGCTTCCACGCTTGCCGGACCGTAAGCCTTTGGATTTCTTCTTCTGGGGGTAGATGAAATACTTCACTTATGAGACAGAAACGCCAGAAGAAGTAGTAGCGCGTATTGTGGCCGCTGCAGAAGAAATCCAGGAAACCCCCGGAATCTTCGAGCGTGACCGCCAGTCGTACCTCCGTAGATGTACTCTGTGTAATAATGTTCGCGTTCGACACTTTTAACAATTGTTGTAAAACATTTGTTTTCTCTGGACATAACGAGCTGTGTTGTACCTATTCTGTGCAATAAATAATTTTCTGGAGTGTTTCTTTCTGGTCTGAGTTTGTCCATTTCCAGATTCATTTTCTCGATTTTCATGCTTTAAACGTCATTTGCGACCCCATGTTCCATTACATTTTTTGTTCGTCTTCATGAGTACTATCATTCCTCTAAGTTGAAGCATTTCAGATACACCCTGTATATTTAAAATTAAAATGAACAAACTATTTAAGAAATAAATTATTTCATAACGAATAAATTATTTCCTAAGTTTTTTAAAGCTGCTTAATTTGCTCGCATTTACAACACTTTCGATGTATTTTAAAAAAATGGCTACTGTTAAAGTGTTCAATTATTTTAATTCAAAGTCGCAAAAAAATGCCACAGTTGGAAAAAAAGTTATTGAAATAAATCTTTTAAATTGTAGTTACATATTTTTTACATGTGTGTGTAATTCACAGTGTAGGTAACATGTTTTTATAAACAGTACTTTTTACTTATTTTCAGTGATAAAATGTTAAAGCAAAGATCTAAAAAAATTATAAAATTTATGCGAGAGAAATTGTTGTTTTTACATAGTCACAAAAATTTAGTTTTCAGAATTAGAAAAAAAAGGTAAAGCTTTTACTGGTATTACAAATTTTTAAACAATATTTGTTTTTGTTGTTGCAGTTGAAATTTTTTATTATAAAGTTTTGAATGATATATTTTTACAATTTTCTTCCGTATTTTATGTGTTGAAAAATGCAGACATTTGAAAAACTTACAAATATGATTTAAAACTTACAAGTTATTTCAATAGTATATCTCAATCTCTATACCCCTATTTTTCTATCTGTCCATATACACTGCTCAAAACAATTAAAGGATATTTGAAGTTTTATATAAAATAAAGATATAAACGAAATTTTTTTTTTGCCGAAAATAGAAGAAGAGAATCACAAATGCAAATTTTTCTGGTTTTCAAACTGTGGAGTATGCAAATTTTGAGTTCGACATCAAAAACGTCGCTTCAGCGGCAGCGAATGAAATTTGACTTTCAACTGGATAAAAGAGAATGAAGACAAGGATGATCGGCATTCCGTGATTGCTTTGTTTCGATGAGTACGATGTCTCAGCGAAGTCATTTGACAGATTCAGAAGCTTGGAGAATTGTTGGTAGGTTAGAAGGGGGCGCTACTCTTCTCCAACAATACCTTCGCTCGGCTACAGGCACCACGATTTCAACTCAGACTGTCCGAAACCGGCTCCATGCTGTAGGTCTGTATGCTCGCCGACCGATGGTATGTGTTAGATTAACATCAAGGCATCGTCGCGACCGCAGGGAGTGGGCAACCGAGCATGTCAACTGGAGGAGAAATGAATGGAGCAATATTCTGTTTTCTGACGAGTCCCGTTTTTCTGTGCATCCGGATAATAGGCGTATTTCCATCTGGAGGGACCGTGGCAGTAGGAATAATCCTGCGTTCGTGCACGAAAGTGTCAGATTTGGCGGTGGAAGAGTGTTGGTGTATGGTGGCATCTCCATTGACGGGCGCACTGACCTCTACATCATTCGAGATGGAGCTCTGACTGGTCGCCGATATAGGGATGAGATCCTCAGACCTATTGTAGTCCCTTACGCTGCAGCAATCGGAGATAACTTCATTTTAATGGACGATAACTGCAGGCCACATCGTGCAAACCTGTTGGAGGATTTTCTTTTCGAGGAAGGAATCGTTCGAATGGAATGGCCAGCGTGTTCTCCAGACATGAATCGAATCGAGCACGTTTGGGACGCTCTAGGAAGACGAGTTTCTGGCCGCCAACAACCCCCACAAACTCTCCAAGAACTGGAAAGAGCTCTTCTGGAAGAGTGGGGCAGAATACCCCAACTCGTCATTAATAGCCTCGTTGAGTCCATGCCTCAAAGGTGTTCAACGTTGCTGGCCGCCCGTGGAAACCATACCCCCTACTGAAAATGATTTTCTTTGAAGAAAACACCTTTTCCTATTCTTTTTTTCTCATATGCACAAATTGTTTTTTTTTTCCTTTTGTACACAAATGCGCAATAAAATGCATTTTTTTTCTGCCAAACATGTGTAATTTATTCTCATATAACCTACTATGTCTGTCGACCATGTATCAATCAGCTAAAAAGTTTCCCAGATACAAAATCCAACTAAAACTGCAATATCCTTTAATTGTTTTGAGCAGTGTATTTATCTATTTACATTTCTACACTGTTAAAAATTTGCAGCAAACTGTCCAGTCATTTGACCGTTTTTGTAGAAAACGGTTACATAACCATAATTTAACTATATTATGACCATAAAATGAGCAATAATACGGTCAGAATATAGTTAAATTGCGGTTATGTAACCGTTTTCTACAAAAACGGTCAAATGACTGGATAGTTTGTTGCAAATTTTTAACAGTGTATGGTTGTCTAAGTTTAAATTGTAATTTAAACATTCATTGATTTAATTTATTTTGCTATTCTTTTTAAATTGTGCAATTAATTTTAGATTTATGGAGCTTTAAATTTAAATTATGTAAGATCTGTCAAAGGCATTTGCTCCCATGAGAAGCTCTTTAACATAAAATCGGTAGAATAATATAAACTTGCAGAAGAGTAAAAATATTAATTTTAATTAATCTTAAGAGTGATTTAAAATATAAATCTTATACATTTCTTACTATACTTTTCTTATGAAAAATGTTTAATTTATAGGTTCAGATAATTTTCATTTAAAAGTGCTAATTATATTTAGGAATCATAATCACTTCTGTGATTAAATACAATAATTTTATGAAATACGTATAACAACATCAAAATTATTTATTTTAATTGTTAGTTGAATATTTTTTTTCTTATGTAACAGTAGAATACTGAACTTTAAGGAGGTGATTCAGTGTTTTGTGTTGGAAATATGTCTACATGTTAAACCATGTATAAGAATGTTTTATAATGCTATATTTTTAGACGCCTTAAAAAATGTATTTCAGACTCAACAATCGTCTTTTAAAATATAAATAAACAGATATTTTAAACTTTTATTTCAATAACATACGAAGATTTTTTTCTAATCTGGTTAAATAATTAGATAAATGTTTTAGTTTTCAGTTTAATTATAAAATACTTCCTGAAGCTGCATTATCATTTAAAATATATTAATACTAATTTATAATTTCCTATTTTTATCATATCAACTCACCTTTTTAAATAATAAAACCCAATAGCACACTTCGAAGAATCACCATGTATAAAGTAATTTCTTTCAAATTTTTTGACATTTTGAGATTTTAAATTTCAGATTTAGCAACTGTTTTTATAACCAATCCAAATCAGTATATACAGGGTGATTCATAAAAGATGGGCAGAACTTTAAGGGGTTATAGTACACTTAAAGACAAATAATATTAAATAGGAGACTAAGGGTCCCAGACGTATTCCCAAGGAGATAGGGGGCATTAAAGTTTAGGGTCCGAAATTTCAAATGATTATAAAACATGGAAAAATTGGTCGATTCGTTTGCGGTTTTTGCAAAAAATTTTCTTTATGCCAGTATTTTCTTGAAATAAAATTTTAAAGTTCAATTTCAAAAAATGCCGATAGGGGGCGCTTTAGACTTTGGAGTAACAAACAACTATTTTTTAACGTTATTTTTTGTATTTCTTTAAATGATTTCGAAAGCTTAGACGTAAACTTAAATTTTGATCAAAAAATCTGAGTCCTAACGAGTAGTTAAGTAGTGTAAACTGAAATTTGAAATTTGAAACCCTTCTCCCCCCAGAAAAAAAATCAGTTATTCCCGATCTTTGTGTCGTAGATTAGGCTCTAACTACTGCCGCGTTTTGCTAAAATTATTCTTTATGTCAGTATTTTCTTGAAAATAAATTTTAAAGAAAATTTTCAAAAAATTCCGATAGAGGGCGCTTTAGACTTTGGAGTAACGAACAACTATTTTATACCGTTATTTTTTGTGTCTCATTAAATGCTTTCTAAAGCTTAGACTTAAACTTAAATTTTCAGCTCAAAATCTGAATCGCTGAGCGTGGTTCAGTAGCGAGGGGAGGGGGTTCAAATTTCAACTTCTGAACATAGTTCAGTTTGCACTACTTAACCATGCCCAACGATTCTGTGCTGTGATACGAGGCAAAAATACAACTTTCGTCAAGGACTGCATAGTCGGAATTCACTCATAAAGGCACTGGCACAGTTGGAAACGTCGCTCATGCAAACGTTAAAGCTCCATTCCTGACGCTAGTCACCGGGTGAAGAAGGAAACAGAAAGTATGCAAATGTCAAATGGGGAAGAAGAAGAACACGTATGCAAAATTTCGACACGATTCAGGCATAAAAACCACTGAACGGTGAGTCAAGTGTAAGTCGCTGTAGTAATGAATCGGAAGATGGTGCCCTTCACGAATAAGGAAAAGGCTGAGATGCATTTAATTTACGGAGCGGCAGATGGAAATGGTGCAGAGGCACAACGAATGTACGGAGAGCGATTTCCTAACAGGCGGTTGCCTAACCGCAAAACTTTCGAGCGCTTGCACAGACAGTTGTGTGAGACGGGATCATTTCTCGCTTCCCGGTCGAATGCAGGTCGTGCAAAAAAGGACGAATCAGTAGTTGTTGCAGAAGCCATTCTGGATGTAGTAGCGGCGCAGCCAAGTACAAGTACACGAACAGTGGCTAGCCAGGTGGATACCTCACAGTCCACGACTTGGAGGGTACTGAAGGATGAACATTTGCTCCCGTTTCATGTGCAACGAGACCAGAAACTGTCTCCAGGGGATTATCCAAATCGTATTGAATTCGCCCGCTGGTTTCTGCAGCAGAACGCGCTAAATCCACATTTTGGACGAACTGTGCTTTTCACCGATGAATGTACCTTCACACGTGAAGGTACATTTAACACACACAATGCACATGTATGGGCGGATGTCAATCCACATGCTCATCAGAGACGCTTTTCCATCAATGTTTGGGCAGGAATCCTCGGAGACCACCTAATCGGACCGTACCTTCTTCCTGAACGCCTCAACGGTAAAACATACCTCACATTTCTGCAACATGTGCTGCCAGACCTGTTAAACGTTGTTCCTCCACGCATCCGGCGGGTCATGTGGTTCCAGCACGATGGAGCGCCAGCCCATTACGTACGAGACGTCCGCAACTATCTGGACATCACATTTCCGAACAGATGGATTGGTCGAGGTGGTCCTGTTGCTTGGCCTGCTCGCTCGCCAGATCTTTCACCCCTCGATTTCTTTTTTTGGGGACGATTGAAGGCTCTTATGTATGAGACACCCATTGAATCCCCCGAGGAACTGGTCGCCAGACTTTCCGCCGCTGTAGGGGAAGTGCTCGAAAAGCCTGATGTTTTCGCGAATGTTCGCCGTTCCATTCGTCGCCGTTGTTCTGCGTGCATAACCTCTGGTGGTCACAATTTTGAACATTTATTGTGATTACATGTTAATAAATATGCTTTGGTAACATAATCCTAATTTGTGTCTTTTTACCTCGTATCACAGCACACAATGTGTGGACATGGTAAACTGAACTGTGCTCAGGAGTAGAAATTTCAAACCCCTCTCCCCAGAAACTTAACCACGTCTAACGATTCAGATTTTGGGCTGAAAATTTAAGTCTAAGCTTTAAAAAGCATTTAATGAGACACAAAAAATAACGGTATAAAATAGTTGTTCGTTACTCCAAAGTCTAAAGCGCCCTCTATCGGAATTGTTTGAAAATTTTCTTTAAAATTTATTTTCAAGAAAATACTGACATAAAGAATAATTTTAGCAAAACGCGGCAGTAGTTAGAGCCTAATCTACGACACAAAGATCGGGAATAACTGATTTTTGTTCTGGGGGGAGAAGGGTTTCAAATTTCAAATTTCAGTTTACGCTACTTAACTACTCGTTAGGACTCAGATTTTTAGATCAAAATTTAAGTTTAAGTCTAAGCTTTCGAAATCATTTAAAGAAATACAAAAAATGACGTTAAAAAATAGTTGTTTGTTACTCCAAAGTCTAAAGCGCCCCCTATCGGCATTTTTTGAAATTGAACTTTAAAATTTTATTTCAAGAAAATACTGGCATAAAGAAAATTTTTTGCAAAAACCGCAAACGAATCGACCAATTTTTCCATGTTTTATAATCATTTGAAATTTCGGACCCTAAACTTTAATGCCCCCTATCTCCTTGGGAATACGTCTGGGACCCTTAGTCTCCTATTTAATATTATTTGTCTTTAAGTGTACTATAACCCCTTAAAGTTCTGCCCATCTTTTATGAATCACCCTGTATAAAAAAAACACATGAGAGCTCTCATGTTCAATATTGGTATCTTTTAACTGAATATTGTAATTCAATCATTGCTAAGATGATAATAAAAAGAAGAAAATTATTTAATATGTCCGATTTGTCACGTAAATCGAATTATTTCATCAACTTTTTCTTAAATTTCTTCTTTAAGGGATTCATCAAAATTTCAACTACTTAAGTCTATGATCACTTAACTTCATTTTTATAATCTAAACAACATGGCATTTTAAAATTATATATTCAATTTTAAAAAAAAATCCGCAAGCTCGTGGATTAATGATAAAATTGTTTTCATTTTGATGCCTTTTTCACAATAAAAAAATATAACTTCTTAATATAGCGTGCTACGAATAAAATTGATTTCTTAAATGGCAAATCTTTGCAAGACGATTAGCGCAGATTTTGACATGTGTAAAAAAAGTTACATAAATACTAGTACACTACACGGTTTTTAAAAACTTATGGAAATATTTTAAAAATTCTATACGTATCGTACAGGAAAGAGTAAATCGTCAGTTACTGCAATAGCAATTGTGCATTTATGGCTCATGATAAAAGAAGTAAGGATTTTAAATTAAATAGCAGCTTAAGCTTTCATCACATTGCAATACTATTTGATCAGCAAACATCAACAGTTAGTAATATCATTTCTTTAACATTTTACCCGTTAAGCTGTTACGGCTATACGAGCGTTCGTGCATATCTTACAATTCCTTCGGTATTCTTTGCTCACCGCATGGTTTACAAGGAGATCCAAGGGATTTTTCTATATGTTAAATGAGCGCATTTTCTTCTAGATGGCTCATTAAATATTACAACTTTCTCATATCTGATGAAAAACACTTTCGTTCAAATTTAGAAATTTGCTTTACACCCGTGGCACTTTACAAACATATCAAAATATTAGATAAAAATATAGACCTACAGGTATCGTCTAGAATAGAGAAAATCTTCAATTACTGCTTCAATTACTGCAAAAGATATTATGAGATTTTGGTTTATAAGTGAAGGCAGGATTCAAATTAAATAGAAGCTTAATTGTTCATCACATTACAACAGCGATTAATCAGCAATCTTCTCAGCAGTTCTTACTATTTTTCTATTCATTTTTTACCATTTAAACTTTTTCGGATAACTAAGCGTTCCTGTTCATGCAACAATCCCATTGGAATTCCTTGTTCACTGTGAGGTCTATATGCACTGTCCTTTGAAGATTCATTGTACTTATGGAGCGCATGTTTCTCTCACTTCTTCTGGCTACTTCTGGCTCCCTTTGATTGCAGGTTGGGACATATACTTTACAATGAACTATACTTGTATTCTATTCGTGGAACCTTTTGGAAAAAAAAACTGTACCGTACACTTACACAAGAATACTTTCAAGAGAAATGTACAACAAAGAATTTTCTTCTAAATAAATGTCCAATTGAATATAAAAATATTCACAAATACCGGACGGTAATCAAAGGATTAAATATGCGTAACCGACCTATCGTAGGTTAAGAATACTGTCTAATTCCTAAATTTTGTTACACCTTTTAATTGTTAAAATGAAAAAAATTCAGGAAGTAAATGTGCATTGTTAGAACTAGTTTAAAGCATATGCAGGCCCCCAGAACAGCATTATTTCAAGGCCCCTGCCAACAAATGCTATTAATAATTGGAAGTACTGATGCCCAGATTCAAGATTCTCTAAGAATCGAAGCCTTAGTTCTCAAGAACATTTTAGAATCGAATGAATCATTCGAATAATTTGCACTCAAATGTGACAAGTACTGAAAACTACTCTAGACTTTGAACCAAATCAATGACGACAGTTTGCTTCTTTCATTCATCAAATGTTTATTCTAAGCATTCTTAAATATAAAATCGTATAATTTTATTTTGTACAGATATTTTCTTAAATTTAACTTAAGTTTTCACTTTAAAATTCAATTGTCAATTTATGTCTGTATGCCATGTTGTGTTACGTTGAGGATTAAACAACAAGTTGACTAATGATATACTCCGCAACTGGTCAACATTATGCATCACTAGCAGTGAATACTATTAACTTGTCCCTGCAACTACGTCATTGTGACAGAAAAATTTTCGTGCAAGATGAAGTTTTGCTTTAAAGATACGTGCAGATGTAAATGTTCAGAATAGTGTTTCATGAGTTACCAAGTTCATTATGGATGGAATTTCCAATGTTTAGACGAGTTTTGTTTCTGGTGACATAAAATATGTCTGGCTATTCCTCAATACGCAAGAACTTTCTCAGTCTATACTAATATTATAAAGGAGTAAAGATTGTTTGTTTGTTTGTAGGGGGTAATCTCTGGAACTACCGAAACGATTTCAAAAGTGATGGTGGCATATTGATGATGACAAGCCCTGCTCCAACACAGGCTATAATTTATGTCGGTGCCACTACCCCAGGGGGGTATAATCTCAGGAGCGTATAATCTTTTCTATACTGAAGCAGCTAGAAATTTGAAATTTGGCGTTGTAGTTACTTATAAGATGTAAATGCTCTCTAAGAACAACATAAAAAAAATCGAAATTTAAAAGGGTGAAATGAGCGAAAAGCGTTCTAAAAACATTCTAAATTACAATTTCTATGGAATCTCTAGAACTACCGAAACGATTTGAAATTTGGCGTTGTAGTTACTTATAAGATGTAAATGCTCTCTAAGAACAAAATAAAAAAAATCGAAATTTAAAAGGGTGAAATGAGCAAATAGCGTTCTAAAAACATTCTAAATTACAATTTCTATGGTATCTCTAGAAATACCGAACCGATTTGAAATTTGGCGTTGTAGTTACTTATAAGATGTAAATGCTCTCTAAGAACAAAATAAAAAAATATTCGAAATTTAAAAGGGTGAAATGAGCGAAAATCGCTCTAAAAACATTCTAAATTACAATTTCTATGGAATCTCTAGAACTACCGAATTGATTTGAAATTTGGCGTTGTAGTTACTTATAAGATGTACACTGTTAAAACTACAGGTGACACATGGCACCCAAAAGGGGTGAAAGGCTTGTCTCACTGGTGACACCCCTAGGGGAGCCAAAATGGCACCCTTAACTAGGGTGAAAGGATGGCACCCCTAATACAGGGTGCCCCAAGGGGTGAAAGGATGGCACCCAGGGGAGAATAATGGCACCTCTACTCTAAGGTGCCAAGCGGCACTCCACAAATGAAAGCATCCCCCCCCCGCCCTTGTCTAGCAATTATATTGAAAAGAGTTTGTAAATTCTCATACTTAAAAAAGAAAAGAAAAAGCTAAACATATATAATTATAATGCAATGTTTAACTTTAGCTGCAATAAACTGATCAATACTTCATTTTCTCTGTTAAAATTTATACAAAGTTAAAAGTTGATCATCTCATGTCAAGGGTCGATCCCGGCAAAATTTGGGGCCTATTCAGAACTCCTTCACGAAAATCTATTTAATAAAACAGGCTCTTTCACAAAAATCAATTTTATAAAATGGGCCCCTTCAGAAAAATCAATTTGATAAAATGACACCTTCACAAAATTTCTTTTAATAAAACAAATCCCTTCACAAAATTCCTTTTAATAAAATAGGTCTTTTCACAAAATTCTATTCCATAAAAACATACTATTTTTATTAATTATTTATTATTTTGTTATGTTTTAAAATGTGCAATTTGTAAACAATCAAGTTCACCAGAAAGGAAAACAAATAGGACTTTAAAAAGTTTTTGTTATGTTAATAAATGTTTGGTTCGAAAGATTGTTTACAAATTACACATTTTAAAACATATCAAAATAATGAATAATTAATAAAAATAGTAAGTTTCTATGGAATAGAATTTTGTGAAAGGGCCTATTTTATTAAAAGGAATTTTCTCAAGATACCTGTTTTATTAAAAGGAATTTTGTGAAGGGACAGTTTATGAAATAGATATTACTGAAGGGGCCCAATTTATTAAATTGATTTTTGTGAAGGAGCCTGTTTTATTAAATAGATCTTTGTGAAGGAGCTCTGAAAAGGCCCAAAATTTTGCCTGGATCGACCCTTGACATGAGATGATCAACTTTTAACTTTGTATAAATTTCAGCAGAGAAAATGAAGTATTGATCATTTTATTGCTGAAAAGTTAAACATTGCATTATAATTATATATGTATAGCCTTTTTTTTTTCTTTTTTAAGTATAAGAATTTTCAAATTCTTTTCAATACAATAGCTAGACAAGGGGGGGGGAGGCATTTTGTGAAAAATATAATAAATTTCACAAAATGCCCCCCCCCCCACAAAAAAAAAACACTTGCATCGACCCCTGCATGTGCAGGTTAATATCTATGAGAAATGTATTATATACATCATCAGGTCATTTCTGTTACCTATAAAACCGGTTAGTATTTATTACCATATATATTAGCATTTATTACCATTTTAAGTTAGATGTAGTAGTACAGAGATATTTATTTATCATTATTATTTTAAGAGGGGAAAAAAAAATCTTCTAGCTATGCGAGTTAAATATATTTACATAAATCACTCAATCATCTAAGCCATTCTTACATCCAGCCACACTACTGTGAAATGTTCCAGTGTTTTATTATTATTAATATGTTATAGTACAAGAGACTCACAAAACATTTTTCAAGAAGACACATGTATAAATGTCAAATATAAATTCAGGAATTACGATTTATATATTTTGTTAATAATTTATAATATGTAATGAGGTATATTTTTAGTTCATTTCATCATCAAACACAAGCTCTAAAAATTTCGATAGTAAAAAGTATTTGATTAGTAAAAACATCTGCAGAAATTTATATTTTATCAAGTTTACTATTTCTTATGTTACAAAGTTTACTATTTCTTATGTTACAAAATTTATTATTTCTTATGTTACAAAGTTTACTATTTCATATTATCAAATCAACTAATTTAAAATTGTCAAATATTCAAATTAATACGTTTCAAGTTAGTAAAAATCAATTCCCTTTAAAACTTGTAAATTCTTTAATTGTTTACAAATAGTTTGCTTATATATCGGAAAAATAAGAAATTAAACTATTTTTTTAAATATAACAACTTATGTTTCTCTCTATATATTTTTTATTACTATAATGCATCATTAAATTTATTTCTAGATCGTAAACAACAAAAACTGTGCGAGAAAATTCATTAGATAAAAATATGAATGAAATTATTATAAGCTCTGCATAAATAATAATTTAAAAAACAAGCAAATAGGTGCGGCTACATCATTCTAATTTCACGAGATACAAATTTCAACTTTCCACATCAAGATTATAACTTAAAATGTCTGCTTGAAAATAATGTGTGGAGCCACTTGTAATACAACATAATATAAAATCTTTTAATAATAATAAAACATAATATACAAACAATACTGAAACATTTCACATACCTGTATATAAAGAGTGATTCTTTTTATTGACTCCCCTGGTTTATTTATTCTAAATAAATGTCGTTATTTAGTTATTATATTAATAACTATGCGGCAACGATTATGCAGCAGCGATGCACTGAAATTCAAAGTCAGCCATCTTGTTCGAACTCCCCTATGACTTGCGAAAAATGAGAGGAAACAAATCAACACCTCATGAAGAGGAAACGAATCAGCGCATGCGCAAGATACCAGTCGAATGGCGGGGTGAAAAAGTTCGAGCAATATGCATTGTACGGCACCCTAATTAGCTTCAATCACCCAGTGAGTGACCAAATGGCACCCTAATCACATTTTCAAGCCTGTACGGCACCCTAGCGTTTCAAACGGCACCAGAATTTCACCCCGGGTTCCCAAAAGGCACCGAATTGTCACCTTTAGTTTTAACAGTGTAAATGCTCTCTAAGAACAAAATAAAAAAAAAATTCGAAATTCAAAAGGGTGAAATGAGTGAAAAGCGTTCTACAAACATTCTAAATTACAATTTCTATGGAATCTCTAGAACTACCGAACCGATTTGAAATTTGGCGTTGTAGTTACTTATAAGATGTAAATGCTCTCTAAGAACAAAATAAAAAAAAAATCGAAATATAAAAGGGTGAAATGAGCGAAAAGCGTTCTATAAACATTCTAAATTACAATTTCTATGGAATCTCTAGAACTACCGAACCGATTTGAAATTTGTCGTTGTTTTTACTTATAAGATGTAAATGCTCTCTAAGAACAAAAAAAAAAGCGAAATTTAAAAGGGTGAAATGAGCGAAAAGCGTTCTAAAAACATTCTAAATTGCAATTTCTATGGAATCGCTAGAATTACCGAACCGATTTGAAATTTGGCTTTGTACTTACTTTTAACATGTAAATGCTCTCTAAGAACAAAATAAAAAAATATTCGAAATTTAAAAGGGTGAAATGAGCGAAAATCGCTCTAAAAACATTCTAAATTACAATTTCTATGGAATCTCTAGAACTACCGAATTGATTTGAAATTTGGCGTTGTAGTTTCTTATAAGATGTAAATGCTCTCTAAGAACAAAATAAAAAAAATTCGAAATTCAAAAGGGTGAAATGAGCAAATAGCGTTCTAAAAACATTCTAAATTACAATTTCTATGGTATCTCTAGAACTACCGAACCGATTTGAAATTTGGCGTTGTAGTTACTTATAAGATGTAAATGCTCTCTAAGAACAAAATAAAAAAATATTCGAAATTTAAAAGGGTGAAATGAGCGAAAATCGCTCTAAAAACATTCTAAATTACAATTTCTATGGAATCTCTAGAACTACCGAATTGATTTGAAATTTGGCGTTGTAGTTACTTATAAGATGTAAATGCTCTCTAAGAACAAAATAAAAAAAATTCGAAATTCAAAAGGGTGAAATGAGCGAAAAGCGTTCTACAAACATTCTAAATTACAATTTCTATGGAATCTCTAGAACTACCGAACCGATTTGAAATTTGGCGTTGTAGTTACTTATAAGATGTAAATGCTCTCTAAGAACAAAATAAAAAAAAAATCGAAATATAAAAGGGTGAAATGAGCGAAAAGCGTTCTATAAACATTCTAAATTACAATTTCTATGGAATCTCTAGAACTACCGAACCGATTTGAAATTTGGCGTTGTTTTTACTTATAAGATGTAAATGCTCTCTAAGAACAAAAAAAAAAGCGAAATTTAAAAGGGTGAAATGAGCGAAAAGCGTTCTAAAAACATTCTAAATTGCAATTTCTATGGAATCGCTAGAACTACCGAACCGATTTGAAATTTGGCTTTGTACTTACTTTTAACATGTAAATGCTCTCTAAGAACAAAATAAAAAAATATTCGAAATTTAAAAGGGGTGAAATGAGCGAAAATCGCTCTAAAAACATTCTAAATTACAATTTCTATGGAATCTCTAGAACTACCGAATTGATTTGAAATTTGGCGTTGTAGTTACTTATAAGATGTAAATGCTCTCTAAGAACAAAATAAAAAAAATTCGAAATTCAAAAGGGTGAAATGAGCGAAAAGCGTTCTAAAAACATTCTAAATTACAATTTCTATGGAATCGCTAGAACTACCGAACCGATTTGAAATTTGGCTTTGTAGTTACTTTTAACATGTAAATGCTCTCTAAGAACAAAATAAAAAAAATTCGAAATTTAAAAGGGTGAAATGAGAGAAAAGCGTTCTAAAAACATTCTAAATTACAATTTCTATGGACTCTCTGGAACTACCGAACCGATTTCAAAAATGATGGTGGCAAATTGATGGTGACAACCCCTGCTCCAACATAGGATATACTTTATGTCGGTGCCACTAACTCAAGGAGATGCAGGAGCGAAAAACTTTCTAAAATTGCGATTTTTTGTATACTGAAGGAGCTAGAAATTTGAAATTTGGCATTGTAGTAACTTATAAGATGTAAATGCTCTCTAAAAACAAAATAAAAAAAAATCGAAATTTAAAAGGGTGAAATGAGCGAAAAGCGATCTAAAAACTTTCTAAATTACAATTTCTATGGAATCTGTAGAACTACCGAACCGATTTCAAAAGTGATGGTGGCAAATTGGTGGTGACAATTCCTGCTCCAACAGCCTCTTTAATAAAAAACTATGCGTTTCTGACGACTGGGTTTTTCGCTAATTTTTGCCACAGATTAATCTCGGAAAATGAAACATTTGAAGTTACTGAAAAAAAAATAGTAGCTCGAAAAGTATTTGTCAGAAAATTGTTAAGCAAACTGCGTTTGAAAGGTAAAAAATTGTATTTTTCTTGATATAAATTTCAAATCTAATGATTATGCCATTTTTCAAATATTGAATTTGAAAAATTACCAAATTTCACAATGGAGTACCATAGCGAAACATTCATGCGTAAAAAGATAATGATAAGGGCGACGTGTCCTGGCGTGTATATTGGCTATAACACGAGTCACAAATTATAGTAGCCTTATTATTCTGTTAAAATATAAAAGTGAATTATGAAATGTCAATATTTTGTTGGATTAAAATTCGTTATAAGAAATTGACCAGCGTAGTGGGCGTAGCTTGCTAGTATTATTTAAAAGCGTTTCATCACAAAGCATCAACACTTGAAGGAATTTGTTTGTTTTACTTTCGAACATTCCATTTCCATATTTCGAAAAGCAATTAATCATAGTTGTTACACTGTAACGTACAGTATTTTTAAATATGCATTTAAACATTTATGTATTTATAACAATCCAATAAAAAGTTTCCAGTTGATTATGACGCTCAAAATTGTTTAATTTCTTGTTTAAATTTAGCAAAACATTGTATATTACATTTAAAAGTACTGCCAACTTAGAATATTATGGTAACTCTGGTTGACATTGATAATAAACATATTTAACTCATTTTGTTTCCACGAATACATTTTATGATTAATTTTTATTTTCTGAATGCAATATAATTACATATCTGTTTGATATGCCTCTAATTACTGTTTAGTCTCGGTCAGATATCTTTTACATTCCTTCCTAAAAACGGGTTTCACAACTGGCTTTAAAGTTTGAGGATATAGAGAGCTCTAATGTAATACTTTAAGCTATTTACACCCCGTTATTACCAAGAATAGAAATTTAGCCAAAAATATATCAGAGATTAAAACACTCACTCACATTTTCGAACATATAATTTTCATTCATTATTTTTAAATCTTGAGAAATTTATGCATAAAAAGAATTATAAAGTGATAACAAAACACTCACGTTTTAGAACATATAATTCATTCAATTATTTTTAATTCTTGAGAAATTTATGCATACAAAGAATTATAAAGTGATAACAAGTTTTATGAATAGGGACATTATTCATTAAATACACTGTTGAAATCGATACACTGTAAAATTCGAGTGAGATTAAAATACTCACTCGGATTTTAGAGCATATAATTCATTCATTATTTTTAAATCTTGAGAAATTTATGCATAAAAAGAATTATAAAGTGATAACAAAACACTGACGTTTTGGAACATATTATTAATTCAATTATTTTTAATTCTTGAGAAATTTATGCATAAAAGGAATTATAAAGTGATAACAAAACACTCACGTTTTGGAACATATAATTCATTCAATTATTTTTAATTCTTGAAAAATTTATGCATAAAAGAATTATAAAGTGATAACAAATTTTATGAATAGGGACACTATTCATAAAATACACTGTTGAACTCGATACACTGTAAAATTCATTCATTATTTTTAAATCTTGAGAAATTTATGCATAAAAAGAATTGTAAAGTGATAACAAAACACTCACGTTTTGGAACATATAATTCATTCAATTATTTTTAATTCTTAAGGAATTTATGCATAAAAATAATTATAAAGTGATAACGAATTTTATGAATAGGGACACTTAGATCAATATACGAAGTGTTAAATATTTTTGTCAGTTCGATTTGATAAATGTATACTTCAAAATTAAATAACAAGTTGTTGCTGTAATAAAATACAGTAATAAGTAACAACTAACAAAATGGTTCCCCACTTTAAACAGTTACCTTATATAAGAATTAACAAGAAAAATTAAAGAATCCTAAATCCTTTTCAACTGGGTTGGCCATGAAAATACTATAAAAAATAAAAGTTTTATTATTTTAACCTACACAAATTTCCTTATCATCACAATTGAAGTTATTCAAGACTCTTTAACTTATTTCATGCATATCACACTTGTAAAAATAGTCTTAAATTGTAAATAAATTGCATTAAGAATTCATATCACAAAACTGCATCGAAATTTAAATTTTATTTTCATCAAAAACAGAATAAATATTTATGCTCAGAAGCCTTATTCACGAATCAACAGGAATAAATAAGATACATAATGAAGCATGTTAACTTCAATATATATTCAATTCTTATCAAATATTCTCTTTTGAGAAATCAACGTTCAAAATGAATGAGTTCTCATTGAATTATAAATTAGAGTGGAATATGTGCTTTGCATAAAAACATGCACTTCTCGCATGTGATGATTGTTGTTATTTTTTTTTAAGGATAACAAGTTAATGTTAATACAAATTCATAGATATTTCTTTGATGAAGTGGAATTTTCAAGGGTTGTTACTTTTATATAAATATTTCAAAGATCTAATAAATTATGCTCTTTTAAATTACAATTATTTTCCCCCTTATTTACATTTTTTTTATAATTTTATAATAAAAAGAAAGATAAGAAGGATTTCGTATACATTTTATAAAATGTTGTTAATCTGTTTGTTGTAATATATATATATATATATAAGAAATCTATAATTTCAAAATTAATTCATAATTTTTGGCATCATATTTATAATGTCTGCATAAACAACATCTTATACATCTCATAATGCGGCATCTTACGACAATCGTTAATCTTATATCAAAATTCGCAAACATACACAGGGTTTATTTGATTCTAACACAATATTATAATATAATCTTTCCCTTATTTAATCGTAGCCAATTTCTAAAAATTCAGAGATTAAATAAGAGGATTACGAATTCTGCGATTTAAATATCAAATAGAAATTTTCCAATCTGAAATAGCGCCGACCTACTCCTTGTAAAATATCAAGGATTTTACGAAATTATTAATACATTTAAATCATAAAGTAAGGATGAATGATAATCATTTGAGTTGATGAATGAAATGTTGAATAGTAAAATTTTTATTCTTCGGGAAGTCTCAATCATTCGTACTTTCGTAGATGAAACAACTAAAGCTCAAGATGAACCAATCTCATGTTTACTTTGGTCTATGCATAAAATATATATATCTAATAGAAATTACATCAAGAATTAATGCCAAGAAAATTCATCGAAAGTTTAATATTATTAACATGAAATTATAACAAATACTTATGCTTAAAAGTCTTATTCTAAAATTAACAAAAGTGAATAAAATACTTAATGAAGCATGCGAACTTCAATATATTCAAATATAAGCAAATATTCTCGTTTCGGAAATAGACATCCATAACGAAGGAATTCTCCCAGAATAATGATGTTTAGTGCAGCATATAATTTACATATAAAATCAATTGTCCCTTGCAGTGATTATTGTTTATCTTAAAGAATGAAGAGATAAAATTAATGAAATTTCTTACGTATTTTTTATGATAACGTACTTTCAAAGCTTGTTATTTTGATAAATATATTTAAACTGACAGATTATTTTCTTATTTCATTTTATAACATGAAAAATATTTTTATTTATTTGTTTTAAGGTATAGTTTGCAGAGAATTTAATTTCCTTTAATACAAAAATAAACATGTAAATCCGTTAATTTGTTCAAAATTTATCATGGCAAAACAACTGATTTAAAACGATCGACAAAATTTTCCTTTATTGGAATACAGACAGGATCGTCTATGGTTAAATACAGTTATGATCATGAATGATTATACGGACATGATCATCTGTGATTAAATACAGACATGATCATCTATGATTAAATACAGGCATGATCATCTATGATAAATACAGACATAACCATCTTCTTGAATGAAAGGTTCGGCGGTATTCTTTGAAATGCGAAGTACTGCTACTAAGGAAGTGATTTCGTGTTTAAATTGATCTTTCATTTACAAAACTGAAAATATGAGGAGCGAGGAGAATTTTTGCCAACTTGGCTACATTTTGCAACATTTTCGACGATTTTGTTTGGATTGTAAACGCATAAATATTTCTAACAAATGAGGATGAGGGGAAAAAATCATTCCTTTAAACTAAATACCCATATCACGTTCCGATCGAGTTAGCGTACGTATTTAAAAGTCAGAGTCTATCTTTAAAAAGAACTGTTTGAGAAAGCTGAGAGGCATATTTTTAGAGTAGGTTTTATTTTAGTGTAGCTCGTATATTATGAAGATCCAAAAAATCATATATATTATGAAGATCTAAAAAATCCTACTAGGTATTATTTTTGGTAGGTATTTAAAAATAAATCCTTTAAACTAAAAACCCGTATCACGTTCACATCTTGATAGCTCTCGTTTTAAAAGTCAGAGAACAGTCTTTAAAAAGGAAGTGTTTTGAGAAAGCTGATTGGCTTATTTTTATTGTAGGTTTTATTATCGTGTAGTTCTTATATTACGAAGATCGAAAAATTCCTGCTAGGTATTATTTTTGGGAAAAGACGGTAATAAAGATTTTAAAAAACCCCTCATCGTATCATTTGAATTAAACAGTAATTAAAAAGCTGAACATTTTGTAGACTTTAAAAAGAATTTTTTTTCTGAACAATCCATAAATAAATACATTTGTTTTTTTTCTGATGTATGGACATTTTATGTATTAACTTTTTTAATTGTGATTTGCATCCTTTCCGTCTCATATGATTTCATACATGAACTAAATGAAAAACTTTAAAAACTCATGAAAACTCATGAAAAATTTTAAAAGTGGACAAGTACCTTTTGTGAAAAAAATTAGTCAAATCTAAATCTCATTACAAATTAACATAAAATTTATGTTTTTAATAAATTCACAATAAATATTTTTTAATATCTTTAAAATTTGTTACTAGTAATTTATTTAGCCAACGATATTGCAAATTCATTGATTTTGAATGTGATGCAAGTTTGAATAGAATTATTTTTTATGTTGTGTAATATTAACAAGCATGAACAGAATTTCATCATTAGTACTTTAAAAATCTTCACTGTCTAAATTAAGAAAGATAATTATATGTATACAAATTATTACTGATATTTTTTTCTTAATTTTTTTCCCACTTTTTCCTATAAAAATTTATTAAATTTATTTTTATTGTAACTTTTCTAAAAAAGAATGAAATATTGAACTACCTTTAATCAGTAAATAAAATAAAATATTTAAACTTTTTTTGTTATTCTAATTATATTCTATTCAAACAAAATCAAAGTCTTCAACAAATAATTTTTTTGAAATAGTGGTAAGTCTATTGGCGAATACCAAAACAATGATTTATTTACAGCTAACACGAATCATTAATATTGAATATTAAATTTACATGAAGTAATACCACAAAAATCATAACATAAGTCTATTACTGGTTGTGAACAATTTAAAACCAATTCAATTGCAAGCCATTAAATGTGTAATAAAGACATAACATGGACTTGCCCCACTTTCAAAATCAACGGCTCACACACGCAGAAAAAAGTTCTGTTGAATCAGCAAAAACTTGGTTGACCCAACAAAACTTTGTGTTTAAATATAGGTCAATGGAAATTTTGTTTGAATCAACAAATTTTTTTTTCCTTGCAATTCCAAAAAAAAAAAATTTGTATCGTCAGCAAAAAATGTTTTGTTAATTCAAGTAAAATGGTTCAATTTTACTTGAATTTTGCTAAAACAACCAAAATGTACTCAACAAAACATGTTTTGTAGTTTTAATCAATTCATTTTTCTGGGTGCATTATGCTTATATATATGCATTCATATTGCACCCTTTCATCCATCTCCTATGCATGTAAACATCTTATAACTAAACTTCCTTGCGTACCCTGATAAAGCATTGGAAAAAGGCGACTCCTTGTCTAGATTAACAATTTGATTAAGGGCTTGGGACACATGTGTCCCAGTGACATTTTTTAAATTCTACTCGTACAACATCTTGAAAAATACTATCTGCCTTACATATATACTAAGATATTTTCAAGACAAAAAGATACTACAAAAAATATTTTTGGTAAATTCTGGTACGATTGAATCTAAAAATAGTCGCCAGTTGTGAACCATAATCAAAAGATTAACTAAGCGAGTACAGAAGACTGTTACAATACATAAAGGAGGTTTGAAATTGATCTTAATTCCATTATTGAGTCTTAATAGGAAGCATGTTAGAAAAGTGCAGCAAAACGGTCAAAGCAGACTCGCGACGCCATAATCCGACAAATAAGGCTTTTACTGGAGTAAAAATTGTGGACACTCCCTCCAGCGAATGCAAAATAACACAGGATTGGGATATCCACCACAGGTTTACGTTGGAATTCTCAGCAATCTTCTGTAAATGACTCTGAACCGAGCTCGATTGAGGTACCTTCGAATTTTCTGTGGATTCAGAAATGTTTCTTATTGTTCTCATGGACAAAATGGATTGATGAAACACATTCTTCTGTAAAATGTACATGTTCATTAAAATGAACATATTTCATTTATATGAGTGTGGTTTTTCTTGCCAATATACTCTTCTAAGCCATATACTCTTCTAAGCTAGTACCACATATTACAATGTATATATTGTCGAACACAGCAAATTTTAGTACATAGAATTAACATAAAAACTTTTAAGAGAACATTGAAAATAATAGTTATTGTTGATAATTTTCACAACGACGGGTTTCTTTTACGACGCATTTGTAACCATATTAATCACAAGACGTTTTAACCTTGCGAATAAAATCAATAAAAAAATATGTTGCTATTTTTTTTAAATAGCAATGGCTTAAAAAATGCTAAAGGAAAATGTTACTATATTTTACAGAAGTATATATAAATCCGCCACTGGAGGATTTAATACTCGTGCGTCCATAATGTTTATGGCTTTTATATAAATAAGAAATACTTTCTTTTTAACATTATTTATAGATTCCACATAATTTCATGATCTTATTTCGACATTAAAAGAAGTATCTCAAATAAAATACCATTTATCCATTTGTAACATAATTTTTCCCTGTTTTATGCTAGTTTAACTATTAAATAAAGTTATTTCTTAATAAAACTGTCTACTAAATTTCCTCATTCCCTCTCAAACCTGCATTACTGATATAGTTTTATAATCTTCTTCATATCTCACAGAGAGGTATTCCTAAATATAGTAGTCCCTAGGGATATCAGTAAATATGAGGCCATTCAAGGAATCTCATTTAGTTGAAATTTTTTGCAGAATACATTTTAAAATTATATTTCAAACAATTTTTAAACTTTATTTATTTATTTATTACTATTATTTGAAAATTGTTAATGACAACAAGAATAATTGTTATTTTTAAAATAATTTAATCACTTTTCTTAAGGTTCATTAGATTTTCAACTTGAGATTAATTAGATAATTGTAAAAAAGTATATTGAACAAATTACAAAAATAAATAGTATAAATATGTACATATCATATGGATGTAATTGTGAAGTTTTTATGAGTCAATTTTGTTTATCAAAAGACAATTTAAAAATCATTAACGAATGCAGTTCATAATAGTATTGTTTCCAACTTAAAAATATATATATATATTAAAATTCTGACACACTTCACCTTTTATCTTTAAAAATATACACAATTTTATATTTAATTAAATATTATAATATTTTTCTGATCGTTTTATTGTTGTTTATTAAACATAAGATGCTTAATAATAATTTTAACTACTTTGCTAACTGTGTGATATTTTGTACAAAAAATGAAAACATATGTCTTGAAATATTTTTCTACATTATAATTTTAAACTATTTTATAAATGTAATCCTCTTTAAGGGCTCAACATATTTGCAGCTTGCTCGAAGTATATTTAGTTAAAAGAAATATTTTCATAATACAGTATGTACACAACTAAACTAGAACTATTTGTATTGAACATTAACAATTCATCCATGCCAGTCTGAATTAAAGTAGGAGTGATTAATTTAGACACAATGGGTATACGATTTAAAAAATGTCCTTCCGGCCTGTACTGGTAGGAAAATGTAGCTTCCATGTTCCGTGTTTTTATAAATTGAACCCATTTTACTCAAACTTCCGAAGCTAAAATGCTTAGAATGCGATTTGATTACAAAAGATTCAATCCCGGTTTTCGTTTATACCGAATTTGAATGGAAATTTCAGCTTATGAGTTACATTACAACAAAAATCAGATTGTTTCAAAATATCAGCCAACCGAGAATTTCAAACAGCTACATCTCAGGCATTTTTTAAGTTGAATCCAAAACAAAAAAATCTCGGGAATCCTGGTATCACGATCTAACACTTAACGGAAACAATGTTTTCAATTTATAAATTTTTATACAGATTTTTTGAATGTTTAAAATGTTTTTAAAAGTTTAAATGACCGCCATTTTGAAACAAGATGGGGCATGAAGCTAGTCAACGAACTCGGTCGAGACCTTGGTATGTCCTGTAAGCATGAAGAGTCACATTCATATTGGTTCATAAATACGAGAGAGAGAATAACAAATATTAGACTGTTTCAAACTGTCAGCCACCCTAGAATTTAAAACTGCCATACCTCAGCCATTTTTTTAAGAAATAGCCAAAACAAAAAATGTTCCGGAATCCTTGTATCACGATCTAATATTTAACGGAAACAGTTTTTTCAATTTATAATTTTGTTGTACATCTTTTTGAATTCATAAAAAATTTAAATTTTTATCTAGTCGCCATTTTGAAACAAGATGGCGGATGAAGCTGTAATCAGTCATATCCAAATAGGTTCATAAATAAGAGAGTTACAGCATCACAAACGTCAGATATATACATATATATATATATATATATATATATATATATATATATATATATATATATATATATATATATATATATATATATAGAGAGAGAGAGAGAGAGAGAGGTAGATAGATACGAGTATATATATTACAATATTAGGTAGCTTTCATTACAAAAAGTTACCTGTTGCAACCGTTCCGAGGAAAGCAATTCCAAAATATTTTGGCATATTTTCACCGATCATGACTCCATATATATATATATATATATATATATATATATATATGACATATGTCATGCTGTAACTCTCTTATATATGTAACTGAGTATGGTGTGTAGGACATACCAAGGTCTCGACCGAGTTCGTTCGCCAGTTTTATCCGCTATCTTGTTTCAAAATGGCGACCAGTTAAAACATTTCATTTTTTAAAAAAATTCAAAAAGATGTACAAAAAAAAAAAAAAAAACATTGAAAAAATTGTTACCTGTTCTGTGTTACAACGTGATACAAAGATTCTGGAACAATTTTTGCTTTGTCAATATATTAGAAAATGGCTGAGATATGGCAATTTGAAATTCTGGGGTGGTTGAGATTTTGAAACAATCTGATATTTATTATGCTGTAACTCTCGTATATATGAACCGATGTGAATGTGACTATCATGTGTGCAGAACATACCAAACTCTCAACCGAGTTCGTTGTCCAGCTTCGTGCCCATCTGGTTTCAAAATGACGACAACTTATTTTTTTAAATTCTTTAAAAATGCAAAAAGGTGTATAAAAAATTATAAATTGAAAAAAATTGTTTCTCATATGTGTTAGAACGTAATAGAAAGATTCCAGAACATTTTTGGTTTTGGCCTACTTTTAGCTCAGATTTTAACAGTCCAATACTTTTTCAAATTTCTGATTCGCGTAAATGATTACGGTCAGACATCGACCACGATACAAAGCTGACAAACAAATCAATACTGCGATGACCTGATTTTCAATCTTCGTTAAGTCTGATTTTTTCCTTGTTTATTCTTGGGAATTATTTTTTAATCGCTATAAGTTTTGGGCATAATGGCACGCATGTACATTATTTTTTCATTAATGGCAGTAGGTTTTAAATAATTGTATTTTAAACACATTCGCATTATGTGCAACTCCTGACTACTTCAATATATAAAGATTGATATTTTTATTTTGAATAATAATCTTGGTATTGTTTTTTAATACTGCTTAAAATCTCATCAAACGCTGGTAAAAGAAAATGCGAAATTAAAACGCATTGTCATGTTTTTCATGTTCTTTAAATTAATTTAGTACATATTTAGTACATATTTTAAATATTTTAATGTGTATTTTCTAAATGAGGGAAGTAATATGCAATTCAGATACACACTCATAAAAAACAACTCGATAACACTTGTAAAATTCTACATTTTGTAAAACATAATTTAACATTGAAATTTACCAGAAAAGAAAAGATATTTTTATTAAAGAAACAATAATATATTCCGTTAAAATAACACGAAAAATGTGTAACGGATTTTTGAAATTAAAACGCATTGTCATGTTTTTCATGTTCTTTAAGTTAATTCTGAAGCAATATTTAATCAAATGAAGTAGAATAATTTACATTTGTCAGCAACACGAGACTTGTTTAAGCGAAAAACTAATTAAATTTGTAGCAAGCGAGTATTTAAACCAAAAATTCAGACATAAAATTCACTACATGTTAACTGCAGATAACGGCAATCATTTTACCTTAGAATCGAGTGATTATTCACTCATAAGTGACAAATTTAAATATTGTATTTAGTTACAGGCAAGTTATTTACTTCCAATATAAAATGTACGAAATGTGCATTTTTAGTTATTATTATAAATAATTAATTAATAACATATAAAACATTCAAAATGCGACTTAAATTCAAAAAATGTTACACATTTTCCGTTTTATTTTAAAGGAATATAATATTTTGTCTTTAATGAGAATATCTTTTCTTTTTTAGTCGATTTCATTGTTAAATTATTTTTTATGAAATTTTGAATTTTGTAAACAATTTCAAATTACTGAAAGTAAGTAAGTTAATAAGTCGCAAATTACTGAAACGTAGTAAAATGTTCAGTTGCAGAAAAATAAATACAGTTTTTAAAGGCTTCAGTCAGGATTTTATTTTTATAATTTTAATGATGGTAATTTATTTTTCTTTAATTACTAGAAAAAATATAACCAATATATGAGACAATTTCTTTTTTCGAAATCATTTCAATTTCGTTGCCCTTACTTAATTTAAAAAAATGCTTCATTCTTAAACTTGTTGTAACAAAGGTGTTGGAAGGAATGTGTAATTCCATCAGACACACCATGTGAATTATATTCTAAATTATAGTGCGTCTAGTTCGTTTGTACATCATATTTGGATGTTCATGAAGGTCATTTCAAACACATCTCTTGCTATTGTTATTTTTTTTATACAAAGGGATACACGGTAGAAAAGCAGATGTTCGTTAATCTTCTAAAATACAACACGAACCAAAATATACAATAACCTCTTACAAGCTATTAACGATTCAGAAGCGTTTTTATCTTTAGACACCGCAGAAACCAACATTTTTTCGAGATTTAAATAAACATTTACAAAAACAAAGTTTGTTTTTTGCCACTTGTTCTCGGATTAATATCCATGAAGTTTAACAGTGTATTAATTTGTCTTCCCATTTTCAGCTGCGCAATTGAATTTATACATACAAGAGTAACAAAGTAATAATTATTTTAATATTAATATTATTGCTGTTAATGTATCATGTTTGTCTGTAAAGTATTTTTCTTGAACATTACAATATTTATACTCGAGAACTGACAGCATCCAAAAACCCGGATTCCGTCTTGAGAAATCTAATTAATACACTATAAAAACTAGCGAAAAAGTTTCTGAGAATCAGTGGAAGCAAAATAAATTTTGTTTTTCTAAATCACGAAATTATATCGGTTTCTGAGGTTTCTAAAGAAACAAATATCTTTTCGGAACCGTGGGAAATCTCAGAAGAAATCATCGTCTATTTTCATCCGTGGTGTGTATTATTTTTCGTACATTAAGAGACATCTCCCTTTTTTACAGCGTAAGTCTGCTGCAAATTTTATTAAATGATATCCTTTTTTATATTTACAGTTATCAACAAAATTCTGTTTTCGAATTGGAGTGGGGTTATCTCTTCATTTAAATGAATAATTGATTCTTCCCCCTTTAGTTTGTACGTTGAGAATCGAGACACCCCTAGGATTGAAATTGCTTTATATAAATTACTAGCTGACTTTTTTCACGTAACATTTAAAGAAAATTAATGCATTAATTAAGCAATATATACAATTAACGAACTCTTTAGAATATTTTAAAGTAGATAATACTTCTGATTATCACAATTTGCGTATTTTTCTTTATATATATATATGATCATTTAAATTTCTTTCATGAGCTTGAAATTTTTCATACTCTTTAGCTAAGATTAAGTATGAAACACATTTTTTTTCTTTGTTATTGTAATTTAGCATTTCTATTTATTCTATTTTACATTCATTCCGTTCATAGAAATTGATTTAACTTAAGTTTTCGTGTCAAAGAATATTTTTCAAAGTGATTATTTTAGTAAATATTTTTGAGGACATTTGTTAATTAACATGTCACTTTAGATATGATTTTTATTTGTAGAATAATGTAAAAATCAACATAAATTATGTTTCTTTTCCAAAACAGTTTATGATATAATATTATTATATGATATTTACAGTTATATGATATTTAAAAAAGAAATTAAAACGTGCAGGAGCATAAAAGTTTAAAAATAAATATAATAAGCAAAAAATACTTTTAATCCTCATGTATTTGTGGAATTTTTTTATTTCACAGTGCCATACTTTTAACACCAGTAGATCTAGAAATAAAATCAAAGTGTATATCACGCTCCAAAGACTTTCAAAGCCTAAATGCTTATTTGCTAAGCAATAGAATTGCATATTTATTTGAATGGCGAAAACAATCTGAAAAAAGCACCCCAATTATGGAGCGATGTAATATGGATTGTTGTGTTGTAGTTTGGTACTTTGGGAATTTCAAAATTTAGCAGAAATGTATTCCAATGAGAACAGAAAATTACACCGCAGAGGTATTTTCAACTATAGATTTAGATATTTTAAAATTCTAAGGAATTATATAAGTATCAGAGAAAGATAACTAATAATACCTGGATTTTCATTAGCTGTTTTCTTGCTCTTTTCCATAATCATGGTGCCATTAAAAAATAGGTGGGGTGAATTTGTTGTTTAATTCATGGTGTCGACTCTTCTTTAGATTTCACATAAACGATGTCAAATGCAAATTCCATTCTTAAATGAAAATTGCATATGCTAACAACTTTTACATCAACTTTGATGTATTTATTAAATTTTATCGAATTTTAATATTCTGTAAAATTGTACGGTAAAAGGAAGTTAAACTTATACTTCGTCGACCAATACATTCTGTGGAAATTACGCTACTTTATGTAATTGCTATAAAATATTAATATTTTGTGAATGAAAACCGGCACATGATTTAAAATATGACGACATTTTTACCTGGGTAGATTTTTCTCTAAACCGATACGTGTCTAGATAAAACAAATTCTTTCACTTCATGAATCCTGTACAAACATGCATTTATATTTATAGATAATGTGCATGTTTGTCAACTTAACGTAGGCAAAACGTTAAGCTAAATTGCTTGAAATTTTCTGATAAATCATTTTACTTTTAATCCCATTTGTTTTAACACCCATTTTTGAAGAAAAAATAATGGAAAATACTGTATTGTTTTGTTATATCCAATTTTTATTAATAGTGGGCATCTATTGTCCATATGCATCAAAGGAACTTAAATATGCCTCCTTGTTTGAGGGTCAAGCTGAAAAAAGTTACGATGTAATGATTGCTAAATGTTAATATTTGACAGACGATTTTTGATTATGTAGAATAAATTGAATCATGAAGTTTGAATGCGCAAAAATATGGTTTCGTTTCTTAGAAAATTTACTTTAATATTAACAAACCAGTAGAAACAATTTACCTTTGTAAAATTAGTAACTAAGTTATTTATTTTTATCTCCAAACACATTTAATTAAACGTACTGTGCCATTTAAAGCATTTATAGTAATCTTTGTAATATGTGAAAACAACCACATCCGCCAAAATTGAGATCAGTTTCGTATTTCAAATTATAGTGAGGGATTCTGAAATAGGTTTATAGAAATATTGTCCATACGCAGTTTCTTTGAATAGCAACGGGAAGAAATTGCATAAGAAATTGAAAAGAAAATTTGTTTTCTGTAATGATAACCTATGGGAGATGTTTCAAAACAGTCGTAAATAACGGTCTGAAAATTTTTTAAAGTTGACAGTGATTTTACTCGTGTTCTAAAACGTATGTACATCAAGTTTCGTTCCAATCGGACAAAAACTGTAGATTTGTATAAGGAACATACATGCCAAGAACGGCTTTTATATATATAGATGTTGATTTAAGAATCTTAAACCAAAGAAAACTTAACTATATCCAATGCACGAGAAAAGATTGAAGAAATGTTAATTTAAAGAAACTACCAATAATAAAATAAATGAGATTTAAATAGCTCTGAAGTTCAGCAGCGGTAATATTCGAAAAGCTACTAAAAACACATTTATTTCACTTTTATTATTTCAAAAATTTCTTATCAGAAAATAAAATTTAGTTACAGTTATTCATATCTTACGATATTTACATACTGTGACATAAATTAGACAACTTTACATTTTTCGGCAAGAAATATATATGAGTTGGGGAATTACAGTATGCTTCCTTAAAATTTAAATTACAAGAAGTCGTTGTCAAATCGTATTTAATTAGTTGAAATTTAAATAATTTCCACGGCCTTCAACAACTTAATTTAAAGTGTTAAATGAATTACAAAGCCATAATTCATGGAATTTTATAAAGTGTAAAAGTCTTAATTTCATTAGCTTAATCACTGTACATAATAGGCTTTGATTAGTATCTCGACGTAAATAATTTAATCAACTTCGCTATTTCTGATTTAACTAAAGATGCATCCGAAAGAGAAATTGCTCTTCTGAATACAGGTAATAGGAAAATACATTGGCATAAATTAATATTTATCTTATAATTTTATACCAATTATTATAAATTGATTAATTAAACATAATTAATTCATTTAGTCTAAAAATTTAATATTTTACTAACAAGATTCGCTTGCTAGGATGGTCAGCTTTTCCAATCGAACTTACTGTTGGGTGACCTGCGCAATCAATAAGGTACACCGTGGTACACCTGTCATTTTATACAGACGATTACTGATATTTTGGGAATTTATGTTTTTAAACGAAAATCTTTCTAAATGAAACTAGAGTCGGGAGTGGGATCTTCGCCAAAATTTATGGCGAATAAACCCAAGAGTTCTCGTTATACGGAATGTCATATTATCGATTTAATTTCTGATAAGTATCTTGCAATTTAATTTCTAAACAATTGTTCCTGAGAAAGACGCAAATAATAGGAAATAAACAATGTATCTAATACATGTAAATCTTATTGAATATATACATTCTTTTCTTCACTTTAAATAAGGCATTTTTGCACAAAAAGACATCGAAATCGGTCAAACAATTCTAGAGATTTAATATTTTAATCTCTGAACAAAGATTTCTGAGGAAAACGTAAAAATACAAAAACAGCGCCAGCTCATGTAAGTAAACCTTACAAAACCTAAACCATTTTTTACTCCCAAATAAAAAAGAAAAGGGAAATGAATACATTGAACTCGGTCAATTAGCAGTCGAGTTACTAATTTTTTTATGTTTTTATCACGCAATTTAAAATGATTATTTTTCATCCTTTCCATTATTTTTCTCTCTGGCAATAATACAAAATGTGTGAAAAAAGCAAGAGAAATAAATTCTTTTGGAACTTAAATTTGAAATACACTGAAAAGTTATTTTTAATTACTATCTCAGCATATATCGCGGAGATTTCTTTAGTGAATGGGTGAAACGACTTCCCAGGAAATTTGTCAATCAAATGCCACACACCTGAACACCGTACTGGCTGTTCAGAGGAGATATATTTACTGACAGACACACAGATAGACTAGCAGGCTTCGCCCACTACACTGGTCTGTTTTAGAAACGAACCTTTATAAATCCAAACGAAACTATAATTTTGGGCGACACTGATTTCAATACCAGACAGCCGGAGCCCACTGCTTGCTGTATCTGATATAATTTTATTTTTAGACGAAAATCTTTTTTAAAAGTGGGTCGGGAGAAACTTAACTTTCAGCAGCGTACACTCAGATGGGTTACACTTCTTCGATACGTTTTTTTTCTAAACGAACATGAATGCAACATGAAACACTAGAAAAAACGCCTCGAGCGAAAGCTAGGAGAATTGCAGACGATTAGCAAGGGCTGAAATACGACCTACATGAGAGTGACAAGACGTATATTATTGTTCTTCAAATAATGGGTCCTCCAAAAACACACAGACCTGCATATCTCACCATTTTGAACGTGGGAATGCATTTTGTGACGGCTTCAGCTACAGATAGTGTCATATCTACCCTATAAATATAAAATCATAATGAAAGGATTGTACGACACGACTAATTCCTACATATGAAATGAATATATGAAATAATAATTGTCCAACCTGAATGCAATTAATTTAAAAATTCCTACTTTGTTCTTGTTTCAATTTCAATGAGAAATAACATCAACAGTGATAAAAAAAAATCATTGACATTCCATTAAAATTAAATAATAATAATAATATTTCAATAATATAATTTTTTTATAATTTAAAATTTCGAAAATTTAGGAGTTATGAGATTTTTGTGTCCATGCGAATACGTCATCGTAGACGTCACAGTAGTCATAGACATAGAGGTGACGTCAGCTTTTTTTTCTCTGTAAAATATATTTTAAGAGATAGATGGCGATTGAATATTGGCAAATAATAATGTTTACCACAAAAGAAGATGGTGTAACATTTAATAACAATATTTTTAAATAAAAACTAAGATTGCGTCAAAGCAATATAGGTTTTTTGTCTTACTGACATTCGATTTTGTCTTAAAACGTGAGTCCCATGTTTATTAAAATGGAACTGGATTTGTAAAGACATAAAAATTTAATGATCTGGCGATATTACAAATGTCGTTTGAAAAGATGTATTTAAAGTATATATATATTTTTTAATAAATGAATATTGGATTCAATTATGTTGGTATGTTATCAAAATAAAATACAATTTCAAATAAAAAATTGGACGAAACGCAGGATTGGCGTAACTCCGCGGAGCACTTATTGCTCCGGGGGTTTAACGCGCAAAGGACACAGGAGGCAGAGGCCCTTAGAATATATATATATATATTTAACCTCAATAAAGGGGACCGGTAGGGTCACTATGCTCTAAAGACTTGGTTACCGTGTTTGGGCAGTCCCTATTAGGAAATCAAACGATAATGAAGAGCTTTGGGGGATCTGGACTTACGTCGATTGTCCATGTTTTGTTTTAGCAGTTGTTGCCAAGTAACTGTCTCTAGAGTCTGTTGTGGTATGTTGTAGAACTTGACCTTGTTTTCTGCATTTATCAAGAATGTCTTGAAATCGTTTCCAGATTCATCACTTGACACCTTTGTAAGGTCTTTACATGCCTATGTTTTTAACTGTACAGCTTCCCACCTCTCAATAAAACGGCATAGAAACACCTGATGCCTTTTCAATGATATATCCAGCGTTTTACAATCAAAACGTTTATCATCTATTCGTACAGTGCTTGAAATTAGAATTTGAAGTAACTTTTTGCTCGGATATCCTTTCGTGCCAGAAGAATGGCAAACAAAAAAATTAATTTCCTTGGGTAGCCAATTAAACTCCATTTGAGTAATGTAAGGGATGAGCGTAAAGTTTTGCCCTAAATATAAATATTAATTGTTAGAAAATATTTATAACTAGACAAATGGTTTTTTATACTTTGTAAGCACTGTTATAAAGATTTTAATAAGACAAAATACATAATAATACATAAAATTTCACAGGTGCCCACTTGGTAGCTCAGAGTAGTCAACGCGGTATTCTAGTTCTCGCCAATGTATTCGCTTCAACAATGGATTATTTATCAGCAGGATTATTTATCCGTCATATTCTGGAAGGGATGGACCAACACAATGGCCTCCACTCTCTCCTGCTTTTACTCCTCTTGATTTTGATTTTTTCGTGGTTATATGAAATACTGAGTTTTTGCCACCCCAGTTTCTGACGTTCAAGAGCTGTTGGCTAGGATAAAAGATGTTGTATATACTATTACAGAAGACATGTTAGTGAACACTGGGCGAGAACTAGAATGCCGGACGCGTTGACATTTTTCAAGCTACAAGGGGGCACACGTTGAAATTTCATGAAGTATGTGGTCTCGTTAAAAACTTTATAATAGTACTTATAACGTATTCATATGTCTAATTACAAGTTTTCACACAATAAATATTTATAACCAGAGCAAGAATGTGTGCTCACGCTGTATAACATTGACCTTGAGTGACACACTTTGTACCTTTCATTGGACTTTGATTAACAGAAAAGACATAAATCCACATACTGTTATTTTCTTTTAATTTTTCCTGACAGTGTAATGAAATAAAAACGCAATACGCATTTAAAATTTCAGTATACTTTATATGCAACAAATTATTTTTTTATTTGAACTTTTAAATGAAGATATATTTTGTGTAAAAGATCATTTACTAAAAAAAAAATTAATGACGTTCTAGAACTTCATTTTATGGACTAATTTAATTACAATCCATCAGTGCCCTAAAATTGACTCAATGTAAGAGATTTAATTACAGTTATGTAATCACTTTTCATTATAGTATTTAGTTAGAAACTATGTGCAAATAATTAAATTGACGACCTTCTCTTTATTTATGCTAAAAAAGATTCTGAAAGAAAAAAAAAGTTTCACAAAATTTAATTAATTATAAAACAGCTTATGAGAAAATAATATTACATACATAGCTTATAATTATTGTAGTTCATTGATTTTTTTAAGTTAATTTTCATCTTTATCATCCCACTGCAGAACGTGGTTCATTTTTTAGTCTTATAAATATATATAATATATGTGTTCTTTACTTTTAACAAAATCACTGTATGTTAAAAAATTCTGCGTAATTTTATTTCTAAATCTTGTAAAAAAATATATATATAATATTATCAAGAGGAAAACTGTATTTTTCATTGAGAATGATACACCTCGCTGACAAAAAAATCTACCGTAAAATTTTTAAACGTGGTTCTTTTATGAAGTTATAAAATTTTCTAACAATACCGCAAATTTTCAAGTTATTCATAAGATACCAAATAAAAATTTAACTCTTTCAGGAATTGAAGAGGTATTGTTTCTTAATTACGCAATTTTACTTTAAGAATTTTTACATGACTTATTTTATATTCTTATTTTAATAATAAATTTCTTTTTAATCGCAGCATGTTTAAACGTAGAAGTTTTGCTTTTGCAAATATATTTTTTTAAAAAATGAAAGACAATCTAATTACACATAAGAAACAAAATTAACAATAGTTCATCATTTAACAAGAGCTAAATGGAAAATGATGTTAAATAAACGTAGAGATAAATTTCGGAAAGAAAATCGTTTAAAATCAATAAGAAATGTTAAATATTAATTATTTAAGCCCGTAGCACTACAGGTTCTGTATTTTTTATGGATGTTGTTCTAAAAATAACAGTTTTAGCCCTGTTATATATTAGCCCTGTATATTCTCGAAATCATATTGGCTATTTACTGCTTCATCACAAAAACAATTTTATAACAAGTTATTGAATAAGAATATTGAAATTTACTGGCAGGCAGATAAGCAGAACATTTACCATATTTTACGTTTTTTTCTTAAAGAAAAATCTATTTATTTCGTTAAAAAGAAACTGAAGTTAATAAAAAAAATTAAGTAATATGGTGATGTTCAGTATGTAGGGTATGAATGCATATCCCTCGTAACTTTTCAGGATTATAGCGAAATTATCTAAAATACTACACGGCATTCTGCGATTTTAATCTTATATATTATTTCTCCTGTCAACATTCTTTTTTCTAAGAAAATACGAAACGCTGAAAGACGAATGAGATAGCATATGAAAGGATTTTAAACAGGCTTCTGACATAGCCCACTTAATATTTCTTTAAAACATGTTTTTGATTAAAATTTGCTGAAAATTAAAAATTAAATCGGCATTGTTTTCATAAAAGAAATGAAAGTTTTTCCGCAAATTATTGTTGCCAAAAAAATAAAATACCACATTATATGATGCTCAGCAATTATTATAAAAAACACCGGACGGGTTTACTTTATATTTATAATTAAAAAGCGAAATTGAAATTGAAATGTTTAAATTTATATTTCTATGTCCCATGTTTTTCCGGAAGCGGATGACGTTATCCTTTAATGCAGTCAAAATACGATTGTTATTTTTTTTTTCTCTAGCGTGCCTTTTGCAATCTTGGATCAGTTTTTACTCTAACTTTGATGGAATAAATTAGATGATATTCTGGCTTGACTAAAAACTGAATGTTGTTTGCAGATACTTTTATCCTTACTTTTTCTTTAGAAGTTTAAACCTGCATCTAATAAATATTACATATTGATAAAAAATGGTACTTCTTTATTATCCCGTCGACCACTTTTCATAACAAAAAACTATCGCCAAATAAACGAGAGAACGTTGCCATTGGAATATCAAAATAAGTAAGAAAATAAAATTTAAGAATTTAAGGACAGAATTGTTATTTTAATTAATAAAATAACTAATAAATCCGTATAATGTAATGAAAAATACACGTAAATGTCGAATTAAAAACCACTTGATGACGTAACAAACACGTATAATGCTTCTGACATCAAGTAAATGGGACTTCATTTTTTGCGTTTAATCTTACAGTTTGGCGATAGTTTTTGTTATGAAAAGTGGTCGACGGGATAATAGAGAAGTACCTAAAAAAATATTAGATTTCAGTGCGAAATCCTCGCACGGGCCCTCCTGTTACTATATAAATAGCGTCGTGGTCATTATTACAACATAGAAAGAATTTTTGAAACGTTTACTTAAATAGTCGAATACTATTTATATCGTTTAAGTTTTCATATTTCACAGTAATTAGCATAAATGAGATACTTGAAAATGATTTTTAAGTTTATTACCCTTATCAGTCTTGCCATAAGTCAATAAATACTATTTATATCGACCACAGTTTTTTAATATATTGGGAATGATTTTGTGGAAATGAGATGCTCCAAGAGTACTCGGAAGTGCATTTTTCAAAAAGAGGCAACATGTATAAAGATTTTAGAATATATTTTTAAATACATTGTAAATATTGTTTTCTTTTTTGATAAATATTTTTAATAGAAAAATTAAGTAGAATTTAAAGTGCAAAGATATTACTTTCAATATTTTGAAAATATCAAAGACTCCAGCGCCTGAACGCACGGACATTTTATACATGCCTACATATTAATAGACTTGCCCTTCTTAAAAATCGTTATGTAGCAGCATAGTAGAAGCGACAGTTTTGTTATCAATCAACGTTTTCCCCTTGAAAATGAACGGGTGTGTTTTCAAAAGATTTCGGGATAACAGTATGTTATAACGTCTTGCACATATGTTTTATTTTAATGTACATTTTAAGTAATTTTAACAATAAGTATTTTAACTATAAATATTCTCATAACGAATATTGGAAGTTTTCATTACTTTAAATATCTATTTTGATTTTAGTGAAATTATGTTTATAAAATATTTTTCAATAGGAAGTTTTCTTAATACCGATGGAACTGTCACTAATGCCTTCGTTTGTTAAACATTTTTGGAATAAAATAAAATTTAAATTTGTAAGCCTTAAAAATGATAGGGGGAATTCGTCCCAGCGCGGAGAAAATCTTAGCGTGTGATTAAAATTAGGAAAACTGTTCTAACGATGCATATATAGTTAAATAAAGAATAAGAAAATCTTCTTACCGTTTATGACGTTGCGATCTCTTATTGTTAATCCATATTTTTGTGAATATCCTATTGGCACATCACTACTTGGTTTTAATCACTTTCTTAGGTGAAATACTAAATTTATGTGTTAGACGACTCTTAATAAATACACTTCCGTTTCCATTTAAAAATACATAATTAAGATTAAATTCTACAAACTACTGTTAAACATTTAGAGTTCGTATCTTAGATCTTTTTTAGCTCTCGACTACCCGCGTTACATTTTATGGCAGAAGAAAAATTAAAAATTAATGTTCTATGAATAAAGTTACTTGGTTTCTCTTTATATGACATATTTTGGACTTTTCACTGTTACTGCTTTTCTTTGCAAGAAATAAGAGTCAATTAGAGATAATATTGAACATAAAATTCTATTAATGTTAAATCTTCAGCATATTTCACAGGCGCTCATTAAGCAGAAAAAGTTATTTTCGCTGTTGCTGGTTGATGTTGAAAAACTATAAATCACAATTATAAGTTTCTTGTTTAAGATGTGATGAATGAATGAATGGAGGTTTTTTCCGCGATGTAACATCTGCTATTCTGATTATTTTTTTTTCAGAATGAAATACTTTTTTGCCGAGATGAGATTAATTATTCCGACAGAAAATTTTTCCTAGATGTTGCCTAGTTAAATTTTATTACTAAAATATAATACATTTTAAATTTTAGCAAATCAATATAAATTCCAGCAGAAAAAGACATAATTATAAATATTTATGAATAACTAATTAATTCATTCATTATTTAAATGCAGAAGACATTTTATGAGTTATACGAGAAATTAAAATTCTCTAGTATTAGTGGTAGTGGTGTAGTAGTAGTAGTGTGTATTTAATTTTTGAAACAAAAAATAATGTCAGTTTAATCTAACACAGTTAACTGCTCGTTTAAGACAATCGCTGCATTTAAATGGTCTGTAATTTGTTTTAAATTCTCCAGATGTTTTATTTAAATAAAAGCGCCACTTAATATTAACACCAACAACATGTTTAACGAGAAAAGCTTTTTAAAATGTTGCTAATGAAGCGAAAATTACTGTTCATTATGTACAAAACTGGTGTAGAGAGGACGCTGATGGAAAAAAAAAAACCCAGAGATATTTCTTTAAACGTTGAAGGGAAAACTATAGTTTATGACTAAATAAATTAGCCAGAGTTTTAAATGTAGAAATTAGATTGTTCTTTTGAAATTTCATTTTTAATTGTGTTTTGAAATATATTTTAATAAATTAACATATTTTACTAAATGAATAAGAAAACATTAATAATTCGAATAAAGTTTTATTAATATTAATTATAAAGAAATATACTATGCTATTAATTATACAAAAATTAAAATAATTTATTGTAAAACTAATTAATACAAAAGTATTAGCATATTACTTAAAAAAATTATGTGCACCTTGTATCTACTAGTACAATTCAAGTCTTTCATATGTCTAATTACACAAAGTATTTTATTCATTGTGGCTTTTTTCAAGTTGAATTATTAATTTCATATAATGTTTAAGAGATAAAACATAAAACAGCTTTTTCAACAAATAATTTTTGATTTTTGTATTTGTGATTCACGAAAAAAAAAATCCTAGCTAACATAAAATAGACACATAATGCATTATATGTATTATTGCTTGATATATGACATCTTATAAGTTTTTTTAATATTATTTTTAATTTCACAAATCAAATTACACTTTTTACTTTTTACATAAAAACCACTTTTAATTTGCGTATTTGTTGTTTATCAAAATGTTTTGTTGTTAAAATTATTCTGTTTGCAAATAAATAGTATTAATCACTACACATTTATTTTTAATTAGAATGTATTAATTTCAATTTTGAAAAAGTCGATGGTTTGCATTTTTCAATTTATTTGATATTATTTTCGAAGTTTTTTTCAGGCCAAAAAATTGTTTGCAATAATCATAAGGCACAAATATTTTATATTTAAAACGAATGTTGTGTACTTTTTTACGTTAGGCTATTATACTTTTCATCACAAGCAGTTTTGAACAGGAAATTATAAAACTATTTCTTCGAAATTAGTAATTCTGCGTTGAACTGATGATATGGTACAATAAGAATAGCCCATAATGCTTGTACAAGCTAAATTTTCAAATAAATTCCTCCTATATGGCTTGTAAACTTACGAATTATTTAATTTTTATAGAATAATATTGCAAATATTTTAATTAGCATTTAAGTAAATGCCAAAAATGAATATTTTAAATGTAAAATTAACTCCAGATTTAGAGCTTTGAGCTGTAATCGATTTCTATTAAATTCCATTCCAAACAGCTGTGTATATTTTTATGGTGTATTCGTAAAAAAAAAAAAAAAAAAAAAAAAAAAAACTATATTTAGTTTATAATAAATAATTTTAGTAGACTACTCTTGTTCTGCATTTAATTTGCATGTGTATAAAACTATTGCTACAAAAAATTTAATTAATATTGAGCGACTTTAAAAGTCTTTTAAACACACTTTAGAATTATGTATCACAGATTCATTGTGGAGATACAATAAATGCATTTTTTGCATTTCTTAAATAGTGAAGCATGATAAATAAAAAAAATATTTACTCTTATTAAATTAAAAATATTCACTGATTTTAAATAAGTACATTTTAAATCCCAAAAATTTACGACACATAGAAGAAACGAAAAATGAGGATCTGAAATGTAAAGTTTCTAAAATGTAAAGTTTATAAGGGCGTATAAATCATACATAAATCTTATAAATCGTTTAATTTTTTCAAAGTGCAGCTGCAAATAAAGATATCGTTATTTCAGTTTAAACAATACATCACATTCTCATAAAAACCTTGTCCGTTTCATTAAAATGATCACAGCGTTATTTCAAAACCCACACGAGGCATGCCTAAATACTTGGAAAAGAAGTAAATAAATAGATGAATAAATAAAATGTTAGTTTAACATTTTATTGAAATTCAATTTTATACGACGTTGACACGACGATGTAAATTTCGTTATATTTTTAATGAATGGGATGATTGATGTTTAACAGATTAATATTTTACGTAGCTATTATATGTTGATACTGCATGGAGATATATCATGGTGGCGTATGTATGTTAGAATGTAACAACTTAAACAATTCTTCATTAAAGATAATACACATATCTATTTATTAAATTACACTATAACATGAAAAAACTGATTTTAAGAATTGCCAAAAAGGGAAAAATGTAAAATTCATTTAATCTTGAAAATATGTTTACATACAGAATACTGTTATTTTTAAAGAAAAGTAATAAACCTTTAATATTTTTAAGTTTGAGATGCTCATCTGATGTAGCTGCATAGTTCGTTTCAAGAACTAACTTTAAAGCACAAAGTTTAAATTACATTGCTTTACACGATATGAAATTTTCGTAGATATATATTTATCCATTTATTCTAATTTTCATACTCCAAAAACAAATATTAATAATAAAAAAGTGAATAAAATAAATTTTGCATATGTATAAAACTTCGAAGCATAATTTCATATGTAAATCAAATCGTAAATAAAGTCTATGAAACAGCGAATCGAAAAACGTAATACTTAAATTAAAAAAATCATAGCTTTATGAAAAAATGTGTTAATACGCATGTTCAATGTGAACCTGTTTGAACTGTTGTATCATATCCCCTCTGATCAACAGTGGTATTCAGGCTTTCAAGAATAGGATGTTTTCCTAGATGTGGTTTTATTGCTCATCGCTGTGATAACGTATATGGGTTTCAAACAGGGATACAAGATTAATCTCTGTGACACAGAATCTACCTTAGCAATATGTTCCAAATTTTTCGTATCTGATTCCACGTCTGTAGTGATTCTACAGAATTGTTTTGTTTGCCATGTATCTCTGAATAAATCAAGCTATATTCGATCGATAATTAAAATACACAAATTTCACGTTTGTAGCCCTTACAGCAATACAAGCACATACAAAAAATCTTTTAAAATATACCTTACTTTAGGATTTGTTATTGCATATCTATTATTGAAAGTTTAAAATAAACATATTTTTGTTATATTTTGATATTCTGCCTCACACTAGTAAATTCTTCCTACATAAAAATATCTTTCTACGATGTTTTTAACCATAGTATAAAATATTATTGAATAGTATCTTTATTGTTATTGAAAATTACATGTTATAGTCAACATTGTGTTTACATCTTCGTGCCCATCCTGCTGCCACTATATGTTACTGGTAGTGCCGTGCAAAAGAGTATTAGATGTGCTATAACTCGTTTATGGTTTTGTAAAATTTTTAATTACTTTATATTTTTTCTTATTACATAAAATTTTAAATGTTTACTAATCGCAGTTTGATTTAGCGCATAGTCTTGTTTTATGTAAAGGTTTGGGGTGCAACTATATGTTTTTTTTTATGGTAAGAAATTTTGTGATACTGGAATTGAATTGTAAAAAAAAATAAATTTATAGTAACTTAACTTTAATTTTTTATGTACTATTCAACACCTGTAATCTAAAATAGGAATTTTCATTAACAATTTACCATCATGGAAAAACGTACCGACTCTCAACTTCTGGCTCTCCAAGAGTGAGTAATTTCATTTCATTTCATTTCTAATAACCGAGTTCTGTGAAGCAAAATATCATACTGTTGGTGACTTATGGCGTCATGCATGTGGTCAACTGATAGTGAATCTACCTTAAGGTTTTTAAAATCTCATTTTTACAGACATTTTCATGATTTTCTGTATTGATCACACACTTGGTTTATAAAAATACGATGGATACTAACATTTAGCAACAAGGATTTTCTTTTAGGAGTTGACTTTTGGATGTACCTTGTAGTTGTTCGTGCTAATAAAAATCTATTTTGTGTAATCTGTGTAAAAATCAATGCCGTCTCATAAAAAAATATATTAAGAAAATGACTGTATGTGCAACAATCAAAGAACTTTTATGAATCAAACACAGGTACGGATTGTTATTTCTATTAATTTTTTTAATTATTGTAAAGTTATTTGTATATTATAGTAATGAATGTATTTTATGTAGTTTGTCTTGATTCCTTACATAATACAAATTACAAACTATATCTCATTTCTATAAAAAGAAATATTTGGTTTTGTGCTTTTGTAGGGTTTATAGGTTTAAGGCTGTTACTACATCTTAAGCAGAAATATATGGTACAAAATATATGTTTTTTTTAGACATCAGGAATGAAAGTAAATTTCCTCAATTTTATAATAACTCCATTCATTATAAATGTTTTCAAGTTATAAGGAATGAAAATTAAATTTGGAAAAATTTAATGTTTTTTACAAATAAATTAGTACTTGCTAAAAAAAGACATTTTTTGGAAGAAATATTTTTTTATGTTTACGTGAATAAATTATCATAAAATAAAAAGTTCCAAAAACGTTGACTTCGGCTTTTATTCTTTAAATAATGATCATTGACGTATATTATAACTTACAAAGTTACTTAGAAAAAGGTACAGAATTTTATGAAATTGATTAAAATTTACAGGGGAATAAATATGTACAAGTACAAAGTCCCTCCTACAAAAAAATTCCCAATGAGTAAAATGTGAAAGAAAACAGTGCTGTGGGTACGTTACGTTGAATTGTATAATAAATAAAAACATATATTTATTTACTTAAAATGTGATAAAAAAAAAAAAAAACACATGTTAAGATGTTATGTTTACATAATATGTCTCGAGACCTTTCGAGATGCACACACGCTCATTTTAAAGGGAGAGAAGATTATGACTGAAAAAAAGATTGTGTCCCATACACTAATAAGGTCACCTGCAACATTTCAGCATTTTATCATACAAAGTCGCAGAGATATGAAAATACATAAATGCTGATTTAAACCCCTTTTCGTTGCCTGAATATAAGTTCGCAAAGGAGAAAAATAATGTTGGCTGATCCCGTTTTAGGGGTTGTACACAAATTACGAAAGAAAACAATGATTGCATAAGTAAATAATAATTGTGCTATTTATTTGTACAAAAGAATTTAAACTGTGTAGAAATAATGAATTTAGGTGAATATTAGAAAGATTGTTTTAACCCAATAAGCGCCAAAGCTCCCTTTCCGGGAACATGTAACAGCCAAGGCTGTTTTTATGTTAATTGACTGTGCCATTTCCAAGTTTTATTCTGTAGTTCATCATACAAAACTTTGAGGTATATTTCAGGAAATATACTTTTGTAAGTTTATAAATAAATCTAAAGATAAGAGCCATATTTTATTTGCTTATATTTGCTTTATTTCTGAATCGCGTCTTCTGCACTCTAGCTGTGAAGATATACATTTTAATTTATAATTAAACCCTTACCAACATTATTTAAAGATATGTCTGTGACTTTTTATGATAAAAATTTTTTGTAAGGGGGGTCGTACACAAATATAAACTTTATATTTCTTCAAATTTAATCCCCTGAAAATTTTAATCGATTTCATAATATTCTGTACACTTATTTTTACGCAACTTTGTAATTTATAATATATGTCTATGATCAATATTTAAGGAATAAAAGTCGATATAAATGTTCTTAGAACACCCTGTATAATATTCGTGCAATCGTATAAAATAATGTTATATATATGAAATAATTAATATTCATTTTTAAAAGTTTGTTCAATTATTTTAATTAATGAAAATTACATTCTTGTTCTGTAACATAAATAAATTCCTATTTAACTAACAAAAAATGAAATAAAAAGAGTTCAGAATAAATATATAGTGATATTTTATTCATCATGTTTCACTCATTACATTTTATAACAGCACATATATATGCTGAGTATATTTGTTTTATCGAGCAATTTAATGATACGTTTTTAACAAGCAAATGCAAAATACGAATATATCTTGTGGCAGTTTTTCTTCATACGACTATCATTTTGATTATTTTAACATACAATGACATAATATTAGTTTTAATAGAACCACCTATTGAACACGTATTGACATATTTCAAATAATTGGATTCGTTAGACATTTTGAGAAACACAAGAAAAACATTTTTTTTTTCGTCTTACCTGCCATTTATCGCATATTTACTTTGCACAGACGATCATTAAAATTGTCTTAATGGATTTGTCAGTGTTAAAGAATGTCAGCTTATTTATAACAGTAATTGATGGAATATATTTTGAAAAGAGTAATTAGGAATTTCTGGAACTTACCATTTGTATTGTAGAATCATTACATTATCATAAAAAATACTATTAAATATTTCTGTTAGTAGAAAGTTTTATTTTGTACATATTTTGAAACATTTACTAAAATAACGTTCTAACCCATGTCCATTTTTCTATATGAGGTAATTAAGTATACTTTTTAACTACCCAAAAAATATTACAAATATATCTGACTGTTTCCTTTTACAAAATTATAGTTTTGATTCTTCTCATACATAATAGCATTGCATTATCTCTAATAAGAACAGGCATTGGGTATGTATAGAAATAATTCAAATAATTGGCTTCGTTACAAATATTTAGAAATATAAGAAAAATGATTCTTCTATTTTCTCTCTGGCTCATTGAATATTTATCTTAGACGGATGGTCATTAAAACATTGTTGAAGATTTTGAGAAAGTTAGCTTCTTTATAAATGAAATTTATTTCATAATTTTTGAAAATTGTAATTATGATTTTATAAAAGACCGCAAAAGCCCATGTGTCAGGAATTATTTTTTAAATTATTACAAAAGAGAAAGAACCATTGGATATTTACCTTATTATGAATAACATTGTTATTTTTCAACCTATAGTTACAAGCCATTAGTTATAATAGTTATATAGCGGTTATAAGTTATATTAAAACACACATAAACAACGCCTGCATTCAACATTTAAAGCTATACAATTATTATACAGACATACATACATTAAATACAATAATCCAACATTGAGTGAAAAATTAGCCAGAGCCAGGAATTAAACCTGGGTCCACAGCGTTCCAGTCTGTTGCTCTTTATTTTTGAGAAATTTTAAAATCAGGAATCGGCCGGAGTGGGTCAGTGCTTAGAGCAACAGCCCGAAACGCTGTGGACCCAGGTTCGATTCCTGGCTCTGGTTAATTATTCACTCCATGTTGGATTATTGTATTTAATGTATGTATGTCTGTATAATAATTGTATATAATTATAAGTTAATTGTTCTAAGGAAATTAAATACAAATTTGATAATGTGTTCTATACACCAATAACTTTATTCTTGAAATTTAACCCCTAGACTTATAATTAGATTATTTTTTTCTGTACAATATCTAATTAGACTGAAATGTATAATAGTATAATATATCAGTTTTAAATATTATATTTAATTTTGCAATAATAACTATGTTTAGAAGTTTATTTTAATTTACTAGAATACAATTTAAAAAATGGCATTTATTTATTTGCAAGATTATATAATTGACTTAAAGTAAAATACTATTATTATGATTGAAAAAAACTAATAGATTTTTATTTTTTTTAATTTGCGATTTTTTTTATCTATTACAAATTAAAGTACAATAAGTAAAACAGGGCAATAGAATGTTATTGTTCAACGTTCTTAAACGGAACATTATTTTCAGTTTTCAAAATTCGAAATGCTTTTTAATGAAATGTACCACTATCAGTTATTTTCACTAAAAAACTAATAAACATTTGCATACACATTCATTAAATTAAACATTTGATCAAAACTTTATAGTAGGCTTTCTCAATTTGCATTCTCAGTTAGGTAGTTGTGAAAGAACCATATTTAAAAGTCAAATAGGTTAAAATCAGGTATATTTCAATGTATTTTTTTATATTATTTTAGAATGGCAAACACCATAGCATCCTTTAACATTTTGAAACTAAAAATCAAGTAAAAACTACAAAGACAGGGCTTGTCAAAATAACTATAAAGAAATTACTGCAAAAACCATGAAATGTGAACAACAGTACAATTCTTATTCTTGCAAAAATATTGACATCGTTTCAAATCGTTTAACTTGAAATAAACCTGTTTCAGCCAGGGCTGGCACAGTGCAGCGCGTGACCCTGGAAAATCATGTAGCGGGGCCGAACGTCTCTGACTGCAATATCCGTCTAATAAAAATCATTTTTAAAAAATTGTATATGTCATAGAATAATTTATAATATAGAGTATAAAATGTATGAAAAATAACTTGAAAATTGTTTAACATGTAATGTGTATAATTATTTTTAATTTTTAAAACCTTCTATCCTTTAGGTATTTTTAAACAGTTATTTTTTTTTCGTTCATGGTTACTTTCAGGATCTTCACATCTATACATTTCCCGACAATTATATCAACATTGGCTGTAAGAATAATGTTTCTTAATACCCTAATTTCAGCTACAAAGGTTAAAGGGTAACAATACAGCATGCACATATCACAAAACAAAAAAAAACATTATATAAATATTGCTGTAAGTCATACACAGAGTTAATTTAAATAATTATTTTTTTCGTTCATGGTTACTTCCACGATCTTCACATCTATACATTCCCCGACAGTTATATCAACATTGGTTGTAAGAATGGTATTCCATAACAACCTAATTTCCTCTACAAAATTTAAAGGGTAACAATACAGCATGAACATATCACAAAAAAAACATTATATAAATATTTCTGTAAGTCATACACAGAGTTAATTTATCATTTATTTCGAATATCGTGCATTTTGTATTATGAATTAAAAAGAAAATCTATTACAAGTAATTTTTCTAATGTGAAAACAAAACGCACATTTGTTTATAAAATTGAAAAAAAAACAGAAGAAGACATACGAATATTTTGTAAATCCTTAAAAAAATAAAGGTTAACAATTGTTAAATAAAATGCCATGGGAAACGTAAAACTACAGAAATAAAAATACGGAAAATATATTAATTCCTCATTTTTCATCTTTGTATAATATGGCTTTTAGGTATGATATATGGCATGTAAAAAATAAATTTTATTTACTCCTATAAAAACTATATATATATAAATTGATTAATTAAAGAATAATAAATTTATATATTGCGTGATAGGTCTTTAAGTTGCAATTAAATTAAATGATATTCAATTAATTGAAATTAATTTTTTGCGAGTTAATACTCTTGAAACATCAGAAAAAATTCTAGTACCACATTTCTTAATGTTTTTGGTCTAAACTCGGTTTCAATATTTTCTCTCCCATGAAACAATAATAATTGCTTTACTTTACATATTTGTTTGCTTTCATTAACTAAATTTCATCGAACACATGTAATTCCTTTTATTAAAATTAATATAATTATTTACTTAATCTTTTTAAAGCCCACTATTTTTTTTAAATCTAAATTTTAATATTTTTATCAGTGATGAAATCCATTAGGATTAAACTTGAATGATTCAGCCAACTTAAATTTACATTTTCTTAAAATAATTAACTATTTTCTAGTTTTTATGTATGCATATATAATTTATCTGAAGAAATACTAATGAAATAATCACACTTCTGTATATTATTATTTTCATATGCTCATTTTTTATGGAAAGGACTTCTATACATAAATGTTAATTAGAAATTGTGCATTCCAATTGTGCGTGATATTTCCATATTGTAATCAGAAACTGCATATTTAATTATAAAACTAATTTTCAGTGTTTTATGAACATGTGAATAAACTAATTATTTTATTTATTTGAATCTCTAACGATATTAAAATAAAGCTATATATATGAAAAAAGGTGAAAAGCACGAAATTAGGAATATTCATCGATGTTCTGTCATAAATTATGAAACTGAAATCTAATGTAACGTATAAATGTTAATGCATAAGAACATAAATAATTTCAGTATAATTTTACGTTAATGTATTCAAAAATACTTGTAAATTATTCAGAAATCAACAAAATCAAGAATAAACGATATCAACGCAAGCTATAAAGCGTTATATTATTTTAGTAAAAGTAAAATAATTCTATGAACTTTACTTTTAGCTTTTTAAGTGATTATGAAAAACCCTTTATTGAAATGAAAACAAATTTCATTTTTAATTCTAGGACTTACTAGGTAAATTCCCCAACTGCCAGATCGGGATTTTGTCGAGAGTGGTGTCGTTGGAAAGCTCTTACCATGGGGATCAAGGAAATGCATAGAACTACCTGTCCGAATGTAACTGGTGAAGAGATATTGGCTGATGTATTTCTGTCATTTATTGATTTCTCCAGGTCGCTAACTATGCAAGAAAGACACTCTGTGTGGTAGAAAAGAGAATTGATGGATTACAGAGATTACAGAGGAGCCAGTTTATGCTTGGTGGAGAAAATAAATTCACGGATGGTATAATCTTATAATATCTTATAATATTATCATCATCATTTGATCATCAAGCAAATTAAAAAAAAAATATTATAAATATAATAGATGCATTCTGTACTTGCATATTGACGAAAGTGAATGTGATTCAATTTTTTAAAAGAAATAATTTAATGAAAGATAAACATTTTACGTATCAACCTGATATGCATTGTTAATATTTCATAATGGATGAAATTTTGCTTTTTTTTATACTACTCTATCTTTATAATTCAGTTATTGATTTAAAGAACAATCTCTACAATAAAGTTATCAAAAGAAAAAGCTACGCTTTGAATTATTTAAACATAATTTATGTATATTTAATTAGTATTGTTTGTTCTTTATGTGATTACCATTTAAGATATGTCTTAACGTTTTCAGTAACATGCAGTAACACATTTAAAAAACAAAAATATTTTATTTCAAACATCCCTTCTAGTTTTTCAGAAACATTAAATATTTATTTATATTAAATATAAATATTTATTTATTAATATTTGGAAAGAGCAATAATTTATATTTTAAGTACAGATTACATTTATGTACTTGACGGAATAAAACCCATTATCGATGCTAAATGCTTAGGCTAAACATTTATGTATTTCACGATAGCTTCTTTATTTGAAATTTGAAATTTACTTATTTATATGCTTTACCTGGTCATATGACTGTAGTAGCAATTTAAATTATTATACAAGGTGTGATCCACACACCCTTAAAAAAGTTTTGTTGAATCAACAAAAATTTGGTTGACCCAACAAAACATTTTGTTTAAATTTGGGTCAATGGAAATTTTGTTTGAATCAACAATTTTTTTTTTTTTTTTTTTTTTTTTTGCAATTCCAAAAAAAGAAATATTGTATCGTCAGCAAAAAAATTTTTTGTTAATTCAAGTAAAATGGTTCAATTTTACTTGAATTTTGCTAAAACAACCAAAATGTACTCAACAAAACATGTTTTGTAGTTCTAATCAATTCCTTTTTCTGGGTGCAAGTAGGGTGAATGATGAAAGAAGTATTAAATTGAATAGGCCTAATTTGGAAACTTTACAATTCTTCCAAACATTCCCGGTCGCACACTATGCACATTTGAAAGTGTGTACAAATCGTCAAATGCTCTTGAAAACTCCTCCAATGGTACAGATTTCAATTCCCGTGTAACAACAGCAAATTCTGTGTCACGGTGTTTCGAACAGTTTCGCGAGGAATATCCAATTCGTTCGACAGCATTCTGATGGTTAATCGCCGATCTCGCTGCAACAGTTCAACTATTCTTTGGACATTTGTCTCTGTTCATCTGGTGGTGGGTTGCCCGGTCCGACGCTCGTATTCGAAGCTTTCACGGACCTTACTAAGTTTTTGAAACCACGCATCACAGTCTTCAAGGTCACGGTTTCATCTCTGTATTCTTGCTTCAGTATTGCATGACTTTCATCTGCTGATTTATTCAACTTGTACAAGAATTTCAAATTGATTCCATGCTTAATAACACGCCACTAAACCATCGCAGACAAAAGTCGATAATAAATTTATCGAAACTCACAAGCGCACGAAACGACACTTTGCTGTTAACGGAATATTTCGGAACACGACGAAGGTGTCGCTGATAATTGAGTTGTTAATCTCATTTTCGATTTGAGGGGTGGTTCACCCTACTTATTGCTGACACATAGTATGAAACACTAGTAATCTTAAAGAAAACGTACATATACTAATGACTATGCATAAGCTTACTCCTCTTTTAACTGAAAGATTTAAGTTGCGTATAAATTAACGTAAATGTAACTTTTACAAACATTTACATAAATGTACTTAGTTATTTAAAACTTCCGTAACAAATTCCAAACGAATCTTTGATTTTTTTTAAATTGAATTTTTGTTTAAATTATTTAATTACTTTTTCAAACTTGAATGCAGATGAGATCAACTAAACAGTTGTCTTGTTCTTAAGCGTTTCTAAAAAAATACATATTTAAATGTTGACAAGGCATTTTTACAAATTTGAAATACTGTTGTGAGAAAGAACAGATCATTTAAAAATAAAATATTATAAGAATTTAAAGCAGCGTATTATTTAAGGGCAAAAATTATTTTCTAAAATATTTTAAAGAGTTGTACGGAAATTCAATATAATATAATATCGTATTTTTTTACATTGAATTTTTAACGAAATACTTAAAATGCATTGGAATATTTGGTTAATTACTTAATATGCATTGCAAACTTATTTTATATAGGTACGAATTAGGTATTTAAATGTGAGTTTGAACAGACATGAAGGTATAAAAACATGAATTAGTTGTTGAAATAAAGTTTTGAAATTTATTAAAGTGTTATTTTCGTAATAGCCGCATGCCAGAAATTATTGGCAGAAGAAATCGCCGGAGATTTCGCTATTTACAGAAACATTTTCAATTCTGATTACTTCTGCGTTTAAATACACAGACTTATTGCATATCTGTTAAATTTGTTCTTTATTTTATCATTTTATCATTTTACTTATTTATTGAGGAAGTGTTAATTCTGTTATTGACTATCAGCAGGAAACAAATGTGAACTATTTATATTGATTTTTGTTCAAATGAGTTAATCCTCCGTAGTTGAGCAAGAACGTCATATAATAAGTTTTTTTTAAAGAAAAATCATGCTTGGAAATTATTTTTAAAACTATAAATGATCAGCGGAATAAATACAGTTTTGCTTTCACTAAAATACAGTACTTGTGTTTTACATTCGAATAGAAAATAACTGTGTTCTGTAACAGAACATTGCATAGAAATGAAAGCATTGAACATAGTGTTTAAAAAAATTAAAGACCGTCAATTATTATAGTAACACTAAATGAGCTGTTGATACACTACATAAACTAGTAGCTACGTATAGTACGAAGATGAATAAAACTTTGGCCAATTGTTGTATTTAGCTACATGATTAGTTACATCAGCCTATAACGGTTTTGTTCTTTATTGTAAACGAAAGAAATCGTGAATGAAGGATTTTCCCTATCGACGAAGTTCATAAAAAACAAAAAATAAAATCCAAAAAAAGATTAAAAAAATGTAAAAGAGTACATGAGAACAAAATAACATCTTCAAAAGAGAATGCAGCAAAATATATTGCGTGAAAGGGGAAAACAAATAAACCAGAAAATGTTTTTACTTCAGGTAACTTGGAAATTAGAAAGAGAAGAGGAAAATGTCCTCTATGCAAACAAATTTTAAATAAATGTATTTCTAAACCTTCTAAATTTGACTGTTTTTTTACGTATGTAAACAATTTCAAAACATTTTGACGATAACTATTATAAAGAAAAATGTTTTCAATTCGTTTTAATATTAATGTGAATGTTTATGATGCATGATAAATAAGATTTTGTGAGTAATTTTATTTTATTTTAAATATCACTTTTATTGTCATAACGGATTCGAAAAATATTCAAGAATAAAATAAAACTATGATTGTTAAATTTATAGCCTGTAGAATAAAAAATTTAAACTGGAAATATACACATGTCTTTTTGGACATGAGGGACTATTTTGTAGGTATTGAGCGAGGGACTTTTGAAGATAGTTTAAAAATAATTTCTACCAATTCCTATATTTTAAATAATTATAAAAAAAAGAAGTAGGTCCGATTTTTTCCGTTGGAAAATGAAAATTTTAGAAAATTCAATATAATGGAGTTCGAAAAATTAATGATTTTTTTATTTTAATATAAAAGATTTCTTTAAACACACCTTTCACTGTTTCCATATTATTCGGAAAACGCTTTTCTTTCTTTTAATTAAAAGTTTCTGATGGAAATCTTGCGTGACAAAATTCATTATGTAAACTTGTTGACTAACAGGATTTTAACGGAAAACGTGTAATTAAATTCAAACTGCCAGTGCAAGTACAAAATCGATTACTATAAAATGTGATGGAATCAGGGTTTTCACTGAATTTTAACTAACCTTAGAAATTTGGCTAATCTTTAAAGAAAAAATATAGCCAAATTCAATTAATCTTATTAATAGATACGGAGTTAAAGACTGTTTCTAAAATAGTTTTTTACATATAATGCAAACGTACCCCTTTTTTCTTTTCAATATATATCTCCATTTAATTTTTTTGAATAGTTATTGATTTAAATTAATCTGGTTTAGAAACAAATAAAACAAGTGTATTTTAGAGCTATGCAATGTAGAGAACGAAAAAATCTAGCACTATTTATTTCTACATAGTTTTCTGAAAGTGAACAATATTTATTTTGAATTTCGTCCATCCTGTTGGTTGATTAAAAGACAACATATGAATGGTTCTGAGAAACATCAAAACACAAATGAATTACACAGAAAACATTTAATCGTACAATAACGTCATTGATAGTGTTGCCGAAAAAAAAATCTCTCTCAATTTGGCGATTTCATTACTTAATTTTCTGACTAAATGAAACATTTTGCCGCGATTTGACGCCATGGATATGGACATCAAAAATCTGACTGGCTGGATTGCGACGAACACAAAAAGGGAAATTTTTCATAAACTTTTTAAAGATATCACAAAAATGCATTAATAGTTGTTGAGCCATAATCCAAAATTAGTGCTTTTAGTTTCATCTCTGAGGACTTGATGATATACTTTTTTAGATTCACAATGGTCCAAAGTGTTCATTTCATGATGATACTATGTTGTACTGAATTGATGATAGTACTCAATTTGTGGTAGCTTATAGATGCCATATTGAAAAGATGGGCGCCATCGATAAAACGTTAAAAAACTTATATGTTTATTAAGATTTTAAATTAAAATTATGTTTAACATTATTTTTAAAATTATGGTTATTAACATTTCCAATTGGTGTTGGACGGAAAAGTCAGAGGGGGATATCAACATTTACGAGGGGGGATGTATAGTGGATATGAGAAGATCTTTACCTCTCAGCGGCGTTGTGAATCACTGTTAAAAAAGGTAAAGGGGGTTCGGATAGTTTTACTGATTGAACTTTCTTTGAATTAAATAATTGCTTTGTTTTAAAATCCAAAATAAAGAATATAATACACTCTTTGATAAAGAAAATAGAGAGATAAAATTATTAAGAAAAAATCATTTTATTTAATTATATACTGAGATAATAAATAAAATTATAGATAAATAGGAACACATTGATTTCTCAAAATTATCAATTTATAAAAATCATATTTAACACATTTATTTTTCAAAATTATAAGTTCATGAAAATTATAATTTGCAGCACTAACTCTTTTTAATTTAAAGCACTTAATTATAAAAAAAATCATTATTTTACAGCACAGCATTATATCGTTGTTAAAATTTGAGAGAGGCAAATATGCCCAAATATTTAAATTTACAGATAAACATATGAATCTTAAGTTAATTCAACAATTTTTCTTTCAATAATCAATACGTAAAATTTTTGTATTCTTTTATGTTATTCACTTTGGCTAGCCAGAAAAAAATGTATTGAACGTATCTCACTCATTGTTCGTTCTTTGAAGATCATCTCTAGTAATGATGTAGGACTTTGTTCATCCTTGCTTGGTATTCACCAGGGGAACCCATAGATGGATCCTTCTTGCCAGTTTGGAAAAGCCGGGATCCTTCTCGGTGATGACTCTGGACTCGGCCGCTAGTTCTGCTTCCCAAGGGGAGGTTCAGGAAAAATTCATCGTCCGGCGCTGGGTCGGATCGGCGAAAGCAATTTCTGTTTCAGCTGGCCTGGCAGCAGTCTCCTTAAGGCGGATGGAGTTACACATTCATTGGAGTTGGCCGGAGTTCAAAGGGAATACGGGCTGGAAGAACTTAGCAAAAAAACTACTTGCACAGATGGAGTTATTTTTCTGAAGAGTCATAGAACCAAAAAAAATTATCTTCTTCTTATTATTATTATTTTGACTATGTCTCGACCTGGGCGTTGATATAGAAAAAAAAGTCTATTCCTATTGAATGCCCTCTATGACCTTATGCAAATTTTAGTTCAGCAAAATCCCATTCGTCAACTCTTTGAACCAATGATAATGTCTTTTGGGATGTGTTAATTTTGCAGCTGCACGTTTTCCCATGCGGGGCAGTTCTTTGGAAAAAGGGTGCGCCCGACATGCGAGCATTCCTAGAAATACGATATAAACTTCCTGTTTCCCTAGCTAGCGTCTTCGTGAATTGAAACCTCTAACACTCGTTTGGTTGTCGATCACACTGTGTATACAGGCATAATACATACATATAAAGGAAAACAATGTAACATACATAAATATAATATAGCATCTAAACCATAAAAACTCTTTGAACCAATGATAATGTCTTTTGGGATGTGTTAATTTTGCAGCTGCACGTTTTCCCATGCGGGAGTCAGTTCTTTGGAAAAAGGGTGCGCCCGACATGCGAGCATTCCTAGAAATACGATATAAATTTCCTGTTTCCCTAGCTAGCGTCTTCGTGAATTGAAACCTCTAACACTCGTTTGGTTGTCGATCACACTGTGTATACAGGCATAATACATACATATAAAGGAAAACAATGTAACATACATAAATATAATATAGCATCTAAACCATAAAAAAATAAGTCCAAAGTTCATGTTCTTTATTTATTTATTAAAAATGTGTGAACAGTAGTTCCCACAATTGGATAAACAGGTTAAAAGACAATTGCGATGACAGAAAAACGAAATCTTGTTTTCCATTTTAAGACATATTATTTTAATGTGGGTAAGGGACAGAAATTCAAGATATAATTGATACTAGAGAAAATATTGTACTGAGTCTCTTAATATATAGTTTATAATAATACATAATAATATATGGCTAAATAATAATTAATAAGTAACAGAAGTCTTAGTTTTCTATGGCTATCATCATCGGTTGACATTGCTGTGTCCAAGTCACGTTCATCGTCATAGTTGGAACAACTCTGTATTCTGCGCATACTTTTACATCTGAGGTTATTAAAAATACACACACATGATGGTATTACACATTTTTTGGACAAGAAAATGACCTCAGTTCCAAAACAGCTTCAGGAGCTGTCAATCCATTGGATCTCTAGAAGATCTTTCCACACTGTCAGTTCCAGAAATCCAACCATGTTTTTCTGGAGATGGAAGATCAGGATCAGCCAATATTAGTTAAGTTGATTTCGCAATCTTTCCATATGGCAATATTAAATCCAGTCCACCTTGTCGTGAATTGATGCCCTGATTCTAGGTTCCTAAAAATACTTTTTTTCTTCTTCTTTGAATTATGATGTGTTTGATCGAAAACAGGATCTTCTTTTTTAAAGAGCTTTGGACAAATTCTTCATCCAGGAATGTATTGGCGGACACCTGTTGAGTTCGCAACGAGGGTCCTAATATTTTTTGTCCATCCGGTACCAGTGTAGTGTTGTCTGTATTCCATTGAACAGACCTAAACTGCGTGATAATTCCATTCACTCTATAGCTTGTACCCCCCTCCACTAACAGTTTCTTCCAGTCTATCAATATTATCCCAAGCCAAATGCACGAATTGATTTAGAGCAATATTCCGTGGAAAAACAACGTATTTGCTTTCAAAGAATTTTTTCGTGTTTGCGGCTGTGTCAATCTCTTCTATCTGGGAGTAAGATAAACTGTGACCACATCGATTTAAAAGTCTTGTCAACTCAACTACACCACCAGATAGACTTTTTAAAGCAAATGGTAAAATTATGTGTTTTTGGGTTTTCACTTTCAGTAACTGCATGTATTAAATCTTGCCTTAGGGCCAAATGTATATAGATACCCTGGATGTGATTTTGGATGTTTTTTTCCTACACCACGGAGTAATGTATGAAGAAATATGTAAAGAGATTTAGGAATTTGAGAAGTAAAGTTTAAGAAGTAATGATTCAAAGTTCATTACTTCTTCAATACAGGTTGACCGTGGCTTGATGTCTTCAACTTTCTGTATGTCTTTTCTGAGCTTCAAAGTTGCAATTTTTATATACTTCTTTAAAGTTCCTACATCCTTGGAGTTCCTGTTGCTCACTTTTCAGTTTACCATTCTGCCTCACTAGTTGTTATATTGATAAAGGCTCTGGAAACAAAAGGAGTTTTCTATCATCACTCATAACAAAATTCAATAATCTTCCTCAGCAGGCCGTCCCTTTGTGTGTGGGATTTTATTGCACTGATTCCATTATCCTTAAAACTATTAACATAACGGTCTGTCATATCACTGAAACTTACAATACATGGATTTGTAAGCAAATTATCCACATAATTTAATAATTCTTTAAAGGCCATTTCTCCAGTCTTTGAGTAAAAACTATTTTCATCTCTTCTAATGTCTCCTCTGGCTCAGTGTGTGCTGTCGATGCTGGTTTGTTAAATATTTATTAGATAATATATTTAATAGTAAATAGATATAATAGATCATAGAATGCTTTTTTTTTATTTCAGAAAGGAAAAATGAATGAAAATTACGTATATTTAACGTCATAATAACATTTTTAAGTTTTATTAATTCAAATTCACATTTCGTTTTAATATTAAGAATATTTATAAGTGTGTTATGCATAAATATGACGTCACTTTCGCATTTAAAAACTTTACTTTAATGATTCAAAATTCATTGTGTCTTCAATATGCATGGTTAGTAATTGTATTTTTTATTGTTCTTTAATTTTTAGCAATATCTAATATTTTGTAGACGCATGTTTAAACTTCTGAAAAAAAAATGAAGGATAGAAATATTTGCAAACAACATTAATCAAGCCAGAAAATCGTCTCCTTTATTCAATCAAAGTTACAGTTCAAAACATTAAAAATAGCTAAAAGACCGCGCCAGAAAAAAAATTAACAGTTGTATTTTAACTGAATTAGAAAATGACGTCACCAGCTTCTTGAAAAACATGAAACAAAGTAAATTAAGTTCGAAATAATGATTTAGAATACAGTTTAATCTAATATAACAAAGCATACCTTTTATTCTCACGTGATTGGATACCACTACTTCAATCGATCGATGGTGCTTTTTTCTTATAAACATTTCAATTTCAATTCTGCTTTTTAACCACAAATATAAAATAAAGATGTGCAGAGAAATCATGCTTTATCTTTTTTGTACTATTCTTTTTAAAAAAATTTATTGAGCATCGTATAATGCGGTATATTATTTTCGTGGCAACATTAATTTGCGGAAAACCTTTCATTTATGAAATCAATGCCTATTTAAATTTTAATAAACAACACTTTTTATTCGAAAAATGTGTTTTAACGAAATGTGAGTGTACTATGTCAGAAGCTGATGCAAAAACCTTTCGCATGATAATTCATTCGTTGTTGTGAATTTTATAAATTTATAGAAAAAGGGATGTTGACAACAGAAATAATATATATGATTACGAAAAATATAATCATCAAATTTAACATTAAGATTAAAAATTGAAATTGCTTACACAATATGAGTAACATATTACTATAATACTGTTAATAACTAATGTATATCAAATCGAATAATTTTTTTTTTAATAGCTAAGTCTATATATAAGTAATCGTTTGTTTTGCATCATTTAGGAAAACCTAGGATCAGTTTCAATTATCAATTTCTTATGCATTATTTTATTTAATGAATTTGTTTCGAGAAAAAAAAAAAAGAAATTTTTTTAAACATGCTGTACGTATGTAAGAAATCTTTGTTTCATGCAGCAACCATTACTACAGCTATTAAATTAAAATTTAAAATTCTTAATTTGAATGCACATTATTTCCTTAAAAGAAAACCAGAGAGCTAGATATTTAAGTATTATTGAGTCTATACAGATGTACACTACTGTCATGCAATTTAAGACAGAACATAAATTAAAAGGTTAAATAATATTAATATCAAACCTTATTTGAATAAATATTAATATGTTTAGAAACAAGCTCTTGTAAACCCCGCCATTGCAGAACATGTCTAAACAATTAAGCAAATAATGCTTTTACATGATTATATTTCTAGTTATTCTTTGTAAATATGAACATACTATTTTAGTACTCGCAAATTTCAAAGATTACACTTACAAATAATTATCTCTTATGATTAATTACATTATATTTTCTTGGCATTAAAAGATTTTAACTACTTGTGTTGATCATTTTAGAAACATGCGAAGACAATTTCACTTTCCCATAGTTTTACTTAGCTTTAACGTGTAAGGTCTTCACTAGAAAGTTCGAAATACTTACTAGAATGCGATGTATGCCAGCTCATATTTAAGATAAGACAAAAAATATTACATATATGATACTATTTCTTTTTAGCCCATTTTGACTGTCAGAACCTTTTCAATGCATAGTTCTCTATGCTGAAACACAACTTTTGCACCTTTAAACTTAATTAGGATAGAATTGATCAAATTGTACAATTGAAATATCTAATCTATTAAAAGTCATTTACATCATATGAAAGGAAAAACCTAAGTGGCTCCAGGGTTCGAAATTATATACAAAAGCATTTTCTCACGTTATTTACTAATGAAATACTACAAAGTTTAATAAATTAAATAAAGCAAAACAAATATTTCTACGATGACTACATGAGCAGATATAATATTTTTTGTGTTGTACTATCAGTTCTGCCATGCCGGTAACTAAAATTATAAGTCCATTAATCTCAAAATAGATTTTTTTTTTTCAAAATTTGACATGTTTAAATGGGTATATCTAAACATTATTGCAAGCTATGAACATTACATTTTATTCAAAGTTTTTATGTTATGTTGTTAAGAAATTTGTCTTCAAGATATTAAATTTCATGGGAAAAATCTTTTAATATATTCATGTAAGTAAAAAATCGCTCTCAAAAATCATCTTTTTTTTATACTTTTAAATGTATAATAAATTTTGTAAGTAAATATTTTTATAAATCCTAAAAACCAATTAACAAGTAAACGTTTCTGCACACAATAATATAAAAAAAACAAGTGGGTAAGTGTGATCGAAGATCGCTCAAACGGTTTCGTTTAATGTTCCTTTCAAAACATTTTATCACCTCTTTAATAAAGCCAAAAAAAAAAAAAAAAAGTAAAAAATCATGTTTTTTTTTTTTTTTGTTTTTTATAAAGAAACAATTTACCGGTCTATTTTTTCGTTTTTTCGAGTATCCAAACCAGCCCGACAGCGGGCGAAGCCGGCTATTATATTCTGTCATAATAATATCTGTCACGCAAACTAAATGCAATATAAAAAAATAATTTCAAAATTATACTTGCTGTACACCTTCAAAACGTTAAAATATGCGAATATTTCCATAATCGGATTTTTATCAGGATTCAATATGTTTCTCAAACTCATATATTTACTATTCTCTATTACTCATATTGATACTCGCTTTGTATTATTCTCAAACATCTGAAAAATTCGTTAAACTTCCCATCTGACATCAGATTTTCTTTTAATTCTCTAATTACGTGATATTAATCTGCTTTGTGTACATACACATAGTCATACTCCTTGTATTATTGAGAAATCTTTGAAATTTCCGTTTTATTACCACTATGACGTCAATCATTTTTATTTCATATTAATCTTTTTTCAATTGGCGAAACTTTTTATTTCAATTCCATTTTTCACGTGGAAATCGTCTGATAGAAAATTAATTATTGTAGAAATAATGCATCGTGGATTTTAAATTTTACCATCTGCTATAACGGAAAATGTGTAAATTTAATAGGAAAAGGCTGTTAGAATTTTGGTTTTTTATCTCTATTTATTAAAATACTACAATATTTCAAATTTTAATATTTTGAGCTCTTTATAGCTGGCATTCAGCTATATACACAAAGTTTCAACTCTGTAAGTTACATAGTTTCTGAGAATAGCTCTGTGACAGACAGACAACGGAGCTGGAGCAATAGGGTTTCGTGAGATGAACGAAACCTTAAAAACTATTGAAAACAGACAAATGGTTCACGAGTTATATCAAAATTTAAATACGTTTTTAGTTTAAAATTAAAATTTTAAAGCAATTCAATGTTTTAAGAAAGGTTTTAACTGAAAAGTAATCTTAATAGAAAGACACATTTAATGAAGAAGATTCATGGAAAAATTCCTATAAATAAAGAAATACATTTTTAATCGCCGGATTTCCTTAACTGTCTGTGAACATTAATCTAAATAAAATGATATACTATTTAAAACCTTCCCATATAATATATTGCTCAAGAAAATACGCTTATATGGCACTGGGTCCGTCATTTTCAATAACACTGACTATAAACTTATTGATTTAAGAAAAAATAAAAAAAGCTAAACATTCAGGAAGAAAAATTCAAAAATTTTAAATATTTAATATCGTATTTGTTTAACTCTTAAGGTAATTTTAATACAAATAATGAAGATTGACTTCAACCAGGCTCGTATTTTTTATGTTTTTTTCTTTTTATTAAGCAACAAAATTGGCAATCATTTAACAAATAAATAAATAATTTTAATTAGACGTAATTTGTTTAATTTTTAAAAAGTATAGCTGATACGACCGAAATATGCGAGCGTTATCATGAACACAATTTGTAAAATACGTATATCCTTATCACATCAATTTAACAAAAATTAAATAGATATATTTTTTAGAAAAAAAAGTATCAGATTTGAAAAAGTAGGGTTGTTTACATATTTTATTTGTGTTATATATAGAAATACATTTTTTTTCAGCTATGCACAATTCAGTTTTACAATAACAAGTTTTAAAAGTTTATTTAACTTTTGACATTTTAATGTTACAAAACCCATCTAATATACTAACATTTGCTAAAATATGACAGACATTCTCAAAAGAGGAGTTTTATTAAGGTTATAATATTCTTTCGAGAATAGACCTTTTTTAAAAACAAACATTGTTTCACAACGGTAGTTTTCTTTTTGTTGTTTTTCTTTGATGCAATGTCGTACACAAAAGAACAACAACAGCAAACAAACAAACAAAAAAAAAATAGAGAACATTAATCACGGAATGATACATGTTTTCTTCTCAAAACCTAATTTTTTAATATATGTTCTTAAATATTTTGAGAGAAGTGCAGAAAAAATTGAAGCATCGCAAGTAATGATAAGTTTATTATAAAAAAATCAAATTGTAGCACAAAATGCCATAAAACTAATTGATAGTTGAATCGCTTAATTTTATTTAGATTTTGTTCCTTACAATAAATATGAGTTTTGGCTCTGTTTTAAGAGATCGAGTCTAACATTTTGAAATCCGAGCTCAAAAGAAAATTGTGTCATAACAGCAAGAGCATGCCCAAATCCGATAACAAATGTACGCAGTAAAATATTGTTTATAAACTTTTAAAAAAAGTGTAATTTTCTTATTTTAAACAAGTCCTTCCGGCCTGTATCGGGAGGGAAAGGTAACTTTCCTATATACTCGTTTTAAAACTTTAGCTAATGTTACTGAAAAACACCAATCTAAAATCCAAAGAAACTGATTACAGATGACTCGTTAATACTGAATTTGAATAAGAAACTCGCAAATTAGTCAGTTATAATCAAGTTTTCTTCATTTATGGAGATTTATTGTTGGTCTCAAAATTTGGCGATATTTCGCCAAATGTCGCCGAGTTTGGCGAGAATCTGAAGCTCACTGATATGAATATATAGTTTTATGCGTATGATTGGGAAAATTATTACAACAATGAAATATAATAATTTGCGAGATATCACATTCACTCATAAATTAATCGTTGGTTTTTTGCTGTCTTGTTTAAGAATGTCAGACATCCAAGAAATTCAAAATGCTATATCTCAGCCACATTTTAAAATTGAGGAATTGCAAAAAAAATGCTCCGCAATCCTTGTATCTAGGCCTAACACATAAACAAAAATTTCAATTTCGAATTTTTTGTTTAGTTTTAAAATTTTAGTGGCCGCCATTTTAAAACAAGATGGCGGACCAAGCTGGCCAATGAATTCAGTCGAGATATTGGTTAGCTTAATGCACACATTTAGTTTTATCTAAATCGGTTTATAGATACGAATCCTATCGTATGATATAGATCAGATATATGTATATATATATATATATATCAACATTTGAATGGAAGGAGGTTTTGGAGTTTGGGGGGTCATAATCGGTTAAATTGTACCGAAAGTTTCAGGAATTGCTTTCATCTGAACGTCTGCAATAGGTAGCTTTTTACTTTTTGTAATGTAAGCTATCTAATATTATCTTACATAGAAATAAGTAAAAGTCATCAGTATAAACAATTCCTCACGACAACCTTTTGTAATTTCTACGTCTTTAAATATGCTATTTAAAATAGGTAATTTGTTACATATGACCAACCAATGGGAGAATTTGCAAAAATCACGTCTTATTATTTTAAAATATCATTGTACATCTATAGCAGATATATACAAGAGTTCTGTTTTTTGTTAATTACGGAAAGAGGGTTACATAGCGGATACAAAAGCGGAATTACAAGAAACAGGCTCGCTGCGAGCCTGTTTTTTCGAATTTTAGAATCATTGCTTTCAATACATTAACAGATAAATGCCCTTTGCGCAGTTTATGGCGTGTTCTATGTAAACGAAGAGCGGCTGGTGCATTGCACTGGTTACAATAATAGAACTTCACAAGTAACGCGCGCTGCAGTAACGTGAGATTCATTTTCAATTTGAGCTGAAATTGTTTCTCGGTGTTTTTCGCATGCATTTATAAGTTAAACTATTGGCGCTACTGTCGCTTGCGTAATTAAAAATTTGCATTTTCATTTATTGCCCGTATTTTATGCTAATTCTCAGTTGCATAAATTACCACAGCGCCGCATTTCCCCTATTGGTGGTGATTGGAACTAATTTTTTTTTAGCCACGCACAGGGTGGCCTTATTCTTTCAATCTCTATCATTTTTCATGTTTATGAAAAGTCAAAGCAATCCATCGTTGCCACAGATTAATCTCGGAAAATGAAACATTTGAAGTTGCTTAAAAAATTAATAACTCGAAAAGTATTTGTCACAAAATTGTTTTACAAACTGCGTTAGAATGGTAAAAAATTGTATTTTTCTTGATATAAATTTCAAATCTAATGATTATGTCGTTTTTCAAATATTAGATTTCAAAAATTACAAAACTTCACAATGGAGTACCGTAGCGAAACTTTTACGCGTAAAAAGATAATGATAAAGGCATTGTGTCTCGACGTGTATCGTGTATACTGGCCATAGCATGAATAACGAATTACAGTAAACTTATTATTCTGTTAAAATATAAAAGTGAATTATGTATATACATTTTTAAAAAATAAAGAAAAAAATTTTATCACAAACATCAACAACATTTTTTCTTCTATTTATTCCCTTATTCCAAAGATATCGTTTTATCGTCTGCTGCCATAGCAACATGAAATAAATATCATTAAAAAAATTGCTCAGGGGTAGAAAAATATTTTTCTAAATCGAATGGTTATTGAACAACTCAACACTTTAACAGGAGGATTTTTATTTGTTATTTAGATATTTTAAAACTGTTTGTTGTGATTGCGTTTTTATTCTGAGTTACAGCTAGGTTATTTATTTTTTAAATAAAAGCCGTGTGTGGCAATCTATAGTCGGCCTTATAGCAGAATTTTCCCCTCTTGTGTTGGAATCTTTTTTCCCATGGTTTTCTTAGTCCACTCACAAAATTTTGTATCAATCCAGTTATTAGAACGAGCTACAGGCGGCTCTGAATAGCGTCAGTTTAAAAAAAAAACACCCTGTACATTTCATTGCTCTTTTTTGTATACATTAAATTTGCAGTAAACCCGTTCTTTGCACGCATAAATAGAAAATAAAGTACGCATCAACCCAAAACATAGAAAGACCCAATGCTTCCATCGATGAAAGTGACATATGTAAAGGTATATCGGCAAATTCATCTAAAAAATCGAATCATATTGCAGTGATGTGACATTTATATTACGGGTTCGGGACATATGTCGTCCCAGGGGCTTTTTTTTATAGTATTAGCACCATATATATATATTTTTTAAATCTGCCGTACATTTAATTTTAAGATTCAAGAGAAACCTACAACAAATAAAGTGTTTTGTAACTTGTAGTACAATTGAGTATAAAACTAGTCACCATGAAACTAGTCAACTATGAAATGGAGGCAGTGAAGGAAGATGAGGCGATACCATTAAAAGTGGGTTAGCTTTTAAAGGTATCGCCTCATCTTTCTACATTGCCTCCATTTCATATTTTGTTGGTTTCACCCGTTTACCACCTGTCCAGTGCACTTCTACAGAACTGTGTTTTTCGATTATTTTTTATTCTCTTACTAGCAAGCTACGCCCGCTACGCTGGTCAATTTCTCTTAACGAACTTTTAATCAAACAAAATATTGAAATTTCATAATTCACTTTTATATTTTAACAAAATAATAAGGCTACTATAATTTGTGACTCGTTCTATAGCCAATATACACGTCAGGACACGTCGCCTTTGTTATTATCTTTTTAACGCATGGAGGTTTCGGAATGGTACTCCATTGTGAAATTTCGTAATTTTTGAAATTCAATATTTGAAAAACGGCATAATCATTAGATTTGAAATTTATATCAAGAAAAATACATTTTTTTATCTTTCAAACGCAGTTTGTCTAATAATTTTCTGACAAATAATTTTCGAGCTATTATTTTTTTCAGTAATTTGAAATTTTTCATTTTCCGAGATTAATCTGTGGCAACAATTAGCGAAAAACCCAGTCGTCAGCGACGCATAGCTTTTTATTAAAGAGGCTGTTGGAGCAGGGATTGCCAACATCAATTTGCCGCCATCAATTTTGAAATCGGTTCTGTAGTTCCAGAGATTCTATAGAAATTGTAATTTAGAATGATTTTAGAACGCTTTTCGCTCTTTGCCCCCTTTTAAATTTCGATTTTTTTTTTACTTATTCTTTGAGAGCATTTACATCTTATAAGTAACTACAATGCCAAATTTCAAATTTCTATCTCCTTCACTACAAAAAAAAATGAAATTTTAGAACGTTTTTCGCTCTTGCACCCCCCCTGGGATTAGTGGCACCGACATAAAATATAGACTATGTTGGAGTAGGGATTGTCACCATCAATTTGCCACCATCACTTTTGAAATCGGTTCGATAGTTCCGGAGATTCCGCAGAAATTGTAATTTAGAATGTTTTTAGAACGCATTACGCTCATTTCACCCTTTTAAATTTCATTTTTTAAAATTTGTTCTTAGACAGCATTTACATCTTATAAGTAGCTACAATGCCAAATTTCAAATTTCTAGCTCCTCCAGTGTACAAAAAATGGCAATTTTAGAACGTTTTTCGCTCCTGCAGCCCCCTGGGGTTGGTGGCACCGACATAAAATATAGCCTATGTTTTTTATTTATTCTTATAGCGCTATTACACGTGCATTGGGAGCGACAAAAAATCGCCTCCACAAACTCCTCCCACAAGATCATTCAGCCGGGGTTGCCAAAATAATATCTGAACCCGCTCCCGCGCTCCTTTATTTATCGCTCTAAATTGGCAGCCAAGCGAGCGACCGTGCCAATATGATGGTTTTCAAACTTATTTTGCGGCTTTTAACAAGATTTTCGGTTAAATTTTAATAGCACATTGTATAAAACAGACATTTCTTCGAACTTTAGTAAAAATACTTGTATAACAAAGTTTAAAGATATGATTTATAAGTCCGCTGGTTGTGTTTATTGTTAAAAATGCTGATATATACACGAAATTAAGAGATGCGATTAGGATACCATTAATACAGGGGAATATTTAGCGTTTTTTCGCGGCAAATTTTTGACATGCGTTAAAGGAATCCAGTTTAAATTTTCTAGCGCAAGATAACTCTTTTGAATAAAATTTATTCCGAATTCGTACCTTGATTTTTGAATTTTCACGAAACTTTACATGCTTATTTTTTTTTTTTTTTTTTTTTTTTCGGCAATTTTTTCGACATTCGTAAAAAGAATCCTGTTTCTGTCTTTTAACTCGGTACAATAAATTTTGACCTCTGAGATTTTTTAATTTTTAGCGATACTGACGAAGTTTGAATAGAAAAATTGTATTATATATATATGTGTGTGTGTGTGTATCAGCACCAATTTCTATAATATTCATAAAAATATAAATCATTAGCCCTACACCCAAATTAAATTTTATAAATTAAATTTTAAAATAATCCATAGTGTACAGATAACAGATATAATTTTGTATCCTTTTCCAAACCATCATGGAAAGCTCCTTTTAAAGAATCATAAACAGTATTAATTTAATACAGGCAAACCTGGATAAGTGAGAAACTTTTATTACTGCTATTTATTCTGCCACTGCATTTTTAGAAAGGAAAAGTTTTGATATTGAGCCAATGAAACCTCTACTTGAAATTATTTTATTTCTGTATTAAGTGATTATTACTTTCATAACTGAGATGGTTTTTACTTGTTATTAAAGTCCCACATGATTGACAGTTAAAATTCAGAACACAAATACACCTTTACTAGTTATAGTAGTTACTATTACTTTGATAACCTCTATTAGTAAAATAAGCACTTGTTGAACCTATATAACAGAGAAACCATTTTAATTATGGCTGGATTGGTCGATACTTCAGTTCCCACTTATCGAAGTTCAATTTTATTTATATATTCTTAGAACAATGCAACCAAATGTACAATTCACAAACTAAGTTGTCCCACCTAGGATAGTAACCAGATAGACCTCTGAAAAGATCAACTCGCATACCCAACCCTTAAAAAAGTAGAAAAAAAAAAACGAGATGTTTAAAATAATTTATAGGGGGATTTTAATATTTATAAAAGCCATGTCAGATCACAGTAATGCAATAGTGCAAGCTACTATCATTTATTTTCAAAAAGTATCAAAATTATTTTATGAGAATATTAATTCTATATTTTTCAATAATTCATGGCATCATTAAAGAACATGTTATCCTAATAAACTTTACATATAAAATATGTAAAGTTATGAAAGTATATAATGTAACAAAATATGTAAAGTATAAAATATGTAAAGTCATGATTATTTTAACTTTATCTTTAGCACACCTGTTATAATATAAGATTCCCTCTGGCAGAAAATTACTGTGCTTTCTGCGACAAACTCTATTAACCGCAAAATCTTTCTGCAGAAACAGTCCTGAAGTCAAACAAGAGTTATATTAGGCCAGACTACAAAAAAGTTTAAATACTTTGCACCTCCCCCATATTTAGAAAATCCCCCTCGGAAAATATAGAATGATTTGTTGCCAAAAATATTTTTTACTTTGTATGTTGGGAGGGGTGGGGTGGGGGGTAAACAAGCCGCAATTGTTTTAAGTTTAATTGTTTCAGGGAACAATTAAAAAAATATATTTGTGGATCGTTTATGTAAAGTAACACAAGAAAACTTAAAAAACATAAGGAAATAATTTTAAATACTGTAAACTTTGTTTATTAGGGGAAAGGGAAGCTACAAATTTGGGGGGGGGGGGGGTTGGTGATTATTTATTTCAAAGTAATAGATACGACAGATTTTTGTCATTTTTTATTAATTTTTTTTCTAAGATTTTAAATTGTGATGATGGAGCAAAAGGGGGGGGGATTAGATGAATATTTATGTATTAGTATTTTAAAGTAACAAGAACTAAGGCAGAAGTAACGAGTTCAAAATTAAAGAACTAAGGCAAAACAACATTAAAAAAGGAACTTAATTTTAAAAATAGAGACTTTTTAATATTAACAACGTTATCACTTAACTGTTGTTAGCTGTCTCACAGGCAGCTATATATATTTTTTTTCAATTTTCATAGTTTAACTATAGCGAAATGATACTTCGTTTGAAGCCCTAGTACTATTGCTAGAGAGTTCTGAATAAGTGGATTTTAATGATAATGGTCCTGAACTAAAGTTTAGTACATAAACAGTATCCTATGAGTAAATCAAGCTTTTTTTTTTTCGCCTTTCGATCAAGCAGTCTCAGAGATCGCTCACAGTATCTTGTGCAACAGTGTTTGTCACAGCGGTTCAAGGTTAATGCTGGAGAGAAAGGTGTGTGTGTGTGTGGGGGGGGGGGTTTGCAAAGAAAGGGAAAACTGAAATTTTGTAACAAAAAAAAAAAAAAAAAAAAACTACTGCAAAACCCTATTAAGAAACTGAGCAAAACTTAGAGCTTAACAATTATAAATATTTTAAACTTTAAAGTTTAAGGAGTGTGGGAAGGGAGAAACAAAAATTTCGGGGGTGAAGGTACAAAAATCTGCAGAAACGCTGAAGATTTTCACCTCTAACCAATATTGTTCTGCAGAAGCGAAACACATACAGAATATTTTTTTGCTGTTGCAAAAATCCTTTCTCTCTCCCAAAAATGTTTTTTTTTTTTCAAATGAGAATTATTTCTGGAATAAATCTTTCTTATTCTGCGACATTGGTCGCTGCAATTCTGCCACGGGGATAAGATGTTTATCTGAAACTTGATATTAAGAATTTTAATTATTTACCAAGTGTAGGGATTACATCATTTTACTCCCCACTAGATAAGTGGATTTTCTAACACAGCGAATGGAAGTCCTTTAAAAACTGCTAGCTATAGAAGATATGCCTAAAACTTTATTTAATAATCATATTTTGCATATTACAGGGTTCGTACGCTTTTACAACAATGTTTTAATAATTTTTTTCATTTACTTTTTAAATAGCAGAAATTGTAGACACCTCATTTAATTACAGCATTCGTAATACTTTTCTACATTTACATAAGGCAAACAATTATATTAAAAAATTGTGTTAAAAGTGTACGAAATCTGTATTGCCATGATGTAAACCTGGTGCTAAGTTATATCCTATACCACAGTCCCCCCCCCCCCAAGTTTCAGGAGGATGCTGCATCCTGCCTTCCCTTTGGTATAAAAATAAGCACCCTTCTTGCCCCTCAGTTAAAAAAATTTTGCCCATAATGCCTTTGTATTAAAAAATTTACTTGCATAGTAACAACTGATTCATTCTTATCTTGAAGAGAGTGTCTTTCAGAATTCAAAATGTGCAGTTAAGGTAGTCCTTAAATGACCTGTTCAACAATGCGAAACTTTCTGACACAACTTCAGACTCATTTTTAAACACAAAGGTATAAAATTGGCAGGCCTGACTATGGAAGCGAGTTGAAATCGAAATGAATTTTCCATTTTATGATAAATAAATTACTTATTGAGTTATAAGTTCTACCTAAACATATTTAGATTACATAGTTTCTGAATGGGATAAAGAGCCTGTGACTTATATCCCATGATCTGGACGTTCAAGCCCCACTACAACAACAGTTTCTGAATAAGAACACCTGCCAATTTCATGCATTTGCGAACAAAAATTCATTTTAAAAAAATGCGTCATAAAGTAACCTGTTTTGACTTAAGAAGTCTTAAGAATCTAAAAAATGCTCTTATGAATCTAAAAAATATAACTTTCCTCGTCAGCCACAATATGTTCTATAAATATAGGGGGGGGGGAGGGAGGCGACAGTAAAATTAGCAGAGAAAAGAAAAACATTTACCAGTTTGTTAAACTATAAAAAATATTGTTCTTAAAATGCACAGTAGTTTTACAAAAACTGTCATCCATTAAACAATTTAAACAGCCATCAGACTTTAAAAACAGGCATTTTCTTCTAAGCAATGTTGTAATACACACAACTTTTAAATGAAAGAAAATATTAATAACATATTTTTAGGCATATTTTATAAAACAATGTCTAAAACAAACCGTATCTTGATTTTCCCTTCATTTTCTTGTTAGGTTCAAGATAGTGGGTTTGATTGTGTTATAGGGCATCTAAATATATCTTATTTCATGTTTTAGTTAAAAGTAAACATGTGCTTATTCAACAGAAGTTTGGTTTAAAAATATAAAAGAAGAAACTAACTTTTTTCAAGTTTTTTTTAAATTGTGCGATTTTGATTATAGGAGAGCATGCTAATAAAAGATTTTTCTACCTTGACTGTAGTATATTTTTACAGTGAAAACTAGCTCACTGAACATTTTAATATTTTCTTCTTGACCTAATCATTACTTCACAATTTATAAACAAATTCATTTTCAAAATGGCTAACTTTTTTTAATATAATTATTAGTATCTAGGATTGTTAAAGAGTTTCTTATATTAAAATACTTCATGTGAGTTTGTTTTTTGAGTGATAACTCCAAGTCTAGATTTTTGGCCATCAGATTCAGCAAGTAACACAAAAGATAAATTGGTATTTTTGAAATGCTGTAACTAGCACCCAATTTTTGAATGCCTTCTTATTCGACTTCATATCTTGAGTTTCTTTGTTTAATTCTTAAAGGATAATCGGTACTTTTCGGTTAGAAGGGCGCCCGGCTAACCGAAAAGTACCGTATAATTTTCCCAATCGAGAAAATTTTCTTTTACAGCTTGACCAAAATTTTAAAGATCATCTTATGTTATTAATTGTCATAAATAATCTGCAATTTTAAAAGAATAAAGTGTTAAAAGTAAAAATTATTTATATCCAATATTTTTTTTTTTTTTTTTTTTTGAGAATAATCAAACTTTAAGCATTTAAAATTATGAGAATATTAAAGTTGTTAGCTTAGGTAAACACACAGTGTTTGCAGCTAATCACAATTTCCTCTAGACAGCTAACATTGAAATATTATTATTATGAAGACTAACACTAAGCTCGAAGCTGCTGCGGTCGTCCAATGATCTCAGAGCCCCGAGCCCAATCCTTCCCCGTGCATTAAATTTTCAGAATTTAGAGTTTAAATTTCTCCGATATTGAATCCGGTTTTTAAAGAATCTGGTAGAGTGTCGGACACTGGGCGACCATCCAACCTCCCTATGCCCTTTACCACGACATACCTGACCAACATCCAGATGCGAAATAAAGATGTCACTGGTAAAATGTAAAAGCCTGAAATGATAGGTTTAATGCCTCGAAAAGCGGGAAGGGTTGGTCCCGGGGCCCTGAAGGCATCAATGAAATTATTGCCTAGAGCAAGAATCTTGGTTTAATGAGAAAATCGACTTGATCTTCTTTGGTTCTGAATGACTCTTACATCAACAAATTGTGCTATCTTTTACTTTTTTTAAAATTTTATGAGTGTTAAAAATTGTGCATCTGATATTGCACAATTTTACCAGTATATTTTTAATGAAAAGGAAAAATAAGTCAGAATGATATAAACATTAAACAAGAATTAAGGCTGTTAGTCAACTTCCGAATTCCCCTCGCTAATGTAAAAGTCTATGACATAAAATACATTCATATATTTAAGGTAGTTAATATTTTTAACTTCTTTTTTCTGTGTATATCCCTGTTGTTCTTAAAGGATGTCTCTTTTTTTTTCTTAGTTCTCAAAATATTTCTAAAATAAACACTTAATTTTATGTGAAGTGTTAAAATCTTACTCACAGCTTGTCAGCTTTTAACACATAAAATATTAAATTAAGCATAGATTTCAGAAATATTTTGAGAACTAATTAAAAAAAAAAAAAGAGACATCTTTTAAAAAAAATACAAAGAAAAAATGAGTTAAAATATAAATTTCCAGAGGAGATATTTTAAATATATGACGCATTCTACACCCATAATGTTTAACATTAGCGAGGGAAATTGGGAAGTTGACTGACTAACAGCCTTAACAATAAAATTAATCTCTTTCACAGTAAATAATACAAAATAAATTTATTAAAACAATATAATGGTACTAAAAATATTAAAAAAGATATTGGCCAAAATAAATTTTAATATCATTTACAAAGAGCAATTTCAATTTTTCTGTCAAAATATATACAACTTTATTACTGTTATACACTGCTGGCTATCTAAAATGCAACACCATGAAGGAATGCAAATAACAGAATGGTATTTATTGGACAAATACATTATAATGGGAAGGGCAAGTGATCACATTTTCAGAAAATTTGGAGGTATAGATCCTGAGAAAACACTACCCAAAGCAGCCACTTCTGGCTGCAATAACAGCATTTATCTGCCTAGCCATGGAGTCGATGAGAGATTGGATATCATGTACGGGTACATCAGTCCATGCAGCTTCAACACTATGCCACAGTTCATCAACCGTAGTGATGGGCGAGTGGTGGCGGGCCAGTCGCTCAGAAGTCATTGACGGGACATTTTCAATTGTTGAGAAATCAGGAGAACGTGCTGGCCAGGGCAACAGTCGAACATGTTCTGTATCAAGGAAGATCAGCATTGTACGAGCAACATGCGGTCGTGCACTGTGCTGCTAAAAAGTAGAATTGCAGAGGCATTGAATATAAGACAGAACCATGGGCCGTAACACATCAGAAATGTAACGGCTGCTGTTGAAATTGCCGGCAATGCGAACTAGAGGTTACCGAGACGTGTATCCAATGGCACTTCATACCGTCACTAAAGGTGATATGACAGTATGACGATTCGAATGCAAGCTGACAATGTGCATTTTCCACGATGCGACCAAACATGGATGCTGTATATGACACAAGAATGACATCTTACGTCATCTTTGATGAATTCTTCTCTATTGAAGAAGAATTTTTTTCAGCAGTGCAGCTGTCATTTAGTCTTTCCCTCGGGATTACCTCTTCATCAGTATTATTTGCGACAGCTTTCTTGGACCTAAAAGGAAAATGAATTATGAGTAATTTGATAAAAATATCAAAATTAAATCAAGTAAATGATCTATCTTCATTGTTTATCTATATGTGAATATTCCATTTAAAAAAAGGATTAAAGATATAAATTTATACAAATTTGAGGTTTATTTAAGGTTATTATCATGGTCTCTGGCAACACCAGATGGGTCAGTTAATAATAAACAAAACTTATATTATGAAAACAGAATAATGGGAGTTTGAGTATGAAGTTTAAAAAGATTAACCAACCTTGGCATTAAACATGCCAATGCAAAAATGACATTCACAATGTAACTAGAAACCCTGTCACTCAAATTTTACACTACACTCTTCTTTTTTTTATATATTGAATGCTTTTTTGTTAGCCAGATCACCAAATAATGCCTCAATCCCCATTACGGACATTGTTATGCGATTAAGCCCATTCATCATATGATCCGATTTTAAGGAAGATCAATGGTTTTTGTACTGATATATTCATGTTTACATACTTTGTCAGGATTTTTATACAGCTATTTTAATTTTTTAACAGATTTTTTTCCTTTTACATTTTAGATTTAAAAAAAGTACATAAAGTTGTTTATAAAATAATTAGTATGTTTTTATGACAACTACTAAGGTTTCTTATGACCACCATAATTTATTTTTCAAATATATCTGTGCTAAATAATAATGAACAATGTTCAAAGAATTTTTTTATGATCATATTAGATATTATTGATTCTATGATCACAAATCTCAATGTTTGTCAAACACTCTTAAATTTATCCCTTTTATAAATATATAGAGATAGGATATCTGTTGTTATTAAAATATTTTTGCCCCTAATTAAAGAAAAACAGTAGTTTTGATCTTTGCATATGAAAATAAGAAACAATGTAAATGTCGAAATGAAATATTTTTGATTCAAGGAATTTCTCATTAGAACATTTTTTTTTGTTATTTTAAATGAAGGAGTGAACATATTTTTGTAATGTGTGTGTTTTCCCTTCTAATATAAGAGTTTAAATTCTTTCCCCAAGAACTACATTGTGTCCCCCCCCCCAAAAAAAAAAAATTATAAAAATAAAACTTGGCTAACTGAAAAGTATCATATATTGTGACATTGTTATTTTCTATTGAATGCAAGCAAACTAAGCATTAAATTTGCTGACTGGCATACTGAAAACAAAATTAGTATTATCTGGAAGATTTTTTGTTACTGGCATCTGGGATAGGAGATAGATAGCCAAAAATTGTTGTCAATATTGTGCAAAACAGTTATTTAATATTGTTAAATACATAAAATTGTTGAAAGTGGTAAATAATATAAAATAAATAAACAATAAATTACAAAAAACTGTAACCTATAATAAAAAAATTCCCTGACGGCTCGGCCTATAGGCACAGGTAGATTTCGAAGACGCAAACCGTGAAGCGCTTGTTTGTTGGGAATTGCATAAGAAATGACTTTTTTGCCATGATGCGTCATTTGGAAACGCCCACTTTGAAACTTAACTTGTTTGCAGGCGGAGTCGGCAGGGTTTTTTTTTTTTTTGTTTTTAATTTTTTTTGCTATAAGGGTTGGTCTTATAAAAAACTTGTCAATATAAAAGTTTTAGGTAATATTAAGAAGATTTATTATAAATTTAAGCAGATTCAAAATCTTTTGAATTGATGAAGTTATTAATTTTTTTCTTCTAACCCCCCCCCCCCCCCACATCTTGGGGACATTTTTAATAATATCAAAAATCTGTCATACATAAATTTTCGGCCCTTTTCCTAGAAGTAATAATAATAACTTTAAACTGATTCGTATGTATCATAATTAAGAAAATATCGGTTTTTTTCTGTTTTCACAAAAAGCCCCCCCCCTCCCTCTATACATCCATCATAATTTTCTCAGAACATAGTTTTCGATACATTTTTCAAAAAAAAAAAAATGCCCCCGTAAAGTGGACCAGTGTGCCCCACTTCTGGGGTACACTGGTCCACCCACCGGGGTACAGTGGACCGCTATTAGGTATTATCCGAAATACAATATAAATCTATTTTTCATTAATATAATTATTTTTTATTTCCCCTTTACCCGCAAAATAACATAGTAATATAAATTTACAAGTAACATTTTGAAACAAAAACAAAATTAATTATATTTTGAAAATAATACCAGATTAATACAGGAACAATTGCAATTTAGTTGAAGTTATTATTTAAGTACAAAAAAATCAGAGCACATTAAAATTTTCAAATGAAATTCCAAAATACTTATGAGTAAGATTGAGCCTGGAATAATCCTGAAATACTTTTGGGTCTGGGAGCAACATTATGAAATCATTGATATCAACAACAGATTCATCTACAGTTTTGTAAAAAAAAAAAAAAAAAAACTGATTTCCATTCAATTTGCATCTCACGAATCTTACTTGAATAGAATCATCACCAATTAGACTACAGTTATATTTATCAAAGGCAGTAAATAAATGCAGAACAAAATATTTCTTACTATGTTAAATAAATTATTATTTTTCTTTGTTTACTTTATTTTACCGTTAAATAACTACTTTAAAATATTTCTTTATAGAAAATAAGCAATTATTAAATATTTTGAACATTCTGCATTAAAGGAGCAGAGTGGATTGTGGACCAATGTGCCCCAGGAGTGGGTGGTCCATTCTTTTAAACATATTAACTTTAAAGTTAAATAAATACAAGTATCTGAGCTTTGCAAAATAGCTGTTTTATCTTATTTATCTACAACCTTTAATTACTAAAAAAATAAAAATATGATGATGAAAAATTTTACTTTTAGAAGCTCAAAACAACCAATCAAGATAAAATAGTTCAATTTGAGCTAAACATATTTTCTGAAGGCTATAAATAATCAGTGCAGTGCTGTTATCTATTAGAAGAGAAGCTTTAAAAAAAAAGAAATAAATAAAATATTAGAGGGTGGTCCACTGTGTACCAGTCTCCCCTACATTTCCACATATTTACAGTTTCTGGTTAAATAGACAGCTGTCAAACACCAATTGTCATGGTAATTTTAAGCCCCTCCCTAATAATATGTCATAGCGATGGCTCTGTGTATTTGATGCTTAAGATTTTTAAATAGATGCACATTTCTTAAAATGAATGCATATAAATACAAAATAAGCAAAACTAAGAATTTTTGACATACAAGAGAATTTTTACACATAAAAAGTAATACAGAAATGTAACAAACAAGCAATAGTAAATATTGAAAAGTAAACTTATGCTAGTTTTTTTTTTTTTTTTTTTTTTTTTTTTTTTTTATGAATAATGAAACAGTTTTTTCATTTGTTATCTTTCGTTAATGTTAGATAATTTAAAACAAATTAACATAAAAAATAAATAAATTTTATATTATACAAAAGGTTAAGGGGGCCGTGCCCTTTTCATAAAAAATCATTGCTTATTTTTTCTTGTAATACTTCATTATGTTAAGTTAATCGGGAATAATAAATTACATATTTTTTCCAAAACTCATTAGAGAATAGGGAAATTTTTTTAATTAAATTTTAAATTGCAGGCATGAGCAATGGCAAGTCCTACCCCACCCTTATTTGCATCTATTTTCCAGTTCCAATTGAACAGCTTTTAAATGAGGAAGAAGCCATACCTTACATATTTTATAATGCGGCAATCAACACCCATCAGGAAACAGAGAATAATCTTTAAGGGCATGGGAAAATGAGGAGCTCTCCCTATTTAAAAAAGGACAATTTTTTAAACCGCACAAGTTCTTAAAAATCTATTATTTTTTGTCTTAAATGTTTCATTATTTATCTCTGACAAAAGAACTACATACACAAAAAATCACTAGAATAATAAATTTATAGTAGCAATGAAAATGAAAGTAGTAAATCTGCAGATCAAGGGGCTCAAATGTCAGTTCTGATATTTTATTTTGAAATAATTTTACTTAGTATTTAAAAAACATTCAACCTACACTTTCATTTATTTGATATATTTTATACAAATTGCTAAAAGTAATATATAAAGCAGTTTTAGGAAGTTTAACTGTTAAGAATAAAAAGAAATATGATTCCATGCACTGGTACGCCAAGACGCTTAATTCTTTTTTTTTAACTAACCCTTCTAAACTCCCCTCTCCCCCTCAATGACTAAATAATTTGGTAAATATAATTCTTTGAAATTTGGTATTTTAAACCTTCTATCTAAAATAATTAAAATATTGTTCTTTTGTTAATGACAATAATTAATTTAAACAGTCAATTAGTCTCATAAATATTTTATTAATTATTGATACCCTAATTGTTAAATTTATTTGAAAATGACTATTTTATTTCATTAATATTCTTTCATTAAATTTTGGTTTTAAATAAAATCATAAAATCAATTATCTATTATTTTTTGTGGTGTCCATTACTGGAACAGAGAGTGTCCCATTACTGGAAGAGAGGGTGTCCATTATTAGAATTTTGGGTGTTTTGATAAATTTCTGTTATTTACAATTAAATTTTGATTCACATTGGGAAATGAGACTATGAGATTGATTAAATAATGTTGATAGATTAATACAATATTAAAAAAAGTGGGCTATAATAATTATAACTATTAATTAAAAAATTATTTTAAAAAAAATTCCTTAAGGGTGTCCATTACTGGCACATCTAACCTATATAAATATTTTTTAAATTGAGAGTTTGCTAACACTGAATGTTCATTAACAAAATTATTAATTTCTGTTTATTTTAAGTTTAAGATCAGAAAATGTAATTGGACTATTTTATTTTTAACCTGGCAAGAAAACAGTAAAATTGCATTTTTAACATTACATTGACATATATATCGCTGATAAAATAATATGTAAACAAACAGTTTGGCGAGAAAGTTTTCAAATAGCGCCAAAATATCATTACGGAAATTACGACATTAATAAGAATAACAACAATGAAATAATTTTAATGAACACGAGAATGAATTAAAGAAATTAACTGTTATTGTATTTAACATTAGATACAAGATGGTTTAGAATAAAAAAGATAAATAGAAAAGTGACACTTACCAACTACGAAGAGGAAAGCAGAATATGTATCTTGCAATTCCCAGCTTATGTGACGAAAACCTTTCACTATACTTTTAATTTTAAAGAAATAGATTTATCTGTGAGGTTTAAAAGGTATTGCGTAACAAAATAAATACATAAAATGCTCTCCGTCGAGCTGAGACAGAGAGCATGCAGCCGCCATGTTTTAAAAATCTAGAGAGTGAAAACGTGACGTCAGATTCCTAACCATTTGATTGGCTGTTGGTGGCGACATGGTCGCGATATCGCCCGCTTCGAAGCGACAAAATTGCTCCGACAGAAAAAAGTTGCTTGCTACCGAGCAACTCTTCTGAAGCCATAGGTTTACATGGGTGTCGCCTGGAAGTGGCGGCGACTTGACGCCTCGTGTAATAACACTTTTAGAGAGCATTTACATCTTATAAGTAAGTACAATGCCAAATTTCAAATTTCTAGCTCCTTCAGTATAAAAAAAATTGCAATTTTAGAATTTTTTGGCTCCTACACCCCCCTGGGATTAGTGGCAACGACATAAAATATAGACTATGTTGGAGCAGGGATTGTCACTATCAATTTGCCTCCATAACTTTTGAAATCGGTTCTGTAGTTCCAGAGATTCCATAGAAATTGTAATTTAGAATGTTTTTAGAACGCTTTTCGCTCATTTCACCCTTTTATATTTCGATTTTTTTATTTATTCTTAGAGAGCATTTACATCTGATAAGTAACTACAATGCCAAATTTCAAATTTCTAGCTCCTTCAGTATAAAAAAAATCGCAATTTAGAACGATTTTTGCTCCTGCATTTGTGCTCTTGTGAGCACCGACATAAAATATGGGGCACCGACATAAAATATAGCCTATGTTGGAGCAAGGATTGCCACCATCAATTTGTCGCCATCACTTTTGAAATCGGTTCGGTACTTCCAGAGATTACCCCCTACAAACAAACAAACAAACAAACAAACAAACAATCTTTACTCCTTTATAATATTAGTATAGATGATGGCTAATGTTTAGCCGAAAGCACGTAGGTATTTTGACATCTGATACATCATAAATAGTTTTAATGCATTAAAACTGAGTTTTTAGTATTTGCACCTACTACAATAGTAACAAATAATTTTTTATCAATGTGTTTACGTTGTGTTTTTCCTGATAAATAACTTTCAAATTTAAATATACACTCTTTAATAATAAAACACCACCGTCTTAAAAAAAAAAAAAAAAAAAAAAAAAAAAAAAAAAAAAAAAATCACTTGCTGATCAACATTTCTGAAAACAGATTGAAGGAGCAAGCTTAATTTAATTAGGCAGTTGATGCAAAATTGCCACACCCGAAACTCTCTTTCACATTCTTTTCGTACTGGAAAGAATTTCGAATTTTAATTTGCGTTTGTTGTAGTAGGCACACTGTATAAGAAACATATTTAGATTTAGTTAACAAGAATGGTAGAATGGTATTTCATTTCTTTTAAGTGATAGTTCTTCTAATAAAAAAAATCATACAAATTAACTTCAAATCTTTCATAATAACATTAATCATTATTTGAGAGGATATCCTGAGAGAGAACCTACAGATTGTTAATAATAATTTACTGTAAAAATAGGAAGATGGCTTTGATAAAACATTAAATTAGAGTACACGATAATTTAAAAAAAATATTATGCAGGAAATCTTGTATATAAACATAGGTGCCAACCTCTTATTAATATTCCTTAATATGCGGGTTAATTTGACCCAAGTTTAACACGTTTCGCACCAGAATTTTTTTTAAGAAATGAAATTAAATAAATTCCTAGTAGAAACCTGAAATTGAATAAATAAAGATTCATCCAATATTTTTTCTGTTTTGAAGCGTTGTTAAACTGGATCAAATTAACCCGCATACTACGGAATATTAATGAGAGGTTGGCACCTATGTGTCAATATAGATGTAGATTTTCCTTTATTCATTAAAGTAAATAAAGACTAAACTATACTTCTGAGAGCAATTAACTAGCAGCTAGCTTAATCAGGTGATTAATGCCAGAGGGTATTTAATCCGATTCATCTACAGAAGATATATCGTTATTGAAATAAATTATTTTTTGTGAGATTTACATTAAGACAACAATTATTTTTTAGAGCATTCAAAGGCAAACTAATTTATCAAAACGAAAAAAAGAAAACAATCTAAAGTATTACTAACCAAAATTAATGAAAAAAAAATCCTTTCGGGATTTGTATTACAATGATAATTAGAACAGAAAAGGACGAATATTTACATCTAGCGAAAACATTTATACTTTTAAAGATATATTTTATTTCATTGCGATTACGTACTGGAGAGTTCTATTCACAATCTTTCACTGCAAGATTCGAAAATAAATTGTAGACATTACAGGCACTTGCATTTATTCACAAATTATTAACGATGAATCAAAGTTGGTAATTCATTATTAAAGAACACACGATTTTTAGTACGTTTAAGTTGTCCTTTGAATTGATGTATTTGTTTTATTCTTACTTCTTTAGTTTAAATAATTCAAGATAATGTGTTTCATTTAACTAACGTATGTTTACAGAAACAACGAAGAATAACAAATTTAATCCTTTTGGGTTAGAATTTTTTTTCAGTTTTTGGGAAAATTTATTTTTAAGTTAATAATATTTATTGTAGCTGTCCAAATCACAAAAGTTAATGTTTAGTGAAATTTAAGGAATATGTCATTTATAGAAATGTAACAAAAAAATGTATATATTATTATTTCCGCACTATTCGTGTGGCAATACACTAAGGAATGAATTTTGAAGACTCTTGGGAAAAATGTATTTCAACATGATTAAACAGACATAATATTTTTCTAACATTTTTTATATTTAATCACAAATTATACGTTCGGAAAAGTAGCCCAAATTTCAAATTTAAAGCGTGAAACATATGTTTGAAATAAATGAATCGCCAACGGTGGAAAGAGAATTAAGAAAACCTTTATTTTTTTTTTATTATTATTGAATGCTGAAACATAACAGAAGTAAAAATAATAAATGTATAGACATATACTATTATTATTATTGACAGCTAAAAACGAAAATAATTATTAAGACCAAATAATACTCAACAAAAGACATGTCCTATTAATAGTACGCGAGACTCTAAGGGGTTAAATAATATAATGGATTTTTAATTCTATTAAAAAAAATGATTACTCGTAATCATTAGTTAAACGTATGTATGCATTTTGTTTCGTTCGTCAATTCCTCCTTACTTATAAGCAGATTATAAATTAAGGAAAATTCATTTGCTACGGAATAGAACTAATATTATTATTGTGAAAATGTATTTTTCAAAAACAGTTCACCAGACAAATTGTACATAAAATTTTTTGCTCTATCAATTTGCGGACGAAATGACAAAAAATCGTTAATAAAATAGTAAAAATCACAATAAGATCCTTCTATAAATTCAAGATTTTTTTTTTAAGGTTCCTAGAAAATGACTTTGAATGTTAAAAAAAGCTTTATATATTGGAATATTTCATTCAGAACAGTTCACTGCTTGGTTTTCCGTTCTATTCTATGCGACATAGGAATTTTCAATAATTCAAGAAATTATAATACAGCGACGATTGTTCATAGTGTAGATAGTTCAAAAACAAATTTTTGATTTATGCAGTCAGAGACTTTGCATTGAATAATCGCTCACGTTTTTCTTGTTCATATTTCTTTAAAAAAAAAAAAAAAAAAAAAAAAAAGATAATAATGTGTTTCATGTAACTTGTTCAAATTGTTTCATAAAACAGCTTGAATAATATGTTTAAATTAAAATTTAGTAAATAAATGGTTCTAAAGTATAATTAGTTACACATTATGTAAGAAAATTTATTTCGGTCATTAATATAAATAAAACATAAATTAACGAAAATTCATTTTCAAAAGAATACTATTATCATAAAGAATCAGAGAGAAAAACGATGATAGTCTCAAATGTTTTAATGACAGTTATTTATTACTTCTTCCTTTAAGCTTGTCGACATTCATAGTTTTAAAATTAAATAAATATTTTAGATTTCGTATACAGTGAAAAATACTTATAAAGAAGCCGATTAGTGTGTAAAAATATCCGTTATATGCGAGTTTCTTTATTACTCATTTTCATTCAGCATGTTGGTATTTGTTAGCAAATTATGTAGTCTGATTTATCGATGGTTCGATGCACTCTGAATCGTATTATCCAGATTTTACTCTTTTATCATCAATTAAAAGAAGTGTCAAGATCAAAATAAAAAGTAAATCAGTAAAATCCAGAATAAGATTCTTCCTAAATTTTACGTCTTTTAAGTTCATGGTTCTTTGAAAATGACATAATCTTTCTCAAAAAATAGAGCTTTCACACACCCGTTCAGATAAAAAACACCGTCCCTTTTTATTTAATTAGTAGAAAATTCTATCCAAAATTGTTCACTGCCGGGTTCATACTGAAGCATTATATATTACTTGATAAATTATTAATAACACTGGTTTACACGGTTTATATACTTTCGCCAAAATGTGTATTTTTTCATAGATTCTAGTGCACTGAGTACAGGAAAATTATTGCAAAAAATCTGTCGCATCTAGTTTTAAAAATATTTATTAAATGCTTAAAAATAATAATAACATGAAATATAAAAAGAAAAAAATTAGAAATGATTCAATTTACTATTCTTTTTATAATTTCCTACCTCTGTTTCTCTTAAAATAGACCACCAATAGTCCCTTAACATACTTTCGTCCCAAAAACCTGTCTTCAAAAAGTTTAAGGTCTTGGTGAAAACGCTCGCCCTGCTCGTCACTCACGGCGTCCAAGTTTTTAGGAAAAAAAAAAAAAGCCATGTATGAATGGAGAAAATGTATCTTCAGAGACATGTTCACATCCATTGCATGATAGTTTTTTAATAAAACAGCAATATATTTTTAAAATTTTTATCCTTATGATTTCCTAAGAATTCATAGACGACCGTTTTAAAGGAATCCCAAGCATTTTTTCATTAATAGATAAAAGTTTTTCAAAGTCCTTATCTTGCATCATTTTACGTATCTTTGGAGCTATAAAAATTCCCTCTTTTAAAATTTTGCGTCTGAAATACTTGGAAAAATTTTGTGCAAATATTTAAAAGCAGCACTGCTTTTATCCATGGCTGTGACGAAATTTTTTATTAGGCCAAATTTAAAGTGTAATCTTGGCAAAATTATATTTTGCGGATCCACTAAAGATGTCTATTTCACATAATTTTTTTCTGGTGTAAATTCATTTCGGACAGGCGAATATGATTTGATGTAATGGTGTAATGGTGCTCTTCAGCTCGACTATCCCACATGCACAGAAGCATGAATATTTGGTATACCCGCCCTGTAAGCCCAGTAATATACTAACTACTTTTAAATCGTCACATATTTTCCAGTTGTACTTTTCATATTGTATCATTTTCATTAAAAGATACATTGTTTGATAGGTTTCTTTACTGTTTACGGCATGGCCAATTGGTAAAGATGGTTTTATATTACCATTATGAAGTAATACAGCTCTCAAGCTATATTTAGATGAATCGATAAATTAACGCCATTCGTTTGGATCATAATTTTGATTCATTGCATTAAACAGTCCGGGAATATCATGGCAAAAACAAAAATCATCCTTTTTTGTGAAAGAACTGCTGAAAATTTGATTTCGATTCCGGTAAGAAGCTACTTTGTTATTTGGTGTCAATAAGTTCCACTGTTGTAAACGAGAGGAAATAATCTCTTAATTAGATCTAGATAGTTGAAAGTCTTGCACAAGGTCGTTCAAATCATTTTGGTTTATTAAATGTGGCGTTTTATCATCTTCGATTACGAACTCGTCATCATTTTCATCCTCCATAAACAGATCGTCACTATCTTGGAAACTCGCACTTGACATACGAGATGTGGCAGAGTTTCCGAATTTCATACCGGTTTTGAGACTGATGGAATGGCAGGATATTGAATTTTATGTTTATTTTTTTAATTAAAGCCTGCAGTTTTTGTCAAACAAAAATAACAGTCATTTTCGTGATTTGAAGGTTCTCTCCACAGCATTGGTGATCCAAATTGAAGATACTTTTTTTCTCCCGAAGCCCAGCATATAAGAGCACACAATAGCTACAGATTTCACAAAAAGCATGTGGGACCCACTTTTTATCTTGATTACATACTGAGAATCCAACATAATGCAAATATGCTATTTAAAAACATTCCGATATCGGTCTTCCTTTTTTGCGAATATAAATTGTCCACAAACGTAACAAAAACGATCATAATTTAATTTACATACTCTATTAGACATTTTATCAAAAACAAAAGCAGTTTAGTTCTCAAAAACACAAAATAAAACAGAATATAGAATCCAAGTTGACAGTGCTTGTAGGTTGAATGTGACGTGATAGATATATTATAGAATTAAAAATGTGAATAATGAAAAATATAAAAATTTTAAAAATGTGGCGGGATGGATTTTTTTCAAAAATTACCTTTTATTATTAAGAGGTAGTATAATAAGAAAATAGGTGTTTCATCAACAGTGTATAAAAAATGTTTAAATTTGTAAACAAGTGTAATCTATTGACGTCGAAAATTTATCCTTGATTTTCTGATTTCCGTAGGCAGAATTTGTGATTAAAATCAATAACCTTGTTTTATTCACAACATATTTATATAAAATAAAGCAAGGGAATTTGTTTCAGGTAATTTGTTTATTTGCAGAAATATCTCGAAGAAGTCACTTAATTAAAAAATATACTAGTAAATAGTTTTGGATTAATTTTTATTTACTCGTGTGTAGAATATTTGATTCGAGAGAAATGCCTCAAACGATAATTAAAATAATAAATTAATGAAAAATATTTTCCTTAAAAATATAAACAATATTAATATTCTGAATGAACAATGTAAACACTGTTAAAAATACTAATTGACGATTTCATCTGCTTTCATCACTGTATAAATAAATAAATGAATAAAACTGTTAAGTAATAGTAAAAATTATATTAACTCACATCCTAAATTCCAAATCATTTTCTTCATGGTTCATTTCAAGTGACTTCAACTTTCACAACACATTTTGTTTCCCTAAAGCCATTCAGAATAAAAGTTTGGTCTCCTTATGACTAATTACTATAGAATTCCATTGAAAATAGCTCACTGCAGAATATACTTAAACTTGGAGCATTTTATGGAATTGTATTAACTAATTTTTCATTAATGATATATCAATGTCAATATTTTATCATTAATGATTTAACATTGAACTTTCGAGATTTTCCAAGCTTCATTACAGAAATTTCATACTTTGAATCAATGATCTTTCTTTATTTCTTTACACGTAGGTTGAAGTAAAGTAATAGAATGAATTTCATGTAACTAGTGTATATTTTTAGTAACTGCTAGAAGAGTATGTTAAAGTTAAAACTATACTCCTGAATGATACTAGAAAATAATTAGTTATGTGCTTCCGTATCTACAGTTAAAATTAAACTAAATTTGTTACAGAAGAGATACGACGATATTTTCGTGATATATTTCGTCGAAACAGCTAATAAGTATTGTCGTAAATGTTGTGCTTGTTTATTCTTCTAATTTCTTTCCTTTATATCCAATGTGACATAAAACTATTTATTCCAAAATCTATTCCGGAAGGATTTTTTAATGATATGTCGTGTTTGAATATTTTAGCATGAATTCAGTTTAAATATTACAGGATAAAACTTTAAGGATTATATGGATATACATTAACTTATATATATAATGGTGTGGTGAACTTTCCGTTGTCATCCACCAGTTGGCAGGGAAAAATATTTGTTTTTGTGGCAACAGTGTTTTCAAGAACTTTTACCTTCACGATATGGCAACAGGATAAGTTGTTGACATTCTAGACTGTTTTCCCGACTTCGCTTGCAGCGACTCACTTTTCTAATCTGACGCAAGGATGTAGCTTGCATTTTTTCTTAACGATTTGTATCTTTACTATTTGTGTATTTATTGAAAAGATTAAATAATCTTTAGTTATTATGAAAGTTATTTTTACTTTAAGTTAGGACATCATTTATAAAATCCTAACAATGGATATAAATATAATATACATTAAATTATTATTGATATATTTATATACATGAGTCATCATGAAAAAGTTTTCAAACTTGATGATATAGATTAAAAGCTTTGAATAAATGTTCTCTTTCCTTTCTTATTACTTGTGTTAAAACAAATCATGGTAATGTGTTTCATATAATCAATATAATTTTGCCCAATGACTAACAGAAGAACATTTTGAACATAAAATTCTACGGAAGAATAATTCTTAAGAATCATTATTTGTACATGAGTATAAATTTTGTTTCGCTCAAAAGTACCCTGTTAAATATACTTAACAAAAATGAATAAAATGTATCTTTCGGAAAAAAAAATAGATATTAATATTTTGAAAATGTTTGCTGATTTTTTTAATAATAAAGATAGAATTTTGTGTGTGTGTGTATCTGTGTCTATTTGGCAGGAAGTACCACACACACTGTTTATACAATCTGTATATCTGAAGATGGGTTATGTGTCTGTATATGTGCAAAAAGCAAGAAGTCCTTAGATTTTTTGATGAGATTTTTTATTTAATTTTTATCAAAATTTAACTTTTTTTTTATTTTTGCAGCGATTTTTCCACATTAGTAAACGGAATTAGGCTTCAATCTTTAGGTCTAATATAGCAAATTTTGTCCTCTTTTCAATAAAGTTTATTCGGAATTCGTACAGCAATATTTTAATTTTTCGCAAATATTTTTAGGATCATTTTAAAGTTTGTTAGCGTTCTGAGGTGATTTTTTGACATTCGCAAAAGGAATTCGATTTCAAAGATTTAGACCACTGGAGTGAAATTTATCCATCGCGATTTTATAATTCTCTGCGAATTTCAATGCGATTGTAAGTATTTTTTCACATTTCGCGGTTTTGTTTTTGACATTCTTGAATGAATTCCGATTACAGTGATTGAGCGCACTATAGTACATTTTTTCTGTGAATTTTGGGCGGTTGTTTTGGTTTTTTTTTTTTTTTTTTTTTTTTTGCGACGATTTTTCACAGTTGTAACTAACTAACGGAGGAAAATTTTGAACTTAAAATTCTACGGATGAATAATTCTGAAGAATCATCTACGAAAAGAATCCAGATTGAAAATTTTAGCCCAGTATAGTAAATGTTGTCGTATTTTTATTAAAGTTTATTCTGAATTCGTACAGCAAATTTTTGTGAATTTTTTTATACATTTATCAGAGTTTTGCCGCATTTTGTGGCGATATTTTTGGTCCGTCTTTAAGTCTAGAAAATATATTAGTTTCCGAGGTTTCTAAATATAAAGAACGTATTTCGCAATTGTGGGTAACTCCGAACATGTTATTGAATATTTTCGTTTGCAGTTTTATTATATTTTCCTAGTTTAATCCTCATTTACCTTTTTCTTTTTATAGTGTGGGCAACATACATGCGACAAAAGCGAAAAATATTAATTTTAATGCTCATGATGTTAATTATCATGTTTGTTGCACATAAAAATGTTTACATAATTGATAGCATCTAATAAACCTATCTTACGAGTAGAAAAAAGCAGATTAATACATTGTACAAACTACTCGAAAACGTTTTTGAAAATTATGAGAAACAAAAAAAAAAACTTTGTATTAAATTATTTTTAAAATCTCAAAAATCTATTGATATCTAAGGTTTCTAAAGAAATTATTTTCGGAATCGTGGGTAACTCAGAAAAGGTTAGATTAAATTTTCGACCGTAGTTACTTTATATTTTTGTAGATTTGTAAACATGTATATTTTTTACTGTGTAAGGTCGATTACAACTTCAATTGCTTGCGTTAGAAACATTTTTACAGTTACACAAACTATACAATTCAAGTATAAGATATGGTAGTTGCTGTACAAGGGGCTGTATTTAATACGCACCCGTTTTTTTCCTTTAAAATGTATTTAGAAATGTATTGTTTTGCATTTAAGAATTTCGTTAAAAGAATTATTTCCTTTACGACCAAAGGTTGCAAAGTTATGATATTTTGCATTTTATAAAATTTCAGTAATTTTTTGCACTAAAAATGGAATTACTTAATTTTAGTGCCAAAAAACTAATTATTCATAAAAATCCAAGTATTAAAACTTGGTAAATTTTGGTCGAAAAAGAATACGATTTTTTAAAACCTGTAGATGCAAGACAAACTTTGTTTAAAAATAACTGATAGGAAATAACTATATAAAAAAATTAATGTCGTATTTTAATATGCAGCCCTTAGAAAAACACGTCATATCTAAAACATACATTTGATTTGTGTACTGTTTGCGATTAGAAGCATGCTTCATTATATTTATCAAGCAGTATACAAAATAACTCCCATTTTGAGTCAGCTGTGGTATACTTTTATAGAAGGTCTGTCAAACCTTTTAGTAAGGAGGGGAGCATCTCAGGGAATTAACTATAGGAAAATAACTATAGGAAATAACTATATAAAAATTTAATTTGATATTTTAATATGCAGCCCTTAGAAAACACATGTCATATCTAAAACATACATTTGATTTGTGTACTGTTTGCGATTAGAAGCATGCTTCATTATATTTATCAAGCAGTGTACAAAATAACACCCATTTTGAGTCAGCTGTGGTATACTTTTATAGGCCTGTCCATTGGACAGGCCTATAAAAGTAAGGAATGGAGCATCTCAGTTGGTGACAAGCCATGAAGGGAGCCATTGTTCACATGAGTGGACAATTTCATCGATATTTATTATCTCACTATAGGAGCGATACACTCACTTCTACATGACATACATACATATGTTGCATAGTCATAGTGCTAAGTATAAGTCCCATACTATGCCGGGGCGTTAAGATTATCATTAAATGTAGCATTATATAAATCTAAGAAGGTCTATCTAAAAAAAAAAAATCAGGGATAAGAGCGAAACATTTTTATGCCTCAAGTAGAAAAATGAACATGCAAATGATTTTAAAGAAAAGACTTTGTTTAATAGATTTTTAGTTTTACCACTAGTGAGAATTAGTGGTTTATTACTAGTGAAAAATTTGGCATTGACTTTCCTGTGCTAAATTAGAAAAATCTGGAATATAGTTCGAACATGCTGCACGTAAAATGTTTTCTAGTTGGGTATCACTCAGCGATGATCAATTCTTGTATTTTGCAATTCTCATCGTAGAGCAAAGCGGTTCACACAGATAAGTCGAGCCAAAGCACCAGTGCAGTTCCAGGGCAACGTTTTGAAGTGAGGTGTACTTTTCCTTATCTACAAAGTTCTAAAATGATTTATCTTTAATATGTGATTTCAAAATTAAGTCAGTTTGAACAGTTATAATTTATAATTCAAGATCTTCCATTTTGTCAATTTTGAAGTTAGAGGAAATTGATTCCGCAATTTTGGTAACGTTGATTTTAACGAAAGGGTTCACTAAAAACAGTGCATGAGCTTCAATATCAGAAAATTGAAAAGAAAATCACCTAATAAATCGTCAAGAAGTGCCTCAAGATTATCTGCAAAATGTCCAAAGTTTCTTCCTTCAGAATTATGCTTCTCAGTCACTGTCATTAAATAGGGAAAATGAGAAAGCGATCCTTGTCTCCTTTTTGAAATCCATAATTCACGTTTGTTCCGAAAAGATTTTACTGAACAAATCATATTTAAAATTTAACGATATTTTCCCTGTAGCTCTAAATTCATATAAGTCAATTTAAGTGTTACATTTGTCAAAAAACGAGATAGAATAACCAGAAATCGTCTTCCAACTCCTCCTGAAAAATATTTCGTGACTCAAGAAAAGTTTTTATGTCAGATAAGAGCATAAAAATCCTTTCTAACATTTTCCTCTTCCGTCTTTTCCTCTTTCATTTCTCTCTTCATCTTACTTCAGTGTATAATAACAAATCTTGTTGGTCGTTTTCTGCATCTTGCAGTATGGCCTTAAACAAACGGTGGCGAGTGGAAGAACTTCTGATGAAATTTATGATTTTTAAGACAATAATCGCAATATGCTTAAATTTGAGTACTTTTCCTCCCAAAGCTTTTTGGTGGATAATGCAATTACAGGCCAGAAATTTGGAAAAAGTTTAATCTCTGTCGCAGAGCACGAGAAAATCCGTCATTGTTTACGACAATCGATCTAGCTCCATCCATTTATATAGATGTTAGTTTGTCCAGAGGAATGCCTATGTGTTTTACAAAAGATTTAAAGGCATCAAAAATATCTTCTCGGTTTGTATGCCCAAGAAGCTGAAGTACTCTCATGATCTCCTTCCTTTACGCAGAAATCAGAAAACACCATATTCGGACAAAGATAGCTAACTGTGCAGTGTCAGATACATATGTGCTTTCGTCCAGTTGCAATGCAAATCGTTCACATTTTCGCAGGTAAGATTGTGCTTGAGATTTAAAATCATGAGAAAGCTTTTGAACTCTTCTGCCTACAATTTGATGTGAAAGTTGGAGCTTTTCGATGGCTGTGATTATTTCAGATTTATTTTTCATTTCAACAAAGAGAGATTCGGCTGCATAAAGCACTGCCTCTTTTATAATTTCCCCATCACTAAAAGCTTTTTTTTTTACTTTGCTAGCAAATGGGCGATTTTAAATGATGGGACAGTGACATTTGTTGATTAAATCATATGTTTGTAGAAATATTTTTGCTAAACAGCCGAATGGAATTTTAACTCTTGCAATTTTTCCCCTATTAATTCTGAATCCAGGGAAAAATCCGTGTCAAAATTTGAATGCATTGTACTAAAAAGACGTTCAATATTACTTTTTATTGGAATGGAAACACTACTTTTGCAAATTAAACACATTGGATTGCTTTTACGTTAGACGAAAAAATATTTACATTTGCACTACTTATTAAAAATGTATGTCCTTTGGCCACTATTTAAAAATAATTCACACGATGAAATAATAAATCGCCGCCTCTAACAGAAAAAGTATCAAACACAAAAATGTCAGCTAATTTCATTTAATTTACAGACTAACCGAAAAACGTATCAGAAAATTTTAATTTTCGTCTTAAAGGATCTTTCTATTGACAACAAATGGGAAAATTAGCTGCACAGAATTTAGCTGCATCGTTTTTTTTTCTAACAATCATTTTGAAGTCACATGTAACCACGCTTTTAAAATGAATACCCTCTGCGCCAGCGACAACACCAGTTACGACGCCAGAAATAGAAGGAAAAAGGGTGGTACAGGCTAGACTGGATAACTTTTAATCTTTTCCAATCTTACTACTATTATTCACTTATATGAATTTTCTTGAATTATACTCGTTACAATGTGTTTATATTTTTATTTCAATTTTTTATTTTTTTACCTAGAACTTTGAAAGAGAAAACACTCCCATTGCAAGTAAGGGAAAAAAATAAAACGAACCAAAAAAAATAAATAAATAAAAGGAAACATTCGAAAGGACGCCATGCGCCGCATTGTACAGCTCTCTTTTATAGTATCAATTCCTCATAACAACATAGTGTTACGAGTCTTCAAACCTCCAAAAGCATTTGTTTTATTAAAATGGTTACAATGTGTTCACCACTATTTTGATTTATTTTTAATCTTTACGTGTTACCATTGATGACTGACAAGTTTTGCGGTGGCTCTGCAAAGTATATGTTCAGTCCTAACTTTTTTTAGGGTTTCGTTCATCTCACGAAACTGCCGCTCCGTTGTCTGTCCGTCACAGAGTCATTCTCAAAAACTACGTAGCTTACAGAGATGAAAATTTGCGTATATATAGCTGAATATAAGCTATGAAGTTCAAAATATTAAAATTTGAAAAAATCCTATTATTTTAATAAATAGAGATAAAAAACCAAAATTCTAACAACCTTTTCCTATGAAATGTAAACATTTTTCATTATAGCGGATGCCAAAAATTAAAAATCCACAATGGAATTCTTTCTACAATAATTAATTTTTTATTGAACGATTTCCACGTGAAAAATGAAAATGAAATAAAGAGTTTCACCAATTGAAAAAAAGATAAATATGAAATAAAACTGATTGACGTCATAGTGGTAATAAAACGGAAAAATTCTAAGATTTCTCAATAATACAAGGCGTATGAGTATGTGTATGTACACAAAGCAGATTAATTTCACTTCATTAGAGAATTAAAAAGGAAATCTGACGTCATATTGGAAGTTTAACGAATTTTTCAAATGTTTGAGAATAATACAAAGAGAGTATCAATATGAGTAATAGAGAAAGTAAATATATGAGTTTTAGAAACATATGGAATCGTGATAAAAATCCGATTATGGAAATATTCGCATATTTTAACATTTTGAAGGTGTACATAATGTTTAATTTTGAATTTATTTTTTTTAAATATCGCATTTAGTCCGCATGACAGATATTATTATGACAGAATATAATAGCGGTCTGGTTTAGATATTCGAAAAACGAAAAAAGAGACCGGTCATTTTTTACATTATAAAAAACGTTTTTTTTTTTTCCTAAATGAAATTTATTTGGATTATTAAAGAAAGGATAAAGTGTTTTGAAAGGAATATTAAACGAAACCCTTTGAGTGATCTTCAATCACACTTACCCACTTGTTCAACTTCATTTATAAAGCTACTTAAAGTATACAATAATAATTTTTAATAATTTAAGAATTTTTTTTAGTTCTAAATCAATAGGAAAATTAGTCATTAAACGTACATAACTTTGACATTATAATATATTTATTAATTTCCACAGTGTGAGAAATAGTTTTAAGTGAACGCTACATAAGATACCTACCGTGCAAAAACAATAAATCTTATATTTTAACACTTATTAACTTATTGAACCATTACTTGCTAAGAAAATAAGCGGAAGAAATTTACTAGTTAAACTGACAATACAATACTTGTTGAACCGTACTATGTGATTTAATTTGCTGTAAGTACATGAGACATCTGAAAATTATACCTCGAATTGTATTTCCTATTGCAGTGTTAATAATGTAATTATTTTTATTTACACTCGACTGTTTATCTGATATCTTTTCGACGATGTTAAAGGCAATATTGACTACCAATTTAATCTTTGCTTAAGCTTTTAATGAATATTGGAAGATGTAAGAACATTTTCAGAATACTTAGTGTTGATTTAAATGTGATAAATATTTAGATATTTATTCATGGATTTAATAGATAGATGTTTAAATATATATTTCACCAAGATATTGTATTTGCACTAATGTTTACTTCGGTGTTATAACGTATTTTATAATTTCACATACTTAATGACAACAACATAGATTGTAGGCAGAGTTATATAAAATTATATATATTAAATGTGAAAATCCTACTTTTTAAAAATAACAGAAATTGGCATTTCGAAGTGTTTCGTAGAAGAAGCTGTAAGATAAATGATTAGTTTTCCGATATTATTTAATATAAATAATCTTAAACTGAAAACAAAAATGAGAAAATTCTCTTGCATATGTAAAATTACTATCTGTTTTTTTTTTTTTTTTTTTTTTTTTTTTTACTCGTCAATTAGAATTTTTGTCCAAAGTATTAAGTTAAAAGTTTGCTAAGAGTTATGTTTAAATAATTATAAGAAGTTGTTGACATTTCTTAGTTCCTTTAAATATAAATAATTTTTAAACTATTATATGTTTATTAATGTTTTTTTATAACTTTATATGAATGATAATGCTTAACACCTTCCGTGAAAAAAGAATCTTATATATTATTGCTGTTGTCAACATTCCTTATTCTATGCATTTACGAAAAGCACAACAATGAATGAGGCATCATTCGAAAGGTTTTTGAATCGACTTCTGGCATAGTCACATATCGTTAAAACAAGTTTTTTGATTAAAAATTGCAGTTAATTAAATATTAAATCAGAATTGTTTTCATAAATGAAATGAAAACTTTTTCTCAAATCAATATTGCCACAAAAATAAAATACCGCCTTAATTCATGCTCACGCTGGCTTACTTTATATTTATGATTAATAAGTCAAATTGAAAATCGAATGTAAGAAAAATACACCATCGATCGATCAAAGCAATAGTATTTCACGTGTAGCCTAAAATGTATGTTTTGTTAAATTAAATCGAATCGTATTTTGTATATATATATTTTTTCCTTTGTCCTGTGTTTTTTCCTGAAGTGGAAGGCGTCATCCTTTAATACAGTTAAAATACGGTTGTTTAATTTTTTAACCTTGCGCGTGCGTTTTGCTATCTTCAATCATTTTTGCTGTAACTTTTATGGAATAAAGGAGATGATATTTTGGCTTGACTAATGTTGTTTTCGGATTTTTTAAATCCATAATTTTTCTTTAAAAGTTTAAACCTGCATCTACAATATATTAGATTTTAGTAAAAAATCCTTGACTTGCGGTGCGAAAGACTCGCAAGGGTCCACTGGTTAATGTTATATTTTAGTTACATATTGCATCGCTAGTTGCTAATAAAATAAACAAAATTAAATTATTTGTTAGTTACTGACATTACAACACTAGTTGAAGCGTGTTCTATGATTATATTTGCTGCAAGTACCAGGCACATCATAGCTGAATATTATATATGAATTTGCGTTTATTATTACAGCTTTAATAACGTAATTAATTTTACTTTATATACTTGTAATTATTTTTGTTTTCGTATACATTTTTCTTTGTGTTTTCACTCATTTCATTTGAACGAATACTCCAGTTCATATATATATATACAGTGGTGGCCAAAATTGTGGGCACCGTTTGGAAAAAAATGTTTTTTGGAAGTTTGATGGCTCACAACACAAAATATTTCTTAGTAACACAAAAAAACTATGTACCACTGGAAAGATAGTTTAATCAGGTATATCATGCAATACAGTTTGTTTATTTATGATTATTTTATCAAAACTAATAGACAAATAATCAGAAAAGGACATTAAAAGCTGTTTAGGTTGATGTGCTTTTATTTTTCTTGAATGTAGCCAACGCATATGAATATTTGGAGTTACAGATTCCAATTTATTTGGTAATGTGTCAATCAAAGCTAGGTAGGGCATTTAAAAAATATATTCCTTATTTTGGTACGTATAGGAGGGATTTTATCACTATTTTTTTATTATTGCTATCAAGTTGCTAAAATTCTTTGCCACCTTTCAATTTTTGAGCTAGTAAAGCATAATAAAATTAACAAAACATCATAACGAATTGATTAGTTACCCAGAAATCAATGTATAACAATATTGTTAAGTGTAGAAAACTATGGTTATGAAGAAATTTGAAGTATAATTTGAAAAAAATTAACAATGTAAAATATTTATCACTATTTTTTATGATTGCTATCAAGTTGCTAAAATTCTTTGCCACCTTTCACTTTTTGAGCTATTAAAGCATAATAAAATTAAGAAAACATCATAAATGGTTGATTAGTTACCCAGAAATCAATGTGTAACAATATTGTTAAGTGTAGAAAACTATGGTTATGAAAAATTTATTAGTATAATTTGAAGATAATTAACAAAGGGATGCCTAAACTAGGCCAAACAAGACTGGTTAAGGCAGGAAAAGGTGCAGCAGTGCAATTGGTTTTAGCAGAGTAAGGTTCCTGTGTTTAGATGAAAGAAAAAATACCAGAGAGTGTGAAAAACGAAATGGCGCACTGAAATGATGAGTTAATCAAAGTACAGTTCTATAGAGACTGCAGTATTTTGATCTAAATGCTAGAATTTCATGAAAAAAAAACTTTTAACACACCAGATAACATGACCCTACTATTTCTCTATTGTAACCATGACTTTTAGCTCAGTTTAATATTTTAAACCTTTATTTGGATTTTTTTCATGAAATTCTAGCCATTTAGACCAAAATACTGCAATCTCTACAGAACATGTACTTTGATTAACTCCACTTCTCAGTGCGTCATTTCATTTTGCTCACTCTCAGGTACTTTCTTCTGTCATCTATACACAGGAACCTTACTCTAGCACCACCAATTGTATTCCTGCACCTTTTCTTGCCTTAACCAGTCTTGTTTTGCCTAACTTAGACATCCCTTTGTTAATTTACTTCCAATTTTACTTCCAATTTCTTCATAACCACAGCTTTATACACTAAACAATATTGTTATACATTGACTTCTGGGTAACTAACCAACTCTTTATGACGTTTTCTTAATTTTAATATGCTTTACTAGCTCAAAAGTGGAAAGGTGGTAAAGAACTTTAGCAACTTGATAGCAATCATAAAAAATAGTGATAAAAGTTCTCCTATAAGTACCAAAATATAGCATATTGTTTTTCTTGAAATCTTACCCTAGATTTGATTAGCACATTACCAAATAAAATGGAATCTGTCTGTCACTCCATTTGCATTGGCTATATTAGAGAAAAAGTACTTTACACATAAACTTAAACAGCCTTTAATGCCCTTTTCTGATTATTTGTATATAGCGTTTGATAAAATAATTATAAATGAACAAACTGTATTGCATGATATTCCTGATTGTTTAAATTATCTTTTCAGTAGTATACAGCTTTTATAGCTAAAAAATATTTCGTGTTATGATCCATCAAACTTCAAAAAAGCATTTTCACGATTTTGTCCACCACGCCAAATGAAAGAATATGGCCAAGTTAGAGACTTTTCTCCAAATTTTGGTGAGATTTTGAGAAAAAATTCGCTTTCAGAATCTAAAGAAATTTTCTAGATATTCCCAATAGAATACGAGATACATGATTCAACTCACCTGATTCCACAGAACGTTCTCGAAAACGGAATTCAACTAATACATGGAACTTTTTTGCTGTTAATCCCATACCGATATAAGGAAGTGCTTCGGTCAAATCCTAAAATCTGCGTAGTTGAACACAAGCTAATTTTAACCGAGATTTGCTCTTTCTTGCCCGCTGGCATATCATAAAAAATTTGATATAATTAAGTATTCGTATACAGTTTTTGACTGAAATTGGAAGAAGACAATATATTCTATTTTTACATCTTCCCCAAAGTTTAGGTATGATTTTTGTTTAAAACCATTTACTAAACCCTATACAGTGTTATTCTTCACATAAATAGCAGTACTTCTTCACCCTATTAGATACAATGAAATATAAAATTTTAAATGACACTATTCCATGATACTATCTACGAAACCGACTACTTATAATTCAGTTTAAAATTACTATAATGTATATGAATTATCTAAATTTATTCAGAAACCGTGCAGTAAGATGAAACAAATGTTCAATATTCTGTAGATAAATGTCATCCTTTCTTCAGGCTAAAAGCTTTTATGTGCCAACACGTTTAGTGCATTAAATTTCTTAAAGGTATTTCATTTTAAATAACAGTTTATCGACAGCAGCCATTTGTTGACAGAATTTTCAGCTGGAAATCATTTTACTGAACGATTTCTCCTTTATATTATTGTATTTTTTCTCATGTTCAAATTTTTATTTTAACGTTTAAAAAAGCATTTATTTTCTACAGTTATTTTAAAATAATGAAATGGCCATAATGTATGTGTCAAAAATGTGTAATTAATTACTGTAAAAATCGACAGTTTTTGCATTTATTTCGCTAAAAATATTAACATATTTATTAATATTATCAATTTTGAGACACAATGATGGCTAAAGAATTTTTTTTCATTTTTTTTTTAATCAATTAACTGGAGGCAATGCATCGAAAAATACAAATATATATATATATATATATATATATACAGTAACCATATTTCAAAACTATGTAATTTTTTGATTTGCATACACAAGTGTGAAATTAATTAAAACGAATTAATGTGAGAGGAAAATTTACTACGTAACTATATTATCAGAAAATTTCCTATGCATTATCCGTATATTAAAACCATTTGTAATTCCATTTTGAATAATTCTAAAGCTATCCATTGCACAAAAGGGACGCTCAAACGCATGCACAGATACGGATACATAGTTATTACGAGTTGTAAAAGGACAAGAGAAAGTTAAATCTGGAACCTCATTGTGAAATTCTGTCAACCATGTAGTTGCTGTTTCTAATGTCCCTAGCAGAGGAATACGTCAGACTAGGTACCTGAAGCGCAAGGCAGGGTAAGGGGTTGCAGCTTGCCTTTTAACATGCAACAAAATGGCGAAAACCATAACGTTCCACTTTTGATTAGGAAGTTAGTTGTTATCACCACAGATTTCACATGACCTCAACTGAGAATGTGACAATTTGGTTTTTAATGGGGACCAGTTGCCTATAGCGTAATTAGCTTCTGATATCTCTAAATATTACACAACATATGCTCTAGGAAAGTATCATATATAATGCAATGGAAGAATTTTTAAAAGGAAAATTAATAAACAGGTTTCATGTACAAAAGAAGCGTCTAAACAAAAATTTTAAGGGTTCACTTTCAGCATAAGTGTTTCAATGCTTGAAAAGAGCATTTCATTATTGAAATAGTGTAAAGTGTACATCGGGACTCCGCATAAAATTGAAATGTGTAACTCCATTTTATATCTAGAAAACTGAAAATACAGGGTGACAATTATTGAACTATATGAAATTAAACCGTCATAACTTCTGAACGTTTCGCGTGATGAAGTTCAAACTTCGTGGTTGGCCACAGGGCATGATGGGATTTTGTATGCGGTTGCGCACGCAACTTGTTGTTATCGGCCATTTGCAAGTGCAGCACGGTACAGCGTGCCTGAGCGTATATCGCTTGTGAAGGCCTACTATGCGAGATATAACAGCCCGATTGCGGCTCAAAGGCAGTTTGCGACCGAGTACAAGCTAAAGACAACCAAGTGTGCGAACAATCAAGAATTTGATTCGCAAGTTTGAGAGAACTGGTAATGTTTGTGACGACATTGTTGGCAATGTCAGTTTGACCCCATCGAACCAAGAAAGTGTTTGATGTCCTGGAGGATGACTTTGGGGAACGCATTTTAGCTCTGGGGTACCCAGAGGTCACTGGAATAGGACACGCTTAGCCGCCATATTCTCCGGATCTGAACACATGTGACACATTTTTGTGGGGCTAAATTATAGACAATGCGTACAGAAATAACAGCAAAACCATTTCTGAGCTGAAAACCACCATTCAGGAGTCATCGATAGCATCCATGTTCCGACACTTCGGCGGGTCATGCAGAATTTTGCTATTCGTCTGCGCCACATCATAGTCAATGATGGCAGCCGTATCGAACATGTCATAACCTAAATCCGAATATCTATAGTGATGTTTACATGTTGAATAAAATTTGTGCACTCAGTAGTTTTTAAATAATTTAAGTTTTATTTCATATAGTTCAATAATTGTCACCCTCTATATTGACTAATGGATTATTTGTTAGTTTGGTAAGCTAACAAAATATATTTCAATTAATATCTCTGTAGTTTAATGTATTAAAAGTTAAAATGAAAAATGAAAAACAAAACTGCACTTGGTTTAAAGTTTCACTTTCATAAACTCAAAACATATTCTATATATTCCTCGAAGAAGCACATGAAATTTACTTGAAAACATTCTCCATATTTGACTTTATATTTGAAAGCAGACTAAAGAAATGTTTTCTCAATGACTATGTGTAAGCCGAAATGGAATTTCTTATTACTATACTTGAACAAAATTAGGGTTTTTCTAGAAAGTAAATTCTTTAAAATGGCCTTACATTTTATAATGAAAGTTTAGATTTATGTCTCAATTTTGAAGTGACGTTTTCAAAAAGAACGTTTTGTTTAGTCTTTCATTCGTAAATATATTTATATATTTAAAAACAGAGATATAAATCTGGGAAATATTTTTACTACATTGTACTATCACAGACTTTTAATTTTACTTACCCATCATACGTAGTATAGGGTAAGTCTTGTAATCGTTTTGAAAATCGAAAATTTTTTTTTGACGGATTTACACGTTTCAGACACTGGAGATTCCGAAAAACATATTTTTAGAATTTTTTTTTTTTTTTCCGTCCGTCTGTGTGTCTGTTTGTGTGTCTGTGTGTCTGTAAATGCTCTATCTCCCGAAAAAATTGAGATAGAGACTTGCAATTTGGTATGTACTTAGGATGTAATAATGGGAAGAAGCCTATTTCATTTCAATAACCTCGATTAACCGGAACTATTTTTTTCGGACTCTCGAAATATTCGTTCTGATAAAAGGTATATAAAAATTTTCGAAATTGTTTATTTTAAGAAATGAATATAAAAGACAATAAAAAAAACATAAATTTTACATAAAGCATGAAGTCGATCGGATAATTAGTTGCGGAGATATTTGGAATCCTATTTTCTACACTCTTCGATTTTTCATGACCCTGTATTTCATCCAAATTTCACTTTAAAGATATATTTTAATTTTAAATTTTACGCTTAATCAGATGCAATAAACCGCTAGTTAATAGGATTATTATTTTTGGAGTTATAAGGAAAAACCTCTTTCAAGCAATTCAGTAATCGAGCCTTTAAAGTTTATGACGTCATCAAGCCACGATTTTATTTGAATTGCAATGCATTTTATAAGTAGTTTACACATTTTTATTTTAATATTTTACATTATGCATATCCATGATGGGTAAGTATTACGGTGGCCCCCAACGACTAGTTTATTTCTTTTATAGAATATTATTTGTTAGTATGAAAATAGTATATAATTAAAATGATGTATAATTTAAAATGAATACAAAACAATATTTGGAATTTATTTTTATTTGTATTAATTTGATATTTTAAAATATCCACACTCGTTAAAAATAAAGTAATTTCCTGTGAAACGTATCTATTTTCGAAAAAATAAAATAAAATATAAATACATGTAAACATAATAATAACATAATACATTATAAAATAACACTCTAAATATGCATAACTATGATAAATTCTTTTTTAATTAAAACATCTACTTAATAGGCATTATTTTGTTCAGATAGTAGAATTAAAACTTAAAAATATTTAAATTTTGAATTTTGTTAAGCAGTGTTTATAAGTGAATCATAAAATTCATATTGCTCAAAAGCGGTACGTAAGTTAAAATAAAAAATATATATTAATAGCCATTTAACAAATTAAGATAAATTGATGTAAAAAAGCTATCTTCAGGCAGGCCACGGAGCTCCATAATAGAACGCAGATTTTACTTCTTATTAAGTTACTCTGAATTCATTGTTATAACTATGAATATGATTCCAACGAAAGCTCAGCACAACACAGCTTCTTTTCCATAGAGTATCATGCTGGAGATACACTAGTACCTAAAATAAAACCAACAAACACAAATGCTGATTTTGTTAATTGTCAGTATCCAAAAGAATTTAATATTATTTGTTATCTGGTGTAAAATTATCTGGTGTTGCAAATAGGTATTATTCTTACAACACAACGATTCGATGTGATGTCATTTTCATGTCACAAATGGTCACAAGTGTCACAGTCATTACAAGGAAGTAAAAGTGATCGTTTCATTCGTCTGATTGCTACTCAGAAAAACCATCAGTTGGCTTATTTAACCCAATTTCTGCCAAAGGTGCGTATACGCACAATTTCAATAAATATATTTGTATTAACTCTGTGTCGTACATTTTTCCCTAATTTTATTTTTCTGCTAATTTTAAGAGTTCTGAAGACATCTATAAAATATTAGTAATTCAATTAAAGTAATCACTTTCTGTTGAGAAATTTTCAAAATACGCTGGTTTTTTACTTGAAACGGTTATTGACAAATTCGACTTTTTGAAAATGTATAATTATTCCACTTGAGATTAATCATATGTTTTTATAATGGAGTAAAGTTGCAAGTTCTGTAATTAAAATAAAAATAAAACAAATGCCAAAAGAAAACTTAAAATTTTTTATTTAAATTTAATGGTAAATTAATAATGGTAACGTCAAATTAAATAAAATATTATTTTTCCTGCACGAAACTTTTTTGGTGTCTTAATGAATGAAATTTAAGCAAATTTCAATTCAAATAATATCACATTTTATAAAATTTCTATGCTTGGCCTAAAATGGGTTAATAAGAAGTCACTGTGACGAGTCTCCAAACGTTACAATGAAGTCACTTTGTAAATCTCATGGAATCGCCATTTGGAGAATAATATAAGATTGACAATCATTTCACCTAGTTACATAAATTATTTCTAAAATAATTATATAAATCCTAAAATTATTTTTATGGCCATAAGTTTGCAGAAGAGATTTCAAGATTACAAATAAAAAATTCAGAAAATAGATTTTTGTAAATTTTATATTTAAATAATTAAAAATTAAATGTTTATGGTTTTCACGCTTACATATTATAAATGTGACAGTTTGTAAGATATAGCTTGTTATTTAAAAAATATAACTTAATTAATTAAAAAAAAACTTTCAAGTCAGTCAGTAAAATTTAGATTATAATGTTCATATAGTCTGTAAGCTTTCGTGCAGCTGATAAAAGAAATACATAAAATTTGCCTAAACCTTTGAAGTCGATTTGAAAGAGCATAAAACAAATGTTTCATCATCGACTCGGTAAAAGCTCGAATGGAATTTCTGATTACAGTACTGGAATAAAATGAAGCTTTTTATGGAAAATAAAGTTCTTTAAAAAATCCTAATTCTATAACGAAAGTTTAAATTTATATGACTTTATAAAACTATTAGATATTAAAAAGATAATTTTAAAAAAATTCAAAAATATCATATATTGATAATTTTATTGCACTATACATTTTATATTTATTTGTTTGGGAAAAGAAAACAATCAGAACTACTTTTTGCGCTATAAAATGTAGATTATCTGTTTAATTTGGTTTTTAAATTAGAATGTTACCAGATAGTGCCCGTCAAACCTTCGTGGTCAACTACTTAAAGGTAAACAGAAAAAAGGATCATGACATCATTAAAAGGTCAGAATTTTTTACAAATAGGTATTAGAAATAGTTAAAAGAAATAAAAATCTCTGCTTTTATAAATGGGCTGGCGGCCAACTGCAAAGTGAATATCTTTACACGGATACAAGCAACAGAAAATTTACGGGTAAATTCAGTTTTCAGATTGAAAAAATTGAAACTCTAAGTTTTCATTCTTTTAAATAAAAAAAAAAGAAATATTTGAGGTTAAACTGAAGTTAACATTTTATTAGTTTTCTCAAATATAAACATTTAACTAAATTACAATAGATGTCTCCTCAGTTTTAAATATATATATTTTTTCTTCCATCTTTGTGTTTTTTTTTGTTTGTTTGTTAATGGAAAATAATGTAGTATATATGACTTATGAATCAATTACAATAAATTAAATACCAAAAATTGTAGATTATTTCAATTTATTTAATCGATAACAGCATGCCAAAGCTTTTAATTAAAATGTTAAATGGGAAATCGTTAATTAAAAAAATAGGTATGTTAAATTTTCCTTAATAGTAATGAAGCCATATTAACTCTTTTTACACGGATGCAGACAATAACAAAGATAGACAAAATTTAGTTTCAAAATCTAAAACAAGTTCGAAAAAACAAGCGTCAATTATAGATTATGAAACATATTTTCCGAAACATCAGAAAACTGTAACGAAACTTTACTGTTAAATAAGGTGAAAGAAGATTGTAAGTAAACAGTTTAGAAAGCATATAACACATTTAAAAATTCAGGTTTCGAAATTACTTTCAATTTATTATTTTATCAAAGTATAGTTCTCTGATACTGTGTAAAAAATGAAATTGTGCATAGAAATTGATTTTTATCATATTATTTTTTATTATAGACAAAAATATGTTTCATATTTATGATCAACATGAAAAAGAAGAAATTGTTTCCTGTCTGAGGAAATGAAGCAATTTTGCTGTTATGAATTGATAGGAAGTTGCTGTTTTATTTTTTTCACTTTAGAAGCTTTAAAACTTTTATAATATAAAATGTATTTTTTAAGTAAATATGTATTAACGTTTTTACCTGTGATATTGTGTCCCTGTGTAAGGAAGTTATATATGAAAATTATTAGATAATTTATATCTGTAGTATACATCAATTAAATGTTTATTTTTTATTCTTCTTATCTATATAGGCATGCATTATATATATATATACTATAGCAATAGTAAATGCTTAAATTTGGATTTAATTTTTTATGATGTATATAACTTAAGTCCATAACAAATCGAAATTGCACATATTTTACGTGTGATATTGTGTCTCTGAATAAATAATGTTAAATATGAAATATACCAGATAATTGACTTTTGTACTATACAGCTATTAAATGTTTCTGATTTTTTAATCTATCATCTATCTAACTTTATATTAATATATATTATATATGTAATACGATATTTTCTAAAGGATGTTCTTCTTATCTATATACGCTGTTATATTTTTCACTTTAGAAGCTTTAAAATTGTTATAATATAAAATATATTTTTAAAGCAAATAAATATTAGCGTTTTTAACAGTGATATTGTGCCCCTGTACACTGTAAAAAAAAAAATCGGTAAGTCTACAAGACTAGTTTTTGTAAAGCTACAGAAATCTGTATGCTTACTAACATTTTATTTGTAACGCGGGAAAAATGTTATCCATCGCTTTGTGAACGTACATGAAATATTCATGTTTCTCATATCAGCCAATTAGAATGCTTTCTGTGGTGACGTAGGGACTATTGACGCAGTCGCAGAAGCGTAAAAGCCCAGGCAGCTTGGCATCAGGCTGGCGAGATCGAGGCGTGAAATTTTCTTGTTTGCTTGCGGCGTGAAGAAATCATGTTTCAGCACGTGTTTGTAATGTCCTAAGTTTTTGAAAGGTAAGTTATTTTCTCTTATTTATTGTATTATTTCTCTTTCAATTTCAATGTTTATAAATTTTTTGTACTAGTATTTGTTATATTTTTTTCAGTTCTGAAAAAATGTTTTCTAAACCAGCCAGAAAGATCTCGATGCCGCTGAAATAAGTAGAAAATTTCAACAGACTCGTCGTTTCGTCTTAATAAACATGTCTGCAATGGAGAAAGAAAAATCCGCGTCTCTTATTTAACCATCGCAGTGTGAAAAGTAGGCTATTTATAGATTTTTTCTTTTATTAAACAATTTTACACGCTAATAATAAAAAAAATGTATACGTGTAGAAATATCATCATCAACATGTTTAAAAAAAAATTAATATGGATTTTTTTCTGCATTAAAAGCTTTAAAATAAATAGTAATTGCTTTTGAGGTAAATATTATGTGTTAGATCTAGCAAATTTGAGTTTTAAAACATTAAAAACTACAAAATTTCTTGTAAAACACAGGCATTGAAAGTTTTTAGCTTTTTCACTGAAATCAGAATTTTTTTAATCTTAATGTCATTTTGTCTCTTTCTGAGACATACAAAATCATGAAAAAAATCATGATCTAAAATAGGGGGGAGGAGGAGGTAAATGGATAAAATTATAATGGTGTACAAATTCTATGCTTTTAAGTTTTCCTTGTAACATTTTCAACATTGTAAATATATGAGTAACAATATAAGCTTAATTTTTTTTTTCTAGTTTTCCCAGTTTCACAAAATATTCTTTGAAATGTAAAATGAAGCGGTGGGGGGGGGGACTAAAGAAAAAAAAGAACTAGATTTTTAAAAAATATATTTCTTTAAAAAGCACTAAACTAAAATACATAATAAATTACCTCTATTTTGTGCTCCTAATGCCTGCACATGCAATCTTTATGACATTATCTCTGATTTTTGTTTTTTTGCTTCAGTTTGAGTATCTATGCTAATACAGTACAGAAATTTTAACACAAGGATGTGCTTGAACTCATAATATAGTATAAATAAAAGAAATTAGCGTGGACAGATATAATACTGGTTTTAACACCTAAATTAATAATACTAGAACTATGTTAGTGAAGAACTGCTAAGTAAATCGACAAAGAAATTGCATATGAAAGTATATAGATATATTTATTTATTTTTGACAGTGTAAAATTTGAAATTGAGTGGTGTTTAAAAGTTAATAAGTTTGATAAAAATGAAATTGTTCGCCCAGGTCATTGCCACTGTTGATATGATGTCAGCGTTACATGTTTTTAGTTTATAATATAGACTCTTAATTTAGAAAATTCGGCAAACTTGTTACTTTTGAATTCCAAATTAAATTTAAAATTAAAATGTTTCTTCTGTTTATTGGGATTTGTTTTCATTCACTTTCTATGTAAAATTAAATTATTTAAATATTTTAATAATTGTTTTGACCGCTTGGTCAAAACATATCTTCATATTTATCAGGATGTTTAAAACTACCTTTTTTACATAGTTGAAACCAATACAACCCTGGTCTGTAAGCTGTTTACATTCTTTTGTGAGTACTTGTTTTTTAAATTATTCAAAATATTTCCAAACGACAAAAAAACAGAAAAAGGAAATTTGTTTTTAATGTAACATTCTCATTTCATATATCATTCAAGATCTCTAAAATTACTTTTTGTTCAGTATTAATAGCTTTAGTTTAAATAATATAATACCACAATCTTAGGCACTTAATTAATAAAATGTATTATGACAGGGTGCACTTACCTGCTAATTCTGTCTATTTATAAATAGTTAAATTAATTTATATGAGTTGAAGTTTTTATAGCAATCAGGGGTCTGTCCAGACTTTTTCCCCTGGGTCCTGTTTTTGTGAAATTGGAAACAACTTTTTATATTCGTGAAAAATCTAATCCTAATTTTGTGAATTTGAAATGATCGTTATATTCAGGTTCTTGTTTATACATTTTTACGGAGATATATGGATGTAAAATACATGTATTTTCTTTATATATGTAAAAGTGACATGTCTGATTTTACTTTTAAATGATTAATTTGGGAAATGTTTGGTTTAAAGATGGAAAAATTTTGTGAAAAGCCTATTTTTAAGACAAAGAATTTTGTGAAGGATCCTGTTTTGAAATGAAAAATTTTGTGAAGGGTTCTTTAAAGGACCCAATTTTTTCCTAAACAGATCCCTGGCAATAGGTATTCAAATATCTGTTTTTATCAGTATTGAAATGTTATATATCATTAAGTATATCACATTTCAAGAGGAGGAGGCGAGGGATGTGAAAGAGAGAGGGTGTTTACACATTTTGTGACATTGAATCAAAAATTGAATTGAAATATATCAACAGAAAGACAGATTTTCATATGTTGAACATACAAATTATATAAAGCTAAATTGGGTAAAAGATGTGTTGCATCAGAATGCTTAATTTCTAATTGTATGATTATCATTTGCGGAATTGTTAGAGAAAGAATTGGACTTAAAAACGTAAACGAATTTTCTTAAGATCTCTGAATTTGGTTTGCGGTAAATTTCAGTGCTTCAAAAGTTTTACAGATATTTTTATGAATTTTTTTTTAGATATATATATATAGATATGCTGTGAACTGAAAGTTAAAATGTATGTTGTATTTTTTTTACACATTTATATATATATTTAAAAGTTACCTGCATTTTGTGCTCCTAATGCCTGCACATGTACATTTTATGACATTATCTCTGATTTTTGCTTTAATGCATTTTGTTGCTGCAATGTTTGCTTCAGTTTGAGTATCTGCTAATATAGTACAGAAAATTTAACACAAGGATGTGCTTGAACTCATAATATAGTATAAATTAAGAAAATTGGTGTGGACAGAAATAATACTGGTTTTGGTTTTAACGCCTAAATTAATAATACTAGAACTAAGTTAATGAAGAACTATTCAGTAAATCATCGACAAAGAAATTGCATATGAAAGTATATATATATATATATATACATACATGTTTTTTGTTTTTTTTTATGTTGTAAAATTTAAAATTGGGATGGATATTAGATAAATAAATTATACTTTAGAACTCATAGACTGTAAATTCTTTATTGAAAGAATAACTAACAGTGTTTTTGCATGATAAAAATTGGTTTTTATGCATATTATTTTTATAAATTTTTATTTTCTATTCATGTTTGCGATTTCAACTAAGTTTTACAATTAGGTCTGAAAGGTATCTCATGAATAAAAATTACCATATTATATGTGAATAAAATACGCATGGAGCATTTTTGCTTTTTGATCAACCAAAGCGCAGCGTTACTGCGAAAGTATCTCGTAAAACGGTGGATATTATTTTAGTAAAAATGTAGGTTTTTTACATATTTATTGTTAAAATTTTATTGTATGCATATATACATATATATTATAAGTAATATTAATTTATTTTATGGTATTTAATGTTCATTAATATTGAAATACTAATGTTTCTGACTTAAAAGTTGATTTTCTCAAAATGAAAATTTTCGAATAACGTCAATTTTCAAAATGTTCTATGCGCCTTCCTAATTTTCAGAGTTCTTCAAAATTTGTTATGTATTTACCTTATGGTACATAAAATGGATATTAGATAAATAAATAGTACTTTAGAACTCATAGGCTGTAAATTCTTTATTGGAAGAATAATTAACAGTATTCAGGGATCTGTTTAGGAAAAAATAGGGTCCTTTAAAGGACTCTTCACAGAATTTTTCATTTCAAAAAAGGACCCTTCACAAAATTATTTTCCCTAAAACAGGACCCTTCACAAAATTGTTTTCCCTCAAACAGGACCCTTCACAAAATTGTTTTCCCTAAAACAGGACCCTTCACAAAATTCTTTGTCTTAAGAATAGATTTTTCACAAAATTTTTCCATCTTTAAACCAAACATTTCACAATTAATTATTTAAAAGTAAAATCTGACCTGTCACTTTTACATGTATAAAGAAAATATATGTATTTTATATCCATATATAGATTCTTAAAAATGCACAAACAAGAACCTGAATATAACGACTATTTCAAATTAACAAAATTATGATTAGATTTTTCACAAATATAAAAAGCTGTTCACAATTTCACAAAAACAGGACCCTGTGAAAAAAGTCTGGACAGACCCCTGGTATTTTTGCACGCTAAAAATTGGTTTTTACACTTATTATTATTTTATTAATTATATTTTCTATTCATTTTTACGATTCCAACTAAGTTTTAATCTTAGATATGAAAGGTATCTCATAAATAAAAATCAGTGTATTATATGTAAAAGAACTGCGCATAGAGCATTTTCAATTAATTATTTCAATAATTAATAATTACCAAAATAATTAATATTTTTCCTTAAAATTTTAGTTATTTTTACATAACTACATTTGCAATCACATATTTAATTTTCAAGCAAATCGGTTTAATTTTTTTTTTTTTTTTAAAGTCTACCTTCGCCTTAAACTGATTTAGTTAAATCAGAATTTTCGATGATGGCTTGAAATCTATTTATTTAAATCGGAATTTTCGATGATAGCTTGAAATCGATTTAGTTAAATCTGTTTTACGATGTTTGCTTTAAATCGATTTAAGCCAATAGATAAATACGATTTCCGGTGTTAATTTTAAATCTATTTAAAACCTATTTGTTCGACTGCAAGAACACCAATCGTTCTACATTTTCAAGAGATAAGGCATTTCTTTTATTAATGTAAATACCTTAGGAAAAGTGTGTTTGCTTCACTGTGTTTTAAAATTTTCATATGTTTAAATAAAATGCATCTTAAATTATGTCAAAGTTCATAAAAAAAGATTGTGTATTTTCTGAAAATTAGCTGATACTGATAATTTTGCATAGTAGTAAGACTCTAAAGACTTTTTTTATTTTTTTTTTATCTAGTTAAAGCAAAATTTTGTCTTTCTGATTCTGCATCCTTCAACTTGATATATTAGACCTGGATACCATGGATAAATCCAATGTAAGTAACTATTTATATTATATAAATTAAATTTTGTCATGGTTTTAAAAATTTTGTGGTTTATTCAGAGTTTTCCCAAGGAAGTTTCAGAAGGGTGCTGCACACTGCCTACCCTTTTATTAAAAAAAAAAAAAAAACCACCCTTCTACCCAGGGCTGGATTTTTATCGGCAGAAAGGGGTTTCTTCTGTGCCATTGGTAGAAAGTCGTTATAACCAGTTTTAACTGGCAAACTCATTTCGTTACATATTCTGAGGCTTTTTAATAGTATTAAATTCCTTAAGTGAATTTTATTCAGGATAAATAACAAATAAAATACAGTAGACTCTCAAAATCCGCAACCCTAAAATCCACACATTGTTTCAGATGTAAACAGTGAAACTTACAGTTAAGATATAGGGGGAAATTCCAAGCTTTTTATTTTTATCATTCTGTACTCATTTTATTATGTAATTCTGGTTAATATTGAACTCATGCTTTTTCATAAAGGAAGTATAAATTTATCTCTGGAAATTTTCAAGATAACACTTATATTAGTGGTGATTGATCTTTTTATCAAATACATTTATGCATTAATCAAGCTTTTCTGTTTATTAAATCTGGCCAAACATCAACTAAAATTTTGTAATTTTATGGTTTTGTAATTTTTATGGTTTATTAATTATTTATGTCACCTTTACATTATTTCACATAATTATTTTAATATTTTACTTTATTGTAAGCATTCATGATAATTTCCAGTGCATTATTACATTCAAATTACTGTTTAAAAAATGTAAACAAAACAGTGACCAGAAATCCGCACAACCTCTGGTCCCAAGCTGTGTGGATTTGAGAGTCTACTGTATTGTGGATAGTTTGTATTAAAAAAAATGAATAATGTAACAGATAAAATTTTTGTTATATTATGGTTGTGTAATTTTATTTATAAATATTAGATTTAGATTAGATTGTATTTATAAATATAAGAGTATTTAAAAATCTCAGTTTTATATTTCCTATAAAAGGTGTATATCGTAACTTATAATTGATTCCTTAATTAAAGCAATATTTCATTTTCCTGAAAATCAGCTTAAATTAAAAATTTGACACCGTTATCTGAAAGATCCTGTGCTTTTACAGGAAAAGTTGAAACACTCTTAGATTGCTTTCTATCGGAATAACAATATATGAAAATTATGTCTACTAACGAATGAAAGTGACATCGTAAATGTGCAGAGCAGAACTTTAGCATCAGCAGAGTTCATAATTAAAAATAGAATCGCTAATGTTGTCTTCATATGAAGGGCGAGTATGACTCGAACACAATAGAAGACTAAAAATTTGCAAACCTAAGCTAATGCTGATTGACTAAAAATGAAAAAAAGTATTTATGTAGCATTAGATCTCGAAAAAAATAAATAAAATAAACGGTCCAATAAAAAAAAATTATCTACTGTCACAAACGAAAATCTATCAAATAATTTATAAAAAATATTTATTGAAAATAATTTATTAAATTTTTCTTCAGTTTTTATGTTTACATGTTTTGTGAAATTCTAGATCATATTTTAACTGCGTGTAGTAAATCAGGTGAAGTTTAATGCAAAAAAGTTATATTTTTCTTACATTAATGAGAAATAAACATGAATATTTTTAAGGGAAAATTCTGATTTTATGGAGTTTTGACTTGCAACTTCTGAAAAGCTCCTTGATTTTCAGTTTGTTACTCACAGCATGAGTGTAAAATATCATTGTTTATCCACAATTGTATTTGTCATCCAAAACAAATTTAAATATGTTTATAATAATTCAATTTTGTTTTCATATTAAAAAATGTCGAACAGTAAAAATTTAAAATATTGCTCAAAATACCTAAATTTTATATAAAGCAGTGTCTCTTGCATAAATTATATCTTATTTTAAGTGTTGCAAGCAATCTGAACATACTATGTTTCTTAAATTTTTACATTTGAAAAATAATCTTCGAAAAAGTCCTTCATTTTATGCAATTTTCATTTTCAATGGTGTCGATCACTCGCATGCATATATGTACTTAGTTTGTGTTATGTAAATACAGTTTGTTTACATGTTTTGTGAAATTCTACATCATATTTTAACTGCGTGTAGTAAATCAGGTGAAGTTTAATGCAAAAAAGTTATATTTTTCTTACATTAATGAGAAATAAACATGAACTTTTTAAGGGAAAATTGAAAAACACATGATTTTTACATGTTTGATTGACGACATTTTTTTTCTGCACCCAACCGATGAAATTAAGGATTCTTATGCAACCGATAGATGAAATTAATGATTTTTACATGTATCATGAACTATTTTCTTGATTCTTATGTGCCCGTTTGACAAATTTTGTTAATCCCCCCCCCCTTTTCCTCCCCAAGAGGCACTTTTCTAAATTTATTGACACTCTTCATGTCATATATCGTTGAGAAGGTCTGTGACAGCTTAATCATATTATGTATCTCCGGTGTCCCCCCCCCTCTTCGCCCCACCAATAGTTACCCGGTTAGGTCGACGAGTGCGGCAGGGGTTAAGTCCACTTCCAGAAATTTAAACAAAGAGTATTTTAAACGTATGCTGAGTTTTAACTCCCGAATTCTCCAAAACTAAGACCAATTTTAAAAAATCCTTTCAAAAAAGTAGTTAGGTGTACGACACCTACAACATACTTTAAAATCATCTGTGCAAAATTGCTATGCACCATCCTTGTTAGTACTTTTATTTTTATGTTATAAAACAATGTCTCAGAAAATTTTATGAATTTATTTTGGAACTCTGCTGTTTCATAAAGTTGGCTGGTATTGTCCTCCCCCCCCCCTCCCCCCCAAAAAAAAGAAACCTGGTTGTGAAGATATATATATATATATATATATATTCGGATTTAAATAGTTCTTGCTCTGTTTTCATTTTATATAGGTAATGATTTAGATAACAAATTTGTTTTTTTATTATTTTTTTTTTATTTTTTTATTTTTTTTTTATTTACTTAGTAATTTTAGTTTTTATATCATAAAATAGTGTCTCATAAAATCTTCTAATTTATTTTGTAAATCTCCTGCTTTTTTTGGTAATAGACGTTGACAGGCATGCAGGAGAAGAGTCAAAATTAATTTTATCAGTTAAAAGGGGTTATTCGGTGAAAATTGCAAATAAATCAAAATATTTCTTTTTTTTTTTCACTCAGTTTGTGTGTTTATTTTTTTATAATATTTAAAATATTTATGTAATATGTGTTTTATCTTTTAACAGGGAATACTTGGTTATATGTAATACAAAAGATCAAAGCCCCTCCCCACAAGAAGCAGATGTGCAAACTAAAGATTCAGAGCATGATTGATACTAATGCAAATTTTTATTGTACATGTTTATATATCTTCAATAATTTTACTAAATATGTATATAAAAATAAATATTGTTTGTAAAAATATGTTTAATAAATGTATATTAAGATTATAATATTATTTTTCTTTTCTTTTTTTTTTATGATATCGCAGTAATAATAACAAATGCAGGGTGTGTACAGCTCTTAAAAAAACTTATTTCTGATGAAGAATTTCTAAAAAAAAATTATTTGCTCATTGTTGCTGTACCTAGTTTATTATAGAAATAACATTCAAGAATTGTTTCCTTCAAATTCTATTATCACTGATATTTGACTGTTTATTTTATGTTTGAACAGATTTTATGAAATCACACTATCCTAGATTTTTGCAGCATCAGAAACCTATATTTTCTGAGTTTGCAAATTTAGGTGAAAACTGAATAAGGACTAGTGAACATTTTGACCAAAATGTTACATAAACATACTTTATTAATGTAAAAAAAGGGCAAGTTTTACAGAGCATCATTCATAATCAAAAGGATTGTTGTTACATTTAGTTGTGAGTATACCTATGTTTTCATATAGCTACAAAACACGTTGAAAAAAAAAATCACCATATTTATTTGCAGAAATCTGCAACTAAATAAAGTGAAGATTATTTTTAAAATATAATGGTTACATAAAAGCATTATTAAAAAATATATATTTTATTTGAGATTGCTGGTAAATAAAATATTAAATCATTTTGTAAGGATAAGCACATTTAATATTATGATTGCCAGTTAGGCAGTTTTTTTTATTTAAAATGCTACTGCGTTTCCAAACAGCAATATTTGCCAGATAAATGATAGTAGAAATAATATATAATAATGACAGATCAAATGCGTCAAATATTGCTATTTGAAAATAGTGGTAGCAATCAGAAAAAAAAAAATCTTTCCCTTCCCATATGATAACATTGCAATTATCCCCTTTTTCTTCCTCACAGAATGAACCCATAAAAGTAATATTGCCTGAAGACACCAGTTTAAAATTTACGGGCAATCGTACTTTTTTAACATATTAAACAGATTTCTAATTTTACGGGGAGTTATACTTTTTAACATATTAAGCTAATTTTATAGGCCATATCCATTTTTTCACAGGGCACATATCACCAGTTGTTTTATTTATAAACTCAGTAAGGATATTTTATTTATATTGCTGTATTAAAATCTTTTTTTTAATTTACCTAAAAATCGTAAAATCAGCTTCTGCTCATTTAGTGCTGTTGTTATAATGCTCATTTAATATCGAATTGAATTTCTACATATTTAAATATCTATAGTAAAACTTAAGTCAATTTTCTTATCCATAACATACAAAGACTTATGGCGATTGCTGTGGTAATATTGAAACACGTTAGGACTTATTGCTTATTTTGAATCTAAGTATTTTGATATATGTGAGGAAAACTCCATTCTAGATATTTAAAACTGAAAAATTCGATTTCATATTAAAAGAATACCATTACCAAAAACTCCAATATACAAAAATATTTACGTAAAATTTTTTCTGTATAATATTGAAAAGCCATTAGTAAACTACTGCAAAAATTTTGTACAGTTACAAATACTTTTTGGTGAGTGTAAATAAAATATTTTCGATACAATACTAAAAAATTATTAGCAAATTTACAATTCTTCTAAAGTGGCAATGAACTTTCTGGCGAGAATACAAAAACTGTTTCAGATACAATAATACAAAATCACTGGTAATTTTTCTGACATTACTTTAATAAAATTACCAAAAACTGTTTTGCTAAAATACATTAATATTATGTAATTATATATGTTATGTTATATTATAATATAACATAATACATTAATATTATGTTATGTACTGTTTTAAGGGGGGGGGGAGATACACTTACAAAAGATTTTTTTGTGCATTTACTAAGAATTGTTTTGTAAATTTGTGAGGGACTTTATAGTACATTTACTACGATTTATTTAGTATTGTACTTAAGAGGGAAGTTCAGGTTGAGCAGCCGGAAAATGACAATAATTTGACCATTACTAAAAGTTCTGTAGTTTCAAAACCAATTAATGAAATACAACAATTTTTTTCTATACTTTCATAAAATACTAATGGTTTTTAAAAAACATTCAAATATATATATATTTAGCAACATTAATTAGTTAAATTTTAATGACAAAATTAATGTTTTAAAAATATATTTTCAGATATGCATTTTGCGCGCAAGATTTTAAAAATTCTACTGCAGATACATATTTAATATTGTATTTATATTTACTTATACTACTATATTTTACACTGAACCTCAATTTAGCCTGAGTTTTGTCATAGAAAATTTTTTATTGAATAAATAAGCACATTTTTTTTTTTTTTTTTTTTTACTAAATTTAATAAATATGATTTTTAAAGCCATTAATTATGCAAATGAATTTGAATGTACTTTTAAATTTAGGTTCAGTGTAAAATGTAGTAGTATAAGTAAATATAAATGCAATATTAAATATATATCTGCAGTAGAATTTTTAAAATCTTGTGCGCAAAATGCATATTTGAAAATTCATATTTAAAAACGTTAATTTTGTCATTAAAATTTAACTAATTAATATTGCTAAATTTATAGATATTTGAATGTTTTTGAAAACCATTAGTATTTTATGAAAGTATAAAAAAAATTCTATTTCATTAATTGGTTTTGAAACTACAGAGCTTTTAGTAATGATCAAATTAATGACATTTTCCGGCTGCTCAACCTGAACTCCACCCTTAAGTACAATACTAAATAAATCGTAGTAAATGTACTGTAAAGTTACTTACAAATTTACAAAACAATTCTTAGTAAATGTACAAAAAAATCTTTTGTAAGTGTACTAAATAATCCTTAGTAAATTTACTAAAAATTCTTTAGGAAACACTTTAAAAAACGTTAGTACGTTTACTAAATAATCCATAGTAAATTTACTAAAAATTCTTTAGGAAACTTCCAGAAAAAACGTTAGTACATTTACTAAATAATCCCTAGTAAATTTACTAAAAATTCTTTAGGAAACTTCCTGAAAAAACGTTAGTACGTTTACTAAATAATCCTTAGTAAATTTACTAAAAATTCTTTAGGAAACTCCTTAAAAAACGTTAGTACGTTTACTAAATAATCCTTAGTAAATTTACTAAAAACTCTTTAGGAAACTCTCTAAAAAATCGTTAGTAAGTTTACTAAATAATCCTTAGTAAATTTACTAAAAATTCTTAAGGAAACTCCCTAAAAAAGCGTTAGTAAGTTTACAAAAAATTCTTTAGTAAACTTTCTAAAAAATCGTTAGTAAGTTTACTGAACATTATTTAGTAACAGTTACTAAAACAACTTTAGTAATTTTACATGATTTTTTTTTGTTACAGTTACATGAAAAGTTCTAGGCATCCCAGTTTCCTAGAAAATTCTTAGTAACCTTACAGATTTTTTTTTTACAGTGTATAAGGAAGTTATATATGAAAAATTCAAGATAATTGGTATCTGTACTATACAGCTATTAAATGTTTTTTTATTCTTATTACCTATATTGACATGCATTATATATATACAATATAGTAATACTAAATGTTTAAATTACGATTTAATTTTTTATAATGTATATAATTGAATTTTATAACAGAAAGAAATTGCATACCTTTACCTGTGATATTGTGTCCCTGAACAAGGAAAGTTATACATGGGAAATGACAGATAATTGACATACGAACTATTCAGCTATTAAATGTTTCTGATTTTTGAATCTATTATCTAGATAATGGTATATTAATATATTTATATATAGGTAATACGCTATTTGGTAAATGATGTTCTTCTTATCTATATAATCATGCATTTTGTATATACTATAGTAATAACAAATGCTTAAATTACCATTTTTTCTTTAAAGATATATATATTTAAAGTCCATAACAAATCGAAATTGCATGCTTTTGTTAGTGATTTCCGTGCTTGATTTTTATAAGGGTTAACTTTGATTGTATTTGGAATACAATCTTATAATTCTTATATACCAACTCTTTCATCATGAGTATTTAGGCATGTTATCCCTTCATTGCTCTTCGATCACAGTAGCTGCAACAGAGATAAGAAGCAGTGTTCGTCTGTCTAAGATAATGCCGTACCCCCATCGTCCCCCTCTCCCCTATCCCCGGAAAAAAAAAATCTTCAACCACCGAAATTACTGTTTTCTTATACGTTTCTGGCGTAATAACGAACGACTTTATATATCCAGTAAAGATTTTTGAGGTATAATTTGGTGCAATAAATATATATTCATTCACAATAGGAGAAGTGAGCTCCAATGCTGCTGCATGTGTTTAGCTCCACCAGAGGTATACTATTGTAATTATGGGGGTACTGTCACCGAAAAGTTGTATAGGGAATAAAGTCCGTAAAATTCTTAAGTCTTTATTTTGGAACGCTGCCTATGTAGATTGCATATTTATTAACGGCGATATAATATCAAACGGAGCACAATTTATCCATAAATTTTTACGGAGAGATGATATGTTAGTCATATGAATTTGCGTCCATGATTTCCAACATAAACACTATTTATTATTTATACGTTTAGCCAAAATTAATCTTCTTAGCATGACTATCATTTTATAATTTTTTTCTTGTCTTCCAAGAGATTTTCTAGCCTTATAATATTACTTAATCGTCAAAATATGTTCATAACGTTGTATGAACAATTTGATATTCGTGTTTTTTATCAATACATAAGTTTTATCACAATGTATAAGTTTTATCGCATTTCCTAAAAACTGCAATTTCACCTAGAACGATTTACGTACGTTGATTGTTTAATTATAAAACAAATTTATTTGAATTTATACTTCAGCAATATACTTCTTCATTTGTTAATAAGTATTTTTGAATTCAATTTCAATTAAAATATTACATTATAGTCATTATTTAAAATTAATTTTACAAGATATGCTAAACATTTGTGAAATATTTTAACTATTATTACTTTTGTTAAACTAAAAAGTATTTATGAAAATGTATTCGTTTACACTAGATGAGAAACGTGAGATTTTAACCGCTGTCAGTGCATTTGGTCAAACTTTCTGCAATCGCCATTTTGAAAAAAAAAAGAATGTATAAAACACAGAGTAATAGCTATATCAAGTTTTGATTAACTATCTTAACGTTTATTTCGTTGAATAAAATACATTGCAAGGGAAAACATCTGGTTTAACTTCATTTACAACAATCATTGTAGTAGATTACAACAAGCAATAGGAAAATTTACATTTTGGAGGGAATTTGAAAAAAAACCACATTAATTTTCATTTTCGCCCCAAATGACTGTAAAACAAATATTACCTTGTAGAAAATGTTTATAATATGTTTCCATCTTGTGCTTATCAGTAAAAATAAATTTAAATCAAATAATGGCTGTAGATTTAAACCTCCGGTATGTTCTAACATCCCGAGATTCCCCCTCTCATTGTATGTAATTATTTTTTTTTCTAATCCGCCTTTATCTCCAGTTATTTTGAACACTATTTAATTCGGGCAAAATGTCAAAAACAAAATCTAAAACTATCATTAATTTTATTTCTGATAGCTTAGGAAAACGTTTTTGATTTCCTAATTAGTTCTATTTGAGCCCTATGGATCTATTGTGCATTAGTCTTCTCAAATACACTTTGACAGCCACGTTGTGCATCAGTGAATTTTATAGTAATATGAGATTACTTAAGAATTTAACTGTTGGTAATTGTTTTAAGATGCATGTTTGAAAAAAAAAAGTGTGACACATACAGTATATATGAACTTTCAGAATGAGTATGTCCAAGAGAATGGTGCAAGTTGTCTCTCCAAGGAAATTTCAGGAAGTAAAAACGCATTTTACAAATGCTAATATTTTCAGAACGGAATACAGACTACTTTCATTCATATGAATATACTACATATGAGAACGACTGGTCATTAAACTGCAATAATTTTAATCGGATTTTTTAATTAATATTATTTTCTCATAAATGAATAATATTCCTAATATAAACAACAACAAGAACAATAAATATGTTGTACATTCACATTAAAAAAGTTTACTGTAATATATTACGTATAATATATGCTTTATTTCAGTTTATATTATGTATTATTAAATAAATATAATACTTCTCTCGCCGCTTCTTCGTACAATATTTTGATTCTGTTTTGAATTTTCTTGTTTTTCATCTTTTTATAGGTGGAGTATAAATCAAGACCTTCCTTATGAAATTTGCCTTTAGCAAAGTTTTTACATATGTGACTGACATGTTCGGCATTCAACAAGAATGACTTAAATTAAATTTATGCTAGTACAAAAATTCTTCATTCTTTAAAGTTCTCAACAAATGTTCCTGTATATATTATTATTTCCAATAGTTCTAAAAATAAGAAGAATCTCAAAGCGTAAGTTTTGTGAATATGGTTGTTAGAATTGTTGAAAATATTTCAAAAATTTATTTTAACTTGAAATATATATTTAACTTGAGGCTAACTGTTATTTTTTATTTCCTTAAATATTACTTTATTGTATAGCTTTATATTCAAATTCTAAAAAAAGTATCCTATTGTGAAAGTTAAAATCCTCAATAATGGTTGCTATTAAAAATAAATTATAAAGAACGAAAGTGAGATTTTATGCATTCTATGTTATATGAGATATAATTGATGTGTACTTTTTAATAATAAATAATTAAAATATCATATAAAAAAACTACTTTCATTTTTTAATCAAAAAATCTGTCTTACAAATATTTTTTTTGATAATTTCACGTAATGAAACATTCAGGTATATTATTTTTTATTAATCTTTAATAAAATGTGTGGAAAAAGATGAATTTTTTAAGCTATTTTGTGCATTTATTTTTTAAATATTCATTCAAAACAGGACTAAAACATTTTTTAATAATTAGAATTTTGAATATATCACAATATTACCACATCGTATAAGTATCAATAAGTATATTTGGAAGATTACAGAAACTCGATAGAGTTTCTCGTCAAGCAGAATAAACAATAATTCAATGAACGACAAAAGAGATACATTCCTGTCATTTCTTGCCATTTTTAAAAAATAATAATATAATCATTCTCCTGGACTTTACTTTCCAAGGGCTGTGTGGTTATTAACAAAAGAAAGCGGAGACTCAATAAAAGAAAAAAGCTGGTGATAAAGATTTTAGGGATCTCTTCCACTCCCCTCTGATCTCTAGAGCACATAAAAAATACAATTTAGCAAAAACGTAATGTATTTTAGGCTTTATGAAGTAGAAGTTTGGCGACCTATTGATACGGCATGCATTTACATTAACTATTGTTGTGTTTTAATAAATATTTTTGTCTTTATCTTCATGTAATTATGATAGCATATCTACACATTTTTTATTAGGACTTGATTTATGTTTCTGCTTTTAGTAATAAAAGAAAAAAAATCGTTTAGAGAGCTTTTACCCCGTTGGTGACGCTTTTGTGTTAAACATATGTTTCACTCTAAATTTAAAATATGGGCTACCTTTCCACAAGAATAGTTTATGATACTAAATAGCAACTATTAGAGCGATGTTATGTCGGTTTAATACTGTTGTAATACGATATTTTACAAAAGTGCTTAAAAGTTTTTCCTTAGCCTATTGTCACTATTATGTAAGCAAGATAATTATTTTCCTTAAATTTTAGTAACATTAACTTTTGTGATAGGGATAGCTACTTTTAAATTTTTCAAATTTAAAGTTTTTTTTTTAATTATAAATAAACAAAATCGGGCCGAAAGAGTAAAAATTATTTTTACGTGGAAAATCTGTAAATAAAGCATTAAACGCTGTAAAGCGATACATGAAATCGGATGTAACCCTAGTAAGCATTTATTGCGGAAATTGCATCAAATGAATTTTAAACATAATCTATTATAACATGTTTACCAATTCATAACTAGTGCATCGTTTACGACTTAAATGTTCATTGTATGATGCATCGACATTTATCTACATTTTATTTGATTGTCTATTTTATCTATTGATTTTTTTTGGTACTTACATAACAAAAATTTGTGAAATTATGCCCGCTATGCTGTAAAACTTTCTTGCCCTATCAAATGACGTGTTAGTGCTTTTACGAAATCTTCTATCGTCAACTGATTCTTAACGCCTACTCTAAATTTTGTTGAAACAAAAAACAAATTTATCTCTTCTTGGAGAATTGTCACTGGCAATTTTTGTCATAATACTCTCTTTTAATAATGTTGTTTCCACTTTCTTTTTTGAAACTCTACTATATTACTATTTGCGTTCTTAGAAACATAAAATTTTTAATTTGCATGAGTTGGCAGTTTCGCATGCGTTTTCCCTTGTACTTGAGCTGAAATGTCATAGTTCAGAATCACCGGTAAATAAAATCAGAACCGCTGGATGTATTGTCTGTTTTTTTTTTTTAATATAATCGGATGCAAACCAGGAATTGAAATCACATAGTTTTTCTATCAACTTCACGATTTCATGTTATCCACCGTCTACAAACTTTTTAGAAGATAGTGAACGCGTAGTAAATACTCATAAATAGCACGAGGCAAGATATTCATAAATTAAATTACAGAGATAAGTGGAGCAGATGGTAAAACTACGAACAGACTTGCGTTCCTCGGAGCTATATTATTTTGTAAAGTAAAAACTCTCCAAATCACATAACTGGCAGAACTCCATTTGCTTAATCACCCACTTTTCATTCTTTCATCACTTTTCCTGGCATGTGCAAATCAAATGTAGTTTGCTCTAGTAAACGTATAAGCAAATGTGCTAAAATTTATTTGTATTTTTTTTTTTTTTTTCAAGGGGATCAGAATAATACATGGATGAATATCTGTAATCGTAAAACGTATCTGAAAACCATTTACCTTTATGTACAGGGTATTAAATTTAGGTATAAAAATTTTACCAGCCAAGGATTTATTTTACCAGATAGCAAGATGCAACATAATGATGAAAATTGTTATGACACACTGTACACGATTGTAAAAATAGTTAATTACTATTACTACAATGCATTTTTATATATTTTCTTGTATAAAATTGAGAAATATCTGCAACAGAGAAAATATTAGTATAGGATAGAACTTAGTACCATGTTTTTGTTTACATCACGGTAATTAGGAATGTTGCAAAATGTAGCTAACTAATGAAGCTTTGGCACACGATCAATAGACTGTATTTTTTTAACGTCTGCCTAAAAATTCACTCCCCCTGTTAGATAATTCACTCGCCAGTTTCGAGCAAAATGATGTATTTCCCCACCTCTGTTTAGGTATCTGCCTTTGTTATCGATAAAATAAATATCTGATTTTTCATAAAGTTTCACATGTGTGTAAAGCTGGAATATTTAGGAAAATTAAAAAATAGATTGAGATATTTGAATTAAAAAAAGAATAATTCGAAAACAAACATTTCCTAGGGGTTAATATGACCCTTATCTTAATTCAAGCGTTAACGCACTCCAGAAAAATACAGGTTTTGATTTCTTCAACAAATACATTTTCCATACGAGCTTTAAAAATTTGTGATATCTCTATATATAGTGAATTTTGTTTAACATATGCTTGTAATTATTTTACATTGTGTCTTTAAAAAGGACGGCTATATTGACATTAAATAGAATTATTTTCATTTAGAGATAGTAACATAAAGAAAATTATTTAAATATAAAGATAAATAATCTTATAGATTTTGAATACTTAATTTTATTTTTAATTTAATTGAGTTTTTTTACGCTACAGTTTTGTTTTCATTTTTTAAATTCTCCGTTGAAATATCTCAATTAATTAAATTTTAGTAATGAATTTTTAGGTTCGGCTTAGTGTAAGGCAGCCTGTATTGTATAATAATTTAAGAAATTGAGACATTATGTCTGTTTGCGATTATCCGTTTTTTACATATGACTGATTTGTGCTTTCATTTTTTCCAGACATTTTAGTATCACCCTGTAGGATTCCATAAACATAAATATCATGTAATGATTATTATGCCCTCATTGTTTAGGGTTTCGTTCATCTCACGAAACCCTAGTACTCCCGCTGCATTGTCTGTACATCACAGAGCCATTCTCAGAAACTATGTAACTTACAGAGTTGAAACTTTGTGTATATATAGATGAATACCAGCTATGAAGCTCAAAATATTAAAATTTGAAAAAAATTGTAATATTTTAATAAATAGAGATAAAAAACAAAATTCTAAAAGCCTTTTCTTATTAAATTGAAACATTTTTCGTTATAACAGTTGCCAAAAACTAAAAATCCACAATGAAATTCTTTCTACAATAATTAATTTTCTATTGAACGATTTCCACATGAAAAATTAAAATGGAATAAAAAGTTTCACCAATTAAAAAAAAAGATTAATATGAAATAAAAATGATTGACGTCATAGGGGTAATAAAACGTAACTTTTCTAGGATTTTTCAGTAATACAAGGAGTATGTGTATGTACACAAAGCAGATTAATATCACGTCATTAGAGAATTAAAAAGAAAATCTGACGTCCTATTGGAAGTTTAACGAATTTTTCAAATGTTTGAGAATAATACAAAGCGAGTATCAATATGATTAATAGAGAATAGTAAATATATGAGTTTGAGAAACATATTGAATCATGATAAAAATCCGATTATGGTAATATTCGCATCTTTTAACATTTTGAAGGTGTGCAACATGTTTAATTTTGAAATTATTTTTTTAATATCGCATTTAGTCCGCATGACAGATATTATTATTACAGAATATAATAAGGTAAAGCTAGGAGAGTCTGTGCACAATTCAAAAGAATAACAATAAAAAAATCTAAATATTATTTTTTTGCTAAACTATCCATGAATAATTTTACTTCATTTGTTTTTTAAGCATTTCCATTGCTATTTTGTTTTTATGTTGTAATTTAATAGAACAGTTGTAATAAACCCAAGAAAGTTATTTTGCGCAATCTGTCCTTAGAGGGTTGGTGTGATTGCGCACATGGGTAGGAGAGATTGTTACTAATTATACTACAATTAAAGTGTTAACAGTAATAATTACACTTAAATGACATTGTATTAATGTTTTTGTGACCAAATATTATTGTATTAGGAGTGAATATTTCAACCTAATGATTAAAGAATCAGAAAAAGGAAATAAATTTAAAAACGATTAAAAATTTTTAATTAAAGAAAAAAAAATTAAAGAATCAGAAAAAGAAAGTCCAGATAAGATTACAAATTAACATTAAGTTACTAGATAACACATTTAACTTAAAATTAGTCCATTTTCATTTTTACTTTCTTTTTATGCAAATTTACCAATAAGCTGCATAATATCTCCTAGCATGGAAATTAATGGGGACAGTGCGCCATCTGTCCTAAGTAGCAGATGAGCAAACTCTTCAATTTCGGTAGGAGAGATTGCGCGGCCTTTTATTTAAACATAGCCGCTACTAAAACGAACCGTTGATGTTCACACTGTTAGTCTAGATTAGTAGCATATGATAAATCGTTTAAGTTTAAAATATTTTGTACCACTGTCATTGTATAGAAATTTTGACGAATAGCTATGAAAATTCAAGCATTTGCTTTGGGAAAACAAAACAAATTAGCAATGCTTTATCTTATGCGCTCAAAACAATCAACGTGCACTTTCAAGTAGACACTCCACTACTGCTGTTGTACAACTACCTGAAGTCGCTGCGCGCTCACTCTACTCCTTCCCCCGAACCTCTATGTGCGCAATCTCTCCCACCGCGCCATCTCTCCTAGCTTCACCTTAGAGGGCTTCGACCGCTATCGGGCTGGTTTAGATATTCGAAAAAACGAAAAAAATAGACCGGTAAATTTTTACTTTATAAAAAACATGACCGTTTTTTTTTCGGTTTTATTAAAAAAAGGATAAAGTGTTTTGAATTGAATATTAAACGAAAGCCTTCGAGCGATCTTCGATCACACTTACCCACTTGTTTATAATTATCCACGAATATTTTTGTCTACATTTTTATTAATAGACATTCCTATTTACAATATATGTTCATGTATAATAATTTTTACAAATGAAAACATTAAAGTCACTCGTACATCACCCAAATATTAAATGGTACAGTCATTTAAAATGATAACGTTCTACCTCATCCCCAAAATACATCAAGAAACGTGACAGGCATTCAAAAGTTACGTCAAAATTGTCATCTTTTCAACTTATTAGTTAAATCATGAAACTACTTTTGAAGTATGTCTTTGCGTGCTTGAATATTTGGAAACACTAGCTGAGATATAAAACATTATTTATTTTCTTTACTGGTAGTTTTAACGGTAAGTGTGCCTGATATTGAAAGAAAACTTTCTTAAATCACGTCATGTTTTTCCTTTGAAGGCAATTATTGTCTGAAAATCTTTTTTTATAAATGTTGCATGCTTTTTTTTACTTTGAAATTTGTTTTATAAAGGTAGTATGTTCTATAATTAAAACAATAATGATAAATACGCAGATTTTTCTTTTTAATCTAGTATTGCAGTATTTTTAACTTTATTACAACTATTACTGTAGCATTTTTTTTTTGTTTTACTCGTGCAGTTTTAAATAAAGGATGAATATTGGGCGCATTTCTATGTGGATATTTTTATTGAATGATATAAATTAAAGAATTTCTTTTAATATGAATTCATCATTATTCATATAATATTTTCCTGAGTATCTTCTTTACTATATAATATCAATTTTATTACATAAAGTATAATAGTCATGAACTTCTGTTTAGTGTAATCCCATTAAAGGAAGAGCTGGAATTTAATGCAAAAATTATCTTACGATGAATTCAACATAAAAATTAAAATGTAATTATCTGTACATTTATTTTAAGATCATAGCGCTTTCAGTATATAGTTACAAATATTATTGAATAATATTATACACAGAATGAACTGTTTTGTGCCACTTATTAAAGATAATTTATTATAATTTCTTTAATTTGGTATGTAGTTATTTTTTTACATTTGGATTTACGTTTGTAAATATCAAGTACATCACATAGAAAGAAACGTACCGTAGAAAATATCTAAACAATGGCTCTAACTTTAATTATATTTCATGCAAGAAAAAAAAAGTATGTAAAAATTTTTATTTCGAAATTATCAATACTCAAAGACAGTTTTATAAAAATGTCTCGTTTTCTGTTTAAAATAAAGCCTTAAAGGTGTTATTCTTCAAAGCTTAGTAGACTGGTGTACAAAATTAAGATAATTTTCAGATTTGGTCACTTTTGCCCAGAACTCCCGGACAGATTTTAAGGAAATTTGGTATGAACATAGGTTGATATAATGCAAATAAAACAATCATTCAACATTAATAATACACGCACATGATTGTGCGTAACAAGCTTCGGAAACAGAAGATTTGAAATAGTGGTTAAAGAATCGAACAACAAAATGGGTTAATAGGGGGCATGGTTCTCTCTTACAGATATACAAGCTTAACCCCGCGATTTCAAACTGGAAATAAGGCAGTTTATGAGTTTCTGTGGCAATGTTTCCCACTTGTTCAGAAACGCTGTTTTCATATCCTGGATAGTTCTCGGTGAGGGGTTGCAGTTGCAATATCCCTCAGCAGACCAACCCATACATGCTCTATAGGGTTGAGTTCTGCAGATCTGGCTGGCTAATCCGTCCGGGGAATATCTTCAGTTTCCAAACAATCGTTGAACAAGTGTCAAAAGCTCCATGCGGCCGGGCGTTTTTGTCCATTAAAATGAAATCAGGGACAACTGCATCTCTGTAAAGATGAACATAGGACTCCAAGATCTCATCTCTGCACCTCACAGCAGTCACAGTCCCTCTTTCAAAGACATGGAGTTCTGTGAAACCGTCCAACATGATGCCTGCCCAGATCATCAAAACCGGCAACCATAATGATCAATTTATCGGACATTGGAGAGAAGGTAGCGCGTCCCTGGTTTTCTCCATATGAATGTACGACGAGAATAAATTGTTACGCTGAATTGGGACTCATCAGTGACGAGGACTATTGCCCATTGATCTCTGCGCCAATCTCTATAATCTTTGCACTATGCAGAATGGACTCTCCTGTTTGCAGAAGAGAGCAAAACACAAATAACAGGTATTCTTGCAAACAGGCCTCTCTTATGAAGCCTTCTGTAAACAGTAATTCTTGAAAATGGGCTTCCTGTGGCAGCATAGAGGTAGCAAGAGAGCTCCGAAGCTGTAGCATACCTGTTACGCCTCGCTGTAATTGACAAATAACGATCTTCATTGGCTGTCGTGAATCTTGGACGACCTTGGCCAGTATTTATCCTGACAATCCTGATATATCCTGAAACTGTTTTCATAAGTAGACACGACGCTGGGCGCTACATCGATCTATCAACAAATCTGTATTTGAGACTGGCCTGTTTCTATGCTTCCCACGAATCGCCACCTCATTCTATCATGTAAACGTTGGTGGATACTCATTATGATTCCAACCGATTGCTGCAAAAAAATCCACTCAGAAATTTGTTGAGGTATGCGAGCGAAAAAAATGCGGATTTTGCCATGCGTGCTTATAAATCCTCTACCTCTACTATCTCCTCTCACACACACGTTTACGCTTAAGTATTCGACACACAATATTTGCAACGTTCTTCCGAAGCAGCGGTTTTTCATTTGAGTTTAGTTCTTTTCATGAAATTCTATAAAATATGCAAATTCTCTTAATTTTGCAAACAAGTGTATTATGATTTTCACTCTGTTTATTTAATTAAAATTATAGCCTAAATCTATTAGAAAGTTTTATAGAATTCATCGTACTGTTGTCTCAGAAGTATCCATTTTTTGTTAAGTTAAAAATATACATAATTAATTTTCCCATTTCATTATTCTTATTTTCAGTATGATCTTTGTTCATTTTCCATTATCTAGATCTTCACTACCACTTCCTTTCTATTGTAATATTTATAGTTTGGATACATCTTCATATTGCATGTAATTGTCATCTAACATTAATTGAAGAATCATTTACAATAAAAGCATTATTGAACAAAGAAGATCCTTTCCTGAAGTGGATATTTTATGGAGTACTTTTGTTTAAATTAATGAAGTTTTCGAAATAAAGTCTGATTTTCTTAGGTACACGCATGGTATTTCTACTAATTAAATATTAAGCCAATTATTGCAAGTTCATTTCCTTAAAATTTCAATATCAGAACAATGGAACAATAGAAATGCAAAAATATAGAAATACTTGAATTTTTATATGAAAAAAATTAAGCATTATCATTGAAAACGATTTGAGATTGTGTGATATTATACTCTGACACAAATAATAGTGGTTTTGATGAAACATTTTTCAGAACAAAAGAATTATCAGTTGAAAGAGCACTTGAAGAATAATAGTTAAATGCTTTAAAATTGTATATTATGGTAGATAAGCATAGTCATTTTAGAGTCATTGTATGAAAATAGTAAAATTATTAAACACACACATAAACAGGGGAAAAAGGAGAAAATAACATATTTTATGATTGATTACTTCTTGAAGCCAGTTTTTCTCAAAGAATGCTGTGTAATTTTGCGAGCATACATTTGCACTTATACTATTATCAAAGTAATATTTGAAACATATAAATAATTTGTCCCATTTGTATTAATATTAATTATAAATAATAATAACATTAATGATAAATTAATATCCCATTTGTATAATAAATACTTTCTATAGAAATTAAAATCATTCTGTTTTACTCCAACGGTGGAGTAAAATCATATGGAAATGTTAAAAATCAACCATTATTTCACAGTAACAGCTTTATTCGACGTAGGATATCTAGTTATACCCCAAGAGAATGAAGATCAGAAACCAAAAGGTACAAATGAGCATATAAATGCTAGCAAGATTTCACTCTTGTATTTAAATCAAGACAAACACGAGGTTTTTTTTTAAAACTTCACGCATTACATTCTGCGTTTAAAATGAGTAGAACATGAGGTGCAAAAACTTAAACATTCATAACTGCTAAACTATAAGAAAGAATAACTTCCCGTTTGGTATCCAAAACTAAAATTTACCTAAAAAAAAACAAAAATATAGTTCTGTAAGTATAGTGTGATAAGTTGTAATTGTGTATTCATTCGTGCTGAAAATTTCAGTGTTTGGTACAATTCAGTTTAAATTATGTAATATTAAATAAATGTATACTACATTCGATGTTTCATCATACAATATATTAATTCTTTTTTGATATTTCTTGTTTTTCCTCTTTTTATAGGTGAAGTAAATTTCAAGACCTTACGTATGAAGTTTACATTTGAATGAAGACAACCCTCGAAATCTCTATTTTGATTTTCAACATAGATTGGAAGAATACAAAACTTACAATCAAATTCTTATTTTAAGTTTTTTCTGCGAGTTCCAAAATTGGAGTAATGTCTATATTTTGGATTTTTTAGAGGTACTGTGCATGAACATATGAATAAATTTAAATTTTTGTGCATGAAAAAAGACATTAACTGAAAGCTAAACACTAATGAATAATTTAGAACAAAATCTAATATAACACCAGTTTATTTATTTTTTTTGTCTGGCAACACAGTAATAATCAATTTTTTTTAATACTAAACGCTCTTATTAGCAAATATAACAAGAATTAACAAAATAAACAATCAAACACTCACTACAGCACTGCAAAAAAAATTGTTGATTTTACAGTATAATACTGCCACTCCAGCTGCCAGTATTATGTCGTAAAATTAACAGTAATACGCTGTGCGGCAGCGTATCACTGTTTATTTTACTGTTTATTACTATTAATTCTATGGTATAATACTGGCAGCTGGGGCGCCATTAATATACTGTAAAATAAACATTTATTTTTCGCAGTGTGTATAAAAAACAAGTCTCTCTTTAATCAGATTGATCGTTCAAGAGCCGCTTGAATATGCATTGCAATATTGATTACATCATAAACAATGTCACATAAAATATTTCAAAAACATTAGAATAACCATCAGAATTTGTCTCCTAAAATGTGTTTGTTTAATATTATCCTGTAATATTAAGCATCCATGTCAATTTAAAAACAGAGATAAAGAATATACATTTAAAAAATCTTAATACCTTTATAAAATAAATATTATTTACCGAAAACATTAAAAATATGTTTTTTTAGATAAGCTAAAATGTACTTTTAAATGGTTTATTCAAAATATGTTACAGAAATCCCATGGCAGAAATTCTTATATATTATTAAAATAAATACTGTATCACAAATGGCATAGACCGATTGCGTTCTGTTAGTTTATGTAACTGATGATAGTTGGTTTAAAAAAAGATACGTGTAAATCCGTTATCTTGTTCAAATGTTATCGTGGCTAAACCACTGAAAATCAGTGTTTGGAGATAGTTGAGTTTAAAGTTTTGCCTTAGCAAGTATCACCGATCTCCGGGCTCAACGTTCATGCTTCATATGAACGTAGGTTTAGGATTTTACCGATTGGATCAACTGTACAACATTCTTGAATGTTCAAACATTACAATAAAATAATAATAGCAATTTTACTAACATTTTTAAATTAAATCCTTTTCGTCATTTCAAACCTTTCTGGTCACCTTAAAAAAATCTGATACTATCGGAAAGTTTTTCATATTCTATGTCCAAAGCAAATTTTTTCGTTTTTGTTAGTATTTTTAAAAAAATGTTTTTCGAGATTCAACGATCTACTTTTTCCATATATTGTTGGCTAGTCAGAGAAAGTGCCAAGGAACTTCTCTGAAAAAGGGGTGCCAGAGCCTCAAGAGAGGTTGGACTTCTAGAGTTGGTCTCCTAATTTTGAACCAATTCCAGATGAGGGACCTGCACCTGGATTGGAACCCCCAGAGGTAACGCTTATACTAAACTTGGAGGATATTGGAGCCACGAACAGATTTTACGTGCACCATCTCCCATTAACGTACACCGTCCCACAGCAGCGACAGTCGAGAGAGATTGTCACCCACCCAAGCACCGACCTTGATCGATGCTGCTTAGCTTTCGGTGATCATACGGGAGCCGAGCTTAACCGTCTGCGCCACTGTGAGACACTTTTCCATATAAATAATACGTATAAGTTGAAGTGGGGTAAGTGTAAGCACGGAACTAGTGTGCCCTTACTTCTTAGTAAATGATAAAAGGTATTTTAACCAACCAATCAGTTTGGCATGTCTTCAGTGTTTTTTTTTCTTTTTTACAATATTTGAGTGGTAACAATCAAATAAAGTTCCTCTTAATCTTTGTAAAAATACCGTTTTAACCCCCTGATCACCTAGCAAAATGGCAAATTTGTAATGTTGTTTTCTCGGTAGTTTTTTTTAAATGCTTATAAAACCTGAATTTTCAAACTTGAGATAAGAAACTTAATTACGTATATAAGTATAATCCTTGAGAGTATCAATCGTTACTTGAATGCATATTTGTAGCATTATATTAATTTAAACAAACCTTGTATTGCTGTGAAACCTACAGCATAGTGAACGGATATATCAGGTCGCGGCGGTGAGAAGGTTAAAAATAGTTTAAATTTTTCATGTTCAATGGTAGTTCTTTTCTCACATTTTAGCTTTCTGTTGCTCTCAAACATTTCTTGTCTCACCAATGAATTATATATTCGTAGCTAATTTTATAAAATATATATTAGAAATGTGTTCTTTTTTTCTATGGCTTTTTAATATTCTCTTTTATAGCTGTGGTTCCACTTACACCTTCTATATTGCATGTGGGGCAAGTGTAACAAAAGGAACTGAGGAAAACGGTCCCATACTAGTGAGATAGTAATTGGATGTTTTATATATTGAAAAATATTTATCAGAGGCTTTATTAGGCAGGAGAAGAAAGATTGTTCCTAATCCTCATTTCTTTCTCTTTCCATGAATTGCAGTAATATTCACAAAATGACCCTTAGCTGTGGTTCCAATTACCTCTTCAATATTTAATGTGTAGCAAATGTAGCCACAGAAACTGGAATAAATATAACCAAGGGCGTTAGACATGCCCTAATACTTTAAGGTTTTTTTTTTATTTACAAAAAATTGGGTTAATATAACAATATATGTTAGTAAGTGGATGTTTCATAAATTGTAAAATACTTAGCAAAGGCTTCATTAGGCAGAATAGGAGAAATATTGTGCCTCATTTCTTTTACTTCATATGAATCGCAGTAGAAATAGCGAAATGATTCTTGGTAGTATTTAAAAAAAATCAATAAACCCAGCCATGTATTGTTTAAAAAATACAATATTTTAATCCAACTTACAAATATACCATTTAAAAATCGATTTTCATTTCCAATGCAACATTATTTTAATGTTAAAGAGGAAGAGTGCAAATAAGAATTTCAGAAAATCCTTGGGAGATACAATTACAACAATTCTACTTAAAATGTCATTTTCACTAAAGGATCAGATCATGTAAAATGCGGAAGTTAATTTTAAAAATATTTAATTATATATTTCGAAAGATATAATATTTTGGTAAAATTATGCAGCGTAGTCAAATACAAATAATATTAATTCTAAGCAGGATGTGTTTAATCAGTGTTTGTCAAAAGCATTTTAACACTTAAATGGGATTTTTTTTTGTTAAAATGTAATAATATTTAAATAGAAAATCCTCTATTAAGTATTTAAACATTTGGTCGTTCTCAAACCCAATATGTATACTTCAAACAAACAGAAATGGTTTCTGATGCAAGTGTTAGCTTACTTTTGAATACATATTTCCCTCCTTAAATGTTAACATGTTAAATCTGATGCTAATTTTTACAAATATTAAATTTGACAAATTCCTTATTTAATACAACACTTTAAAAAATATGTTTCATAACATTATACTGATAAACAAGCAGGCTATTTCCGCTGCGTTGGTACATTTTACAAATGAATTTCGAATCAAGCGAAATTGTGAATTCGACCATGTATTTTAAAGTAATATGAACATTCACCTGGAAAAACCTACCGCATTGCTGAATTCAAAGCGAATGCCATTGCGCTATTATATTATTTTTATTCGATAATTTATAGTAGATTTTGGTACAGAAATGTGACTGTTATGACCAACAGAAATGAAAATGTTTTTTAATCACCACAGTATTAAAATAGAGTGCATTACAGTTATTGCAGAGATGGACTATTGAACTTAAATAATGTTCGGGTTATTCATTTTTGTTTATTAGTTCCTGATCTCCCGGCCTCTTAGATTGATGCTGTGAGTGGTTCCGGTTGCTTAAATACAATCTCATTCTACATTAATTATATTTCTTAATGTATTTCATTTTCTGGCATGTCTAATGCACTTATCTATCTTTGGATTTCAACAGAGTAAATACAGTAAAAAATGTAATAAGTTATTTGCACACAAAGAACAGTGTTCAACTTTCATATTTAAAAGAAATGCGAATCATAAAAATGGGGATTTTTAAAGCGGAATTATTTTAATAAAATTAAAATAACGTCATTTTTACTGCCTTTTCATTTTATATACCAGTTGCAATCACGCAACCATTAACCAGGAAAGTATCCTCGATAACTGATTCTGTTGGAAAAATAATTCGCTAGTTTGCATCAAATAAATTCATTCTAATCTTTCTAGTCGGATTCACAGCCAAGTTTGAATTTAAACAAATTAGAAGTGGTTGCAACTATATGGTTAAAAATTTACCAGAGATAGATACAAAATGAAGTTAATTACACGTCAAACTACATTCCATTAAATAATGTCAAACTGCTGTTGACAGAATTATAGATCTTTCACCAATAAAACTCTTTGAGAATGATAAATAAAGTTACTTATGCAAAAGTTAATAATAATCTTTTGGTGAATAGTTGAACCGAAGATTTCTCTTATGAGCATAATAACACGGAGAAGTAAATAGGCTTGTTATTTCTTTTATTTTCAAGATTATTTTATTAATACTTATGAACAGGGCCTGACAAATGCGGTCGCCAGGTCGCCACTGGCGACCAACTTTTTTTATATCTGGCGACTAACTTTTTTAATCTGACTTGTTTCATGTATTTATTTATTTTTTACAAAAATTGAACTAAAAAATGAGCACAAACTACATTTTCTCTAAAGCGAAGTTGAAAAGGCATTTTCCATTTCATGCACATAAAACGCCATTCTTTTCCGCTCTAGTCGGCTAGTCATGTGATTAGAATGTGAGGAGAGGGGGTGTTCAATAACAAATAGTTTTATGTGTCTTATAAAAATTGGATACAATGATAAAAAATGCTTACTTTTTTGTATGTTTCAAATCAGATTTTTGTGTTCAGAATTAAAACTTTTAATCTATTACATTCATTTTAAAAGAATAATAACATATAAGTGATTATAAGTAATTCATTCGAAGTAAATCTATAAAACTTAATTAAAATTTCAAGAATAATTCATTTTAATAAAAATATGTATTATTATTTTTAATATTTTTTCCCGGCTTAAAATGCTTGGCGCCTCGCGTCTGTTTGCACCACACGCGTTGGACATTGCCGTCACTCTGTCTTGACGACAAGTGTCTGGTTCAGAGTTGTTTCTCAATAGTATTTTATAATTACATTGTTTGAATTATTATCTGCAGTAAATGGAAATAAAAAATCATTGATTGCACTACAAAAAGTTTTTTTTTTTTTTTTTTTTTTTTTTAAATTCTTATCGTAGATCGTTGGATCAAAATAAACCTCAGCCGGCTGCTGATTTCGATTTAATCCAGCGCGGGAAAATATATTTTTTTCTTTCCTTTTTAGCTACGAAAACAAACGTTTACGTAATAACTCGTAATATTACGCGTTAATAGCCCTCGAGTTTGCAAACATCACAACGTTTAATTAAATTTCTTGTAAGATATCTCATTATAGATGCTGCAAAGTTACAAAATATTAAGAAATAAATTTGAAATTATATTCACACACACACACACAAACAAACAAACAACAACAGAAAAATTAACTTATTTTTAATTTGGCAAAACTATTGCAAATGTCATTAAATGCAAATTTTGAAATAATTAAATCAGAATTATTTGACTTTTTTTATTTTGATAGGCTAAATAGGCATAAAATCGTTTTCCGGCTTCACTATTTTATTGATGCCCTCTCATCCGATATAGATTTTGTAGCACTCAACTATTTGAACATTTGAAGCATACGGCAATCAGCATTTCCCGAACATGTCGGTTAATTCAGAGTTTACAATATTTCCTTTATTATTATTTTTTTCACAAATATATAACTTTGATAAGTTTCCTTAGTTATTATGCACTATTATGAACTATGTAACTAATAATTCTAAACTATGTTTGTTATTATTTTTTCTGACTTAATTCCTAAGCAAACGTTTGTACTTTTTTAAAAATCAATAACGGGGAGGGGGGGAGGGTGTTAATTTTTTTACTGGCGACTAGAATTTATACCTGGCTACCAGATTTTTTCAAATTTGTAAAGCCCTGCTTATGAAGATTGTTTTCAAATTTTGCATTTCACTTGTTTCTCAAAGAATTTGAATAAATCTACACATGTTTATTATGTATAATTATAGTTCTTTATATTTATATCTATAAATTTAGAGTTTTATGCAGTAAACATATTTCAAAGTCACATAATGCCATTTTATATCTATTCGAAATATTTAAAGTGTTTTTTAAATGCAAGATTTTTCTGAAATTCTCTTATATAGTGAAATCGGATTTTTTTTTAATATCAAATCTGGCTGTATTAAATATTTTAAAACAACTTTTTGCAAATCCCGTCTTAAAAAGCTACCATTAAAAATGTCGCACAGGTCTGTATCCGCGGGAGTAAATAACATTACATATATATATGAATTAAATAAAAATATTCATTGCTTTAAAAATCAGTATAATGTGCATTAGTGGCATGACTATTTGTTTATTTGTTTATTTCAGAAAATAATTCGAAAAATATAAAAACAGTAACATTTATTTACACTTAATATACACTTTAAACATTTTGATATATTATCAAGATTGCAAATAGCTTCTAATGAGTCATATTAAAAAAACTATACCTGTTTTCTGCACATAAAAATAGTTTATCTATCATTGTCATTTAAATTTAAATAACCGCAACTGATCTCATTAACAGAAAACTGAAAATGCATATTTTATCTATTGAAGGATGTGATTCTTGAATTTAAAACTTTGAAAATTGATTTACTCTTATCAGCTATATTTTATTTCTTTACAATATTTGATAAAGATTCTCAAAATATTTGCTATATTTTACTAATATATATTATCTACTTCTACTATATATATAAAATGCAAATTCGTATTTTATTCTGAACGCTTATGACTAAAGTTCTACTAAACGGAAATTTATCGGAAATACATTGTCAATTATGTAATTTTTGAAGGAAGGTTTTAATGTATAACACATCGTTCTACGTTGTTCATTTATATAGAGAGAAAGTTCTATAATCTGGTGAACATGATTATGAAAGATTAGCTTTAAAAAAAGTTTTAATGAACAAATTTTGATGAGAAATAAGATAATGTAAAGAAGGAAAAAAAAATTAGAAAACATAAGTGTCAATGTACAATACATACAGACCAGATTTTATCAGAAATTGTGTTACGATACAATTTCTGATGTCGGCTCGGATCTAGAGTCATACACGAATCCGGTTATATACTTCTTGAACATGATTGAATGTCAACTTGAACATGAATGATGGTTGACTGAAACTATATTTTGATTCAACCCGTATTCTTACCCTAACCCAACAACAACAACAACAAAAAATCTATAAGCCCACAACCCAACCGAACCTGATAAATGATTTCGCATAGATTCGGATAACAAGATTTCACCAAATACGGATAAGATCGACGATAAGGATTGGATCGGCAATCATTTTTATTGATGCAACTCGTATTCAAATTAAAACTTTGCATCTGATTGAGAAACCGGTTAACACGAAACTTTCTGACACATTTATGAACAAACTTTTAAACGCATGGCACTTGCATGCCTGATTATTAAAGCTATTTGGAATGAATAGCGTTTTCCATTTTTAGATAAATGTAATACTTAAGATCAATGTCGGTCACGTTTTACCCGTTTCTGACGCTGCGCGTCGGAAATTTGGTTCAAAACATCGACTTTGATAGGGTTTTCTGAAACATCATCTGCCGTTACCAAAAAATGGATAACGCCATTCGATTATATATATGGTAGATGTGCCAGTAATGGACACCCTTAAGGAATTTCTTTAACAATTATTTTTTAATTAATAGTTATAATTGTTGTATTCAACATTTTTTAAATATTATATTACTCTACCAACAATATTTAACCATGCTCATAGTCACATTTCCCAATGTGAATCTAAATTTAATTGTAAATAAGAGAAATAAATCAAAACACCCTAAATTCCAGTAATGGACACCTCACAAAAAGTAATAGATAATTGATATTATGAATGCATTTAAAACTAGAATTTAAAGATAGCATATTAATGAAATAAATAAAGCTAAATTTTTATTGGTTATTTTTTTATAAACCAAAAACATTGAAGGTGTCCCATTACTGGAAGGCGGTCCATTACTGGCACATCTACCCTATTCTGAATAAGAACACCTGCCAATTCCATGTATTTCCGAATAAAAATGAATTCAGAAATATGCCAGATATTAGCTATTTTGTATTTGAGAACAACTTTAAAGAAAATATAAGTACACATTTTCAAATAAGCATTCTGAAAAATTTATATTAGGAATCAATTTAAATAATAGATATACTTATTGTGCGATATTATTAAATAATAAACATTGTATCAAGCAGTAAAACAGTTTTCGTTGTAAATGAAATATAGAACTTAAGATCATAAATGCCAAAAAAAAAATTATATATTTTTTTTCTTTACAAATTATTTTATTTATAGTTTTTGATAGAATACTAAATGCAGAACTTAAATATAAATTTTTACAGTAAAAACATTCGATAACACAGCTGGAAAAATTACCTTAACTAAACAGTTATTTTATTGTTTCATCAATATTTATTATTTTTGTGCATCTAACATTGACATATCTCGACAAATAAATTATTCAATGCATTAAATTGTCACTTTTTTTTTCAAATATACCGGAAAATTATTTCTGGAAACCTACACTAGCAACGAAATTATTAAATTGCAAATTAAATATTAATAGTTTTAAAAATTGCAATGTTTTTAATTATAATGAATAACTATGAAAATTGAACTAAGAAACGCAAAATATTAAATAAATTTCTCATTTTATATAACACTTTACATTTAGAATACATATTCTTAGTAAATACAGTTTTTCCAAACAATCTATTTTAAAAAATATAAAACATTAAAGATAAAATTTAATACAAGTGATTTTTTAAAAGAAAATTTAAACATCTTAACTTTTAAATAATTCACTATTAAATGTACTAGTACTAAACATGCACTATTAACAAAACTGCGAAGACATTAAAAGTTACCTGCTGATCTATAGATAAAGGGGTTATGATGGAATGCTCCTTATCTGCTTCCCTTTCATTGAAAAATTAGAATGTAAATCCAGTACAATAATTTTCAAATTATTCCAGCAGAAGCGATGTGTTCATAGATCTGAGAAATCAAATATCACCCAGGCCTTATGAACGCACCCGGCTAGACACAGTGAGATGTTAAAATGGATGGTTTACTTTAAAATGGAGATTGTTCACTTTAAAACGTTAATTTACTTACACAGTGTAAATCTACAAACTTCAAAGAACCCAACACACGCTAATCCTAGCTTCGAATAAGAAAAAGTCGTCTGCCTTCAATATGCGCGCGCAGTATTGTTTAAACACAACAAAATAACAGCTAGCAGATGTTTCCAACTTTTACCGCAAATGATATAGGAAGAAAATAATTTAAATAAAGACATTTCAAAACCTTTATAATTTATATGGCTGAAAAATGAACTTCTAATGATGCTATAATATTCTTTTTTTATATGAGAGAGTTTTGTATTCTTAGAAATAGGCTATGAAAATTTACATTTTTATATATTTTTTAATCCATTGCATTTGCTTTAGTCGTCAAAAGTAAAGATATATTTTAAATAATAATTGATTTAATCGGCTTTATAAAGTAATTTCGATATAAATTTAAATTGCAATCAAATTTCCTAAGTACAAATTTTTCATTTTTTACACTCTATCGAAAAGAGCAATATATTTAATAGAGGTGCTTACTAAGCACTGGCCAGTTTTGGATAAATTGCTATAGAATGACATATACTTTATAACATGTTTTTAATTCATTTTTGCTCGGAAATGCACGAAATTGGCTCGTGTTTTGTTCAGAAACTATGTTATTGAAAACCCTTTTCCATTTTTTGTTAAAAGCAGAAGATCTTTCAGAAAAAAATGTCAAAGTCGGCGTTTTGATTTGAATATCCGACGTGACAGTGAAAAACTGGTCGTCACGTGACACGAATTGCTTATAACTCGATAAATAACTAAATTTCTATTTAAGGATTTTTACCTTTGTATTATATAGTATATTTTGTTAAATTTCATGAAAATGGTAATGAAAATTGCAAAAAATTATCTGCCTCATATATGTAGACAGATATTTATTTATTATTTTATTTTGGAAATACTCAATATATTTAAATAGTGTGTGACAATATTTTTATTAATGATTTAGGTACATGACATAATTCAAATCTATATTTTATGAGTTTTTTTTTTTCAAATTCACTCTCCGATCACACCGTGAAGTCACAGAGTGTTGGCATTTTGGTCATAGGTTTTACGTGACTTATGTGACTTGCAGTGACGTCATTGCAACGTCACAAAAAATTTTAAAACTGTCAAAAAGTAATTTTCTTTATGTTATAAGATGTTCTAAAGTTTATTTTAAGTTTTCTTTAGATCTCCAAGACGTTCACATTTTGGTCACAGTGTGACGTTACAAAGTGGTGGCATTTTGGTCACAGATGTGACGTGACGTACGTGACTCACATTGACGTCACAATGACGTCACTGTGACTGTGCATGCTGTGCGGGTATTGATGTTAATTAAACGAGGAATTATTTTGATGAGTTTTAATATTGGTCAAAATAGATTCGTAAGAACCAGAAAAAGGGGAATTAGATGATGAGCTTGTAGGAGCATGATTAAAGGCATAGTCCCAGAAGCGAGAACGAGTGAGAGGAATGCTAGACGTGAAAAATGGAGGCTATGGTCATTGAAATTTCTAAAGTTTTTATACGAATGAATAGGAATATTTTCATCAGAATTTAATATTTCTTCAGGATTATTTCCATCTGTAACAAATCTACATATAAAAGCATGTTAATAGTAAATATATATTTTTCTGAAAATGATTATGTCAGTAAATTACTATTATGTCATTTAGTTAACACTTTGTGTTTGCGATGACATGACAAAACACTATAATTTTTTTTTTTAACATATTGAGATATCGAGCATGATTTTTATCCTTATATATTTGTTGCCTAGTTCTGAGGATTAAAAATTAATTATATATTAATATTATAAAAATATATTTTATACATGCTACACAGAGTTATTATGATATCCTGGGACCCATGCGAATAACTACCGTAATTTCCATAGCGGATCGAACTATACTCAGGTAGGCGTAGTTGTAAAGTACAAACACACTGTCAGATTTGTAATGTAACAGATTCTGAACAGCGTTGTTTATTTTCATACACTGGAGATATCGTGGATGATAATTTCTTTGCTTATCATTGGCGCTAATTTTGGATGTGAATACGGTTGCGGAATATTAGCTTTTTGCATTTATTATTTCAGATTTAAAATTAAAATGAATATGTTTAAAGCCAAAAATATGATTGATATAAAAATATTATCATTTATACATCGATTTTAGAAAGTGGTTTCGCACAAACTTAGATATATTTTTGAAACCAGCATTGTATTATTTTTTTAAGCATACGTTAAAGGCATCTTACATGACTATTTCCTTGCTTATAATAGATTAAAACTTATGCTGTGGATATCGTAATTAAATATCAGCTATTTAAATTTACGAATCCAAATTTTAAAATAAAATTATTACGTTTTAATTTAAAATAGGATTAACTTAAATTCTTATCATTTATAGATCTTTCGTAATCGGGGTTACAACGAATTGGCATTTTTTATATCTGGTGGATTGGTGTAAAATTAAATGCATTGTTGTAACGATACTTTTTTTTCATGAGGCAAATAAAAATGTCCTAATCAATTCAATTAAAGCAGCAGCAGCATTAATTACTTTACAGCATTAATTACATTAATATTAAAGGCATTTTACATGACTATTTCCTTGCTTATAATAGATTAAAACTTATGCTGTGGATATCGTAATTAAATATCAGTTATTTATATTTACGAATCCAAATTTTAAAATAAAATTATTACTTTTTAATTTAAAGTAGGATTAACTTAAATTCTTATCATTTATAGATCTTTCGTAATCGGGATTACAACAAATTGCCATTTTTTATATCTGGTGGATTAGTGTAAAATTAAATGCATTGTTGTAACGATACTTTTTTTTTCATGAGGCAAATAAAAATGTCCTAATCAATTCAATTAATGCAGCAGCATCATTAATTACTTTTAAAAAATATAGAGAAATTGTAGAATAACCCTATACAACAAAGTATTATACAAATATCAGGAATGAAATACTCTTAGTAAAATACTCTCGTTGTATTAAAAAAAAAGTAACAGAGGCGATGAATTTTACAGACGAACAGAATATTATCATCAAAGCATGGAATGATCCCTCCTCCCATGTACACGTCAGTGTTAGCTAACTTGCAACCTTGGAACACCACTTTCATAATTGGCTAGGGATTTCCGGACACTGCGAAAATTAGCCGATAAAGCCTGAAATACACTGTCCGAAGGGATTTGGCTATGATTCCTGGTCAGTTCGTGAAATGGTCGGTCATTTCGTGAACTAGAGGAACATTCTAAATTTCAGTGGCCTTCATGGATTTCCCTTAGTTGTATTACATTTTTCGTTGTATTGCGTCATTGTATTTATGCGCCTAATCTATAAGAAAAGCTTTACAATCTGAAGAGCCTATTTTTTAGGGTTTCATTCATCTCACGAAACCCTATTACTCCCGCTCCGTTGTCTGTCCGTCACAGAGCCATTCTCAAAAACTATATAACTTACAGATTTGAAACTTTGTCTATATAGATGAATCCCAGCTGTAAAGAGCTCAAAATATTAAAATTTGAAAAATTCGTATTATTTTAATAAATAGGTGTAAAATTAAATGCATTGTTGTAACAATACTTTTTTTTTCATGAGGCAAATAAAAATGTCCTAATCAATTCAATTAAAGCACATATTGATACTTGCTTTGTGTTATTCTCAAACATTTGAAAAATTCGTTAAACTTCCAATATGACATATTGAGATAAAATTTGGTTTTTATCTCAAAAACCAAAATTCTAACAGCCTTTTCCTATTAAATTTAAACATTTTTCGTTATAGCCGATGCCAAAAATTTAAAATCCACAATGAAATTCTTTCTACAATAATTAATTTTCTACCAGACGATTTCCACGTGAAAAATGAAAATGAAATAAAAAGTTTCACCAATTGAAAAAAAAAAGATAAATATGAAATAAAATTGATTGACGTCATAGTGGTAATAAAACGGAAAATGTCTAAGATTTCTCAATATTACAAGGAGTATGAGTATGTGTATGTGCACAAAGCTGATTAATATCACGTCATTAGAGAATTAAAAAGAAAATCTGACGTCATATTGGAAGTTTAACGAATTTTTCAAATGTTTGTGAATAATACAAAGCAAGTATCAATATGAGTAATAGAGAATAGTAAATATATGAGTTTGAGTAATAGAGAATAGTAAATATATGAGTTTGAGTAATAGAGAATAGTAAATATATGAGTTTGAGTAATAGAGAATAGTAAATATATGAGTTTGAGTAATAGAGAATAGTAAATATATGAGTTTGAGTAATAGAGAATAGTAAATATATGAGTTTGAGTAATAGAGAATAGTAAATATATGAGTTTGAGTAATAGAGAATAGTAAATATATGAGTTTGTTTATTTTTTGAAATTATTTTTTTTAATATTGCATTTAGTCCGTATGACGGATATTATCATGACAGAATATAATAGCGGGCTTCTCCCGCTATCCGGCTGGTTTAGATATTCGAAAAAACGAAAATAGATCGAAAATAGATAATTCGATCGAAAATAGATAATTCGAAAATAGATCGGTAAATTTTTACTTTATAAAAAACATGACTTTTTTTTTGTTGTTGCTAAATGAAATTTATTTGAATTTATTAAAGAAAGGATAAAGTGTTTTGAAAGGAAACCCTTTGAGCGATCTTCGATCACACTTACCCACTTTTTGTGGTTTTCGTATGCTTAAAAGACATTTACAACATCAGTGAAGTCTTTAAACTCACTGATTTACATTGAATTTAATAAATTATATTCTTGCAATGATATTCAATATCTAAATATTTTATAAATTTCAGCACGGATATTTTTATGCGGATTTTGTTTTTCCAGCTTTGAAATAGTCTCATGGAACATCATGATGCATGCAGGGAGTCATCCAACTATAGAAAGATCTGTTGAATAAAGATACTTCGTTCAAGTTTTTGGCCTGATTCTATTTTATTGGAAATACCATCGGGTTCCCGAACCAGCTGTCTGCCACAATGAGATACCTTGTACCTATAGCTTATGATGTTATGCCATGATACTACCACTTTGGTCGCTGCGGCTAGAAGTTTTAGCTTGCTGTGTTCGCATCTTGCCTATGTCGCTTTTAATATCTTATTCAACATGACTCATTTTGGTTTAACCATCAATGGAGCGAACATGGGAATTGCTACATAGCCAAAGCTGTAGAATTGTAAGAATTTAATTTAATGTAACGGAATAATGTGATATATATATATGTTACATAAAAATTTATTTCCTTCGTAGCCTTCAATTTTATTCGCATTAATCTTTTAAATTTAATCTAACTTCTGTCATAGTCAGTATTTCCTTATTTTTTAATAATATTTACTCCTATTTAAAGTCCTTTTAAAAGTAAATATCCGTATATTAATAATTATCTTATTCTAAATCTTAATCTAAAATTTAAGATCATTCGTGACTTTTATCAGTTCCCCAATCTATAAAATTCTGAGACGCGTTCTCATTTCGAATGTTTTTTAAAGCCATTTTCTTTTTATTATTATTATTATTATTGCTCTGAATTTTTCGCGCGCTTGGGATTTTAACTTCTAAATTGGTCCGCACCAAAGTAAGGGGATTCTTTAATGTTTTAGCCTCGCCCTCTAGCCTCATTCGTTGGGCTGGAGCTAGCTTCTCACTCATTGGGTTGAGCGCTCGTGACATAATTCTGTGTATGTTTCCGCGGAGAGATCAAAACTCGCCTGCACCGGTCGGAACGAGAGATTTTTGACGTTTTCGGAAGCTAAACAAATATGTGTCTGGTATTTGTATGACCGTAGAATATTCAACTGGCCCAGTAACATCTTAATTCAATGAAGTGAAGCAACGTTAGCCCGAGGGCTATAAGTTTTAGACCTTTTGGGAATTGTTCTGTGTTCTTCGTCTTCTAATAAAATTATTCGTCTGGAGATTGGCTGGATTTATTAGAAAACTTTGGTGGAATCATTTCATTGCCTTCTACTTCGCCATACTCGCTAAGATCGACTGCAACTTGCTATATCATTGAAGGACTGCCATCTTTTCATCGAATATTATTCATCGTAATATCTCAACCTCGTCAAAATGCTACATATATATATATATATATATATATATATATATATATATATATATATATATATATATATATATATATATATATATATATTGTATTCTAATTGTGACATATAAATTACAGTTGGAATAGAAGGAGCTGTTTTATTTAATGGATTTCAATAAGGTACTGGGTTAACTTATTTTGGGGGATAAAATTAAATTATTATTAGATTTACTAGCGGTAGACATTATTCCAGATAGAATTTTGATTATATATTATTATTATTTCATGTTTAACACTTTTACTATGTTTTTTTAAAAAATATTTTATAGTCGTTAATCTCAACCGTTAATCTGAAGTAGAAATTTACGACTTAATTACTGAGCGCCACAATAAATATTTCTGGGGGCGAAGTGCAAAGGGTCGTGTTATAGTGATCGACGAGTTAATTGTTAATAAACGATAATAATACAGGGAATCGTTACAATAATTGTCATTTTAAAGATTTATGGGGCTTGTATCACACAGGACTACACTATCGTGGCCGACGTATTAGTGATTTATGGGTCATATGCTTAAATTAACCCGTTATTGCTATCATTGTATAGGCACGGAATGTATGATGTACAAGTACAGTGATCGCCAATATTTTTACACTATTTCATTTTGGTTTATTTTATTAGGAGACCCCTATAATTATCACGGACATAGACCAGTCTATCTGGTAAAATATATATTTTTTGGAAAATGGCTAAAAATTGTACAAATGCATATACGATTGAAATGTACATATGTGAGTGTGTAAGAAATATATAAGAATATAAATTACAAAACAACTATTGCCTTTCAGAAGTAGATTAGTTAACAAAATTATGCACATTAAAATTTAACATAATAGCCAATAATTCATAAATGTATACATTGATTTTTTTTATCAATATGTATGAATGTCACTTTAATAAATAAATGTATAATACATTGCTAGAATGCCGCATTTATTCCCATACCCAATACAGTGAGGAATACAAAAATATTCTTCTAGAAAAATATTTTTCTTTTATGATGCCCAAGACAAAACTGTTGACATTTATTTCTATCATAGGGATAATAACAAAAACAGAAATAATGTCATCTATATCCCTTTCTGAAAAATATGTTTTAATAAAATGAAACAAATATGAAATATCAATATTTTATTTTATAAGAGATTTTTGTAAGAATTAATGCTCAAAAACTGCAATAAACAACAAAAAATATATCCTTATGTTTAAACAATTTAATTCATTAAAACCTTTCGAATTTCCTATTAATGTTTTTTTTTATAATTTACAACATCAATAATATTATAATAGATAATGCAAGCGAAGAATTGTCAAATTTAAAAATTTGTTCTGTAGCCATATATTCCGATATTTTGTTTAAAGAATACATTTTAAATTAATATATGCGTTGTTAAAGAACTAAATAGAACATTTACTATTTTAATATGTAAATGTTATGCACATGTAAACTAATTCCGGATAAAGTCACATATCTATAAATATCCAAAAATTCATGTATTTTTAATTGCCTTTGTCGCGAATCCGATTGAATTAAACGTATTCTTGGCTCCTACTAACAGGCGATGTTTGCATAAATGTATCTTTCTAAGCTGTGTGAGAAATATGTTTTTGTTTTTGTAGATGTAAATTTCTAAGCTGTGTGAGCAAGATGTTTTTTGTTTTTGTAACTGTATTTTTCCAAGCTGTGTGAAAAAATGTTGTTGTTGTAGAAATGGTTTTGTAGAATGTTTTGTCGGCACGGAAGTGAGATAATAAAAAGATATTCGTTATGTTTTTTAAAAGGAATGTTTTTCACGTATTAAAGTATTATTTTCTATTGTTTTAAAAATGACGAAAGTATTAAAACGGGTAGTTTTAAGCTATCGAAAGTCGCTATGTATGTATTTGCGACAATTTGGCGCCCGAACAGAAGGACATAGGAAGTAATATTTTTTAAGTGGAAAACTGTTCAAGTATGGATGCGTTAAAAATAAAAAGAACACCCCTTAGAAGCGCATTTACGAAGACTTTAAATGCTTTAAACGAAGCTATTAACCAGTCAAGCCCAGATGTTAATCTAATAGAAGAGCTTTTAGATCAATTAGTAGACAAAGCATCAAGATTACGTTCCACAGATGATGAAATATTAAATTTTATGTTGGCGAATGGGTCTCCAGAAAAAGATTATGTAAAAGAGTTCGAGGCATGCGAGGAATACCATGAAAAATTAATAACAGTGAAGCAAAGTGTAAGACATTTTTTTGTTAAGCCTACCGTCGAACATCAGCCTCTTTTATCTAATTCGATAGAAAACGAAAGAATGGGCTCCCGCACCCTTAGAATACCTGAAATTAGTTTGCAGCCGTTTGATGGGGACTCAAGATCGTGGCTAACATTTTGGAATACCTTCAAGAAAATTCACGAAGACACTGTGTTAGACGATCACTCGAAGTTCGTATATCTGATGCAAGCAATTACTCCGAAATCGAAAGCGTCTCAAATTGTGAAAAGTTATCCTATATCGGCTGAAAATTATGCTAAAGTAATTCAACATCTTAAAGAAAGATTCGGAAGAGAAGACACTCTGATACAAATTTATGTTCGCGATCTGCTGCAGCTGGTATTGTGTAATAATAATACATCGAAAAGAGAGTGTAATTTGTCGTCGTTATATGACAACCTAGAAACCAAACTTAGATCGTTGGAATCTCTTGGGGTCACAGAGGATAAATACGCTAGCATTTTATTCCCGTTGGTGGAATCGTGTTTACCTCATGATGTTCTCCGAATTTGGGAACGGGATCGTGAGAAGTCTGATCAAGGTAAGAGTGAATTAAATTCTATACTTAATTTCTTAAAAAATGAAGTGTTGTCTGAAGAACGTATTTTATTGGCGCGTACTAGTTTTGGTTTTGATAAATCTAAGAATTTTACTAGATTTAAAAATGTTGAATATAATTCTGTGCCAACTGCTACTGATTTATTTGTAAGTGATAAATCTAAGGATAAACATTTAATTAAGAAATATGAGGAAACATGTATATTTTGTGACAAGTGTCACTTATCAGAAAAATGTTTTAAAGCTAATTCGCTTTCTTTTGAAGATAAACGAAGTATAATTTTGAAAAAGGGGGCTTGTTTTGTCTGTCTTAAGAAAAATCATATTTCACGTCACTGTAAATCGAAGATTAAATGTTTAAATTGTGGTAAAAGGCATTTTGCTGTAATGTGTCAAAATGTTTGTAATGAAGAGAGTAATACGGCATTAGAAAGTCGTAAACATGAGTCCGGGAGTAGTGATACTGTTTTGACTACTCAAGGTTCCGACCCATCAGTGTTATTACAAACTTTGCATGTACGTGTAAAGCACGATGGCAAAGAAAAAATTGTACGGGGAGTCATAGATACGGGCTCAGAGCGTTCATATTTATCAGAAGATGTAATTAAGTATTTGAATTATAAAAGTATTGATGAAGTTAAATTAATTCATAAATTATTTGGTGGTGTTGAAACAAGTGAGACAAACCACAACAAATATAGAATTCATTTAAGTAGTATTGATAATAGTTATAAATGTGATATGCATGTTTTAGATGTTCCTGTTATTTGTTCTAATATAAAAAAGGTGCCAAATGGACCTTGGTTAAAAGAATTAAATAAATATGGTATTAAGATTTCGGATGTTGAAAACAATGTATATAAAACCGAAAACGAAATTAAATTGTTATTTGGTTCCGATGTGGCGGGAAAATTACTCACCGGAAATATTAAAGTTTTAAAAAGTGGTCCGGTTGCTGTAAAGACCCATTTGGGGTGGACTCTCATGGGGAAAATTCCAGGCATTAAATCTGAAACAAATGATTCTCTTATGGTTATTTCGTCTCTTTGGAACGAAAGTTCCGTTGCTGACTTATGGAAGCTAGATATTCTTGGTATAACTGATCCGGTTGAATCTAAAACTAAAAATGAAATTCATGAAGAAACTATGCAACATTTTAAAAGAAACATAAGAAGAGATTCAGATGGGAGGTATGAAGTAGCATTGCCTTGGGTACTAGATAATGCCCGCTTACCTAGTAATAGAGAATTGGCCGAAAAACGGCTTGCTGCAACGAAGAAAAGGTTATCAAATTTGAATAAAACTGAAGTTTATAATGAAGTATTTGATACATGGTTAAATGCAGGAATAATTGAAAGGGTGGTCGATAATAAAAAATCCAAAATACATTATTTGCCACTCAGGCCTGTATTTAAAGAATCGAGTGAAACTACTAAAGTAAGGCCGGTTTTTGATGCTTCGGCTCATGTGAAAGGTTTTCCTTCATTAAATGATTGTCTAGATAAAGGATTAAATATGATTGAAATGATTCCGACAATATTGCATCGTTTTCGGAAATTTCCTGTTGGTGCAGTATCTGATATAGAAAAGGCATTCTTACAGATAGGTATTACAGAAAGTGATAGAGACTATCTACGGTTTTTATGGAAGGATAATATAATTTACAGACATAAACGTGTAGTTTTCGGAATCAATTGCAGCCCTTTTTTACTAGCGGCTACTCTGAAACACCATCTGGAAAGTACACCTGACAATTTTGTTTCTACAGCAGAAACTTTGAATGAATCTTTGTATGTAGATAATTGTGTTTGTAGTTTCAACACAACTGAAGAGTTAAACAAGTTCATAATTGAATCGAGAATGTTACTGTCCTCCGCGAAATTCAATTTAAGGGGATGGCTGTCAAATTATCCAATTCAAATTATGTCTGAAACTTCAACAGTTAACATAATACCAGTACTAGGCTTAAACTGGGATCTAGAAAACGATACCCTATCTTGCAAAATCAGCCCTATTGAGGAAGAGCAAATTATTCCTACAAAACGAGCTCTACTTTCATTGGCTCAGAAGGTTTTTGATCCTTTGGGATTTGCCTCACCCGTGACTTTGCTCCCTAAACTTATTCTACAAGAATGCTGGAAGTTGAAATTAAAGTGGGATGAATTAATTCCAGAGAATTTAGCTAAACAATTTTTAAAGTGGGTGCAGGGAATAAAATTAATTTCTGACATCGAACTTGAGCGCTGGATGAATCTAGATAATTTTGAAAATGATGTAAGCCTTCACATATTTTGTGACGGAAGTAAACACGCATATGCTACTTGTATTTTTCTGAGAGTAAAGAAGAAAAATGAAATTTTGGTGAGTTTTATACAAGCACGCGCAAGAGTAGCTCCTCTTAAGAACCTAACTATACCGCGGTTAGAGCTTTTATCATGCTGCATTGGAGCCAGGTTGGGTAGTCGTGTCATTGCTGATTTAAGAATTCCAAATTTGAAGATCTGTTATTGGTGTGATTCAACCACAGCTTTAAGCTGGATAAAGCGAGATGATAGATGGGGAACATTTGTCTTGAATCGTGTAGAAGAAATCAGATCTTTGTCACAGAAAGATCAGTGGCGACATATTTCAGGAAAATTTAATCCGGCTGATCTTCCTTCCAGAGGTTGTTCCATTGAACAGTTCTTGCAGCTAAAATGGTGGGAGGGACCAGCCTGGCTGGCTGAGCCAGAATTTACTTGGCCTCAAAGTGTCGAATCACCAGATGAAGAAGTTATTAATACTGAGAAACGGAAAAGTGTCATTTCAGCATTAAACAAGAACACGAAACCTAATGATTGGTATTATCGACGATTTTCATCATACAAGAAAATAATAAGATTGATTGCATGGATTCTAAGATTCATAAGTAATTCAAGAAAACCGAATTTAAAAGAAGTATCTGATCTTACATGTTTAGAAATAGAACAAGCTGAAAGAAAATTAATGATTTTGATCCAGAAAGACAGCTTTGATGAAAAGAATAATGAGAAAATTCGTAGCCTAAGACCAATCCGTGATGAAGATGGTATCATCAGAGTAAAAACACAAGTCATCTATCGAGAAGATACTGTCAATTTTAAGTACCCAATTCTTTTGCCGTCTGACCATCCTGTAGTCCATCGATTGATCTCCTGGAAACACCAAGAGCTATTACATGCAGGAGTGGCTCTTTTGATGACATCTATACGAGAAGACTACTGGATCCTGAAAGCCAGGAAAACCATTCGAGCAGTAGTTCAGAAATGCGTGCGTTGTAAAATATTTAGTGCACAGAAGACAGAGTCAGAACCTATTGCATTGCCAGCAGAAAGAGTTCAAGATGCGGCAGTATTCCAAATAACTGGAGTAGATTTAGCTGGGCCCTTATATTTGAAAAATGAAAAAAAGGTATGGATTGTGTTGTACACTTGTGCAGTGTACAGGGCCGTACATTTAGAATTAGTGACGTCATTAGCAACAGATACCTTCCTCCAATCTTTTAGGCGCTTTATAGCGAGAAGAGGAAGACCGACGACCGTTTATTCTGATAATGGTAAAAATTTTGTTGGTGCAGATAGAGCTTTTTCAGACATCGATTGGGAACAGATCTCAGCTGCAGCAGCTGTACAAAAGATTCGTTGGAAATTCAATCCGCCTACTGCTGCCTGGTGGGGTGGTTGGTGGGAGAGGTTGATACAAATGGTGAAACGCATCTTGAGGAAAGTACTAGGTAGAGCCTCATTATCCTATGAAGAGCTTATCACAATTCTTTGTGACTGCGAACAAGTTGTAAATGCTAGACCACTCACGTATGTCTCAGAAGATGTGGATGATCTAGCACCTTTAACACCATCAATGTTTCTTCAAGAAATAAGATCTTCAGATGTGATAGATTTTGATGCAATTGACGCACAAGAATTAAACAGAAGAGCAAAGTATAGACAACAAGTTCGAGAACATCTTAGAAGACGATTCCGTATTGAGTATTTAGGGCAGTTACGCCAACAAAATTCCCTGCAAAAGAATGCCAAGCAACTGACCGTTGGTGATGTCCTTCTCGTAGAGTCTGATAAGAAACGTACGTATTGGACTTTAGCTCGTGTGCAAGAACTAATTTCTGGAAAAGATGGTCACCCGAGAGTTGCTCGGGTAAAAACTGAAAATGGTGAACTTTTAAGACCAATACAAAAACTGTATAATCTAGAGATTCCAAAAGAAAACTCTTTAGAACCAATATTACGAACAAGAAGTGGTAGAACAGTTACTGTTCCAAAACGTTTTCAGTCATAAGACTATTTTTTTTTAACACTGAACTTTTCAAACTTTTTTCCTTATTTTTTAGTAGATCTCATTTTTTAGTGTTAATTTGAATTTGTAATAATATGTTTAATTTTTGTTTGAATTTTTGCAGAAATTTGTATAATTTGTCTTTGAAAATTAGGATTAAGAATATCTATACTTTGGCCATGTAATGTAAGTATAATGTTACACATATTTTGTTTTATTTTGAATTTTGTTGTGCATATTGTTGAGTTTTCCTGTTGAAAACTCAAGGTGGGAGATTGTCGCGAATCCAATTGAATTAAACGTATTCTTGGCTCCTACTAACAGGCGATGTTTGCATAAATGTATCTTTCTAAGCTGTGTGAGAAATATGTTTTTGTTTTTGTAGATGTAAATTTCTAAGCTGTGTGAGCAAGATGTTTTTTGTTTTTGTAACTGTATTTTTCCAAGCTGTGTGAAAAAATGTTGTTGTTGTAGAAATGGTTTTGTAGAATGTTTTGTCGGCACGGAAGTGAGATAATAAAAAGATATTCGTTATGTTTTTTAAAAGGAATGTTTTTCACGTATTAAAGTATTATTTTCTATTGTTTTAAAAATGACGAAAGTATTAAAACGGGTAGTTTTAAGCTATCGAAAGTCGCTATGTATGTATTTGCGATAGCCTTTCCATTACTTTTTTAAGACGAAATTTTAGAATTATAAATAACAGCTTTAAGATAGTTCAAAAACTCCACTGAGAGCATATATAAACTAAAAAGGTTTTCTACGCTTCCTAAAATGTAATTTACTTTACACTCAAACCTTAGAAAATTAATAAGATGCCACGTTCATTAAATAAAAGGTTTTGTTTTTGTTTTAAAAAGTGACATTGACTTTGTTTAACATTTTATTTATTTAAACTTTGCTTTAATATAAGGAGTTAAATTTATTATATAGCTAACATCTTTGTTTAAGTAAAGTATCGTGAGAATGTTTGAAAAATGAATAATTAATTTAATTATAAAATTGTGTTACGTTGTTATATTATTAACATATATTGCAATTGATTATTTCTGATATCATTTTAAAGAATTAGAAAATGCTTTATACATGAACTAACGTTATGTATACAAGGTGTCTCATCAAGATCGCCAAAACTCTGCACAACCATATTTCATGCTTGGAATACATAAAAAATATCCAAATAACTTCAATTCATAATTCAAGCAAAGTATAAAATCTTAATTCGTGTATAAAAAATCACTAGGCATAGTTTATTCCAAATTAATTCAATTAATTCTTAACTATTATCTTAAATTTTAAATCATTTATACAGAGTTTTGATACGAAGCCCGTTGAACGATTTGTACGAAAATTAATACAAATGTTTTTACAGTGGCTTGTAACATATTCACTAAATGGGAGCTCAGCCAAAAGAACAGTTTGGGCGCCACCGGGGCTCATTCGCTCTAACACATACATAACGACATCATGTGGAAACACAAAAATTGACTCTGGGAACCATCAAACTTAAACGAAATACCAACATACATGGATACATAGATACGTAATTATGACATCATTGTTCAGGAAACCTGAAAATGTAAAATATATATCAATGTTCCCATAAATAGTGTTTTATCGTGGTTACAACACATACCTTACACTATAAGTGTAAGCAAAGTAAAACAGATTATTGACAGATCTGGGAGCACGGCAGGGCGTCCGCCAAGTTCGCACAGGCCGTAAGCTACCTTTTCCCTGACCATTTCGGCCTACTTTTCACCCCCTTTATAACTGTGTTTTGGGGAGAGCTAGAGAGTTTTCCTTTTTAACACACATTAATATAATCAAACTGAACTAGGTTCCAAGATTTCTTATTTCTGTATTTAATATTTTTCGAAATATGAGATTCCGAAAAAGGGTTTTTTTTGTAACTGACTCACAGGAGATCATCAAATAACTAAAGTTGGTGATCATCAAATAACTAAGGTACTTCTAACAGCCGTAGAATCATAAAATTTGACAAGTAAGCAGGTTTTGTCCCACAATTAACCAGAAAAGTCTGAAAACATAGAATTTCTGCCTTTAAACCCTTCAAATAGGGGGTGCTGATTTGGCTATATACAGTTCATAACACATTCAATTGGCAAATTAAATTAATTGCATTGTTGCAACCATTTGTGTTTTTTTGTACGATAAACATTTAAGTAATAATAGTTGCATAGACAATCATTTCCTCACTCATATTTGACGCCAGAGTTTTTCGCCAAAACCTGATTACAGAAAATTAGCCTGAGTTTGAAGGTGTTACATGGTTTCAAGCAGAATGAATTTTTTATATTCTTTTCCGAAAATGTTGGGAAGGCAAATCTTTTAGTTTATCTGTCCGTTTTTCTATTTTTTACTTCCTTAAAATAAATTTTATTATAAATGTCGGTATTCTAATCGCAATAGCACTCAGTCAATCTCGCAAAATTCCAGTGGGTTGTTAGTTCTTTAAGTGCATTTTAATGATGTTAATAAACTTTATATATATATATATATATATATATACACTGGATTTTATTTGAAATATATATATATATATGCGTATTCATCACATATATAATACATATGCATCATTATGACGTCCACATAAACAGGGTATTTTTGTCGCCAAATTTAGCGATATTTCGTTAAGTGTCGCAAAGCTTAGAGAGAATTTGACGCTAGAGGCTATTTTTCATTGCGAATTTTTAGGGCGAGTAATCATCTATTAATATTATGCGGTTAATTAAATGGCATAACGCACGAATGTTAATAAAGTTTCAATCTTTCGTCACTACACAAGACCTCTGCTCTTGCTATTATATTGTACTGTTATTACACTTACTCTTACTATATTGTTAGTCTTTACTCTCTTAAAAGTTTATTATAGAACTAGCGGCCCTCCCTCGCTTTGCTTCGGGTTAACCTTGAAAACCTTCATCTCTTTGTGTTTTCTGTAGACCTTTTTAATGTGTACAATAATTAGTACATTATTTTGATAAATCTTGTAGGGTTCAGCCTGCGTTTGCAATGTATAAGCGGAAAAAATGAAATTATTTACGACATCACATTAAAAACCTCAAAAATAACAGTATTTCTCCACTATTTAATGGATGTTATTATACATATAAACATTCCTCTTGAATCACTCTATCTATTAAAAAAAACCGCATCAAAATCCGTTGCGTAGTGTTAAAGATTTAAGCGTACATAGGGATATAGGGACAGAAAAAGCGACTTAAACCTCAAAAATAACAGTATTTCTCCACTATTTAATGGATGTTATTATACATATAAACCTTCCTCTTGAATCACTCTATCTATTAAAAAAACCGCATCAAAATCCGTTGCGTAGTTTTAAAGATTTAAGCGTACATAGGGATATAGGGACAGAAAAAGCGACTTTGTGTTATACTATGTTAAGAAGATAATTTTCAGAATTAAAGCATCGAAACTGCCAGTTCTAGATTATTATAATTTTGTAACATATATCCTATTTATTAATATGTACGTTAGGATGCATCTTCTAAAATGGGGTTCCTCGCATTTTAGCTTCAGGTTTTCGAGTAAATTTAGCTAAAATCTTAAAACCAAGACATATTGACATATTATCTAAGATGATTAGATGAGAATAGTGGTAGATTTTCTAATGAAAGGACGACCGTACATCCGTAGATTTTCTAATCTTCCTTAATCGTTCCAATGTTAGAATGAAAGGGGAAAAATTTAGCATCAATATTGTTTACTGTAAATATGGATAGCTTAACAGGCGTTTAACAAGAACCACTTCGCTTCAGTGTAAATTACAGAAGATTACTTAACAGGATTAAAAATCTCCGTATTAGAGAATGTAACGATGCAAACGGACATGAAGCGTAAATTCCTAAGTAAATTAAGCGGTAATTGTTAATAAAGATGAAATGGATAACAACACAAAATATAAGATATGCTGCCAATGATCGCAAAGATAATTTCTCAAGCAGAAACTTCCGATTTGGCGAAGGATTGAGCAAGTAAATCTAATACATGAAAATGAAAATCTGTTTGTCTGTCTGCACTTCTATACAAATCAACAGTTTGAAAGCCAGAATTGTGAAATGCTACGTGTAGGTGTATTAAAACACGGCCGAGGCAACTGAAGTAATCCGGAATCGAAATAATGTAGAGTTAATTTTTAAATAATAAAAAACCAAAAATCTAACAGCTTTTCCGGGAAGAGTTCCATATCCTGTGCTGGTTCGCGCGATTGGCAAAAAAATCCAAACTGCTGTCAAAAGGGGTGTGATGTCGCGTAGATAAGGTCAATTCCAGTTGTTAAGTTAAAACTCCAAAGACTGAATATCGCAACAACCAAATCTGACATTTATCGCCAAAAACAACTCGCCAAACCTACCAACACAGGATATTGAACTCTTCCCGCCTTTTCCTATTAAATTTGAACATTTTTCGTTATAGCAGTTGCCAACAATTAAAAATCCACAATGAAATTCTTTCTACAATAATTAATTTTCTATTGAAAGATTTCCACGTGAAAAATAAAAATAAAAATAAAAAGCTTCAGCAATGGATAAAAAAGTTTAATATGACGTCATATTGGTAATATAACGGAAATTTTCAAACATTTCTCAATAATACAAGGAGTATGAGTATGTGTAAATACAGAAAGCAGGTTAATATGACGTCATTCGATAATTAAAAAAGAAAATTAATATAACGTCACATTGGAAGTTTAACGGACTTTTTCAAATGTTTGGGAATCATACAAAGAGAGTATCAATATAAGTAATAGTGAAAGCAAGTAGGTAAGATGTCAGCAGGTGAGTACAACGTCATACGAATTTGAGGAACGTATTGAGTCATGATAAAAACACGATTATAGAAATATTGGCATATTTTAACATTTTGAAGTTATCTATACAACATGTTTAATTTTGAAATTGATTTTTCTACACAAACATTCTTTAAATCTCGAACAACACCAGGTACTTCGGCTAGTTATGAATAAAAATAATATGATGAAGTGCTTAGCATACATATAAGAAAGATGCCTGAGACGGCTGGTATTTTGATGTAAACTACAAATAAAAATATAGATTTGTAAAGCATAATAAAATAGTTTTAAAATTCTTTGACATGTATACATTTATTATATTTATATCCTGTATACATTTGATAAAACATACAAAAAGCAGTGATATCCCATCAAAAAACTTTCTGTAAAAAAAAGCGCCAAGTTCTCCTTAATGTTTCGGCCGTAAAAAGTACTGATATCTGATGTTCGCCCAAGTTAAACGTCAAACATCCGAAATCTTTCATTCAAAATGGCTTCCTGCGACTTGGCTATTAATGCATTTTAGAAGGTTTTTCAACTTCTAAAGAATGTATAATGATCTACATGTCTACTACATTTATTTGAACATTTTACGCATTTTGTTGTACAAAGTACTAAAATATAATACACATTTTTAAAAACATAATTTCGAAATCACAGCTGTCGAGAATGGTCCACTCTGATTCTCAACGTCTCATATAATGTATCACAATGTGAAATTTGATAAAAAAAATCTTCATTGGAATTCGTGTTAATGACAATAGACCGTACAAAATGGTCATTAAACCAAGGTAAAACTAAATGATGGTTAATCAAAACTAATGTTTCTTGAAACTCAATGGTATGTATCACAAAGCTTTAAAATACAATATCATCATACGAATTTGCCTATTTGCATTACGATATTACTTTTAAATGCATAATTTCCAATCAGTAATTTTGAAATGATTTATCGACGTAATTATTTATTTCAAATGAAAGATATGGCATGTTTAACATCAATCAGGGTGTATTATGTATTCTAATTTATTTTTCTCAGTATTACATTCTTCTAATGTTTTTTACCTAGAATGCATTAACGGCCAAGTCGCAGGAAGCCATTTTCAATGAAAGATTTCGGATGTTTGACTTTTAACTTAGGCGAACATCAGATATCAGTACTTTTTACGGCCAAAACATTAATGAGAACTTGGCGCTTTTTTTACAGAAAGTTTTTTTATGGGATTATACTTTATCATCCTTCAAAGGCAACAGAAATTGAGTCACTAAATTGTTGTATCTTTCCGAGTGATAACGATATTCGTCTGGACTTTTTATATGAGTGCTGTATGGAATTGATTATCAAATCATGAAAATAATTTTTTGGTATTTTTCGGCAGTTAAAAACTAGTCCGATGTGTCAATCTCAAAAATTTATTCTATCTTATAAATGCCAATACTTCAAAATTTGTTAGCAGCTAAGCAGCGACAATAAAAATGGCACAAAAATTGCTATTACAGCGCCTCCTTCCGGTAGAATATCTCGAAATTCACGTAAGATCTGCTGGCTATAGCCAAAAACCTATAAATGCAATTTGATTCAATTCTTTGCATAACGTTTTGATGGCACAATACCGAAAATGGAACTAAAGTCGCTATTACAGGGGCCCCTTTTTGCGGAATATCTTCAAATTCAAGAATTCTTGATGAAATTGTCAAGTATTTCTCTAGATATTCGACTGAACGTCAAACTTAAAAAGTGTTCGGTGATTTTTATCATATTATGTATCGATCAATTACAGTTGGAATGTAAAGGGTAGATATTCATTCCAAGTCATTTTGTTATTCATATAAAACTAATCTAGATATTACTTTTTATTAACTGTTAACAATCTTTTTTTTATTATTACTTTCTACTATCTATAATAGAAGAATGTATTGTAATCGAAATTTTTTCGACTTCCGGTTTTCGAAGGATTTACACGTTTTAGGGGTCAGAGATTATTCCGAAAAACATGTTTTTACAAAATGTCCATCTGTCCGTCCGTCCGTCTGTCTGTCCTCATTGTATCATCGAAAAGTGTAGGAAGTTATGCTTCAAATTGAACCATATTTTTTTTATGTTTTTGGCTAGTGCCAGCAGGTCCCACTTGAATTTGGGGATATTTCACTGAAAGGGGGCACTGTGATTGGGATTTTTGATCCATTTTCACTATTGTATCATCGAAAGTGTATGAACTTATGCAGATAATTAAACAAAATTTTTTGTATACCTTTTTTACTATAGCCTGAAGGTCCCAGTTGAATTTGGGGATATTACGCCTGGAGGGGCGCTGTGATAAACATTTTCATTATTTTTAAAAAAGTTACACGTTCTAAATTGTTGTGCAATCCGTGAGGCTATAAATCATATTTAGAAATTTTTTCGTCTTGCCTTTACACGTAAAACAGCAAAAATATATTCTTCTATGAACAAAATTCACTTAGTTATGATACCTTGAATTTCAGGAAATGTCAGATCTTCTAGGCTTTAAATACAGGCAGACCTTTTTATTAGTGATGGAAAGGTCGGAAATTTTAGGCCAACTGGGATAGACCAGATCCAGGACATTATACACCCTAAGGAAATCAAGCACCATCATGGGGTCATACACAAGTTCCTGCTTGGAGAGCCCCAGGCGCGCAAGCATATGATCAGGGGAGGCCTGCTCAGTGGTACACTTGGTGCATATTTCAAAGCACTTGGTTCCCTCAGAAAATTTCATAGTTCTAATGTTCCCATTACAAAAACGAGCCAGAGTGGTTTGTTGCTGTATGTTATAACCAAGAGCAAGAGATCCTCCCGGTGGAATACTCTGGTATTAGTGGTGCTATGGTGGAACAATCCAAGTAATCCTATTCTTGCGTTTTGTTCTGGAGTATATCTCCAAATATGTAAGGGGTGCAGAAGGCACCGCGACATCACATGCACCCGCCTTGGCCAAGTCCGCGATCTCATATCTCTCAAGATCGACATGGGAAGGAATCCACTGTAGATGTATCTGATGTGACAAAGAAAGTTGATTAAGTCTGATAAGAATAATCACTCCCATATTATCCCGTACACTATGCCAATTGGCCAATTGTTGGATTGAACTTCTGCTGTCGTACAAAATCCAGATATTATTTCCATGAGTGAGTGACAAAAGTGAACTAAGACCTTCATTTATGGCAATTAGATCACTGCGAAAGACTGAGCAGAAGTCAGGATTTCTCTTCTGAATCTTTACGTCATGATGTTTCTATTTAATGTAAATTCTACTGCCAGAAACATTATCGGTATTCAGGATGCTATTCATTCTCAATTAAAAATTTTTCGCTGCAAAACTGAATTTATTCATACAAGAATAACAAAATATTATTAATTTTAATGCTAATATTTATGGTTGTTAATTTATCATGTCATGTTAATTTATCAAAGGTTTTTTAAACATGAAAATGTTTACTTGAGAATTGATAGAATCCGAAAAACTTATATTCCGGGTTGAAAAAGAAATACACAATAAAATCTACTCAGAAATGTTTCAAAAATCCGTGACAGCAACAGAAAATCTTTTTGAAAGTGCTTCTTTAAATTTTCATAGTACATTCATTTAGTTTCTGAGAATTATTTTCTCAAATGAGGGAATGTCGGAAGAGATTATTATATATTTTCGTTTGTGGTTACATGATATTTTCCTAGATAGTTTTTTATTCAAAAATCAACGTCTCTGTCATAGTTCATAGTATAAGAGATTAATATGACATTTCAAAATTATGTTTTTAACGAACAAGTCTTAAGGAACAGACTGTTGTTCATCATTATTCGATTATACGTAAACAAATACGTACATAACTAAACCTACTTACATACTTTACATACCTTGTATGAAGAATAAAAAACAAAATTTCCTTATACTGCATCGAAATATGAATTTTTCCGTGAGATTTATTATAATTGTATATAATATCAACATAATTGCCATCAGATTTCTTTATCGCAATACCGGTTACGTTTGAAGCTCCTCCCATATATTTGCCAGTATTATTGAGCAATAAAGGACTGGGTGTTAGGAAACGGAAACAAAAGATTACCTAACATGCTGATGAATGAAGTTCTCAACATGCCTGGTACAACTAAATTATAAATAACAAATGTTTTTGAAGAAGGATCGCTTCTCCAAATACGTACAATACGAAGATTTATATATGTATTCTAAATATCAATACATTGGTTATCGATAACTCACTCGCGTGCATAACAAGAGAAACATTTTGTTTGTAAACATTTTGTCCTTGGAAAAGGAATAATTATCCTGATTATGTAAAGGGATAGAAGAAACCATACAAATAAATTACAATTGAAAACATTAAAATTCTGCCTCATCTGCATATTAATTTATTATTTTTAACAAAAATTCTTCATTTTTACATAAAAATTGATTAGCTTAAAACAATGGATGCGTTTTAGAAGATATGGATTTGAAACGAACAATGATTAAAGAGGACATTTTAAAACTTTTAATTTAAACATTTTAAAACTTTTTTAACGTCGAATTTCAACGGTGCCTTTGGGCAGATGCAATACATATGCGCATAGCAGCTCATTCGATTGCATTATCGCAGAGGGGCGGGTGGGGGTGTGCTTATACTATGTTCTGTTATTTACTGAATATGAGATGAAAGTAGGAAATTTGTATGATACTTTATGATAGGACTATTTGTATGATACTTTATAGGTCCATGACCTTTTTTAAGTCGTAGGGAATATGGTGGTAATGTCAAACTGATTTGCATTACACATTTGTTTACGGAGTGTTCATTTGGAGTTTGCATCGGAAATAGCATTTCACTGGGGGGGGGGGTATTTTTCAAAATAAAATATTTGAAAGACTGTCTCACAGGAAGCCCTACTTAAATAATAAAGAAGCTTATTTTACTGATTTACTGTTATTGTTATAGTATTTTTTCCGTCACGTTTTGACGGGTTCCATCTGGTATTGTATTAAAAATGTTTCCTCTTTTTAGAGGATAAATACTCTTTAGTAAAAAGATTAAAATAAACATTATTTTATGAGTTTTAGTAATTAAACTGAAAAATAAAATACTAATTCAGATAGCATTAATTCATTTGAAAGTATTCTTTTAACACAAATGACACATAAATTGAGATCAGAAAGTTGTTTAGAGTATGTATTACCTGAAATTGCATAGTAAATAACTGAATTTATAATATTAATTTTTCGTGTTATTTTTTGTATTTATTTATTTTAAAAGTAGTAAGAAATAACATTTTCTGTTTTTATCTAAAATACTAAAATCTCTCATTACATATTACACGATAATTAATTTAAATAAATAAATATATATTGCAAATTAATATGTTTTCAAATTTGTTTTAATTTATTAATCGTAACTTTTATAAAATTCTTCATGATTTTTTTAATCATTATGAAAATTTCCTCATACATTTTAATGACTGACCTAAAATTTATCAATACATGCTAACAATATAACTGTTCTCGATTACAATATAAATTGTGTGTGAAGATTTAAAGCAGTACCTTAATATGTAATAAAAATGATTGAAAAACGTAAACATAATATATATATATCGAAAATATGTGTTTATCTCAATTGTTATATTGTATGATATTTTGAAGGAATTTCGTATCTCTAGGATATATTTTGGTAATTATTTTTCTTACAAAATAATAACACTAAAGATATCGAAAACTTTTCATCCCCCCCCCCCCCCTGTAAAAAAGTTTTTACTTGGTTATGAATGAAGTATATTCAATGGTATACCAATTATAAATCCATTTTTTATAAAAACGATATGAAAGATATAACAAAATGTTTAGTCGAAATCTTTTTTTGGAATTTTTGGTTTTATAAATATGTCTAGAGGTAAGAAATATTTACTTTTTTTTGAGTGAAATTATGTATCGTTCACTTTCTAGGCGCTTGTTAAATTTAATCTCCAATGAAATTCAGAAAATTATGGATAAAGCATTTTATTTTAACTCCGCAATGCATACATTTTAATATAGCATTTTTCTGTAAAATTTACGTATTTGTGTCACAAGAAATAATTCGCCATATGACAATATTTTGTACTTCAAAAATATCATTTAAAAAAAAAAGAATTATGTTTAACCAGTGGGACACGTGCGAGGATTTCGCACTGCAATCCAAATTTTTTAGCATTGTAGCATTTGTTTTATATAAATTTAAACTTCTAAAGAAATATTAAGAATAAAAATACCTGTAAACTACATTGGTACAGATGACGCAAACGTACCGGAGTTTCTTTTTGGTGCCAAAATGGCGATTTTTTGCCTGGCGGGGTAACATGGTGAGTTTTGCTTTGTATGGCAACTTCGTATTTTATACTAAAGTAGAATGTGTATGTAAATAAATTAAAATGAAAGAATATAAAATAATTAATAAATAAAATGAAAATATGCGATATAAAAATAATGTGCGTGTTAAATAAAACTGTGTGTAATAATAAAATTAAATGTGTGTATTTTAAAGTAGATTTATAATACAATTTTATTATAAAATAAAACTAATGTTTTCGCAAGCTAGGCCTAACAGGTATTCGAAAATGAGGTTTTCTCGCCAAAATAGCACAACGAAAAATTGCGCCAACCCTGTTGCATCTGCTATATCTGTTCCCTAACATTAATTATTCAAGCCATAATATCATCTCATTTATTCCATCAAACTTACAAAAAGGCACGCGCGAGAAAAAAAAAATAACAATCGTATTTTAACTGCATCGAAAAAAACCATGGGGAAATCCCTGGTCTCTTTTTCTCCTAAACATTACAATTTCAATTTTGCTTTTTAATAATAAATATAGAATAAACACGTGTGGAGATGTCACACTTTATCTTTTTTGTGCTATTTATTTTCTTATAATCATTGTTGAGCGTGATATAATCCGGAGTTTCATTTTTGCGGCAGCACTAATTTGAAGAAAACATTTCATTTCATTTATGAAAACGATTGCGGTTTAATTTTTAATTATCAGCAAATTTTAATCAAAAAACATGTTTTAGGAAAATTTAACTGTACTATGTCAGAAGCCTGTTCAAAATCCTTTCACATGGTATCTAATTCGTCGTTCTGAGTTTCGCATTTTCTTAGAAAAAGGGATGTTGACAGGAGAAATAATATATATGATTTTAACTGAAGTTTCCATTTCTGAATATATTGATATTACTGTATCAAAATTTTAAAATCTTCATTTTTTCAAAATAATATGAATAAGTGATAAACATATTTACTCGTGTATCTTTTTGAGCGAGAGTCGTTTTGAAAATATGAAAAGAAGAAATGTTTACTGTTTGATGTTGAAAACGGTAAACATAAAGAAGATTTTGCTCACAAACTGTGTTCGTGACATCGAATAAAAGATTTTATTTTAAAATATTTAATTTGTAAACGTTGCACTACCTGTTAGATTGCCTTCGGAAATATTTTTTTTAAATTTCAGTTTTAACTAACTTTTTATTCTCAATCAGCATGTAAAATGATATTAAATTTTTTTTCTTTCTTTGGATATAAAAGAAATTACATAAAAAGTTATTTGATGCACGATTATACAAAAACATTGCAGCTATCTTATGTATTTGCGTTTATAATATTTTTGTTTCAAGTGGTATCATATTTTACCAAAAGAAATCAGAGGCATTTTCTTCTACGAAGAGACAATAAAAGTGATTAAAATAACTATTAAAAACTTAGAAGTGAAAATTTGCCAAAACACTTGCATTTTCAAATGAAATTAATTTATGTATTTTTTAAAATAAAATACACACACAGTACATCCTTTTTATAAACCAAAACAGTGCATTCTACACATTCTAATTTTGTAAATTAAAGAATTCAGATTAATTCAGTGTTACAGCCTTATATGTTAGAATTGTATAACATAAATCAACTTTTTAATTAAGTAGAATATAATACATAGTTGTAAAATCAGTTTCTTAATTTATTTTTCTTTAATATTGCTTAATATCTTTCTAAATGAATTCAGATTATCAAGTGCCTAATGCACGGTATTTTATAATAATTATATTTATATATTTCACTGGAAAAAAGATTTTTATATTTTTAAGTTTATAAACAAGATCACGAAACGTTACATATAACATTTATCTTGTTTATTACAATAAAAGAATGCAAAATGGAAAATATATCTTTTTATTTAAATGAATGTTTTATATTTTAACATAAATATCTGCATACGTAGAAACTCGAAAAATATGTATATTTGTTTAAATATATGCTATCTGCGAATTTCTTGAATTATTCTTACAAAATGAATTAGAGATTTCTATAGCCTTAGAAGTCCGAAATTTACAATTATTTAGGAATCAATAAAAACTGTTCTGCACACAAACGTTAAATATTTTAAATCTTTTCTGGGCTCAATTTATTTCTTAAATCTTTTAATAGATACATAGACGATTAGATTTTTTTTTTAAATAATCAAATTTAAAGAAAATTGAAAATAATTTGAGTTTTCTATAAAAAATTGGTATAAAAATAATCAGAATTCAATAACATATTTGAGAAAAATGACATAAAGACAAATCTGGATCGTAACTTTTTTTAAATACTCACACAATTTGTCACAGGAAAACTTCCCACGCAGTCTATTTTTTACATGAAATATTTCGCAATTTCTTTTAAAATAAATTATTGTTCTATAAGATTAATTTTAAGTCAAATATAATTTCCATGTAGTATAAAATAAAAAAAGAATAAAAAAAATCTTGATATGTGTGACATTATTTTCGAACAATGTAAATTTGGAGCATGCATATTTAAATACGTAATTATCTATTGGTAAGCAAAATACACCAATAATACCACTATTTCCGGAAAAGCCCAGTATCGTAGTGGCTAGCGCGCCTGTCTACCAAGCTATAGATCCCTGGTTTATTTCTGAGCTGCGGACTGGGCTAGGTTCAAGCAACCTTTTATCTAGTTGGAGATGGTAATATGAGTACCAAGCTCGCCTGGGAACTAAACACTTTGGGTCCCGCGTTAGGCTGACCACATGGCTTTTTTATTTCCAAACAATAATCTTTACCTTATTATACAACAGAATTGTGCAAGGAAATAAAGCAAAGGTTATTATTTGGAAGACAGTCATGATCCAAATTTGTACTGCTTGGCACTTATCTATTAAAACCCTTTCAGGCGCGGATTACTTATGTTCATAAAATGATGAAATGATTGATTGACACCAGAATTCACAAATTAATTTCTTAGAAACTAAATACTTGCTTTTCTTCAAGTTCATTATAAAGTAAACTTTTATTAAAATATTCTGGGTTTCGTTTGACAGTTTGTAATTAAAATTAAGTGGTCAAATTTGTGACCATCGCCCGTGAAAGGGATAAGTCACATATTCATACCATAGTGTTCAATCACATTTTCTTCTTCTTCTGTTATTGCTGATATTTTGTTAATGTCATTGACTAATGTTCTTTTTGTAGTAAATGACACTTTCGAGAGGCAACGGGTAAATGAACGTGTGTAATGTTTCTCTATGCATGTTATCCTGCCTTCAAAAGACGTGTTAGAAACAAAAAATGGCAATTTCCAAACAATTAAAATGATGTAGTTATTGCAATTAATTAAAATAATAACTTTTTTTTAACAAAAGGAAAGCAAATGATTCGTTATGTGTATTACGTATGTATGAAATAAAATAACTCTGAGTGAAAATATAGCACGTAAAAATACCAGTAGTAATAGCACGTAAATCACAGTACGTAAAAAATATCAAATAATGATTCGCGAAATGTATTTATAATCTACTCGTGAAGAACTGTCATTATCTATCTATACCTACATTAATAACCATCTTTACGTTTATATAGAATAGTAGACATAAATGCCGAGGATTCTACAGATGCTTTTGTTACTTATATCATGGAAAATGTTATTTATGTTTATCTTTCAAGAATGTACAAAATGTTACTAATATATGGTAATGTAACTAATATATAGAAGAGTGCCATAAAGTGTACCTTTTTTTTCAACGGAAACATAACTCAAAGAACGTGTTTTCTATACGTCTATTGGGTTTATAACTTAATAACTCATATTGCTTGTTAAACATTACAAAATTGAAATAATAAACACACACACATAACACATAAATAGTCAACGTGACATACTATTCTATCTCAATCATCGATCAAAGATTTAAAATGTTCTACTGCAGACTCACTGAAATTCAATTTGTTTGAATTTTTTTCTCAAATATGGATTTTTTTAAACATATCATAAGAAAAAAAAAAAAATAAAACAAAAATATAAAAGATGCTATTCTAGTTATTTATTGAGTGAATGTAGATCAGAACCTCGTAAAAAAAATCCTAAAAGTATATCGAATTAAATTGTTGAGTATGTAAAGTGTACCATAAATATAAAAAGCGTTAAATATAAAAGCGTTAGTTTACGTTCAATATGCACTTGTGGAAACCATATATATGACCAATATATATATATATATATATACAGCTCCTAGAGGTCTAATGATAATTTATAAAAATAATTCACAGAACCCAGTTCAGAATAGTTTAATTTATGCATTTTTGTAGGTGCATTTCCTTGATTAAAAACATAACAAAATATTCTGTTTGAAAATGTTGCATTATATGCGTATTTTGTGTGTAATAAGCATAGCCAAACACTTAAAGGGTCATAGCAAACCGTAAAATCCCATTAAAATCCCATTATTTGGAGATAGAAAACTGATTTTTACGTAATGTAGTTTACAAAATGTGTTTTCTCCTATGACAGTGGTGACACCCGATAATAATGTGCAATTTATCTCTTTCTTTGAATTTTAAGTAAAATTTAAAAATAAGTAACTTTTCACTTAAGTAAAATATTTCATTTAACTGGACAATTTTTTTTCGCTAGTGAGTCCGTTTAATACAGTTTTACAAGAACCAATATTCACATTAAATGTATGTTAGTTGACTACTGTTAGTTTATGAAGAAAATCTTGTGTGGATAAATATACACTAAAAACACCAACGTTTAACACACAATATCATACTATAGTTTATAGTGTACTATAGTTTGAGATTGTGTGTTATGCGTTGGTGTTTTTATTGTATACTGTTAGTTTACTGTTATTTAGTTTACTACTATACTAGTAAATGTATTTTAATTTACCATATAACGCATATAAATTTTATAAAATATTAAATACCACATAAATTTTAAATTTTTAACATTTTTTAAGGGATTCAATATGTGATTTATTATGCAGTGCTTATTTATTTATTTGATCTAAATACCATAATCAAACATAAAACTGTGTCTTCGTTCGATAGTAACTCTCTACAAATTTACTTTTATTTTCCTAATTTAAGCACTATGGAAAAAAAACTGAACTTTATATAATTTTTTCTTCTATTGTTCACAACTCAGTATTCCATTTTTTTTAATTTAAATAATATTTAAATAGGTAAAAAACTGTTGTAAAAGAAATATTCTTTTCCAAATTCGCTATGACGAAACAATTATTATAAATTCCTCTTAATTGTACTTTTCATTTCTGTTAATCAATGAGTAATTCACTCTTTATGACCAAGAGTTTTTTATAAAATGAAAACTGTGAATTTTTTCGAGTCTTTGAATAAACGATTAACGAAAAGAATAGTTAATTAGTTACTCCATTAATCGTCAATATATATTCATACATAAGAAATAATCTCTGGTCATTAAAAGTTCAATTATTTTAATTAAAATTATAATATTCTAAAAGAGTTTCTTTTTAAGTTCTTAAACATTAATTATCCAAATACATTATGTAAGAATAATTATTTTCCTTTAACTTTTTAAAAAATAAATAAATGCTTATAATTTTTTTCTGCTAGAAATGATGGAAACAATTTGTATCAATAATTAATGGAAACAAAAATTTAATTGACTCTCTTATCAGTTAGCTGCATTCGTCTTTACACTTATTGAACTACTCATTATTCTTAATGAACCCTAATGCAAAATTTATTTAAATCACTTTTTCTTGCTTTATTAGGTATCTCTTTTCTAAAAACTGATAGGTGGGTTTGTTGTAGTTGTGTTTTTAATTTAATTTTTTAAAAAGAAATAACCATAATTGTGTTAATTTTGAAATGAAAACCAAAATAATTAATGCATTATTTAAATTTTATTTCATTTTTGTAATTATTTAAATTAATATAACAAAATATAATGAGTTTAGATATCAAAAATCATATAAATTTATTCTGAACCGTGCTTTATATTTTTTTCATACATGGAATTAAACATTTATATCCTTAATTTTTGTACGGCAGTTATATTTAAAAATAAGATTAATAGTAAATATAATTTAATGAATAATACATCATTTAATTAAAATAACAAAAAGAAAATGCATTTTTTAAAATTTCCCTTTGACGCAGCATTATTTATTTTGTACCCTGCGAGTAATGTACGTTTTAATATGATATAGTACTAAATTATTCGCTTTTATAGTATTACTTTATGTTACAATCCATTATTTATAATAACTTCCGCACTCTCATATATATACATTTATACATGTACAAGGGGGCCTACCCCCTGCGAGCTACGCTCGCCAACCCCCGCTAAGACTTCGAAGCCTCTAAAAACATGACAGCGTGCTTTGTTTTAAAAATATTGTTAAATCTGTAATTGGGTTGCCATGCTTTTAACGTTTTAATGGGGCATTTTTTTATTACAATGGCCTCATACACAGCTGTTGCGACAACTGACGACTGTTTTCCGGATTGATAAGTAAAATCAATTACAACTTGAAAACCAGCTTGTATAAAATGGTTAGGTTTAAATTGTGGCTACCTCTCTGACTTTTATAACAACGATCTGTATTCGATTCTTCCTTTGCGTTTAAGGATGAGAAAAATTCCATCTGCTTGTGAATAACATTAAGAACCACGGTATTGAAAAGTACTGTTATAGACATTTTCAGTAACAGGTTTTAATTTTCTCTCTATTTTAGTGCACCATCATGCATATTTTCATGTTATTTTAAATATTTCAATTATTTATTATAATTAATATGTATATACGAATTTTCTAATAATTATTTATCATACAAAATTAATTAAATATTTTATGCATGCATACCTGCATTTATTCGGCATCAATTGATGACATATTTAAACAAATTTGCTATCCGCGATAATTTTACACCTTGTTATGTCACTTGAATATTGTCCATAAGAAAATCGGGTACTTTTCCAGTATAGGATCCTTTGCTTTTAGGTTTGGCGTCCATAAGAAAATCGGGTACTTTTCCAGTATAGGATCCTTTGCTTTTAGGTTTGGCGTAAAATGCTTATAATTTTTTCTGCTAGAAATGATGGAAACAATTTGTATCAATAATTAATGGAAACAAAAATTTAATTGACTCTCTTATCAGTTAGCTGCATTCGTCTTTACACTTATTGAACTACTCATTATTCTTAATAAACCCTAACGCAAAATTTATTTAAATCACTTTTTCTTGCTTTATTAGGTATCTCTTTTCTAAAAACTGATAGGTGGGTTTGTTGTATTTGTGTTTTTAATTTAATTTTTTAAAAAGAAATAACCATAATTGTGTTAATTTTGAAATGAAAACCAAAATAATTAATGCATTATTTAAATTTTATTTCATTTTTGTAATTATTTAAATTAATATAACAAAATATAATGAGTTTAGATATCAAAAATCATATAAATTTATTCTGAACCGTGCTTTATATTTTTTTCATACATGGAATTAAACATTTATATCCTTAATTTTTGTACGACAGTTATATTTAAAAATAAGATTAATAGTAAATATAATTTAATGAATAATACATCATTTAATTAAAATAACAAAAAGAAAATGCATTTTTTAAAATTTCCCTTTGACGCAGCATTATTTATTTTGTACCCTGCGAGTAATGTACGTTTTAATATGATATAGTACTAAATTATTCGCTTTTATAGTATTACTTTATGTTACAATCCATTATTTATAATAACTTCCGCACTCTCATATATATACATTTATATATGTACTAGGGGGCCTACCCCCTGCGAGCTACGCTCGCCAACCCCCGCTAAGACTTCGAAGCCTCTAAAAACATGACAGCGTGCTTTGTTTTAAAAATATTGTTAAATCTGTAATTGGGTTGCCATGCTTTTAACGTTTTAATGGGGCATTTTTTTATTACAATGGCCTCATACACAGCTGTTGCGACAACTGACGACTGTTTTCGGGATTGATAAGTAAAATCAATTACAACTTGAAAACCAGCTTGTATAAAATGGTTAGGTTTAAATTGTGGCTACCTCTCTGACTTTTATAACAACGATCTGTATTCGATTCTTCCTTTGCGTTTAAGGATGAGAAAAATTCCATCTGCTTGTGAATAACATTAAGAACCACGGTATTGAAAAGTACTGTTATAGACATTTTCAGTAACAGGTTTTAATTTTCTCTCTATTTTAGTGCACCATCATGCATATTTTCATGTTATTTTAAATATTTCAATTATTTATTTTAATTAATATGTAAATACGAATTTTCTAATAATTATTTATCGTACAAAATTAATTAAATATTTTATGCATGCATACCTGCATTTATTCGGCATCAATAGATGACATATTTAAACAAATTTGCTATCCGCGATAATTTTACACCTTGTTATGTCACTTGAATATTGTCCATAAGAAAATCGGGTACTTTTCCAGTATAGGATCCTTTGCTTTTAGGTTTGGCGTAATTCGAGCTTCGAAAAGGGATAGATTCGTTAATATACATAGATTTGTTGCCAAAAGTTATGAAAACAAACCCAATGAGCTTTTGGTGCTTTTCTATTATAGGGGTCTTAACGCTTTTTTAAAAAGCTTGGCGCACTTCGGGCATCAGAAAGCGAGATTTGGTGCCAAATGACATAAACAGCCATGGAAACAAATTCGACGATTTTTTTGTTTATATGCGTATTTTAATTATACGTATATTATTATTGTTTTTTCTATACAAATTACTTCTGATTATATATAAAATAGGATAAATGACACTTTACGCTAAACAAATTGTATAAATATTTTTTGCTCCTTTCTTTTGCGTTTACATAAATGACGTCATTTGGACGAATTTATTCAAAATATTTTCAGTTTATAAATTAAATTAAATGCTGACAGACGATTGAATCCTGACGATAGAAATGTGATTTTTTTTTCTAATTTTCCTGAAAAACATAATTTAATCACAATCTTGTCTTCATTATCGATTGAAATGAAAGATAAATTCAATTTCAATTTGAAAATGACGAATAAAAAGAAATCAATAATCCCTATCGGGATCCTTTTCATTTTTTTCCCCTTTTTTGTCACAAACAAACTGAGTAATTAGTTGCCATCATTACAGAAATGTCATAAAAATTAGAAAAAAAATAATATCTCGAAAACTAATTCCAATTTCAAAATTCTATTACCAGTTTTGACATCCGCGGATTTTTATGGACAATTGGTATTAATTTCACCATCAAGCGTTTAATATTTTATTAAAAATAGCCCTGAAACATAATCAATCGTTTAATCAGTCGTTTCATAAAATCGTTTCATAAATTCGTTTCATAAAATCGTTTCACAAATTTGTTTCATTAGGATTTTATATATATAGGGTAGATATGTGTGTATGTGTGGGGGGGGGGGGAGGGGATCCAATCTTGTTTCCACATACCTCTCAGTTCTCCCAATTCCTAACAGATTTCAGCACTAGTGCTTATCAGTGGTGTCTGGCCCATGTAAAATGAGCAAAGGTGAAGGACGTAATTCAAATTCAAAAGCTCGGCAGTTGATTGATGAAACGGAATGAAGCTCAGCAAACGTTAGGAGACTTTGTATTAAAAAAAGAATGACTCGGGAAAGAAGTCTAAGATGTGTCTCGTTAGGACTTAATGACGTAGGTTTTTAGAGTTGAAAAGATTCCCTTTTATGTAAATATAAAAAATCATTGTAAATATTGATACTGTAACATAGTATTCATTCAATTTAAATACTGACTCGACCGTGAATTTTGTTATTGGTGTCGTTTCTGTTTACGATTAACTACATCCCATTCTCACTTCCTCTCTGTTTATATATATATATATATATATATATATATATATATATAGCTGCAGTTCGTAAAAATTGTTATAAGCATTTAACTTATTGTTCTCTATATATATTTGATTAAATAAATAATTTGTATTGTATGTCATCTATCTTATTATTATCAAGAATATATTAAAATATTTAAATTATGTACGCATAAATGTGTGCACATTTCCCCACATAAAAATCATACTACTCGTGTCCAAAAGTATCAAATCTACAATCTCTATACCACAACTAAAAATAAAATGTAAATATGTTAATTATAATTAAAAAGGCTCTAATCTTTTTCGTGACTGTTAGCACGAGGAAATAATAACTCAATAAATATTTAAATTTTTTTTCTAAAAAAATGCAGAAAAAATGTTTGGAAGCATGTTAATTCGGAGCAAAAACTTTGGAATCACTCATTTGTTCGTGCAAAATTTTCAGATTACATGTTCCGATTACTGTTATGTAATGGTCATTATAATATCCACTTAAGATGAGTAATATATATTATGCTGTTTTTGTGTCAGTCAAGCTTATTCATAAAATGTCAACTTTAAAAGAACTGAATTTGAAAAAAAGAGAGGCAATCGTAAGTTACTAAGGATAATTACAGGGAAATGTAACAATTTTTTTTTTGCAAAATTTGAAAAAAAAACAAAAAAAAAAACATAGGCTTTAAAAGTGTAAGAAACTGCCCATATTCTAGTGTAATACGGGGTACATCAGCATGTAAGGATCGTACTTCATGAAATTATACAAGAATATGAGATGGTGAACGACTAATTATCTGAATTTGGTTTGGAAGAAATTATCAAAAGCCAATGAATCAATTAGAATGTTCCAGAATAGATTAAATGAACCTGGATATTATTATCACAAAGCTATCAGTACGGCAATATAGATGCGAGATTACGATGTGCAAGAGAACACCAGAACTGGTCTGTTGGTGACGGAAGTGCTGCTTAGCGATGAATAAAGTTAATTTGTATTGGTGCAGGTACCTATTGAGAAAAATTCGTTCGGAGTTTTTCATAATGAAAGGAACAGTGAAAATTGTTTCACTTTTCTTCTTAAATTCCATAATTCAGTAATGTGTTGAGGCTGCACATCTGTTAAGGGTACTGGAATACCGTGTTTATTGACTGGGAATGGGATTTCAGAAAACTATGTTTCAGTTTTATACGCTTTCCTCACTTCTAGTTTGAATTATAAGTTTATAGCTAATTATGTTACATTTATGGGTGACAATGCTTCGTGAAATAGATCCCAGATAGTGACATTTTTTCCCCTAAAACCAATGACCCTCGAATAGGGTGACCATCAAGCAGTTTAGATAATCGTGCAATCGAAATATATGGTACATTTAGAAGTAAAAATGTTTTTCATATTGGTTTCTACCCAAAATCGACACAGAAGATAAAAGACTCTGTGCAAAAAACATGGGCAGCAATCGATCCAAACAAGAGTGAACACCTTGTTAAGTCTATGCCTGACTTACTCAAAGCGATCATCAAAAGAAAAGTGGAAATATAAGGTATTAACTATGTATTTTGATCGAATATTCCAAATTCCTTTCGCAGAGAGGTCGTGAATTCATGTTTTTCCCAACAGAATTTGAAGAAATAAATAAATAAAAATAATTGTATTTTCATTTTTTAATTTATTTTTAATTTGTGTATTTCAGACATATGATCATTTATGAAATTTAATATCAAAGAAAGCTTTACAGACTTAAGAACATTCAATATAAGTATTCATATTTTAGTTTTCGTCAAGAAAAGTAGGTGTGGTTAAGGCTGATTCCATACATTTTGCCGCTTGTAATATGTATAAAGAGAGTGCACATAAATAAACTTGTACAATTTTACATATATAAAATTGGTATAGATATGTTTAAAAAAAACCCTATATTTTGTGTTATTATTTCGTATCCTATGATTATATTTTGTATAGTAGAGAAAAAATACAGTTGATAAATAAAAGTTTAATATATAATTTTAAATCAAAAATTATATTTTTAAAAATTAGTTTGAAAAATAAGAAACATTTATTGCGATTCAATATGGAAAAGTACTGAACATACATTTTGAAAAGGAAATGAAACGCACACTATGTCTGATATGCTTTAAAATGTAGCAGTTGCGATAATCATAGTCTGAAAATGCTCCTCAAAAATATATTTTGGAAGATTTCGTTCACAGTTTAAAATGTCTGTTTTAAACATCAGTGTTTATAAAAATTGTACACAAACCATTATTATGTTACGTTATATAAATGCATGTGCATCTACATTAAACACTAATTTACTTGAAACAAGAATATTAAAACAATTTTTCTATCAGCTTTTTTTTATATGAGATAATTTCCCACAGATATTGTAATATGAATTTCCTTATGTATGTTGTATTTATTATTTAGGTAAAATAAATATAGCTCCCATCAATTCGTTTATCTCAATACAGGTTGCGTGTAAAACTCCTCCTATTTATTTGTCTGCATTATTAAGCAATACAGTATGAAAAGTTGCATATATGAAACGAACAACAAACCAATGTATTCAAGACAAAAACAGATCAAAATGATTGATACAACTAAATTATAACTAACAGGATTTTTTGAAAAAGCATTGCTTGTCAAAATGCAATATGAAGATTTGTATGTGTATTTTGATTGTCAATAAATTGATTATCGATAACCCACTTGCGTATATTAGAAATAAATGGATCACGTTCGTGATATATTGATTTTTTTACATATATATGTTACATATTAAAAACGCTTCTTTTTTGTTCAGAGAAAATATACATTTTGACAAACATAAACATTATCATTCTGCATTTTGATATGAATTCTCATAATATGAAATCTTAGAGAGTATCTTTTAGATCTAAAATGTTATTTCAATACAATTTTCAAGAGAATACTCAAAAAATAAATTAAATATTTAAATATCACACTAAATACATTTAAATCATTGCTGATTAGTTTGACTTTTTTCCCTGAGAAGATTTTAATAGATTTTTTAAGATCCATGATGGATTTAAAAAATAATATAGCATTGCTAACATACGAATACGATCGAGAACAGAGAAATATTTACAGGTTTGTTTATCTTGAATTCCGTATAAAATTTCTCAATTTTTATAATTGGAATATGTGATTTAATCTTGCAACACTTCCCCAACAGTACGTTTATATAGTGTTTTCAAATTACTCTTTAACTTCAAAATTTTTAACCAGAAACTCAAAAATAAAAAAAACTAATGCAATATCACACTACGGATGCATTTAGTTTGATTTTTTCCCCATGAGGAGGTTTTAATAGATTTTAAGATTCGTGATGGATTTTAAAAATAATATAGTATAGATAACACGAAGGAGAGCAGAGAAATATTGACAGGATTATTTATTTTAAATTCCTATAAAATTTGTTAATTTTTTTAATGAAATATGTAATCTTGCACCATTAAATTTTCCTAAACAATCCAAATATGTTTATAAACATTGTGGGTGCATTTACTGAAACTCACAATATATTTAAATTTCTTTTAGAAATAGCAGTTATATTAACAGTAGGCTGAAGCTGCTTCTCAAAAATATTTTTTTGGATATGCAAATATTTAATTTGTTAGCTTAAAGAAATACATAAATATCTACAATAAACACTATTTTATTTGAAATACGCTTATTGAAAGAAATTTACCATCAGATAGATGAGATTCAATGAGATTATTTATCACAGATATCGTAATAGAAAATTTCTTATATGTCTTATTTATTATTCTAGATAATACGAATATAACTGCCATCAATAAGTTTATCTAAAAATTCTTATATCTATGAAGATCCTCCCACCATTATTAAGGCATTATTTACCAGCATTATTAAGGAATGAATTATGCAGTGCCGCATTTTTTTAAATTAAATACAGCCTAATATATTCAACACATTAATAGATAAAAAGATTCATACAAATACATTATAACTAACATGATCTTTCGAAAACGTATTGTTTGTCAAAATACAATACGAAGATTCATAAAGGCATTTTCATCGGTAATGGATTGATTATATATAACTCACTCCCGTGTATAGAACGAAATGTAATACGTTCCAGATAGAACATATTTGCCTCGCATATATCTATTATACACTGCTCAAAACAATTAAAGGATATTTGAAGTTTTATATAAAATAAAGATATAAACGAAATTTTTTTTTGCCGAAAATAGAAGAAGAGAATCACAAATGCAAATTTTTCTGGTTTTCAAACTGTGGAGTATGCAAATTTTGAGTTCGACGTCAAAAACGTCGCTTCAGCGGCAGCGAATGAAATTTGACTTTCAACTGGATAAAAGAGAATGAAGACAAGGATGATCGGCATTCAGTGATTGCTTTGTTTCGATGAGTACGATGTCTCAGCGAAGTCATTTGACAGATTCAGAAGCTTGGAGAATTGTTGGTAGGTTAGAAGGGGGCCAAACTCAAGCCGAAGTAGCGCAAGCCATTGGAGTGTCACAAAGTGTCATTTCCAGGATCTGGAACCGTTTTTTGGAGAGTGGATGTGCAGGCCGAAGACCAGGGTAAGGTCGTAGACGGGCAACAACGCCCAATGAAGACCGGTATTTAACGTTAACAGCTCGGAAACACCGAAACATGAACGCTACTCTTCTCCAACAACACCTTCCCTCGGCTACAGGCACCAGGATTTCAACTCAGACTGTCCGAAACCGGCTCCATGCTGTAGGTCTGTATGCTCGCCGACCGATGGTATGTGTTAGATTAACATCAAGGCATCGTCGCGACCGCAGGGAGTGGGCAACCGAGCATGTCAACTGGAGGAGAAATGAATGGAGCAATATTCTGTTTTCTGACGAGTCCCGTTTTTCTGTGCATCCGGATAATAGGCGTATTTTCATCTGGAGGGACCGTGGCAGTAGGAATAATTCTGCGTTCGTGCACGAAAGTGTCAGATTTGGCGGTGGAGGAGTGTTGGTGTATGGTTGCATCTCCATTGACGGGCGCACTGACCTCTACATCATTCGAGATGGAGCTCTGACTGGTCGCCGATATAGGGATGATATCCTCAGACCTATTGTAGTCCCTTACGCTGCAGAAATCGGAGATAACTTCATTTTAATGGACGATAACTGCAGGCCACATCGTGCAAACCTGGTGGAGGATTTCCTTTTCGAGGAAGGAATCGTTCGAATGGAATGGCCAGCGTGTTCTCCAGACATGAATCCAATCGAGCACGTTTGGGACGCTCTAGGAAGACGAGTTTCTGGCCGTCAACAACCCCCACAAACTCTCCAAGAACTGGAAAGAGCTCTTCTGGAAGAGTGGGGCAGAATACCCCAACTCGTCATTAATAGCCTCATTGAGTCCATGCCTCAAAGGTGTTCAACGTTGCTAGCCGCCCGTGGAAACCATACCCCCTACTGAAAATGATTTTCTTTGAAGAAAACACCTTTTCTTATTCTTTTTTTCTCATATGCACAAATTGTGTTTTTTTCCTTTTGTACACAAATGCGCAATAAAATGCATTTTTTTCTGCCAAACATGTGTAATTTATTCTCATATAACCTACTATGTCTGTCGACCATGTATCAATCAGCTAAAAAGTTTCCCAGATACAAAATCCACCTAAAACTGCAATATCCTTTAATTGTTTTGAGCAGTGTATTTGAAACGTTTCTGTTCAGGGAAACGCACAATTTCGTTCAGTCAAAATATATATTTTAATAATAACAAACATCATTTTTAATCATATTAATACCAAATCTCAGAATCAACAACTTAGAGAGTATCTTGGATATCCACAATGATTTAAAACATAATCTACCATAGACATCGTATGAGGGAGAACAAATAATTATTGAGGGGATGTTTTATCTGGAGCTATAAATTATAATCCTTTTTTTAAATGTAATTTTGAACCGATTCCTAAGCAACACGTTTAAATAATGTTTTCAAATTACTTTCAGTGGACATTTATTTTTGAATTTTTTCCTGAAAAGATTTTAGAGAAATTTAACTCTAATTTTAACTTTAAAGAAATAGTTTGTGTATAAAAACAAAGGAAATGAGAAGTATTATAAAACAATTCCGAATAATATTCGAATTTTTTTAAGATTCTTTAAAAAATTTAGTATTTATGTGATAATGATAGTAGTAATGTATTTGAATATCCAACTGATGATATTATTATATGCATATATTTATTATTTTGTAATTTGGTAATATGCGTTAAAAAAATTTCTTGAAGAAATCCTTATTTTTTACAACAGAAATATTGATGAAATGTCTTTTACACAAAAATAAAAATGTTTAATGCAAAAAAAAAATACTTTATTTCTTAGTCGTAACATTAATAGATATTTATATAACGAAACTCCTCGGAGTCAAGCTTTCGAAAACATATTTCCTGCTCATTTATTCAACAGTGTAGGAAAATATTTTTCAAGTAATAATGTTGATATTGAACTATATATAATATCTAGATTGCGATTTCCTTATTTAGATTAGCATATAAAAATATAAACTGCAGATTGCATTTTTCTTTACACATAAAACATGTTTACGTTTTTCAGTTGAAATACTTTCTATTACACAAAAATGGGCGAATAAATAAAAAGATTATAATCCAATTTCGATATGAATCACGATGTGTTTGTTTATGCGCGCTTGGGACATGTACACTTTATTTATTTATTTATTTCGCATCACCTTTATTTTATGTAACAATTTTCTTAAAACTTTGCTTATGAAAATGAAACAATGGAACAATGTAATTAGCAGTATGGAATACCTAGTTGCCTACCAACTGAACTTCCAGGTTTTAGGTAAGCGACTTGCGAGGCAAATAGGGAGCCGTGAGAAATTTTAAAAGATAAAAAAATATTTAAAAATATTTAAAAATATAATAAAGAAATAGAAGTTTAACAATAAAAAAGTTTAAAAGATTTTTAAAAAGTAAAAAAGTAAAAAATTTCCATTAGATCCAGGAAGATGACAGATTCCATAACCAAAAGTATATATCTGAAAAATTCTCTAACAAAATTGGTACAAGCGGTATTAAAAAATTTATTGTTTATACATGGCACTCATATACAACTACAGCGCTTAGGATACATAGTGTGCAAAACGGTTTTACAGTTTTTTAATTCAAAATTTTCGAATTCAAACCGAAAATTCTGAAACAAGAATTTTTACTCTAAGAAGTCACGAAATATCTGCCATTAAGTAACGAAAAAAATATTAAAGACACGAAAAGACAAACTGGCAATACTTTTAAAGTGCTAAAAAAATGTATCCAATAAACGTGCAACGATGCGGTTCAATAATAGAGAGATCGCAACGACATCTGCTTTAAAAATAGAATTACCTCTAGCAAAATTAACCGTTTCACTATTGACAACATTGAACATAATTTCTGTTAATACAATCTTGTAAGTGTATATTTCAGATGTAACTGATTTTGAAGTTAGTTTTTTATCATATCATATCAGGGAAGTAATCTTTTCCACTCTTCTAGCAAAGATTCATCCTTTGGTACGCAATTAGGGATAGTTTCTAGTTTGCTGTCTTTTATCGAGTACTGCATGCAGGCACAAAAGAATGCGTATCACGTTTTTTGGCCATGATCAATATCATTCATATTTTCAAAGCTTGTGAAAATCACTATCCAGGTCAAAGGGAATAGAGTATAATTTAATTATTTAAAATGTTTACCACCAGCTGAAATATTTTCTCAGTTCGATTCCTATACAATGTTTGCGTTGAGCAGAGTTAGCAGACAGTGGCATAGCCAGGGAGGAGTATCCAAATGCTCTGGAAACCAGTAATATTATAAAGTTTTCTTCGCCTTCAATATCGCAGACAATTCTCTGATTAGATAAGGCAAAATTTTTTTTATAAAATTAGTGGTATCCAAACCCTCTGGACCTCCACACTGCTAGACGATGTCGCTACGATCGAACCGTTAACTTTTCAACATCGTTCCACACTTAACGGATTATTTTTTTAGTACTATTTTGTAGCCGCTTTCCACACTATGTATTCTAGGCGCTGTAATACAACATAACATGTATTATACATTTGTTAGAAAAATAGCACTTGATATTCTTGAATAATTGGCATATATGTGTATTATTCATTATATTCCTTTAGTAGAAGGAAAATTTAGACGCGTTCTCTTAAAACAATCGAATTTAAAAATACAACTAGCTGGCTTCGCCCGCTAGTGGTCCCCTAATTTACATCGGTGCCTCGAATTGTAGAAAATCTCGAATCTAGTAAAACCTCGAACCGCACGAACCTCCGACCTTAGTCCCCGCTGCCTTTTGCACCGTATACCGGTCGTGCTACGCACGCACCGGATAATCCCTTAAATTGCACATCGAATAGTATAAACCTCAAACTGAACGAACCTCCGGCTCGGGTCCCCGCTGCTTGCGGCACCGTATAGCAGTCGTGCTGCGCACGCGCTGCAGTGTACGTTAGTTCCTCCTTCCGCCACCATGTGGCGCAATCCGTTTATACGATCATAACTGAAATCGTTAAGGCTTTCGATGTCTTGTCGAATGAGCCATACCCCGTCGTTTTCATGCCCGTAGAACCGCAGATAGGAAAGCGCCCCCTGGTGGTGAAAAAACGAACTAAAATCGGTAAGCTCTATCGATGTCGAGTCGAATGAGCCATACCCCGTCGTGATCCGGGCCATAGAAACAGAGATAAGTAAACGCACCTGGTGGTGAAAAACGAACTAAAACCGATAAGCTCTAGTACCCGCTATCGATATCGAGTCGATTGAGCCAAACCGCGTCGTGATATGACCCATAGAACCCGAGTTGGCTGAAAAACCCTTTAATTACACATTCCACCACCAGGGTGCGCAATGTGTTCTATACGAACATTACCGAAATCTGTAAAGCTACCAATGTCCAGTCGAAAGAGCCAAACCCCGCCGTAACCGCGCCCGTAGAACCCGATTTAAGGAAGCGCCCTCTGGTGGGGAAGCGTGGAACTAAAATATGTAAACCTATCGATATCGAGTTGAATGAGTCAAACCGCGTTGCGATTGGACTCGCAGAACTCGAGATGTTATGAAATGAATATATAAATTTCATATTATTATTCGAAAAGAGTGGTATAAACTCTGAAACTTTAAAAAATGTTATAGAGAGTCCTTATTACTGTAATTATGATGTTTGGAATCAGTTTGGTGGAAATCTGTAACATACTTTCTGAGTTATAGAAACGGACCATAGTTAAGAGAAAAAAAAACCCGTGACCCTGGCGGTGAAAAAACGAACTAAAATCAGTAAGCTCTATCGATGTCGAGTCGAATGAGCCAAACCGCGTCGCGAAGGGACTCATACGACAGGAGATATTTTGAAAAGAAATAGATAAATCCTTAGCTTCTTTTTTTTTCCTGTACAAAAATCGGGATTTTGCTATGTCTTAATTACACCAACCGTCCCGATTCGATAACGAGCGAAGCCCGCTTTTCCCAATCATAATATCTGGTTGACACTCTAAAAGAAAAACTTAAAATACTCGTAATGCAGTTTTTAGACGCGGCCTACTTCTTAAAATCATAATATCTAGCCGGCACTGTAATAGAAATCTTTCTTTTGCTTTAATTATACAAATAATGATTAATAATACAATTAAATAATATATCGGCTCGTAATGAAGACATGAGAATAATTTTTAGATATTCTGAAAGCAGAATCTATTTTGCGTCGCCCTGTGAAAGTTTGGAATTACTGCGCCCAGTTAAAAGTCACGTGACCTTTGTAAAAGAAATAGCACCTTGCCTCTTGAAAATCCTACTATCGTCATTCCAGACATTTGTCGGTCCGCCCGTCTGCGGTCTCCACCTGCATCGCGGAAAGAATTAAAAAGTTATTTTTTATCGATCGATTTTTAAAGAATTTTTTCGGTTCCAATTGTCGTACGGAAATGATTTTTCGAATTTATGAAACCGGACGCCGCCCTGGTTCCGTCCGTACCACTTCCTAATTTCTGGGCCGTAGACTTCCGGAGATACGAGTCCGTTTAAAAGCGCGTAGTACAGTTTTCGGCTTAACTTTGCTGCTGGCGTCCCTGCCTTTTTCCAGATTCGTCTCGACTGGCAACGCGTTGAGGAGAAAATTTTGGTTTTCAAATTCTTTTGCAAGTTAGGTTTCGATTGGATCAATTAAAACAGTTTCGTTAATTAATAACTCCCCGGATCGAACTTGAGCTCCGCGCCGTTTTTACGAATTTTTCGAACGCTCTCCGTGCGTCGCCTAGTCTCAAAGCCTTTGCGTGTACAGACCGGGAATGCACAGACAGACAGACGTTTACAGACATTAATAATTATCCGATAGTTTATTTACGTTTTAATATCAAAATAATATGCGCCTTATAAGTATAATTTAACTTGAAAACCATTTTATTATACACACTACTATCCGAGACTACAATTAAAGTGAAAATTAGAAAGCATATTTTATCACTGATCAGAAAATGTTTTTCAGAAAGGTATTTTACAAAATCTCAAAAAAAAAAAAAAAAAAAAAAAAAAAAAACCAATGGACAAAAAAAGGTCTACAAAATAATCTTATTTCAATAATGGTATTTAAAGGAAAGTACGTTATCTGGACATGCAAGCTAACGTTGAAGTTTGTATACATTTGTGAGAAATAGCTTATAAATAAATAATTCTGCATGTGACTGATACAATACAATCAACATCAGAAACTATTGGTCTGTAATGTGAATTAACCCATATATAGGGGTAATAGGTACTTCATCTGCAACTTCAGAAAATCATTACCTTGCAGAGTAGCTATTACAAACGTTTTGCCTAAAATCGCGCAGACTCTTACAGTTAAAGAAGAAAATCATTCAAGCAGAGCTATGATAACATCATATGCTTGTGAAGAGCGCAACAAGTGGTTACGCGTAACGCGAAGTCATCCTGGCAAAGGCTCATGTGAAATGTCGCTATCTCGGTATCTACTGTTTGTAAAATTCTACGTTATCAGATGTACAAGTAAGCTGTCCACATCCAAACTGTTCATAAGCTTGAAGCTAAAGATTATTCAGATTTTGAAGCTACCATTTGCAAGAAGCTATGAAAAATACCTTATTCTACTGCAATAATGTATGTACACGAACACAAACAAAAGCTAATATTTTATCTTCCAAATGTATTTTATCAGATAGCATGCAGTAAAATTGGATTCAGACTATATATATATATATATACATATACTCCAAAATATTTTTAGAAAACACTCGATGTCTTAATAAAATAAAAATATTATCATCAGTTTCACATTTTTATTATTAGAATCACAATGATATATATGCATTATATGCATCTAGTTGCATTCAATATTCAGCATGTTCTTTTACTAATAAAACAATTCATTGAAACTGAAATAAAATACAGAATTTTTTTTAATAATTCACATTAAAGTTTCTCTGTAGTGCATACATTTTTAATACAATGTATCCATTTTAAAAATCACCATGAAAACCTCTATAAAATACAGTATTTTCCGCTTATTCTTTTTTATAAATATGATAACTAAATATCCTTTACGGTTTATCACAATTTGAATTTTTAAACATATAAATCTTATAGTAGTCTAATTTTAAAATCCTTTTGTCGTCGAAATTGCATGAATAAATAATGAATATACCTAATCATTCGTTGTTTACATTATTTCCCTTCTCTTTTTTAAGAGAATATAGTTTTGAATGTACGGCAATGGAAAATGTTTACTTATTCATGTTGATAAGTATGTTAAAAAAAAATCGTCTCTTGTGTATATATATTTATTGCGAAATCAATAAAAGAATGTAATTTGAGAGACTTATTTTTTAAATGTTGCATTATATACTGAATATGTTGTGTTCAAAATATATTTTCCCATATTGTCTTTTTAAGAGTAATGGAAATTCAAATTTTATTAAAATATACAAGGGAATTCTTATGTATGGAGCAGAAATGAAACGAATAATTGGGCTTACGGAAATATAAAAATTACCTAAAAATACAGGGACAAAGTTTAGTTACATAATCAATTAAAAATATATATTTAAATTATATTACATGCCTTTTTTTAATTTTATGTGTTTTATTTTCCAAAATTTAGTATTTCAAATATTGTATTGGTGCAGTTAAGTTGGCCTATTTCAGCGAGCGGTGTTTGATTCATAATCATTCACATTATTGTTGTAATTCGCATACAATTGTAACCATAAAGGGTATTTGGCTATTTATCAACTATCCCTGATAAAGGAAAAAGGTCTTAACATCAATTGAGTAATTTATAATTAAGTTCTAAAAATATTAAAATACTGTATTGTCAACGGAAAGACAACTGTGTAAGAATTTTTTATAATTATACCTTAACAGGAAATATATAAAGAATTGAATACAAATTTCCATTTTAAAATACATGAACAAAGTAAAACAAAAGAGTGTCAAAATGTAGGGCTTCCTATATATAGCCTAATTAAAAACACTTTAAAAAATAAATTCTAACCAAAATTCACACATCATCAAGTAGTAGTTATCAAGAGCTATCTCGCTCCTCGCTCCAGCTCCGGCTCCAAGCTTGTTCCCGATGTTGAACTGGCCTTTTCTACTACTTATCAAGTTCTATGCCATACTTTATTATTCATTCAGAATTTTAACGATAATAAATATTGTATTAATATTTCGTAATAGTCCAAGTGCAACACGACAAAAATAATGTGAAAACTGCACATCGTGGCACAGTTATACCGATTGGTCAGTATCTACTCTATATTAATACAAAGCATATAAGAAAGGGAGGGATCGCGTAAAGTCGGGGGGATTCAAGATGGCGACTGTTATTGAAAATAGCATCATTTTCGGGAATTAGTGCAATTTCGTTTCTATACATTGTATAAAAGCATGTTTGATGGAAATTTCGATGTTTTTAGATAAAAAATATTATTTGTAACACTTTACATTACAGTCGAAAAGTATTTATGAATTCAGTTTGCCTGTTTGTATGTTTGTCTGGTCGTCTGTCTAGTCGCGCACTAACTCAAAAAAAAAAAAACCGGATATCCAGATAATAAAAATGCGGTATTGTAGCATACCGTATAAAGTTCGGTATTCATTTTCACGTGTGCATCATTCATAGTTCATTTACAGGGACAATCAAATGTATTCCGTTACATTTTGGTCTGTAGACGAAAATCGCTTGCAATGTGTTTTAATGATGTTATACTCTTTGTAACATATTAAAATTAATACACATCAGTGAGGTGCAGTACAAAGCACTTACTGTAGAATATGCAGTGGATAGCAGTTTTCGTTCATTTACAGGGGCTCACAAAATAATACGGTTACCGTTAGATTAATGTCTCCGAGCACAGTGCCTTTATAATTTGGAGTTCATTATTATTTGGCGTTCATTATTAGTCACAAAATATTAATTCATGGAGGTAATCACTCTCAAAGCAAGATCTCCATGGTGGATTTTGTAGCGCTGTCTGGTGTAGAAAAAAAATCGCATTTGTAAAAGTGGTATACGTAATAAGAAAAAAAGGCATGCTCATTTAGCTCACAGCAGACGATATAATTCATTGCAGTGAAATAATAAGGATGTTTTTTTTTTTTTTTACATTGTGAAACTAGATATGAAAATAATGCACCTCTTTTGTCACGTTTAACGTACAATTTCCAACGTGTTATATTTTCATTTCGCAAGATTTCCAAAATATACCGGTGAAAAAACTGTTCGTCCCACAATATCCTACACATTTTATTTCCGGAAATAATATAAATGAGAATAATTTGAGTGTCAAATACTTATTTGTTGAAATAAAATGTATAATATACATTAAAATATTTCAAAAAATGGATACAATACAAAGATGTAAAGTCTGTTCTTTAGTCCATCTTGTTTAATTATTCAATTAAGTAACTTCCAATTTACATCGTATAATCTAATGCAGTGTTTCTCAACCTTTTTTACTTGACGGCACACTAAAAATATCTGAAATTAGTTGCGGCACACCTGAATATAAAAAATGGGTACTTTTCAATTAGCCGGGCGCCAGTGGTATATATATATATCGATAGATATTTATGTATATATAACACCGGCTAACAAAAAAGTTTTAAAAAATGTATAAGTTGTATGACACACACACAAAAGAAAAATATATATATATTTACTTACAAAATTTATTCAATGAGAGGGCTGAACCTGTTTTCTAGAACAAATTAAATCGAAACGAGATTCTAAAGTCGAAAACAAAGGTTCCAAGACAAGGGAGGAGTGGCGCGCTGGAAACACTAATACAGGGAAAGGAGTGAAGAAGGAAGGTAGCGCATGATAAACAGAAAATGCATTGTTGATCCGACATCGTGCAATTTTAATTATTTGTCAAAAACCCTCTTGGCACATTTGACAATCTCTTGCGGCACACTAATGTTCCGCGAGAAACAGGTTGAGAAACACTGATCTAATGTGTGTAGTTTATATTGTGTAGAGGGAGGTTTCTAAAGAAACTATTAATCTATAATTATAACGAAAATATTAATATATAATTATAAAAAAATATATATTAATATATAGTTGTATTTATTTATTAATATAAGTTGCATTTTTTGTATACGAGTTGTAAAAAGTATTGCAAAATTAAAAACACGTTATATATATATATATATACAGTAAAACCTCCATAACGGACACTCCCGAATAGCGGACACCTCTATTTAGCGGACGCTTTTGCGATCCCCAAAACCTGTATATCTGTACATTTTTAACTCTCAATTGCGGACACCTCCAAATAGCGGACAAATTCTGTGCTTCCGAGGTGTCCGTTATTCAGAGGTTTTACTGTATATGGTAATTACATAAAGGATATAGATTTAACATAAAAAAATCTGTATACACAAAAAATATATATGTTAATCTAAACATGTGCTTTCTGTTTTTGTTTTTTTGAGCTATACTTGGAAAATATTAACTTATTATTTGACATACACACACAGCAACAGAATTCTTTATGTATGTCACATATTTCGAACTTAAAATAACGCTAAATGAAATTATAGTGCATATAAATGTCACGTATTAACAGCACGTAAACCATATCACGTAAGAAACATAAAATAATAGTTCGCGGAACATATATATAATCTTCTCAAGAAGAACTGAAGTTGCCCATCTAGGTTCACATTAATAATTATTTTTATGTTTCTACAGATTCGTAAATAAAAATATCAAGACTTCTATGGATGCTTATTACAATTTTTGTATGTAAAATTTATTTATTTTTTGTGTAATTCAAGAATTAATAAAATATATTTAAAACTGTGTTATAAAATTTCATTAATCATTATTGTAAACAAAACTCTGTGAATGTGTTTTTAATACATACATTGTACTTTTAGTTTGATAGATAATATTTTTCGAGCTTTTTTATTATTATCATATAGAAAGCTTGTAGTGATGCATCAATCATTTTTCTTTATGTTTAAAACTAATTATTTGTTTTTGTGTTCTGTCGAAAATTCAAAAGTACAATCTTTTACTAATATCATATGGTATACAATGTAGACTGCTCAAAAGAATACTTCTTAGGTTTCGGCCGGTTATCGTTAATGTCAGCTCAAATGGAAGAGCATAGAAAAAATTTAAGCTACAGGTTCTGAGTTCGTTTCCCATTCAGAGCACTTTTCATACAGTTAGAATGTTTTGGAATTTATATATCTTTAAGAATCAGAATAATTGTGTTAAAATAATTATGTCTTATACAAGAACGGTTTATGTCATATCGTGCTACTAGACATCGGCTAAACATACAATGTAGGCATTATCCACCGAGATTATCCAATGGATTTTACAAGTGAATATACCTAATTACCTGTGGGGATGTATAATTTTCAAATAATAGAAATTTCATTTCTAATGTATTTTATTTAATTTTATGAAAACATTGGAGAACATTTTCCTTAAATTTTTGTGAAAGAGGGATATCATTAACATGTTAAAGAATTAGAGGAACCTTTTAATCTCATCAACAACACATTTTTTAAATTAAAAACAAAAATTAAGTCCACCCAATTTTTTAAATAGGATATTCAAAGTTTAACAAATTTATTGAATTCGATAGTGGACGAATGTAAATTTAAAACGTTAATTGATTCTAAAAAAAACCCCAAAATGTTAAACTATCACAGCTAGAAAAGCAGCTAGATAGTGTAATAATTAAAAACATAAAGTATGGAGTTTTCCAATTTAGCGAAATGATTTTAATATTTCAAATAACATGAAAAAATAAGATAAACAATTTTTGAACTCAAACGGTTCCTGTACCAGATAAATCCGAGAATTTAATTTTTTTTTCGAAACATTGCAGAGTGTTTTTGCATTGAAAAATGTCTCGGATGAATTTAAGTCTGAAATTCTAATAAACATATCGGAGAAAAATTAAATAGTGCTCTGTATTACATTAGGGAGGAAAATATTAACTGTTACGAAACAGTGAAAATTAAGTCATATATGGATATCAGAGTGTTTAATTAAAATCCAAATAGCAGCTAGTGAACAAAATGAAATACACATTCAATTCACTTCAAGGCTAAATGCTTTATTCCAGTATTACCTCCAGTTATGGAATGTGCATTATTTCGGATCGTTTTAGGCGAATTAAATATTTCTTATTAACTTTTAAAAAGTACTGATAAAGCGATATCGGCTCAAATAATGTAAAATATGGCGATCACTGACTAAAATCGAAAATTTTGGTTGTGAATTATTCTTTCTAAACAAGAGAAAAACTTTTAATGAAATTCATATATGGATATGAGAGTGTTTAATTAAATTCCAAAAAGCAGCTAGTGAGCAAAATGAAACACACATTCAATTCACTTCAAGTCTAAATGCTTTATTCCAGTATTACCTTCAGTTATGGAATGTTCATTATTTCGGATCGTTTTAAGCGAATTAAATATTTCTGATTAACTTTTAAAAAGTACTGATAAAGCGATATCTTCTCAAATAATGTAAAACATGGCGATCACTAACTAAAATCAAAAATTTTGGTTGCGAATTATTCTTTCTAAACAAAAGAAAAACTTTTAATAAAATGCATATATGGATATGAGAGTGTTTAATTAAATTCCAAAAAGCAGCCAGTGAACAAAATGAAACACACATTCAATTCACTTTAAGGCTAAATGCTTTATTCCAGTATTACTTTCAGTTATGGAATGTTCATTATATCGTTTTATGCGAATAAAATATTTCTGATTACCTTTTAAGAAGTACTGATAAAGCGATATCTTCTCAAATAATGTAAAACATGGCGATCACTGACTAAAATCGAAAATTTTCGTTACAAATTATTCATTCTAAACAAGAGAAAAACTTTAAATAAAATCCATACACGTGTGCGTGAAAAGATTTCTGAAAATAATAACTAAATCATTCCCAAGTTCTCTATAAATATCCCGCAACCAGGTAATTCTTAGAAAACAAATAAAGAAAAACAATCGCCGTGTTACATCTCCTCAGAAAATCATTATGCAAGATAATGTACTGAGCAGTACAAAAAAAAAGAAGAAACAACAATAAAATTTTTGGAGTTCAGTAAAAAAGAATGCAAATGAATGTTGTATACAAGATCCAATGGCCGTATTTTAAGTATTCTAAGTATTTGCCAACGCCTTAGAATACGAAAATAATCTATTAGACTTTTTTTTTCTTTTAAAGCTTTTATAGATTGTGGATCTGATTTAATTGTTATTAATAATTAAGCTTTTTTATAAAAAAATAAACCCTTTCTCACATTATTTCGACTAGTTTTTTCAAAATAAATAGAAAACGGCAGATCTTGAAAAAATTATTACTACATTAAAAACCCGTCAACTGTTTGAAATCGTGGCAGCTATTTGCGTAAAATTACACTTTGAAGTCGTATTGCTTTCTAATGTTACCAATTCTTATTAAAGGCGAAAATAGGTGAAGTTATTCATGACTTAATGCCGTCATCGTTAAATTAATTGGAAAAAACAAATAAAATAACAGAAATAAGTGATGAGGATATTTAACGTCTTTTGATTGAGATATTTCTGTATTCAATGTTTTATGAGTGAATGTTTCAAATGTAATTTTTGTTAGTGATTATGCTTCAATCCATATTACTGATTCTGAGTTAAAAACAAATTAAGTGGCTTAATTACTAATTACAAGCAATTAGAGCATGTCGATGCACACAATACACATTCTGTGTTGGTCGGAATTACTACCAGTGACCAGAGAAAACACATTTCTATCGCACTGGAAAATGAGGAATATATAAAAACCATTCAGAACCTTCTAAAACAAGATAATACTACTGAATAACTTCTAAAAAGTAATTTCTAGTACGAATTAGTGAACGAACAGGAGGTAGTCTTTGATAAGAAGTAAAGCAAGTAGGAGTTGTAAAAAGAGCGAACGCATTAGGATAGATTTTTTGTAGCATTCTAAAACTGAAGACTTGTTAAAGAGAGATTTATTTTCTAAAACGAAAAATTATATACAAAACGTTGTAAGTAACTATATTGAATGAATTTACTAAATAAGAAGATGTGAAGCGGAGAACGTTTTCTAAATCCCATATATAAGGCTATTATAACACAATCAACATATCATATACCATTTACATTGAACCTTAGTCATCTACGAATAAAAAACTACTAGGGTACTTTAACTGTGATTAATGCTTTAAGCTAATTTGAAAATTAATACTTTTAAAAACTTTCTTAGCTTTTTATATTGAAAACTACGTATTCTCCCGACATCATTCAAAACCTAAAACAACTACAAACTATTTTTGGAAATACAGCTAAAGTGATTTCAGATCGAGGACATCGATCTGACAATCAATTCTCTCATTTAAAAAATTCAAAGATTATTATGAACATGAGAGTATTGATTATATTGCCAACAACCACAAGAATTCCTAGTTGTAACGGACCGACTGAAAGATTGCATGCTACAATTATTCCAGTATTGTCTTAGATTACAGCAGAATAACCAGGTAAGCGATATATGTGTGTAGATGCTATTGAAAGAAGGGTGAATTCTACAACTTGAAGAAGTATCAGAAAAATAGCTTTTGAGTTTCTGGCAAGAGTAAAAAATGAAATAGCGAAGAAAAAGTAGTATTTTAAATTTTAAAGAAAAACGAGTAAACTCAATGATGCATCGTTTAAAGACTATCAGTGAAGAAACAAGAGAAAGAGCCCGTGAAGAAACAATTTAAAAATCCAAAAATAATACCGAAAAGTTTATAACAGGAAAAGTAAATCAATCATATGATTTTAGGAAAGTCAACCCACCAAACTCCCGTTGGAATTGGCACGAATCTGGCAACTGCATGATTTGAACATCTGAAGTGATTTATGTCAAGCCTAATGACAGATAGGAATTATAGAAAGTTGGTGACTGTCAGGGTCCAAACACTATGCAAAACTGACAGATCATATTAAGTTATGGTGTGAATAGTAAGAATTCATAAACTTGGATTCTTTTCTTTTGTTTTTTTATATGTTTTGTTTTGAAAAGTTGCTTGTTGTGTGTTATACAGCTGATATGGAAACGACATCGTATGTCAAGATGCCCGAGCAGTCGCAGTACGAGCAACTTACATTTAAAGAGTATGTGAAATAATGTACGCCAGAAGACATTGTTGCATTACATAGGAGACTAGCGATTATGTTTATGTTTTTGAATTGTTTAATGGTTGAACAACTAGTCTTGGATTACTTCTATGGATTTGTTAATTAATAATAGTCTTTGAAAAGTTCACGTGCAGGTTCAACCTTATCTTATGGTTTAGAAAACTCGTGATGATACAGATTCAGTTCTGTGCTAGCCTTTAACTATTTTACTTTGTGTTTAAAATGCGATACCAATTTTTGTGTTCGGTAAAAAATAAATATGTCATGTTCAATGACGTTTTATATTAATTCATATACACAGTCACCGACTAACCCTCTATTTATGCTTAAATTGTGCCATTAATTTTAAAAAAGCAAAATTGAATTTAAATGAATTTAAATTTATACTTCTTTAAAACTATGTTTATAGTTGTTAGGAAATCTATCTCGTTAGATATACTCATTAAAGACAATTTATAAAAAAAAAAAATAGTTTACTCTTGCTATAAAAGATTAAAATATGTTTATTTTTAGAATCTTATAAGTTAAATTATTTAATAAATGATAGCTTATGTAGCTCATATTTAATTAAAAACCGCATTTAAATATCAAAATAACTCATATAAATATATTTCCATTTCTTATTCATTCTCCATAAATTTACATTGATTTAGCTAATTTAAGCACTATGACTGCCAGAATAGAGTAATTAAACTTTTCTTTTTTTGTGCTTAACCAAGTAAAAATTTATTTTTAATTACCTTTAAAAATTTTTAAATACGTTAATAACTTTGAAAAAAAAAATAACCATTTCAGAATTCTCCATGAATGGAATAAGTAATAAAAATAATCATCGATTTTAATACTATTTTTTATTTCTATTAATGAATGTGTAATTAACACCTCTATGGCATTAACTCTTTACGCAACGAAAATAGAGATTTTTTTCTAGTCTTTTAATAAACGATTAATGCAAGATTTACTTTACTTATTTTACTGTAATTAATTTATATATATATATATATATATATATATATATATATATGTGTGTGTGTGTGTTTATTCGTTGTTAATTCAAAAATAATTAATGTAATTACAATTAAATGTACTTCATATCAATATTTTTTAAATAACCTTAACATTAACTATACTATATACTAATAAATTATATAAAGTAACTATTTCGCTAGACCATTTGCAAAGAAATTAGTAATTATGGCGATTTTTAATGCGATAATTTAAATATATTTTTTATTTCGTTTTCAATTGCTATTTTATAAAAAAAACGCACCTGTAATAAATTCCTAATTGATTATTTTATCTGGTAATTGCACCCGTTCTTATTCTTTACTCTTATTGCGCACTAATGAGAAATTTATATTATCCAGTATTTATCACCTTATTAAGTTTTTCTTCTGTTAAAACGGATAAAGATACATTTGGTGTATCTTTAATTTTACTTTAAATTAAAATAAAAAGCAAACAGGAGATAAGCGAGTAAAAGTAGTGGAAGATAAAGCGAGTAAATCAATTTTATTTCATTATTCTTTTATATAAATATTTATAATAAAAACATTTTTGCAAATGTAAAATTAATACTGTCACTATTTTTTCATGTGTTTTTAGAGTGTTTTAAATATTACTTTATATTAAAAAATTGTGTAACTTTATAAAATATATAGTAAAGAAGATTTTTTTTAGATCTTTATTTATACGCCAATTTCAAGTTAGTTTAGATAGAACAAATATGGTACTCTGCAATACAAATTGTTTTAGATATATAATAAAAATTGAAAAGAATGTATATTTTGTTGGTGTAATAAATATATATATATATAGAAGCTAATCAAAGTGATTTATGAGCCAAATAGGCTAAATTATGGTATCATAAGAAAATTAATAATTTCATCTAGATAATTATTGAAAAGAATATGTAAAAACCATTCCATACCAATTTGCGTAATGCAGCAGAATTTTATAGAATGTTAATTAATTATAATATCTTTGGATTTCAAAAAACATATCAAGTTCTTGAAACATTCTAATTAAATCTCCAAAGAGATAATTAATAATAATATGTAGACAGAATACCACATAGTTAATAAATTAACAAGTGTAATCATAATTTTACCATAGCTTGTGCTTCAATGGTAATTGGACAAAAATACTTAAAATATGAAGGTTATTTAAAAAGAGAGAAAGAGAAAAAAAATATATATATAATAAACCATAAAATGTTAATTTGGAGTTGATATCAAGTGAATACAAATGAATTAAGAAATGAAATATGAACTAAATATAATGGAAAATTGGATAACAAGAGATTTAAATTATAATTGGATATGCAAAAACACGTGTAGGTATAATCTTCCGCCTGGATGTACCCACACGTGTTTTAAAAAAATAATTCAGTATTTCATAATTATACTGGCATATATGCTAATATCAGTATAATCATCCAGGTATACTGATTTATTACCAGAAAACAATTGGAAATAACAAAATTGGAAATAAAAAACTTGTAAAGAATAGATAAAATATTTTACTCACAATAATTATCCAAAAATCCGTATACAACACTATACTGAATTATTACCAGATAACAGTTGGAAATACAACCACATGGCGCACATATCATATACTTGATGATATAATCAAGTTGAGAGAAATTATTTGAAAGTTAAGCTGAGAGAACATATTTTGAAATAACACCTTAATTATTACACATTAACACAAATTGATTTAAAACACACAAATATATTTTTGTGATAAATACACTCAAAAAAAAATTTATATTTGTGAATATACAAATTGTTCATTTAATTTTAATCTTTAAAAGTAAAATGTAAGTACACAAGCGATAAGTGCCCTCTATAGGTAAATTAAAAATATTATCAACATTTATTTGTCAAGCAATGTGCTGCCCTCTATTGGAATAATAATTATTCAAATTTAAGTTTGATTTACATATTTATTATATTAGATTTAATAATATATATAAATAGTAAAAAATAATAATAATATTGTAGTTTTACATTAACATCGTACAAAATCCTATTATATGAATTAAATTTAACCAGAATTAAATTAATCTTACATAGTATTTCAAAGATTCTTACCAAGAGTAGATATTATGTAAAAGAGGTATTTCTTTTAATACATAGTGCTGGGGCTACCATCTATGGTAATCTACTTATATATATTATAGAATTTATATAAAATAGCTTTTTATACTTCTACTAATAAGTTAATGAATTCTTATATAATACATATTGCTACCTTCTATCTACTTATATATCAAATAGTATTTACCGAAAATAATTAAGATTCCACACTTCTATTTATTAGTTAATATATATATATATATATATATATATATAATTGGAATGTTATCCATGTATAATTTTATGTGTTTTTGTATAAGTTATTTTTACAGTTATTTTTATACAATGCATATTTTATAGACTTTTATAACTGATCATTAGAATCACTTAATATAAACGTGATCGACTAAATGCACAATCACATTAACTATATAAAGTGTAAATAATGTTCAACCATCTTAAGTATTGTCCTTATATGTTTTAATGGTATATGTTTTAATTGTATTTAAATATGTTTTAAAAACTGATCATTAGTATCACTTAAAATAAAGGTGATCGGCTAAACTCACAATCACAGTAACTATATAAAGTGTAAATAATGTTCAATCATATTAATTATTGTCCTTATATGTTTTAATTGTATTTATGTATGTTTAATTGTAATTTGTTATATCATTTGCTATATTTCATCGCACACTAAAACAATAATTTATTCCATAACTTGTTTATAATTATATGATGTAATAAATGATATTTAAAAGAGTTGATAACTGAATTTATCAAAAAAATAGGATAACCGTATAGTTTTGCATGATCTCGAATAAATCTAATATTTTTGTTTTTATTTGTATCTGAGCATAGATATTTTATACGATGAAGATAATTGATAATTATATTTTTATAAACTGATTTATGTAAACATTAAGCAAAATTGGTAAAAATATTTACTTTAAATGGAAAATCAAATCTTTTATCATAAATATCAAAAATTAATTTATAATTATCTTTAATATTAATTTTTAAGTCAAGAAAATTTATATTATTATTAATCAAATCATTTTCACTTAATGTAAGCTGATTAGGATAAAAATTGAGTGGTGATGTGTAATTTTTATCATTGAAATAAAATATGATAACGGGATCAATATAGCGATAAAATACATAATCATTGTTCGGACCAATATTTCTTTCATAATAATATAAGTAAAGGTCAGAGAGAATACTAGAAGCGGTCCCATCCTGCCATATTCCCTGTCATTGTTTATAAAAATATTGTCATATATGATGTAATTGTTATGCAATGTAAAATTTAGTAACGTTTTAAACAAAATTACGGAAATATAATCTTTTAATTTTAATTGAGATTTAAATTCTTTAAATAATATACACATTGTTTTATGTAAGTCTTTTATATCAATGTTATTAAATAAATCATTAAAATCCAATGTTTTTATGAATTTTACCGGATTAATATTATGTATTTTATTAATAAGCTGAAAATTGTTTTATAGGCAATGTTGGTTATTATGTTTTATCGTTATAGAATATATCTGCTTTAAAATATTAAGTAGTAAATTGCTTGCATTATTATTATATGTGTTACACCCGATGTAATGAATGAACAAGCAAAGAAGCGGTAAATACGTTACTGAAGATTATTTTTAGAAATAATTAGAAATGCAGTTTCTGTAATGAGGACTTAACACTAGCATTACGGCGTTTTCCGTATACCTATAACTACGATCACCGGTCATTTTGACCGCTTTTCTCAAATAAACGGAAAAAATATATATTTTGCTAATATTATGTAAGTTAAATCTTGTAAATATACAACATGCTTTTTTAATAAGTAAACTATATAGTAAACAAGATTTTAAAAAATGTAAACAAATGCTAATTTAACATACAAAAGTGTTAAAAAAATATTCAAGATTTAAAAAACTTATTATAGTTTAACACATTTAAATACAAATTGTTTTTATTTAAAATTAAATAAATTTATTACTTACATTATTCGGTTTGACAGAATACACAAATTACTCATTTCATAATTTTACTTGTACAGGTTCCACAAACATATTTTCTACAGTTTTCACAAATATTCTCAGTTTTCTTGCCTTTACAAGCATTTATTTGGAATTGTTTACGTTTACGGGATAGAGTGTGAAAAGCATCAATTCTCAACTGGTTAGAAGAAGAAAGCGTTGGTTTTTTTTCATGAAACGTACATCTTTCTGAGCTCCTCAGCTGTATTTAAAATGAAATCACGGCGACTGTAGTTGTTATATCCAGTCGTCTCTCTATAAATATTCTATGCATTTATCGCTGCGAAATCAACAATGTTAAAAAAAAAAATTGAACTGGTCAACGTCTGGATGAGGACTTCACAGAATATTTTCTGGCCATCTGGTCCAAAACATCAACTCCATATTTGGTCTCATTGTAAAAATTTACAACTTCAAGTTTTTGTTTTTCATTAGGTGAAATTTACAATGTTGGGTGTAAACTACTCAAGAGCAAGACGTTTTTGTTTTTCTTTCCTTGATAAGACGGCGTTATATTTTCATGCTTAGCAATCTTACTAGAATACAGCACATCTCATGTGTTCTTGAAAGAATTAGTTATTCTCTTTTTGAACGATTTAAAGAACCAACACAGCTTATTCCTGCGTTTCTCATTTGTTTTACTGAATTGAGTGATGTAAAGAAATTGTCTGTTTTCAGGTTTCTTCCAGTGTTGTAGTAAGGTTCAATCAAGCGAAAAGCGGCATGTTCGCCAACCGTTCTTCCACAGGGTCTGGTTTCAAACTTACCCAAATACGGAAATCCGTTCAGTAAATATTTTGACTGCACATCAGTAGCAAGCCAAAACTTAATGCCTAATTTGTCCGGCTTTTTAGGCATATAGTGAATAAATAGACGTCTTGTCTTCATGGGAAACAATTGTTCATCCAGTACAAATTTTCCCCTGGTTTATAATTCATCAAGCAATTTTTGATAAATGTATTCCTAATATATGAAATAAGGGCAAATGGATCAGTTTGCAACCTTTGGGGTCTAGTTTACTTCATGTTGAAGCGCAAATACTTCATAATTTCCAAGAACCTATCCCTGGACATTGTCTCAGCGAAGAATTTCGGACCAGGATTTTGACCATAAACTTAAAATTGAAAGATCTTTTGCAGCCAAAGCTCCTTGCGCATACAGCAGTGATATGAAAGCGTCTAACTCATTGAGTGACAAAGACCAATTTGGATTTTGGGATTTTTTACGATCCTCTTCTTCAGTGCACTGTTGAATATGACGCAATATTTTTTCGTTGATAAACAATCTTCATGCACTACTTGGACTGCCATCAACTATTTTTCTTTTTGCATGCGACGTTGGCCCATGCACTTCTCGTAAGACATTCTGATGGGGACGTCTCCCTGTAACATATGTCGAAATATTTTCTATTTTCCAAATTGAACCATCATTTGCTGTTTCTTCATCTTTTTCATTTTTCTCGCATTGGGTACATCTAAGTCGTTTTCTATTTCTGTTTAGTAGGTCTGGACTATTTTCTTGATCTTGATTGTTGCCACTGATTTCATTACTAGAAACTGTACTAGCAGCAGGCAATGGAATATTTTCTGGATCTAAATTATCATTTTCATTTGGTGTTTCGTGAAAAGACACTTCATCAGATGAATCAAATTCACTTGTTCCTGAAGGAACAATACAGTCTCCGTCGGATAAACTGCATATAGTTTCGAAATGAAAATTTTCGTCAGGTTCAATATCTGAACCAGAATTAACATCGGAAATAGTTTCAAAAACTTTTAGCGCATCTTCTTTTGTTAGATATTTTCTACCAACACTTCTACGTGACATGACAAGAAGCAAATAAAATAAGCAAGTCTGAACACTGACATTCACTGAAACTAAATGCAACTCAATATATTTGTATCCGTTGAAAAATAACATTTCTAACACAAAAAAAATGCGCAGTCAGAAGTCGCGCTGCAATTCCAAACAGATGTCAAACATGTTTTTTTCCTCTCCCTCCCATTTCCTCGCTTCCCACCTAACAAATAATGCTTTGAAATACACAAAGCAATAATCCCCTCGCCACAGATGCACCTGCTTATATATTAGAATAGCGGAAATAGCTACGAAAGTGAAGAAAATAACTCGACATATGTAATTTTCTAGATACGGTCAAAATGACCGGTAGCCTTAATCATAGGTATACATATTAATATTTTCAAAAATAATTATTTAAATTGAACAGAAAAGATTCTATGTAATATTCTTGGGTTTTTAGGAAAAGTAAAAAAAAATATTCAGACTATAAAAAAGAAAATAAAAAAGTTATGATACGTTAAATTGGATTAACGGTCAAAATGACCGCTGCCGTAATTCTAGTGTTAAAAGATCGCATCCGATAGCGTACATCAATTTACAGCGTCCTATGTTTTATTTACTGATTTTCGTCAAAGAATTAATTTTAACCCATTCGAGTTCGAAATTTTCGTCTTTTGTTTTGATTTGTTCTTTTTTTTCTCTTCAATTTAAGGAAAATTAGATTTACGTTTACAAATGTTACGAAAAAAAAAATGTTAACCCTCTAAGCGTGTGGAACGTAATATCCGTTCACTAAGCTCCAGGTTTCACTGCAATATATGCAATGTTAAAGACAATATAATTCTATAGATTTAATGAATTTTCAAAACATTGAAGAATAATTAATAATCTCAAGTGTTACATTCATATTTGTAATTAATTTTTATTTATAACGCTGAAAGAATCATATTTTTTTAGCATTTAAAACAAAATGCAGAGAAAACAACATTACAATTTTACCTTTTTTCAAAACGCTCAGAGGGTTAAGGTCACTGTCAATTACTAAAATCTAACGAATAAGATAATTATTAATGCTTCTTAATAATACATCAATTGAGTAACAGACTTTTTTTTCAGACCTTCTCTAAATGCCGTATTAAAACAGGATTAAACAGATGTAAAAAGAATTTTCAGATACTATGACAGACCGATTTAGTATTCTTTATGTTGTTTCATAAATTATTCTTTCAGAAAAATGGCCACAATTTAAAAAAAATGAAGAGCGAAACATATGTTTGAAATAAAAGAATCACCAACGGCTCAAAGAGATATAAGTGAACCCGTCTTTTGTTGTTTTATTATTAAATGCTGAAACATAAATAAAAAGAAATGTATAGACATATACTATCATTTTTAAATGTAGATTATAACCAAACTAGTTAAGGCAAAAAAGTACTTACTGTAAAGGGGTGTCCTTTTTCCACGATGCCAGACTTGAAGGATTTAAAACAGAAATTACAGTACTCTAAAACACATTATCATGAAAACATTTCTCAATCATTATTTAAATCATTCACACATAAACACCAAGACGTTTCCATATATTTTATCACACTCTAATGCATTTTGGAACAGTTATGAATGTTGACAGTTTTTCACAAAACATTCACATGAGATATTTTACTTATTTTTATAGTTGCTGTTTTAAAAGTACACTGTTATATAATTTGCAGTAAAATTACGGGCAGAGGCCGGCAGCAGAGATTCCACTCATACCCCGTAAAAAAAAAAAAAAATCATACCCATCATTTTGTGCAGCCCGTAACTTTACAGGGCAAAGTAATACAGCATTGTAATGCACAGGATATAATGCACTTTAAAACGCAATAACTCTTTACTTACTGTTCCTTAGCACGTAGCACGTTAGATAATCATCACACAGAATCGCTGTTTTGGCGGGTTAAAATTTTTGAAACACGAGTAAAATGAAGGGTTACACCCTAGCGGAGGACAATGTATGGGGTCGTATCGTATTTTTGCTAACATATGGGCTAGAACTGTAAGAATATGTGGATTGCTCTTAATTTTCTAAGTATCTAAGGGATAAGGCCGCTTATTGAGTGGATCAGACCGTTTTTCATCAAATAAGGCTGTTGCCCGTGAAAATTGAAGGGCAAACGCTCATAAATTTACAGTTTTTTCTGAGAGTGTATGCCTTGGTAAGTAAACAAGGCATACTTTTAAAACATCGTTTTTATAACATCAAAACACTTTTTTTTTTTTTTTTTTTTGGGGGGGGGGTAGATCATTCGTTTTAGTAAGCTAATTATTTTTAAAATTATATTGCAATGCAATTTAGAAAGTTAAAATATATAAATAAAAATAATTTTTCTTTAATGAATAAAACTTTATTAGAAAAACTTTTAAAAAGTATCCCGTAAGAAAATAAAAGTACTTGATTTAATAAGAAAATCTTTATACTCTTCAAAATATTCATCTCAAACATTTAACTAAAAATAATAATGTTTAAATAAAACTCCTTAATATATAACTATGTATGAATGCCTTATATATACGTTCTGCATGACAAGCAGATGTACTTTACGTTTACCTTGTAGCTATACTGTTAAACATTTGCAGCAAATTGTCTAGTCATTTGACCGTTTTTATAGAAAACGATTACATAACAGCAATTTAACTCTATTCTGACCATATTATTACCCATATTATGGTCAGAATAGAGTTAAATTCCGATTATATAAACGTTTTTTATAAAAACGGTCAAATAACTGGACAATTTGCTGCAAATTTTTAACAGTGTAGTGTAATAGATTGGAAAAGTTTTAAAGTATATTTTCAACATATTGGTCATGTAGTGCACTAAACAAACAAAAAAAATCAGACTTTTATATTTTAGGAACTAAAGAAAAAAAAGAAGAAAAAGAAAATAAAAAATGTCATCCCCACGGTATTTAATGGACAAAATAAAGGTATTGCAAAAATGCCAATATTTGTTGGTATATCAAAAGTATTTTCTGCATCATTGACCAAATGATTTAGATCTTCATCAGTTTCATATGCTTTTTTTCATTGACGTTATTATGAGATTTTTTTACAGTGCGAAACGGGGAGAGGCATTCTCTATTAGAATTCACATTCTCCAAAATTGCATAGGTTTTTTTTCTGGCTAGTAATACTCAATGCAACATCACCATCGTGATAGAAAATCCTGGAAGCAAAAAAGGCGTAGATAAATATTATATATATATATATATATATATATATATATATATATACATATATAAGTAAAATTTCTGAAAATTTAATTTTACATAGATAAATTTTATTTTAAATTTTTCAGAAACATTCGACACGTTTTAGTTTACTATAAATTTATCTCAATCGAAGGTAAAAAGTTCCTTAGTTTTTTCTATTTGTTTGCATTTTTAACTAGATTCATTTGGCAGTGAATTGACTCTTGTATTCCTGTTATGTTGCCACATAAAATATCTTACATTTTGAAAGGAAATAAATATAAAGAAAATAATTTTAATTGAAAACCCAGCCTTAAAATTATTGGTCTTCAATTTATCACGTTCATAAATCCTTATTCCACGCCAGCCATAATTTAGGTAGAGTGGTTTGACTCCACAAAGTTTTAATTGAGACAGGCTTTTAGTATTGTCCCCAATCATTTTTCAATTACATTGTTTCCTATGTCGCTGATTTACGCATGTAAGTGAAAATCATATATTGAAAATTTTGAAGTGTAAGTAAAAATTTTTATATATATATACGATACGATGAGAGTTGTTAAAGCGTATAATAATAATTTATATTTTAATAATAACTTAAAATTACCGAACGGTAGAGAGCCTATGAAATTGAAAAAATGTAGACAAAATTCAGGGAAAGAAACAGACTATTTTTCTGTCCTGAGGATATTTATATGGGACTATCAACAAAACGAATACCTAATAACAAAATATATGCCTAAACATTTGTTTATATATATATATATATATATATATGTCGCATTTTTAATTAAATGTCAGTATTCTGATGATTTAAATATAACATATTTTATTGAAAGAAAACTGACTACGGCAGTAGCATTTCATGGCTGCATCCATGATAGATTACACGCAGGAAGTGATGGTAGAAGTATATTAGAAAAATCTCATCTCCAAAGGGTTGCCAGTTCAAAAGGCCATGTGGTTTTATTAATTAAGCCGATAAACTGATAATATTGGCTACCCTGCTAAACTCGTGATTATGTGTCATCGGGCCCGTATACAGAATAACTGTCGCATTTTTAATAAAATGACAGCATTCTGATGATTTAAATAGGACATCTTTTATTGAAAGAAAACTGACTACGGCAGTAGCATTTCATGGCTGCATCCATGATAGATTCCACGCAGCAAGTGATGGTAGAAGTATATTAGAAAAATCTCATCTCCGAAGGGTTGCCAGTTCAAAAAGGCCATGTGGTTTTATTAATTAAGCCGATAAACTGATAAAATTGGCTACCCTGCTAAACTCGTGATTATGTGTCATCGGGCCCGTATCCAGATTAACTGTCGCATTTTTAATAAAATGAAAGCATTCTGATGATGAAAGCATTCTGATGATTTAAATATGACATCTTTTATCGAAAGAAAACTGACTACGGCAGTAGCATTTCATGGCTGCATGCAAGATAGATTCCACGCAGCAAGTGATGGTAGAAGTATATTAGAAAAATCTCATCTCCGAAGGGTTGCCAGTTCAAAAGGCCATGTGGTTTTATTAATTAAGCCGATAAACTGATAATATTGGCTACCCTGCTAAACTCGTGATTATGTGCCATCGGGCCCGTATACAGAATAACTGTCGCATTTTTAATAAAATGACAGCATTCTGATGATTTAAATAGGACATCTTTTATTGAAAGAAAACTGACTACGGCAGTAGCATTTCTTGGCTGCATCCATGATAGATTCCACGCAGCAAGTGATGGTAGAAGTATATTAGAAAAATCTCATCTCCGAAGGGTTGCCAGTTCAAAAAGGCCATGTGGTTTTATTAATTAAGCCGATAAACTGATAAAATTGGCTACCCTGCTAAACTCGTGATTATGTGTCATCGGGCCCGTATCCAGATTAACTGTCGCATTTTTAATAAAATGAAAGCTTTCTGATGATTTAAATATGACATCTTTTATCGAAAGAAAACTGACTACGGCAGTAGCATTTCATGGCTGTATCCAAGATAGATTCCACGCAGCAAGTGATGGTAGAAGTATATTAGAAAAATCTCATCTCCGAAGGGTTGCCAGTTCAAAAGGCCATGTGGTTTTATTAATTAAGCCGATAAACTGATAATATTGGCTACCCTGCTAAACTCGTGATTATGTGTCATCGGGCCCGTATCCAAAGTGAGGCATAATGAGTACCGTGATCAAGAACTAAATGCATGGATTTTTTGTGGAATTGTAATAGTGTCGAAAGATATTATATCGAAGAGTTGTTCTGCGGGTGATAAGGACTCAAGAAGACCAAATTTAGGTTGGTGGGATTTCTTGTTGAGTTGGCAGACCTCACAATGCTTGATAAATTGTGTAATATCCTGAGTCATGCTGCTCCAATAGTATTGCGGTGAAATTAAATTTAGCATTTTTTTGTATTCCTGGGTGGCCAAAGACACGCAGAGAAAGGCACGAAAGGTGGAGAAAGGCACGACAATTTTTTGAAAACCTTTTTGTGAATTACCAGAATGTCATTAACTTTTTGGAATTTAGAGCCTGTTACATTATCTAACTCTTGGTGTTCTTTAATTTCACCTAATGTTAATAAGTTAATGTGGGCATTTACAGGAAATGAAATGGGATTTCTGGAGAGCATATCGGCTTCAAAATTTGTTGATCCTTTATTGTATTTTACAGTATAGTCATACATGCTTAATTTTAGCGACCATATGAATAATCTACCGGTTAAATGTTTTACATTTTTAAGCCATACTAAAGTAGCATGATCGGTATAAATTCTGAAAGATTTTCCATGAATGTAATAATAAACTACTTATACATTTTACCAATTTTTTCAGACATTATTTATAAAGAAGCATGGTTAAAAATTTTCATTAAAAACGTCCTCCATTAAAAAAAAAATAGCTTTTGTTAGATGGTGGAAATTTTTATTGGAGACTGTTTTTATTTTTTTTAAATGGAGGACGTTTTTAATGGAAATTTTTAACCATGCTTCTTTATAAATAATGTCTGAAAAAATTGGTAAAATGTATAAGTAGTATATGTACAGACATTAACAAGTGAACACCTATTTTTAATGTAATAATGAAATTTGTCAAGAGCAACGGTTATGGAGAGGCACTCCAATTCTGTAATAGCATAATTTTGCTCATAGGGCCTTAGTTGTCTTGAGTGGAACGCAATGGGATGTAGGACTCCATTTTCATCCGTTTGTTTTAGTACAGCACCTACGGCTTCCTTCGAGGCATCAGTATAGAGGTGTCATGGGAGATTAGGGTTAAATAATTTCAAAATAGGTCTAGAAATTAACGCGTTTTTAAGCAATTCAAAAGATTGTTGACATCTTTCTGACCATTCCCAAGGAGTATCTTTTTTTAATATTTTATTTAAAGGGGTACTAATTTTAGCATACTTGTCAATGAATTTGTGATATACATTTATAGATCCAAGGAGCCTTTGTAATTCTTTAACATTTTTTGGAGGAATTAATTTTTTAATAGTTTCGGTGTTAGCATTGTCTGGATTTATTTGGCCGTTACTAATTTCATAACCAAGGAAATCAATTTGAGTTTTGACAAAGTTATATTTTGAAAATTTTAATTTTAGATTTTCCTTTCGGCAAATGTTAAAAAGAGTTTTAAGGTGAGCCAGATGCTCGGCATAGGAATCAGAATAAACTATAAAATCATCGAAATAGTTGGTAGCGAAGTTGATTTTGTTTATCTAGGATTATTCTAAGAGCTCTTGCGAATTGAGCCGGAGCATTTTTGTAGCCAAATGGGAGGACCAACCAATCGTAAAGGCCCTGATTAGTCACAAAGGCTAATATCTAGTGTAGAAAAATATTTGGCATTGACAAGTCTGTCTAAAAGCCAGTCTATTCGGGGCAAAGGTTCCGAAACTGTATTAGTAATGGCGTTGATTTTTCTGTAGTCAATACAGGGGCGCGTTTTACCTTCTCCTTTTTTATAGGCTAGTGATTCTTTAATAAGTTTAGCTTCCAATAACTCTTGTACCTGCTTTTGAATTTCTGCATTGTCCCACGGAGATGCACGGTAAGGTCGAAGTGAGATAGGAAGTTCTGAGGTGAGAATTACTCGTTGGGGTTCCCATCTGACTCTATCCACATCATATCGATTACGTGAAAAAATATCTTTGATGTCGCTTAGAAGCCCTTCCAATTGTAGGTTCTCTTCAGTAGTACAATGATTAAAATTTATATCATCATAATCCGAGAGAGTTTTAGTATCAAGGTAACACTGCCCCTGTTGATGCAAAATTCCTTGATTTGATTTGAAGGAGAACGAAGCGGTTTCTTGTAATTCATATCACCCTCTAAAGTTAAAGTGTGGTTAAATGAATTTTTATGTGATATTTGACCGGAAACGCTTTGGTTATACTTAAGGATGACTCCAACTTGAGTCAGAGAATTTGAGAAAAAGTCCATCGCGATATGAAATTTTTGTAATTCCGGGGTTCCCAGCATTGCATACGGCAAATATGACCTAACGAGGCATAAGGTGCTATTTTGCCTGATATTCCCTATTTGGAGGGGTACTTAATTTTTTCAAAAATCTGGACCTGTTCCTGGGTTTGACTAACATTAAAAGATTGCAACCTTGAATAGATGTCATATCCAAAGCTGCTATTAGATTTTCTGGAATTATGGAAAGGGTACTTCCGCTATCCAATAAAAATGGTACTTGAACCCCATTATAACAAGTTTTTGTGTATTTTCGGTTTTTGTAATTCTCACATTTGAGGTGCCCGGGCACGATAAACAGTCATATAGTATTCATGGGCATTCCGTGATGAGGGGACTACCCATAGGCATTTTGGGGTTGGGTTTCATTATTATGGGTTGCAAAGTTGTGGGCCATTGTTGTCCCTGCATTACCTTGGACATCATACTTATGGAGTAAAATATGATGTCTTCGATGGCAATTTTTGCAACTCATCTTAGATGGACATTTACATGGAAAATGGCCACTACGCATACAATTTGCACATAACTTGTTTAATTGGGTGGTTCTCCACCTGCTGTCTATAGGCATATTCAATCACTTTTTGCAGGTATAGGTGGGATGCGAATCAAAACAAACACCCCATTTATTACCTTCTTGAATTTTGTAGAATTTCGATCTATCGTAAGAATCTCTTGAATAAGCTATATTTTTTACATCTGTTTTGTTTGGGTTCTCTAATGCTAGCAATATTTTGGCTTGAGTCTCTAAAAACTTTAGAAATTCCGTGAGACTAGGCATATCATTGTGGGTAAGGGCAAGTTCCCATCGCTCTTTAAGATTATCATTTAGTTTTTGAACAATGGTAAAAATTATCATATATTCCATTAAAGCATTTTGTGTTAATTTTAACGAATCTAAGTATCTATTATGTCGAAAATAGCTTTAGAGGATGAGGAACAATTCTTCATATTTTTTATATTGTATAACTTGCTTATTTGGGTCATGGCCAAATCTCTAGTTTTATCGTAGCGAGCGCAAAGAGTCTCCCATGCATTTTTATAACTGGCCTCTGAAAGAGGAAATCCAGAAATCAATTTATGGCTAGGACCCTTTACGCTAGCTAGGAGGTATTGTAATTTTGAAACGGGGCCCAAATCTGAATTTTGATCTATAGTTGTGATAAAAATCTCCTTAAAAGAGAGCCACTAATCAGATTCTCCATAAAAAGGTTTTAAGTCAAATTTGGGAAGGTTAATTGTTTTCTCTAAATTATAATTTTTAGATTTATTATTATTCCCTGACTCCCCTTTGTGAATGTGTAAGCTCTTATTTATTTTATTAAGTGAGGTGTTTATCGTTATTGTTAAAGTGTCTACTTTAATAGCAATTTCATCGAATTCTTTAATAATATTTTCAGTTTCCGATTCCTTGCCTTTGAGAACCGCGTTTTCACAAATTTTGTTTAACTCACTATCAATATCCTTTACTTGTCCCTGATACACCTCTAATTCTTCAAGAGTTAGCGTCTTATCATCTATTTTGGGATTTATGATATTATTTATACGAGTAATTTTTCCCTTAAGAACTGCTTTCTGCTTTTTAGTATTTTCCATTTTTTAATTAATTTTAAAATATAGTTTTCTGAAAAATCTAAATATTATCAGAATTCAAATATATTTAAAAAAATTTTTGTTTTAAGTTTTTACGTAATATAAACAGGTGCATAAAATTGTAAGAATAACATACATAAAAATAATGATTTATATAAAAGAATTATTTATTTGAAAATAAATCATGGATATCCGTTAACTCTATTAAACCAAAAAATTTGCTATACTTCAAAACCATGGTTTCCATAAATAATAATTAAAATAAAATCAATATAACTGGAGTAATATACTTATTAAAAAACTTACCTTAAATTATTTATAATCATTTTTATTTCACAATAAAATCAGAATAACAATATATTAAATACTAATATGATATTAAAAGAAATAAATACTAGAGTACCCTTTGAGCTTAACAATAAAAAAAACAAAACAAGAATCCTAAAAAAATATAAAAACATCTTCGGAATTGACACTTTCTTTTCGCGTAGTAGAATAATAAAACACATGCCGATGATTCCAATTCTCTTATCTGTAATAGATTATTTCTAAATTTCCTTAAAAAAAATCACTTTTTTATATTTTTCATCAAATAGTAACAGCAGACGTTACACAAAAAGAAACCATTGAAGATGCTCTTTGAAGACATTTCACATACTCACGCACGTAAAGCAGCTGTTGAACCGAAAAAAAAAAAAAAAAAAAAAAAAAAAAAAAAAAAAAAAAAAAAAACATTCTCCGTATGAAGCAAAACGACGATTTCTTTCGTTTAATTAGAATACGAACCACCACAAAGATAAGAAGATGCGAAATTCCAGGCAAAACACAAAATGCATCAAATCGTAGAAATCAAGAATTCTTAACGATGCTATCTTGAAGTACGTTGCATAGGAACACTTAACGCCGTTTCTAGAGTAAAAACATTTCGAAATCGTGCACAATTTTCTTTTCGATGAACACTAGCTGAAGAGAAGAATTTTTAGGATACTCCCTTTGGGGCCTCTCCGCACGATAAATAGATGAGGATAGATGTGGCATCTGGAACTTTAAAACAATCTCCAACCTCGAACAATTTTTTGATGACCATTTCTCTTTCGCTGTTCTTTTTCCTTAATGAATTGCCCACTGAAATCCTGCCGACTAAGAATAACTGTCACATTTTTAATAAAATGACAGCATTCTGATGATTTAAATGTAATATCTTTTATTGAAAGAAAACTGGCTAAGGCAGTAGCATTTCATGGCTGCATCCATGATAGATTCCATGCAGCAAGTGATGGTAGAAGTATATTAGAAAAATCTCATCTCCGAAGGGTTGCCAATTTAAAAGGCAATGTGGTTTTATTAATTAAGCCGATAAACAGATAAAATTGGCTACCCTGCTAAACTCGTTATTATGTGTCATCGGGCCCGTATCCAAAGTGAGGGGCGATTCATTATAAAAGTTATTAATAGGTTTGATTTCTATCATTCCCCCCATATATATATATATATATATATATATATATATATATATATATATATATATTGTGTGTATACATATATTAAAAATCTAAAGCCCTTGTATTTTTTACAACGACGACGACGACTTAGGCAATAAAATGAATTAAATTTCACCGATCTTGTAAAAGGAAAACATTAAACTGTGTTCTAAAATGTAACCGATCATAAGATTCATGTATTTGACTTATTTTGTTCAGCTCTTTAAATCAACAGCATTGTCTAACATGAACATCTTCAACGTCTGTGTTGAACTCCATTAACAACCTGAAAGTTTTCCTGAAATCATGTTTAATATTTTCTCTTCCTGTAAATACTCGGGCATTCATTATAAATAGGTATATTCTCTTACTGAAAATTTTCTGTGGGTCGGTCACAATCGTAGTTCATTGTCACTTTATTCGGATATCTAGGTTCATATGCATTCTTCAGCCATCGGGGCTCCCCTCGAGCGCAAATAGGATTTCAACGATGATTATTGTCTATAGTAACTCCGTCAATAATTAATGCCTCTACATGCAAAATGAAATTTCATTTAGTTTTTATCAAATTTGTTTGTATAAAAGTCACTAAAATATTGGATTTTTAAAAAGAAATGTGCTCATACCAATAAAAGCATCTTTTCTAAACTTGAAGCCTGTATGGACAAGCTGTCAGAATATCTGACTGACAAATTTGATATATTCACTTTTCAAGTAACTTATTAAAATATTACAGATATTTAAGTAGTAAAAAATTTAAAATACATCTCACTGAGTAAATATACATAGGATGCAATATATCGATAATTTTTTAGTGATATTTAAACCATACGTAAATGGCAATTTGCCGAATAACAAAGAGAGTAATATAATAATAAAGAGAGCTTACTAGGGTCAACGGTAACACAATACCTTAATATCGCGTGTATATGTCGATTTTGACAAGTAACCCATTTCATTATATATATATATATTAGGTATAGAGATAAATTTTTATAAATGGGTGTACCAGACAAACCAATTAAACTTTTTACAAGAAAGTTTAAAGGTTTGAAATACATATAATAATAAATTAAAGTAAAAAGCGTATGATTAAAAAATAACATATATTTGTAGTGCTGTTAAATGATTTTTGCTGAACATGAAACTAAAATAAATGGAAAACTGCATTTTTAGAATGACATTTACTAAAATACTTTTTATCGGATTCCAACTTTCGTTCGTTTACTTAGATCGATAGCTATATTACCGTTAACCCCATGTTGTTCAGTACGAAAATTATAACCTAGGCAAAGTATCATTTATTTGTAAAAAAAATTGTTTGGCATAAATTGGTGAAAATTATTTTTCTTTCGTCTCTGTGTTATTGTTTCTTGTACTTGACAAGCAAATCTGTCAAGTTTCAATGATATAGTGGCCTGATATTGTGTTTTTAGTTGGAAACGAGTGTAATATTGTGCATTTCAAGTTACTGTTTGATATAAAAATCAGAATACAAAAATTAGATACACCAAGTGCCAAAAATCTTTTTACTGTGCTAGTTCCATTTGAATATTTCAGTAACCTTCGTCCGTGCACTCTTTCCCAGATACAAAATAGTACTCATGTGGTCAGTGTGCATTGTAAACTATACACAATAGACAACGTATAGGTTTGTTTAGATATATTCTTTCCAAAAATGCATATGGTTTGATTGTAGATTACTTATTTTGGCGTGTTACTATGCACTTTGTTATACGAGGAAAAAATAAAAATATATAAATATAATGATAACATTTAATTTTTATTTTAAATGATACAAATTTTGTGAAATCACGTGAAGACATTTATTACGAAATCAAGAGGGAAAAATACTGAAAAATCTTAATAAAATTTAAACACATTCTTTGACTGATATTCATTTAGAAATAGCAATTTCAATTAATATTGAGACTGGAACTGTTTCTTATTTTTTTTTATGTCTGGATACTAATTTAAATATGGTACTTTTAAACAACAGTTTTTAACCTATAACTCACAATCTGTACTCTATTCCTGGAAATAAATACATCGATACCTACACTTAACAGACAAGTATCTAAGTGTAGTATGGTACATTCAAAAGCAAGACTACGAAAATCAATTTTTATTAGTTTTATCGAAGTAATCATTTATCATGTATATATACTCACATTGAAGATAATAGCAACATAAATGTCATCAATATATTTTATTGGAATATCTGTTATATTTCGAGCCCCGCCCCTGTTTGGCGTATATTTTTGAGAAATAAAAAGTTTGAGTTTCAGAATGGAATAAAACATTATCCAATACGTTCAATAATAGAGATAAACACGGGATTACTTTAACTAACTGATATGTAACAACAGTTTTTGAAAAAGTATCTCTTGTCAAAATACAATACCAAGATTTATCTGCGTGTCATGAGTATTGATAGATTGATTACCTATAACTAACTGGCATATATAGAAAGAAATACATTATATTCGTAAAAGTATATTTATGCTTAACATATCTATATATTGTATTAAAAATGTTTCCTTTTATTCAGAGAAAAATATGTCTGAATAATGAGAGGGAAATAAACATACATTTTATGCATTTTAATAACAGAATGAATTTTATGCATTTTACTAACAAAAAAATTTTGTTGTTGTTGTTGATTCTAATCCTAAATGATTTAGCCAATAGGCTAGACCAGACTTGCCAAGGCCTTTTTGGATACCAGTAATTTAGAACAGAAAATGTTATTTTATTTAATCGGAGTATTTTGCGATTTAAAAGAACAACATTTTCTTTAAACAATTACTGGTGTGAAAAAAGCCAAGGACTTCACAAGTCTGGGCTAGAACAAGTCCAGGAGCCAAAAAATTTCGAGGAGGTCAGAAACGATGAAAGGACACACCAAAAGGTCACTCCTAGTCAAATCCAAACAGTAAAGGAGATGGTCAGGGGTGGATGGCGCAATCTTGCACTTTCCACAAATGGGGAAAATCTTGATACCGTTATCAAATTTCAGGCATCTCAAGTGTCCGCTCAAAAATCTTGAAATAGCAGACTGCTGGTCACAGCTACCGCCAAGAGTAATAGCTCCTCCAGGTTTTTTGCAGCAGTACTAGTTGTGAGTAGAAGGGAACGCCAAGATCTGTCAATGGTATATTTGGCTCTCGAACAGATCTCCAGAAAAGTCAAGGTGTTAGTGTGTATTGTCAAAGAGCCAAAAGTGCTCTTTAGCCAATGTATCTGCCATTTCATTTCCGTTAATGTCAACATGCGAAGGGATCCATTGAAAGAATATGTCATGGTAGCTTGAAAGTCCTCTCAGTAGAGATATAATAGATAATGAAGTTCTGCCACCAACGTGAGGCCAATTTTGTATGTGTTGTAAAAAAAAGAAAAAAAAATGAATATCACAGACGACAATGTTTGTTGTATTATCAAGAATCCATCAAACATGGATGACATACGAATTGAGAGCAAAATATTAGTTAGACCATTTTTTTTTTCGTGAAGATGCATATTGACATTTTGAATTCTTTCGTATTACTTTATAGTGAAATACAAAGGATGTGAACTATCACTTTACTAAACAGCGTACAACCAACAAAGGGGAAAAATGTCCAGATCGGAGTTCGATCCCGTATCCCTTGGTATAGCACACCAAGTGCTGTACCATTTAAGCCATCCGGACGACATTCGGTCTAGCATTCTCTCACTCTTAAATGGCAGGCTACAACCGTGCAGCACAATATGGAACCTCAATCATGAGCACAACTCCCAGACGCATACATGAGATAAATCAAATCCAGTATCAGAGAATATTTATATACTAATTAATTTTTTTCAGCAGAGCTGAATTTACAGCATAATTTCAGCTCTGCTGAAAAAAATAATTAGTATATTACTTTATAGTTTTATTTTTAATAATATATGTCGTTTGAAAATAATAATAATAAAAAATCTTATAATTTCAGTTAATAAAAAAGTCAAACTAAAGTAAAATCTATCATTAATAACTATGAAATAATCTTTTCAAATCTTCAGGGATAGAGACTCTTTGCAGGGTTCGCCCATTTTCTTGATTTTAATACCAGTGTTTGAAAATGGCAATTTTCGTGATGCTTGTGATTAAATAAGTTCAAAAGTACTATATTGAAATATTGGTATGAACATGCAGAAACCGTGCGATTTTATTTTTTGAACTAACATTCATCCATCTAAGCCTGCGTTTGAAGTACTGTGATTGCAACAATTATTGTTTGCGGAGCGATAATTTGTCATATACTTTGTTACATACATTGGAAAACTAAATTCACAGAAATAAATAAATATTTAAATATTTCTACAAATTATGGAGTGATATCATTTAATATGTTATTTCCAGAAATTAAGAAATTCTGACTTTTTGTAAGTTTTTTCAGAACGTCCATAAATTATAAATAGAAAAATTTCTCAGAAAAATGTTCAGCAAAATATTTATATGCGAAGAATAAATATATATTTATAAAACTTTTTACACGTGAAAAACTTGTAAAAAAATTCCCCAATATTGGATTTGTGGATAAGATTTCTAATTATAATTTGTTTACATTTAAGTATATTGTAATATTTTATTAAATAAAATGAAAACACGAAATATATTCTAAAGATTTTCTCCCCTCCCATCACATCCGTACATATATATATTAGCAAGAATAAATGTTTAAAGGCAAACATAACAGCATGTAATATATATATATATATATATATATTATTGCAATAACAAACAATCTATTTACAATTACAAACTTTTACGTACATAAAAATAATGTAAAGTATGCAGAAAAAATATAAGAACAACTTGTGTAAACGATCTTTACAATGTTATGCATTTAGATTTTTTCATCGAGATCTTGATAAAACATGCGATTAAACTCTTGTCAAGTTTATATTTTGTATTTTTACTTACGCAGAAATTTGTTTAGATGTATTTATTTATTTTTATATATTTTTTGAAAGCAAGTTTACTCGCAGATAATTAAATATATATATTATTTATCGTTTAAATAGTTCATGAGTGCCGCGACTGTTTTTAATCGTGACTTAACTTTAACAGATAAGACGAAAAACTAAAATAAAATACTAAGTAAAATCTATTAGTAATTCTAAAAATTATGCAGCAATGGTATATCAAACAGTATAATTTCAATTTATTAAACTGAAATACAATGTTTATGGTAATAATCACAACATCCACTATTCAGACGTCGTAAATTTACTTCCGTGTTTAGTAAAATATTTTCATTCAAAGATTAATTTCATGTTTATGGAATGTAATTTACACGCAAAATATCTGTTATAATATTTACCAATATGAAATATGATGATGCGAATTCTAAAAATATGATTATATTTTATATATTAAATCTATATCGAATATCTCGATTTAGATGAGCATGTTTCTTGTCGTCTCCTTAAATAAAGATTTTCTTAAATTCAACCATTAACTTACATAAATAAATAATGGAAACGAAATAATCTATGTATAATAATTATATATATTGTGTAATATTTCTGATATTTTATAAAAATTGATATATTTGAGAATTCTAAGGCATACCTTAAACTCAATGTGTAAAAGTTTAGCTTTCATTGTTAGTTTTAGGTCTACCAAGTGGCAAAGACCTTAAGTTGTAATCTAATACTTTTTCCATGTTCCTATGTAACTATGTTCCGATATTATATGTTTTAATTTTCATTAAGAGCCGAAGTAATTCTGAGTTTGTTTAAAATGCGTTTAACTTCGCTGTTTTGGTGAAGATCAAGTGGTAGAACAGTCGCAGACGCGCCAGGGTGATTTTGCCTCACGTATTCAGCACCAGCTTGGCGAATTGGCGAAAGAGGGAAAGCTCGACAAGCTCTATCGCCAATCGTTGTCCATATTTTTTTATTTTGATCTGAACTTTAAAGTGAAATGGCGACCAACGAAATAACTCATGCGCGTGTGTGTGTGTAAATGAATATTACTAAAATGGTGACGAAAAACTGTTTCTATCCACCGTAACATAACATTTTTGCATACTATCTTCTCCACTTGATAACATTTCTGGGCAAAACAAAATACTCTCATTGACTTTCACTGTAAAAAAAGAATAGGGCTGCTGTTTGCTATACATATGACGTCAAAAACAAGAAGTGTTGCATATTCTGTACGTAGCGTTGAATTCAGCACCACGCTAACCGTTGCACTCGCTCCAAAGTGCTGAAAAGGTGAGGCTTCCTCAAAAAGCCACCGGGGTATTTTTTGGCGCCAAAATGGGGATTTTATGCGTGGGCAATCCGACGATTTTGGCGAGAGTTTGCTTCGTATGGCAATCCGGTAGAGCAAATTGCGCGTGTTTTTTAATAAAGTATATGTTGTGTGTTTTATAATAAATTATTCATTATGTGCGTTTTATAATAGAATAATTTTGTGTGTGTTTTTAATAAAAATTGTGTGTGTTTTCTCTCGGTGCGTCTGCGATGGCTGTTCCAATCATGTAACTTTGTGTATATATTTACCGAGCTATTTGAAGAGTTTGGATAAATAATAGAACATTTGGAACTTACCTTTAAGTTTCTTTGCCTTGATCAGTTGTAAATGGCTATCAAAAAGTGTAGTAGATGCGCATTACTTTTCCGTATTTTATCACGTTATTTATGGAGTCCTCTGAACCTTGTAATTATGAGAAAATTGCACTACATTCTACAAGAATCAGATACATATTCTCTTCTTGTAAGTTACTGATTTAATTTAAAATATATATTACAAGTAAATTTCCTTTACATTTTCATTTCCACTGCTTTTGTGCTAAAATAATCAGCAAGAGTAAATTTTTGTTTATTTATCTTTTGTTTTGATTTAAACAGCATCAATAATATCTTTCGAAATGTCTCGTAATTAAAACGGCTTTTTGTAAATATTTGATTTTTTTCTTTACTGTCTGCATAAATAAGGAAATAAATAAATAAACAGTGTTAGGAAGTAAAATATTCCAAATTATGGATTTTATTTCAAAAGGAAAGAAAACAGATTTATGTTAATAAAATTACCCTTATTTAAGGAAGAATCATTGTTTGTTAAAGGTGTCTTAGAAATTATTACAGACGAGAGAAAAGGAACAGAGTAACGAAAAAAGATGAACGGAAACAATTGCCAGAAGAAAAGCGTTTAGCGGATGAAAGAGGATTTGAATTGAAAAAACCTATACTACACAGTGCAATTCATGATTGTATGTTGACCGCTTGTATTAATCAATTAGATTTAACCTTATTACTAGATGATTTGAAAAAAAGTTTTTTATCCAGGAAATGAAAACATGGGCTTATATTTTATGGTATTTGAAAGTCCAATGAAAATAGTAAAAGTCTCTGCGGATATGTCAGACACCTACTTAAACGGAGTTCTACGAAACTAAATAGGAGATTTATTTTTTCTAGAGTTCAAAGACAATTTTTATGAGTGTCTGTATCAAAATTTTTTGTTAAAACGGTTTAAACTAACAGCGGAAAAATTTAGAGTACTTTTTAGTCGTCCTCAAAAAGCATTTGAAAATACTATGAAAGCAGCCTACTTGGAAATTAGAAGATATTTTGAGAGTTGGAACGTGGAATTGAATATCGATGTATTCGGAAAGTTACAAGAACTAATCATAGCGGAATAGTTGAAGAATGTCCAAAAGATTTAAAAAATAATATCACTTAGACAGACGAATGGGAAACTTTAACTAATCCTATGAAGTTAGCGGGAAAATTTGATTTGCAAGAAAATTTTAGAAAACCACAGGACAATGTAATCAACGTAAGAACTTAGTAAAACTATGTATCGTAGAAGTAGAAAAAGTGAGGATTTTGAGAATAATCGTTCTTTCCACAATAATGCTATGAAAAATAAGGATAGACCCTCCCCTAAATATTTTGACAGTGGAAGACTAGATTTTACTTAAGCCAATAGTTCTATTTGTTCTCCAATTAACGACGTAGTATAATCCGAATTTAGTGACATATAACTCTTATCATTTCTGACCTTAAATCGACAAAACCTTTGCCAAAAGTAAGAATAAACAAGATAAAGGGCATAGCTTGTGGTGATACTGGTTTTACGTGCTATATAGATGATAAACTCTCTATCATTGTTTGGATGAAAAGCGGTCTAAGTTTGAAACACAAAGAGGAATATTATCCTAGCTTATGCATTAAAAAAATGTTGAACAAAGCAAAACTGAAGTTTACATAAATATTGAAGTCCATTCCTGTAGAACTGTACCTATCGCATTACAGTCTGCCAAAGGTTATCGAATTATACCTGGAAATGATTTCTTACGCAAGGCTGGAATTGTTTTACATCTGGATATACAAAACTGGTACTTCATCACAAATCCTTCAAAAAGCTTAATTTTGCAGACGATAGTTTTCAACCTATGTATGAAACTGCAGAGAATCTGCTACAATAAATATTTTGCAGCTTCGCGAAAACGAAGGCAAGCGAAAACGAAGACTTGTATGAAACTGCAGAGAATCTGCTACAATAAATATTTTGCAGCTTCGCGAAAACGAAGACAATAGACCTCTGGTCGCAGTGCTATGTTCTTTGAACTTAGCACTACATCTTTACATCTAATTCTCTCGCAAAAACAAAGAATTCAACATAGTAATAAACGTGAATAATACACTAATATCTTTAGTAATATCACTAAATAATCTCCTATATGCGCACCACCTCCAGGAAAAGATCACGCCAGTATCATAAAAAAAATAATTTGCACAATGATAGATTCCGCAAACATAACAATTTCACCAAAACAGGTAACCATGCAAGAAAAAGTTCTGGACGACCACTTTATAGGGATAGAACGCCTAGAGACCAATATATGAACCACACTTTTTCCTGAAATTAGTCCAAGAAATTCAAGTTTCCGGTTTTATGAACCTTAGTCAAAGATGTCATACATTTCTAGACAAATGGATTTTGTAATAGTTGTAAGTAACATCTCAAATTATACAGAAAGGTTCCCTCGCATACATGAATGGAAGATTATTGCTGTCAATAAATAACAAAGATAATATGCTGAACGTATAGAATATGAAATAAAAGGACTCAGAAATTTAGTATACATACTCTTCTTAAAACTTGAAGCTCTGTTTACGAAAACACTTGTTGCGGGCCGATGAGACTTATATGCTATCTTTATTACCTCTAAAAAGGAGTCTCATGTTTATGTTACATCTGAGACTGCTAACATATTATATGGTATACCTCAAAATATTAATGATATGCCTCATGAAGATGCTTTAAAGTTGCTAGCTCGTATCAACGATGAAATTACACTTTCTCAAAGAGAATATAGGTCTTGTGAAGAAGTTAAAATAAATACGTATGTGGAATGTTTTCGCGAAATAGAGTTTCTCCTAAGAAAGTTAACTGCTGGTCATTGGATTTCGCTATCAGATATCATCCTTTTCATAAAGTATTTAAATGAAAGGCAAAATAAAATACAGTCCACACCAAGTGATGATAGCGTTCTTGGCAGGATGTTATTCGCCTGTAAAAATATATAAATGTATCCTCCATTTAAGCAAAAGTTGATACTGATGTAGTTAAAAAATAAACAAATTTACAAAACAATTTGATCAACCTAGGTGCTCCGCCAGCATCTGTTGGAACTGCACAAAACCTAAACTAAATAAAAGAAGGCTTGGTTTAAAGATGTATCTTCTTGGATTAAATGCACCGCAATGCAATGTATATGCTAAGGAACTTTCATACAGTTTATGGGAAAGCCTGTACTGACTTTTTAAAACTTTAAATTCCATTGTTAGTCTTAGGACTACCTAGTGGCAACAGCTTTAAGTTGCTGTCGAATTTTATAAGTGGAAAAGTAACAATGTTCTGTTATTAAATGTTATACTTTTCATCGCCTTAATTATTTGAATAGGCCTGACATTAATTATTTACTTAAGAAATAATCCGATTGTCCCCTTTAATTTCCTTCGCCCTGACAACAGTGAGTTTTAGTGCAACATTTTCTATACATCATTGAAAGGCATGTTTTAATGAAATATTTAGCAAAATTGCATGTTTGAATAGGTCATATATACAAACATTAATTAATATATTTACTTTATTCTATCTTCACAAGAAGAAAGTATTGGGTTCATGAAATTTTCTGACTTCCCGTTTTCGACGGATTTATACGTTTTAGAATGTCCTGGACATGATTTGTCTGTTTTTAGAAAATGTCTGTTTGTGAGCTGTCTGTGTATCTGTGTGTGACAAACATTTTCTGGGCGCTCTATCTTTAGAACTAATACACGGAATTTAATAAAACTTTATATTCAGTTAGACCTTCATATAAATTGATACTGTGTAGTTTTGGTGTAAATTACCTAACAGGTGGCACTGCTATGCTACATTTTTCATGAATTTTACGATAGCTACATCTCAAGAACTAATGCATAGAATTTCACTAAACTTCAGATTCTTTTAGACCTTAACATAAAGTAAGGTCGGATTAATAAATAGACACGGATGAAGTTTTGATGTAAATCACCCTAAAGGTGGCGCTGGTATGCTACTTTTTTCATGATTTTAACGATAGTTATATCTCAAGAACTAAAGCACAGAATTTAATCAAACTTCAGATTCTGATATACCTTGACATAAATAGACGCCTATAACGTTTTCGTGTCAATAGCCTCACGATTAGCGGTGCTATAGTACTTTTTCCATGATTTTCAGGACATCTATATCTCAATAACTTATTCACATAATTTCATCACACTTTATATTCAGTTAGACGTTGTCGTAAGTCGTTGTTGATTATGTTTTTGTGCGAATTTGTCAACAGGTGGCACTTCGATGCTGCATTTTCAGGATTTACACGATTTTAGCGATAGTCATAGCTCCAGAACTAATGCACGGAATTCTAATAAAATTTTAGATTCAGTTAGACCTTGATATAAATTGGTATTGATTCGTTTTTGATGCATGTGAAAGCTGTATGACATGGAAGAAGGTTTTGGGATTGTCACATCTGACTAGTTTTTCATTGGAAATATTCATGTTGATATTAAGTAATGATTATGTGTGTCATAAATATTAAATTACTTTTAATACTTTCCATTACTTTGTCTAATCTGCACCAGTAAATGAAGCGATTTCGAATATATATCCTAAAATTTAAAAATAATATAAGCGTATTAACCTGTCAGCACACGCGCTGGAATAAAATCTACCCCAGCTTACAGCTATTACTTAAAAATGTGCGAAAATAGTTCGTGATCATTCTGAGCTTTATAGTACCTTTCAAGCTGAATGATATCAAGATGTGGCCAAAAAGAATTTATCCCCGGTTGTGTATTTTCCATTCTTTTGTTATAAAAATATCACGTGGAAAGAAATTTACCCCCCGCGTGTCATAACGTAACCCATAATGATAGGAAAATGTTAATGCAAATGTTTATGTAAAAAATTTAGTGTGCAAAAAAATAGTATATTTATTTTTTCTTTTAAACGTTAACAACTCTTGCACATACAGTTTCCATATATCAGTTTTATGTTTTTTTGTATTTTCATGGCTGAATTTCGATTGTAAAAGCTTTGTATGTAATGATATGCAAAAAAAAAAAAAATGTTAGTGCGAGATTTTATGTTTTTTTTTTCTTGCTCTAAATATAAAAGAACTTTTTATTTTAAGTTAAATTATGTCTTTTATTGATTTATAGTTTATTTCAAAATATAAATCTTTGTTTATAATCTAACATAGGGGAAATTGACACAAGAAAACCCATTGGGGTAAAATTTATCCCTCGCGTGTAGTAACGTAACGGAAAGGGGCGCGTGTGCTGACGGATTAAAAAATATTTTTAAACTTAATTCTTTGTTAAAGTATATGTCAAGGGAGCAGCCAAATTCTCCTATTTATTTTATAATCGATCTGCCAAAAATCAACAGAAATGATTTTGTTATTGGAAGTATGGAACTCATGGTTCTGAAACTCTTTAACATAATCCACAGAGAATACTTCATGAACCACGAATTTTACGTGCACGTATATTTCATGTGCTTGTCAGTGTTTAAACCCCGATAGCCAAGTTTGTCTTCTTTATATAAGAGGCAGAAAATACTATAACCTTTCAAAATCGACTATGATGTATTACTGCGAACGGCACAAGGTTTTACAGATTTTACTATGGAACATAAAATAAAATAAAAAATAATACAATACATATTTTTGTGATTATTATTAGTGATTAGTATATTTATATTATTCGTATTTTTTAGAAAAAAATATTATAATATTTTAGGTTTTATTCTGGTGTTTTGAATATAAATTTCAATGCGAAATTCAACAATGCTTCATGATTAAAATTATATTCAAATACATGTAATACAATGTTAAACTCTATGTGCATATCTTTTTCGTAGTTGTGGAATAATTTAAAATTAATTTAGAAATCTCTCCGCAGAGAACATGTCTTGCATAATTCGAAAGGGACTTCCTTCAATTATTTCTTTAATATTCATTCCCGTTTTAATTATCTTAACTTTATCAAAACTGTAATGGAAATTTCTATGAATCATTTTGAAATTTAACTTTTGTGCATTAAGGGAATTGCAGTGCCGAGCATTTTAGAGGGGGAGAAAAGACATTTTATTGTACAATTGAATACTGAAGAAGTATATTTTTACATGATATTTTAAATATTTTAACGATTTACGAACGTTTATAAAAGAAAAGCTGTTATTATGTCTTTTGGAAAATTAAGTTTTGTGTATTAAGAGAATTGCAATTCACAATATTTAAAAAAGAAAAAAAATACATTTTCTTGCACAAATGTATTTTCATATAACATGTTAAATATTTTAATGATTTACGAACGTTCAATCAAAACAAACATGTTATTTTGTATTTTTGTTTAACTTTCGTGTATTAAGGGAGTAACATTGTACATGAGTAGAAAAAAACGACGTTTGAATGCACAATTGCACGTTGAAAAATTTTATTTCCATATGATACTTTATATATTTTAACGATTTACGAACATTTATTCAAACAAAATATGTTATTTTGCCTTTTTTAAACTTAACTTTTGCGCTTTATGGGGATAATGATGTACACTATTTAAGAACAGAAAACAGACATTTCTTTGCACAACTAAATACTAAAAATTATATTTTAAATATTTTAACATTTTACGAATGTTTATTCAAAAAAAAATCTGTTGTTTAATTGAAACATAGATGACATTTTTCGGATTGATTTTATATTTATTTTAAATGAAAAAAAAAATTCTCATGCAGAACTTTTATTGATTTAAAAATTATGTAGATGTATTATACATTTTATAAGTTTAAATAGAATCTATTTTTTTAACTTATATTTTGAAGTTTAGAATTTCAGATTTCGTGATTACCAAAATATTTATATTATATGAATAATTTTTTTGTTTCTAAAATTTTAATTTTTTTGTGTTATTATCGTAAATAAAAATATATTTTTAAATACACAAGTCTTTCTGTTCCCATCCATTTTTGTATGCAAACGTTAGATTACATTTAAAATAAAATGAGAATGCACATTAGTCCTTTATCTGTGGCCATATGATTGATATTACAAAATAATTGTATTACAAATGATATTACAAATTATGTTACAAAATTGTTAAAACAAATTATTCCAACTGACTTTCAATCCAGAGTACTTTAAAATCAATATTCTCACAAGTTTAATTTGCGAAAAAAAGTAAACACAATCTTATCATGAAATGAAATTTTTGAAAAGCGATGATATTGCATTTTATAAAATTGTTTTCAAAAATTCAAAAATTTTGTTTCTAAAAATTTTTTAAAGACACACAAAAAATGGAAAATTATGTTAGTGTTCTTTAAACATTAAACGGATAAACACATGATAAGAGAAAATATTTATGTTATCATTTATATAATCCAGAAATGTAGTTAATGACAGTATAAAGGATTTGTTTCTCGCAATCCACTTGAATATAACTCAAATTAAGCGTTTTTGTTAGATACATTTTTGTACAAAACTTTTAAAAATCACCTTTACAAATATTTTAAATATAAAAATTTTAGCGAATTTTTAATGGGAAAGCTTTCTCAACCGTTTTCATTTGTGAAATCCGGTGTTAATATCGCAGAAAATTTAATGTGACGTTTATGTATTGCCTAATGTAGCTTTGAAAATTATGCTTTAATCATCAGGAAATAGACATTGGGTAATAAATTATATGTTTTTCAAATTTGTTTCTATAAATTTTAAGAACCCTTTAAAATACAATAATGTTTGAAATTTTTACTTCTAAAGAGTTTCAAATTTATGTCAAATTTGTTTCACTAGCAGAAAGCAGTTTTCAATACTTTCGCATTAAATAGTTTTTAGTTTATTAGTACTGTAAAATACTTATAATATGAAATATAACATTTATTTGTAGCTCCTTATAATGTAATTGACTTCATAAATTTTGTATTATGTAAGGCACATTTAATTACATATGATATCTAAATATCAAAATCTGAAATACAATTTTGATTACATTATATAGTACTTTTCTGTAAATTTACATTTACTTAACTAAGGAATACAAATATCAACATAAATTAGTTGCACTTTCTTTCCTTTCATGCTTAAAATTATAAAGGATCAGGGTCCATAAGCCGTGTTTTTGGCCCATGAAATAAGACTAAAATTCGATCTTGTTATACTGACTTAATTATTTCACTAGTTAATATTACAAGGCTTATCCTGCACGATTTCAACAATATTATTTGCATTTTGTTCGTTTTTATATAACTTACACAAGCTCAAAGTCCGTATTGTTCGTAGTTTTTGATGAAAAATACGCAATTTCTCCTAATTTTACCTCAATTATTTATATGAGCGCAATCGTGCAACACTTTCTTCTTTACATACATTATGAAATACATAAAAATGTACAAGGTATGCAAAAATAAAGTGTTTCAAAGCTTCACTCATAATAAAATAATAATAATAGGGAGTTAAGTAACTGCATTCCCTCACGTCACTAAGAGACTTTAGGATGCAGCAACGTGTTTAAATGTGCTAAAATGAACGTAACTATTGATAATAATTGCATTTCTTCACATTAGCAATATTTACGTTTATTTCAGCACGTTTAAATACTTTTCTGCACCCTAAAGTCTCTTAGTGACGTGAGGGAATGCAGTTACTTAACACAATATTTTTAAGATTTTACTAAGAGCGCAGCTTTTCAGCACTTTTATTTTTACATATATTCTACATTTTGATGTATTTTATAATATATGTAAATAAAAGAGTGTTGCACGATTGCGCTCATATAAATAATTGAGGTAAAATTAGGAGAAATTGCGTATTTTTCATGAAAAACCAAGAATAATTCGAAATTTGAGCTTGTATAAGTAATATAAATCCGAACAAAGTGCAAAAATTATCATCTATATTATTTCTCCTGTCAACATCCCTTTTTCTCTGAAAATATGAAACGCAGAACGACGAATGAGATACCATATGAAAGGATTTGGAACAGGCTTCTGACATAGCACACTTACATTTTGTTAAAACATGTTTTTTATTAAAAATTGCTGTTAATTAAAAATTCAATTGGCATTGTTTTCACACATGAAATAAAAGGTTTTCCTGAAATTTGTGTTGCCAATAAAGATAAAATACCTCATTATATCATGTTCAGCAATAACTACAAAAATAAATAAATAGTACAAAAAAGATAAAGTATGATTTCTCCGCCCGGTTAATTTAATATTTATTGTTAAAAAGCAAAATTGAAATTAAAATTTAATATATTAGAAATGCATTCAATTTATTTTTCTCTGTTTCATGTTTTTCAAGAAGCGGATGACGTCATCTTTTAATGTAGTTAAAATACGATTGTTAATTTTTTTTTTCTCGCGCGTGCTTTTTGAAAAAAATATCCAGGCTTTAATGTTTTAATAATTTTTTATTTTAATTTTTATACGTGCGTCATCTATTGGTATATTTATCATGTTTGTGTATATGCGTACTGTAACGGAGTAATAGTACATTAACTTATTTAAGGATTATCTTGGCAAAGTAAAGAAAATGACATAGGCGAGAGCAGAAAATTTGCCAACATATTTTTTAGTAATCTATTCACACAAATTATTTTATCATAAAACACACACATTGATCAATATATTATAAAAATCTCGCCAAAATTATAGGGATGCCTAGGCATAAAATCGGCGCCAAAAAGATACCCCGGTGCATCTGCGACATCTGCAGCTTTTTGAAATATACCAGCAGAAGTAAATTGTACATAAATAATATTAATATAGATGTCGCAGACGCAACGGGATATATATTTGGCGCCAAAAGGGCGATTTTATGCCTACGCAACACTAAGATTTTGGCGAGATTTTGCTTCGTACGGCAACCCGGTCCAGCAGATTGCGTGTGTTTTATATTAAATTAAATATTGTATGTTTTATAATAAATTGATTATTGTGTGTGTTTTATGATAAAATAACCATTCAGTGTGTTTTATGATAATAATAATAAAAAAAAATGGGAAATTACGTACTATACCGGAAGGTCAAATACAATTCCGCCAAGCATGGCGCCAATTAACTAATTATAGTAACCCTTATTTTTCGATAAGTATGTAGTTTATTTATGATACTTTTCGGTTAGCCGGATACCAGTGAAATATATATATATGTAGTTTTTTATGCTTTTATAGTATCACACCGATTTGTTCAATACTTTAATATATTTTATTTATTTATATATTTTATATTATTGACCATTTTTAACAATGTTATGTATTTAACACGTGGACCCGCGCTAGGATTTCGCACTGCAGTCTAATAATTTTTAGAAATAACTAATATTTTTTTAGATACAGGTTTAAACTTCTAAAGAAAAATTAAGGATAAAAATATCTTCAAACAACATTAGTCAAGCCAGAATATCATCTCATTTATTCCTAACAATAAAATCCCATTGAAGATAGAAAAAGGCATGCGCGAGGAGGAAAAAAATAACAATTGTATTTTAACTGCATTAGAAGATGACGTCATCTTCTTCGGGAAAAATACAGGACCTGAAAAAAGCTTTCATTTCATTTATGAACATTTATGAAAAAACAATCCAGAACGCATATATTATTTCTGTTGTCAACATCCCTTTTTCTATGCACATACAAAACATGCAACGATGAATGAAGTATCATTCGAAACGTTTTTGGACATACTTCTGACATAGTACACTCACATTAAAACGCGTTGTTGGATAAAAAAATAGTTAATTAAAAATTCATGCTTAAAGGTACCAGGAAATAATCTTAAAGATTGCAGTGCGAAAGCTTCGCACGGGTACTTCTGGTTGTTTAAATACTACAGCATAAACCTTCTAATATCAAAAAGTGAAATAATTAAGTCAGTATAACAAAATCGAATTTTATTCTTAATTCATGGGCCAAAAACACGGCTTATGGACTCTGATTCTTTATTAGTACTTCCCTATATATGAATTTACATATTCAAAGTAAAATAATTTTACAGTGTAAAAGGAAACAGGAAATATAAAATTATAAATATTATGCAATTAAATAAATCTCTAATGTGATTAAGTTATGAAACATTAGGAAGAAACGACTGATCTTAGCGTAAGAATAACAGTAATAACAAAAAAAAATTTAACTAATAATTCGTCGTCATTTTCTTTTAAATAAAAATATCTAAAAAAAAATTCTATTCCTCAAATGTTTCTTCCAATGAGGCATGAATTATTATTTATCCTTGGAAAAATGCATAACTTGCACAAATAATTTTAAATATTATAATTAAAAAGACAGCGAGTAAAATGGAGTCACGTCGTTTCCTTTGAAAAGTCTGGAAACGGTTGAATAACTCGAGAAATATACATCGGATTGAAAAACGGAAAAATGCATGTTCAATATTTTAGAAAAATCTATTTAGGGAAATAAAAGTTGCCATTTTTCGAAAACATTGAACGCGTATTTTTCGTATTTCTCGAGTTATTTGACCGTTTCCAGACTTTTCAGTGGAAATGAATCTCACTGCATTTTACTCGATTAAAGCGCCATCTACGATTTTCCAAAGAAAATGTTCAATTCAAAAGTACACATTTTTTCTCGTAAAATCCGAATCTACAATAAAAAAAGGGTTACATTTAAGATTCCAAAGTTGTTTCCTCTTTCCTCTTAAGGGGGCAGAGTTGGGGAGAAGGCTTTGATATCCCTAAATAGATTTTTCAAAAATATTGAATATGCATTTTTCCGTTTTTCAATCCGATGTATATTTCTCAAGTTATTCGACTGTTTCTAGACTTTTCGGACACCCTATATATGTTAAGGTAAGGCCATATATGTCGATGGAATTGTACATGCTTCGTTTAATGAAGATTTTTGTAATCTTGCAAACTAACCCTCTAAAAATTTCTACTTTTTAAATTATTGCAGTTGAAATGAATTTTTTAATATTTTAGATATCTGGATTGTGGTCGCTATCTATTGAATGATTAATAAGTTTCGAATGCAAGTTCCCGGATTTGTAAGCACGTTTATGCGACTGTAAGCAGATGTTGCATGATTGTCCAGCTTCACCTATATAAATGTTTTTTTACAAGGAATACTGTGAATTGTACAAGTACTCTGTAATGAGGTCATTTTAGGCGTGAATTTCTTAAACATATTCTTTTTAATTTTCTGAGGCTTTAAGATAGTAACAATATTAATTGATTTTAATACTTTAGATATTTTTTCTAACAATTTTTTACAATACGAAATGAAAAGATAATTTGTTGGACTGTTCGTGGAGAATGATACAGATGTCTCTAAAGCAATTCTTTTAGAACAATTCAATTATCTAAGAAGGAAAATTAGCAGTCTGTTTCTTTTTTAATTGTGAACTGTATTGCTGGATATATAGGATTATTTTTTTCACTCTTTCTTTTAGTTAAAAAACAATATATATACATACATATATTATTATTTTTTAAATGTTTACTAGTATGATAAATGTATAAGAATAATTAATATTCTGATTTGACGATTAATTTAATAAGAATAAATGTGATTTATTAATGCGTATTAGTTACATAAGGATTAATACACATCCCGTTAGTTTCCTTTCATTATTTTTAATATTGCATTTTTATAAATAGTGATTGTATAAATAAAATTTGTTAATTGTTATTTTTAAACTTGGATCTCTGTTTTGGATCGTATTTGTTTTTATTGGTGTACAGTTTAACTGCTTATTATTATTTTTTTAATCTATAAATTTCTCTAATGAATTATCCAATCCTCATAAGTTATGGTGAGTCTACGATTAAAATCACACAACTGAAAATGATATTTTATTATTTTATAATATTGGCTAAACGATCTATACAGCCATAATTATAGTACTAAAGTAAAGAGGGTTAAGTTCGGTGAGCCAATTTAATATATGTAGCAACCTACATACCTGTGTGATATATATATATATATATATATATATATATATTGGAAATACATGTTATTTCAGATATTTGTATTTTTATTTCTTGAAAACAAGTTTTATTTAATACTAGCAAGCTACGCCCGCTACCCTGGTCAATTTCTCTTAACGAACCTTTAATCAAACAAAATATTGACATTTCATAATTCACTTTTATATTTTAACAGAATAATAAGGATACTATAATTTGTGACTCGTGCTATAGTCAATATACACGTCAGGACACGTCGCCCTTATCATTATCTTTTTAGGCGTGAAGGTTTCGCTATGGTACTCTATTGTGAAATTTGGTAATTTTAGAAATTCAATAGTTGAAAAATCGCAGAATCATTAGATCATTTTTCTTTAGAAATTGTTCTTAGAGCGCATTTAGATCTTATAAATAACAATCATGCCGAACTTGAAGTTTCTAGCCCCTTCAACATCGCAAAAATCGCAATTTTAGAACGTTTTTCGCTTCTGCACCCCCCTCGGGGTAGTGGCACCGACATAAAATATAGCCTATGTTGGAGCAGGTATTGTCACCATCCATTTGCCACCATCACTTTTGAAATCGGTTCTGTAGTTCCAGACATTCCATACAAATTATAATTTAGAATGTTTTTAGAAAATTTTTTGCTTATTTCAGCCTTTTAAATTTCGAATTTTTTTAGATTTTGTTCTTATAGAGCATTTAAATCTTGTAAGTAACTACCATACCAAATTTGATACTTCTATTTCCTTCAGTACACAAAAAATCGAAATTTTAGAACGTTTTTCGCTCCTGCACCCCCCTGTGGGTGGTGGCACCGACATAAAATATAGCCTATGTTGGAGCAGGGATTGTCACCATTAATTTGCCACCATCACTTTTAAAATCACTTCAGTGGTTCCAGAGATTACCCCCTACAAACAAACAAACAAACAAACAAACAATCTTTACTACTTTATATATTAGTATAGATAAGGGGGAATTAGGCCCTTGTTCCCCCCCTTTATACTTAACCAATCAATCCCGAAAACTAATCAGGGAAGCGCCTTAACACAGTGAACCTATAAACAAAATTTGAAGGAAAACGGAATAATTCTGCATGAAAAACCAATTTATATAAATTAAGGGGGGATTAGCCACCCGACCTCCCCCCCCTTTATACTTAACTAATCAATCCCGAAAACTAATCAGGGAAGCGCCTTAACTCAGTGAACCTATAAACAAAATTTGAAGGAAAACGGAATAATTCTGCATGAAAAACCCATTTATATAAATTAAGGGGGGGATTAGCCCCCCCCCGTTCCCCCCTTTATACTCAGCCAATCAATCCCGAAAATTATCATGCAAGCGCCTTAACACAGTGAACCTATAAACAAAATTTGAAGGAAAACGGAATAATTCTGCATGAAAAACCCATTTATATAAATTAAGGGGGGGGATTAGCCCCCCGTTCCCCCCTTTATACTTAACCAATCAATCCCGAAAAGTAATCAGGGAAGCGTTTTAACCCAATGAACCTATAAACAAAATTTGAAGGAAAACGGAATAATTGTTCATGAAAAATCCATTTATATAAATTAAGGGGGGGAATTAGCCCCCCGATCCCCCCCCCTTTATATTAACTAATAAATCCCGAAAACTAATCAGGGAAGCGCCTTAACACAGTGAACCTATAAACAAAATTTGAAGGAAAACGGAATAATTCTGCATGAAAAACCCTTTTATATAAATTAAGGGGGGGAATTAGCCCCTTGTTCCCCCTCTTTATACTTAACCAATCAATCCCGAAAAGTAATCAGGGAAGCGTCTTCTTAACCCAATGAACCTATAAACAAAATTTGAAGGAAAACGGAATAATTCTGCATGAAAAACCCATTTATATAAATTAAGGGGGGGATTAGCCCCCCCCCCGATCCCCCCCCTTTATACTTAACTAATCAAACCCGTAAACTAATCAGGGAAGCGCCTTAACTCAGTGAACCTATAAACAAAATTTGAAGGAAAACGGAATAATTCTGCATGAAAAACCCATTTATATAAATTAAGGGGGGGATTAGCCCCCCCTCCTTTATACTTAACTAATCAAACCCGTAAACTAATCAGGGAAGCGCCTTAACTCAGTGAACCTATAAACAAAATTTGAAGGGAAACGGAATAATTCTGCATGAAAAACCCATTTATATAAATTAAGGGGGGGGGAATTAGACCCTTGTTCCCCCCCTTTATACTTAACCAATCAATCCCGAAAACTAATCAGGGAAGCGCCTTAACACAGTGAACCTATAAACAAAATTTGAAGGAAAACGGATATTTCTATGAAGAGTTATCGCATTACGTACGTACATACATACATACAGAACCGGCTGTCAAGCTCTCAGGGCTTGACAGCCAGTGTGATAACTGAAAAATCGCAATTTTAGAACGTTTTTTGCTCCTGCACCCCCTGGGGTTAGTGGCACTGACATAAAATATAGCCTATGTTGGAGCAGGGGTTGTCACCATCAATTTGCCACCATCACTTTTGAAATCGGTTCGGTAGTTCCAGAGATTACCCCCTACAAACAAAGAAACAAGATTTACTCCTTTATAATATTAGTATAGATATATACAGGGTGAATCTAAACTCTTGGTCAAAACTTTAAGGGGTGATAGTACACATCAAGACAAACAATATTAAATAGGAAACTAAGGGTCCCAAACGTCTTCCGAAGGAGATAGGCGCCATTAAAGTTTAGGGTCCAAAATTTCAAATAATTACAAAAAACGGAAAAAAAGGTCGATTCGTTTGCGGTTTTCGCTAAAACTATTCTTTATGTCAGTATTATCTTAAAAATAAGTTTTAAAGAAAAAGTTTTAAAAATGTCGATAGAGGGCGCTTTAGACTTTGGAGTAACGAACAACTGTTTTTTTACAGTTATTTTTTGTATCTGATTAAATGCTTTCAAAAGCTTAGACTTAAACTTAAATTTTGAGCTCAAAATCTGAATCGTTGGAAGTGGTTAAGTAGCGCAAACTGAACTGTGTTCAGGAGTTGAAATTTGAACCCCCTGAACACAGTTCAGTTATTCCCGATCTCAGTGTCGTAGACCAGGCAGGATTAATTTTAACACAATTATTCAAATTGGTAAAAAAATCATATGAGTTGTAATATTCCAGCTGCACCAAAAATGTCCGGGTCAGGATTCGAACCTGCGATTTCTTGGCTGAAGCTGCCATGCTCTACCAACTGAGCTATCCCGGCATGAACTGGATGAATTATGCCCTCCAGATTCAACCAGGATAGCTCAGTTGGTAGAGCATGGCAGCTTCAAGAGATCCCAGGTTTGAATCCTGGCCCGGACATTTTTCGTTCGGTTGGAAAATTACAACTCATATTGTTTCTGCCTGGTCTACGACACCAAGATCGGGAATAACTGAACTGTGTTCAGAAGTGGGGGGAGGGAGAGGGAGGTGTTTAAAATTTCAACTCCAGAACGCAGTTCAGTTTGCGCTACTTAATCACTCCCAACGATTCAAATTTTGTGCTCAAAATTTAAGTTTAAGTCTAAGCTTTTGAAAGCATTTAATGGGATCCAAAAATAAAGTAAAAAATAGTTTTTCTTTACTTCAAAGTTTAAAGCGCCCTCTATTGGCATTTTTTGAACTTTATCTTTAAAATTTATTTTTAAGAAAATACTGACATAGAGAATAGTTTTAGTGAAAACCGCAAACGAATCGACCAATTTTTCCGTTTTTTATAATCATTTGAAATTTTGGACCCTAAAATTTAATGGCGCCTATCTCCTTCGGAAGACGTTTGGGACCCTTAGTTTCCTATTTAATATTGTTTGTCTTGTTGTCTATCACCCCTTAAAATTTTGCCCAAGAGTTTAGATTCACTCTGTATATATATAAATTTTCACAGTACTTGAGTGCTTATAACCGTCAGATATTTTTAAAAAATAAGGCTAAGTAACAGTAATAATAAAACAAGAGGGGAAAATTCTGCTATAAGGCCGAATATAGATTGCCACACACGGCTTTTATTTAAAAAATAAATAAACTAGCTGTAACTCAGAATAAAAACGCAATGACAACAATCAATTTTAAAATATCTAAATAACAAATAAAAATTCCCCTGTTAAAGTGTTGAGTTGTTCAATAACCATTCGATTTAGAAAAATATTTTTCTACCACTGAGCAATTTTTTTTAATGAAATTTAATTCATGTTGCTATGGCAGCAGACGATAAAACGATATCTTTGGAATAAGGGAACAGAAGAAATAGATAGATAGAAGAAAAAATTTTGTTGATGTTTGTGATAAAATGTTTTTCTTTATTTTTTAAAAATGTATATACATAATTCACTTTTATATTTTAACAGAATAACAAGTTTACTATAATTCGTTACTCATGCTATGGCCAGTATACACGATACACGTCGAGCCACAATGCCTTTATCATTATCTTTTTACGCGTAAAAGTTTCGCTATGGTACTCCATTGTGAAGTTTTGTAATTTTTGAAATCTAATATTTGAAAAACGACATAATCATTAGATTTAAAATTTATATCAAGAAAAATACAATTTTTTACCATTCTAACGCAGCTTGTAAAACAATTTTGTGACAAATACTTTTCGAGTTATTAATTTTTTAAGGAACTTCAAATGTTTCATTTTCCGAGATTAATCTGTGGCAACGATGGATTGCTGTGACTTTTCATAAACATGAAAAATGATAGAGATTGAAAGAATAAGCCACCCTGTGTGTGGCTAAAAAATTATTGATATTTATTGGATAATTTATTGATATTTATGTTTATGGAGTTTACATAGCAACATTAGTTCTACCAGTAGCGACTTGTTTGCTATAAAAGAAAAAATATATTTTATGCTTATATTGAAAACATCCATAAATCAGAAGTCGAAAATATACTTGCGTGTTTAGAAAAGTATTTACTTTGGAAGAATAATTTTATGTATATGGAATGAATTACACACGCGAAAAACATGTTAAAACATTTAAGAACATCAAAATAGTTTATCAGATTTCTAAAAGGTAATAATAAATAAATGAATAAATATATGTTTTTGTATATAACATTCATATAATAACACGGCATTTCTCAGAAATTTTGCTTTCCTCAAAAAAGGAAATAAAAATAAAGTTCCTTCGAATTATATATTAACTTACATAAAAAACAGAAATCAAAGAGTAATATATGTATAACATTTTAAAAGTATGCCAGTATATTTTGTTATATTGTTGTTATTTTTAAAAATTGAATATAGTAGTTTTTACGGCACGCGTTCCTTGGTCGATATTTCTGAGAAAAAAAAATCACGATTTACTAAATATACTTAATAAATTTTCCTGTTTGATCAGTTTATATTAATTATACCCACAATAAGAAATAATACGCTTATTAATATGTTTTCTTTATGGGTGACTAGCTGAACCGCTCGTCGTAGCCCGGGCCCGTGATAATAACCTTAGATAAATTCTAAATTTATATTATTTTTAAAATATTATAAATGTTATTATTTTTAAATTTATAACTTTAACCCAATTTTGTATGAATTTAGATTTTTAATGACAAAATCGCAAAAAAATACTGATAATTAGTGATAAAAGTGATCCTAAGATTTATTTATTTATTTATTTATTTATTTATTTATTTATTTTTTTTTTTTACGTATGGTCGTTTTGTTGTTTTATAAAAAAAATAGTTATGTTGTCCAAACTCTTTGAAATTTTTAATGGTTATAAATATAATTGTTTTACAGCCCGCTTAAAAATTTTATGAAAAAAATTGTTTTCTAGTTGTAAAAGAAATATGTTTCCGTCTCGCTACAGAATATATATTTATATATTGTTAATCGAACATGAAATGAAATCAAACGCAATCTATTTAATTTTCACTTTATTTTATTATTAAACTAATTATAGTTCCCATATTTAATACGCTGTAACATTTAGAATGTATTTCCACTTTGAATATTTACATTTATTAACAATTAAATGTAGCTACGCATTCTGTGTGAGCATTACTTATACATTCTAAATACTATAACTGAAATTTCAAATATTTGTGATAAAAGTTTCAATATTTGCCCGTAGTTTACTCGTAGTTGTAGAAATATTTAAAATTAATTGAGAAATCTACCGCAGGGAACATTGTCTTGCATAATTTCCATTGGGATTTCGTTAAAAGCATAATGTAACAGGGTGACGGATTTAATTGTTTCAACATTACTAATACTGTGATGAAAATTTCTATAAATCAAAATCTAATATAAGTTTCGGGAATTATTGGAATGATATTGGACAAAATTTAAGTAGAAAAAGAAAAATATATTTTTGTATAATTGAATATTAAATTTTTATATTTGCAGAAATATATTGAGTGTTTAATTTAATTATTAACATTTATATAAATATATTTTGTTAATTATAACTCATTGTTAATTATAACTCTCAGTTACATTCTTTTAGGCAGTGCTTGCAATTTCAGTATTTCAAAAACTTAATATATAAAACTATACCTCATTAACACATTCCGATTACAATGCATAGTGAAAACTAGTGTAAAACCGTATAATCGGATGAAACTGGATATATGAGTTTTAATTCAATTTGAGCAGCATTATTGAGGTAAGTGCTGAAAATATAAAAAGAAGAGTCCATTGCGGTATCTCTATGCTTCCATTTGTATAATTATGTGCTAAAAAAAGGAATTTATCATTTTTGTTTTAATGTTTATTAGTTTTCAAAAATCTTAAATGTAAACGCATTTAAAACTACTGAAACTTTTTTAATTTTTATGTGTAGCATATTTATTAAGGATTTATTTCCAACAATATGAAACTACTCCTAGCTGTTATATAATAAATTTAATCTTTTTATTTCCGATATGCATTATCTTGGGGTGTAGTGTACTGCCTAGCTACTCTCTTTATGAAGGTAGTTTACGATTAAGAGGATTGTTGAGTTTGTGTGAGCGTGTTTTCCAGATTCTAACACTTCGTGCGGGAAAGAGCCGCTTATTCTGTCATTTTTTTCTCAAAGCATAGTTGGATTTCCTTGAATCTAATTGTCGTGGTTATTTTACGGAGTTATATGCTAATTAGGTTTCTGTGGTCCGTAGCGTCGGATTTGGGTCAGATCAGAGCATTTAGAGAGTTTGAGACAAGCGCTTTGCTTTCACTTGGATTTTCCGTTAGATGTCGTGATATTTTCATTAGACAGTGCCTTTTTGAGCTGCTTTTTCTTGTTGAGTCTTCGACGAAAAACTTTGACGCCATGATAAGGCGTTACCATTTAGTATTTTCAAATAAAAAGGGGGTTTATGTCCGCGGGATTCTTTTTAGTACTATTGCAGTATTATGTAAGTGACATTGTTACATTTTGTTTTCAGTGTTTTTAGATATCCGAGGGGAAGATTACATTTATTTCTTCAAAACGTCAGAGTAGCCATTTTAACGTAAGTTTGAATTTAGTGAATCGCATTCACTGTCATTTACGTAAACCTTAATTATATCTTGTTTAACATAGAAGATGGATTTGCTTCTTTCCTCAACCATTATTGGTTGTCATTAAATTGGAAAGCTACAGTTTCGTATCAAAAATATGTCATAATAATACTACTTCTGTTGTCTAAGAACAAAAGATGTTTAAAATTCATTATGGAATGCCTTGTATTTTAAAAATTTGTATTTTCAAAAGGCGGGTATCTTTTGTTTTGAAATAAAGGTTAAATCTGTGCATTTGTTTCTTAAACTTGAAATCACACAATTTTGTAAATCAGGAAAATAATACTGCATCATGTATTGTTTAAAATGAAAATAATGTGAATGAAAATGTGTCATCGTTATTTATAATGGTTTCCTTTGTAAGGAATTACGGGACTAGATAAATAATTGATGTATTCGTGAAACCATTCAACAGAATGCAATTTTCCATTAATTCTGCTCACTGTTTCCTTTTACATTTATGAGTGGTGATATTGTGTACTGTGTATGGTTTCGCATTGTGCATCATAACTGGAGATTTATGTGTTCTGCGTGTTTGATTGACTTTCACGACATAATGCAAGTTAAATGTTCTTAATAGGCTGCAATAATTAGTAGAAAGTGTTTAAAAAATGTTTATAAGACCTGAACATCCCATACATCATATGTCAAAGACGAACTATGTAAGGACATTTTCTAGTTTATTTTTGTACCTGTTTTGCTGAAACAAAATAATTACCTATCTGCTTCAATATAGAAACACAATGAAACTATTGACAAAATAAGTAATACCGAATTTAATTAACTAATGTCTCACATTAAATTCAATCAAGATTGCTCGTTGTTTCTGTTAAAAAATACTGAATACATAATACGAATTTTTCAGAATTTGATTATAAACTGCAAATCAAACGTGAACAGGTAGGTGTAAAATGCAGATGATGTCATACATGGAAGTAAGGGAACAATATACGAGAAGTAACATTGCCGTGTATGCGGTAAACACAGTCAAACTGCACCATTTTTTTTCAGAATATATCTCAGGTGAAATACAAACATCCTCTGAGTCAATTTGCGAGCATATAGTGATAGTAAGTCCTATAAGACTGAAATACTCTGAGCATCTGTATTGAGTGTTCTTCCTTAAAAATGATTTTAGATTAAAAAAAAATGCAGAAACAAGCATTTTAAAGAAAGCTATCAAATACATATGTTATAATTATATGACATATTTCAGATGCATTCATAAAAGAATTGTAACGTCGAACCAGATTTAGTACAGAACCTTGCGCTATTTCAGTGTAGGGTTTGTGAAGTAGCTTCCACAAAATCATTCACTATGCAAAATATGTATATTGAACGATGGAATATTGCATATCATCTCAGTTAAGAATGAAATTTTTACTCGTCCTCTATTTCTTAATTTTTCATGATATTAATGTACTTATTACGGAAACTTCTTTATATGTTCCCATTTAAGATATACCTCAGATAACTAGTCGTTGGGGGCAACCGTAATACTTACCCATCATGGATATGCATAATGTAAAATATTAAAATAAAAATTGTGTAAACTCTTTTTAAAATGCATTGCAATTCGAATAAAATCGTGGCTTGATGACGTCATAAACTTTGAAGGCTCGACTACTGAATTGCTTAAAAGAAACATCCGTATAACTCCAAAAACAATAATCCTATTAACTAGCGCTTTATTGCATCTGATTAAGCGTCTCATTTCCAATTAAAATATATCTTTGAAGTGAAATTTGGATGAAATACAGGGTCATGAAAAATCGAAGAGTGTGAAAAATAGGATTACAAATATCTCGGCAACTCATTATCCGATCGACTTCATGCTTTATGCAAAATTTATGTTTTTCCATTGTCTTTTATATTTACTCCTTAAAATAACCTATTTCGAAAATTTTTATATACCTTTTATTAGAACGAATATACACATGATTGTATCGTATTGCACTGAGAAAAAGAAAATTAGACTTTCAGAAACATTTATTATTTATTTATTTCACAAAATTACAAATAGAGAAACTTAATTTATTTTTTGTTGATACATTTTTCCATATATACAAAACTATTTAATTAAGATACAGTAGTTTCATTAACGTTAAGGAACTCTCATTTCTGATATCTTTTCGTGCTCCGTACAATGCTCCATTAAGATATTTAAATGTATTGTTTATTTCAGCATGTAAATGTTTAAAAGTGCATTAGAACAGTATTATATATCCGAGTCAGTTTAAAATTTTTATAAACAACAATATTTTATTTGACTTTTTAATTTGAAAGGAATATCAATGTAAGCCTCGTACCAAGTCTAACAATCTCTGTCGTTCTGTCTGGAATCATTCGGTTCAATTTATCTGAATTGAAGTTTTCGTATATGCAGCTAAATACAGTATATTAAAGTTAAGTATAAGTGTAAGTTATCGACCTAAGGAAATTCAGTGATCCTCCGTTCCACTAGATATACTTTTGTATTGGTTTATTTACTTCAACACCCGATTATCTGATTTCTTTCACACACCCAGGATGTATAATATTTTCTACAAGATGCACTAGATAGAAATGTAAATGAGGCAAAAAATACAGATTTACTGTTTATTTCCCAACAGTTTACTCCTAGATTAGAATCGTTTCATTCACTTAGGATAATTACTGGTAGTTATCAATGTAACTTATTATATGATTTTAAATCACCACTTATGATTCACTGGTCGAAGATTAAAACACATTAAAATATTAATTAATTATGATAATTGTACACACTCTTTTTCAATTGTGATTATGGTACGCAGCGCTTTTTATCTTCTCTGCGTAAACAGATATTTAATTAAATCGCAGATATTTTAATGGAGATAATAATGTGCCAATAAGCAGTAAGTGATAACTAATAAAAGTACTTATTAAAGGGGGAAATTTATTTGAATTGAGGCAAATTTTACAATATATGTTTCTTGAAGAGCATATTTCTTCATGTAAAAATCTTATAAGTATCAAGACAGTTAACGATTTAAAATTTTTAAAAAGCAAAATTATATACAAATAAAAGAAAAGCGTTTGACCGTCTAATTGTGTGCCCGATGGCAAGCGACATCTATAGCACGTAGAAATCTGAAAATTTGGATGTGAATAGGCCAAGGCAGGTCCTCATGTACATGAGGCTCAGATTTTTCAATTTTCGAAAATTTGCTGAAATCAATATTAAAAACCAAAATGAAAGTTCATCAAAAATGCATTTTTTTTTTTTAGCGCCCACATGCCTGTACTGTTAAGAAGCTTCCGCAAATCGCCCAGAAGAGAAACTAGTCGTTGGGGGCCACCGTAATACTTACCCATCATGGATATGCATAATGTAAAATATTAAAATAAAAATGTGTAAACTACTTATAAAATGCATTGCAATTCAAATAAAATCGTGGCTCTATGACGTCACAAACTTTAAAGGCTCGATTACTGAATTGATTGAAAGAAACATCCTTATAACTCCAAAAATAATAATCCTATTAACTAGCGGTTTATTGCATCTGATTAAGCGTCAAATTTCCAATTGAAATATATCTTTGAAGTGAAATTTGGATGAAATACAGGGTCATGAAAAACCGAAGAGTGTGGTAAATAGGATTCCAAATATCTCGGAAAATAATTATCCGATTAACTTCATGGTGTATGCAAAATTTATGTTTTTTTATTGTCTTTTATATTCATTTCTTAAAATAACCAATTTCGAAAATATTTATATACCTTTTATCAGAACGAATATTTTGAGAGTCCGAAAAAAAATAATTCCGGATAATCGAGGTTACTGAAATTCAATAGGCTTCTTCCCATTATTACATACTAAGTACAATACCAAATTTCAAGTCTCTTTCTCAATTTGTTCGGGAGATAGAGCGTTTACAGACACACAGAAACACAGACGGACGGCAAAATTTTATTTTCTAAAAATATGTTTTTCGGAATCTCCAGTGTCTGAAACTTGTATATCCGTCAAAAAATTTTTTTCGATTTTCAAAACGATTACAAGATTTACCCCATACTACGTATGATGGGTAAGTAAAATAACAAACATATAAGATATATTTATTGTTGAATGGAATTAAGAAAAAATGCTTTTATCGAAATTGAAGTGAAAAAACAGATTTTGTATATTTTGTAGATATTGTGTAATTAAAAAATTATTTATAAAGTCATACCTGAAAGTAGAAGACAACGGATTCTCTAATACCTTCTTTACATCTATGGTTCAACATAATTTAGATCATATATATTTCGATTAAACAGTTAATCATCTTTTGAAATCCTAATAAAGTGATAATTTCATATTGAAAAAAATGAATTTTACATTTTTTGTTATAGTTATTATGTATATATGATACTGTGTATTTTCAGGAGAATTACCAATAAAAATTATACATTTTGAAATATATTCACTCCGATATGAACGTTTATAGTAATTTTTTAATTATTATATATATTGCTGTAAAAAATGCACAGTGAAATATTTTATTCGAATCGTAATTTTAAATCAAAGAAATTTGCAAAAAGACATAACTATAAGAATATGCACTTCTAGAATAAAGAATAAAAAAGTAAATATGAAGTGTATTTCGAAATAGTTTTAAAAATGCTTTAGAAAACCAGTAGCTATTTTCAAGACAGCTATATTTACGGAGAAAAAATATTATATATATATTTTTTTTCATTAAATCTATTTAATTTTCAAAATAAAGTATATATTTAAGTTAAAATGTAACATTTAGGTATGGAGAATTACATTTCCACGTAATTGTATGCAGTTACTATTTAAAGTGCTCTGGAATAACTTATGTTTCTCAAAAACCTCCTTTTTGCTCTGAAAGTATGTTTCTTTAATGGAATAAATTATGTTTAAGATGTACATAAATTTACAGTACCGACATTTTATATTCAGTAACTGAAAATATTTGTTTAATGAATGTTTTATTACTGTAATATATTACTTGAAGTGTTAAGTTAAGTCTATTACATTAAGCTTATATAATAAATTTAACAAATTATTTCCATTTTCAGCCTCTTTCTAAGTATTAATCAGTAGGTTTGAACGATGAAAAATTGTACATTATCTCAGTAAGAATATTTTGTAGTATTTGTACAGGAGAGCTATATTTTAGTTGTCTGTGATATTAAAGTATTTTTTTTAATCTTGCATTTTGCAGTTTAAGGTATACTTCAAATGAAATCACAAAAATGCAAGATAAATATATTTTTGGAAAATATATATCTGGGATATATATTTGGGATATAATATATCCCAAAAAGGGCTGAAAGCTTCGGCATTTTGGGGAATCAGCATATTTGGGATATATATATACAGTGGAACTTCCCTATAACGAAGTCCTTATTCAGCGAATTTTCTAATTAATGAAATTTTCTGCAGAACCTTGACTGTGAACATCATTAATATGTCAATTAATCTCCATATTGCGACAAACGTATTCTATATAACGAAGTTTGTTCCACTTTCGTGTGCGCATTCAAACGGAGAGGTTGCTGTTGCGATGGATATGGATGTATAAATTTATTTCAGCGGACTGTATGAAAATGAACACGTTTGAATCATTTAATGACATTTTAATGAAAAGGGGATAGGTGCGTTTCGCTTTTTGTTTACTTGTCTTTGTTATGTGTTTTTTTATTTTTTTTTACATTATTCTAATTAAATTTTTCTCATATCTACATTGCATAAAAAAATAACTGCCCGAATTAAAATATTTTCTTCAAATATTTCCATTTTATGTGTACTTTTCATTTTATGTAGGTTATGTGAATACAAGTTTCATAAATATATTTTAAACGAATTTTCTTCATAACGACGTATTTGAGTGTAACGATGGGACTTCGTAAAATGGAAGTTTCACTGTAATTGAGAAAAACCGCCTATATTCAAATTCGAGTGAAACAAAAGGAATTTTGTAACAACCATTGCCTCTTTTAGAAAACGGTTACAAACTAGTGCTTTAATAGCTTCAACAGCTTACATGTATGGTGGAACAGAACTTGAAAAATGTATTTTTTATCACGCAGTTTATCTTATTTTGATTTCATAATAAAGTGAACATTTCATACTGAAAATATTGATTTTTACCTTTTTGTTACATTATTATTTAATGTGATACTGTGTATATTTATAAAAGTTATCAATATAAATTGTTATTTTTTATATTTTACTAATCTACAAATGAAAGTTATTTTATTTTTTAATTAAAAAACATGCCGATATAAAAAATAAATATCAAGGAAACTTTTATTTCAATATATTTTTTATATCAGAGAAACTGTCTAAAAAGACATAGCTATAAGGATATATACTATTATAATAAAAAATTAAACAGCAAATATGTAGTATAATATTTCAAAAAATATCAAGCGACATAACATCAATAATGCTTTCTAAAATCAGTAGTAATTTTTAACGTAGCTATATATACACTGAATAAAGATTTTACAAAAACTTTTGTTCATTAAATCAGTTTTACTTTCAAAATAAAGTTTATATTTATGTTAAAATGTAACATTCAGCTTCAAAGTATTACCTTTCCGAGTAATTTTACGCAGTTTTATAACTTAAAGTACCAACTGAAATACCTTACGTATTTTAAAAGTTTTCTCGTTTCTCTGAAACTATATTTTTTAGTAGAATAATAATGTTTAATATGATGCATAAATCCAATACATCGTCATGTTATATTCAACAAAGAAAAAGCATTTTCAACAGGAATGAAATTTGCTCTTGAAATTATTTGTTTCATAAGAGTTTTAAGAGTATAAAATTTTACATTTCTTATTGTAGCATATATTTAAATTAAGCAATTCAGTTAGGTTTCAGCACTTTTTTAATTATTAATCTGTAGGAGTGTTTTCCTTTAACTATTGAAAAACTATCATATTCGTAGTATATTAAAACAATTTCCTGTAAAAAATATGGACTGACATTTTGATATTTACATAAGCATTAAGGATAATTTAAGGTTAAACAAATTAAATTTTATAAAACGGAAATAATACTCAGTTTTGATAAAGTTAAGACAAACTGTATATTGTATTTAAAATCCTTTATTTTCATTAAAATCTAAGTCAAAATTATCTATCTTAACAAAAGTAGAATTTTCAGTCTGTACATTGTATTCAAGAAGAATTATGGAATACTAATAAAAAAGACACTCAAACTTTATGACTTTTTTTTACATTATTTAAAAATATGTTCAACAAAGGATCAAGCTGCTATAATAGTAATGGGATGAAGTATAACAAATCAATATATTTTAAACAGATACAAGTACAATGAATTTCAAATTTATTTTAAATTTATACCTGAAAATGATACCAGGCCATTGTGTATTATATAGGGACAAAAATCATGTTACAAAATATAGAATGCTCATGATTATTGGGATGATTATTGCTTTAATAGAAATTTAAGTTAATTTCATATAAAAACACATCTAAGCAATAAAGTATTCATACAAAATTATATGGTTTTTATTTAATTTCACTCTGCGTATAATGTCTGCTAAAGATAATGCATGGTGTATGCTATAGAGGGTCATCTTTAGAGAAAGCGACGCCGGTGCAATAACTTTTGAAAGGTCCTTCGCTTCCAAATTAATCAATACACCCCTTCCTTTCAGTTTACACATACACAGATGTTTTTATTGAAAACTTGCATGATATAAGTTTTAGAAAAACATAGATATTCATAAAATGTAAAGGGAAACTTCTTTAAATAATACAATACACAACTTAAGAGTAAAATAACTTTTACCTTATCCAAAAATTATTCACAACATAGAGATAACATCCAAAATCTTCACCCGCACTGTCTCGTTAACAAAACATATTCAGACGTCAAAAGAAGAAATAATCACAAGTATGGGTCTTTGGTTATATTCGTATCAGTATCGTATCAGGAGTACATTTCCAGTGATTCGCATTCGTTACATATTGTATTTTTGCGTGTTAGTATCTCTATGGTTTTTCTTATTATGGATTAATTACAGAAAAAAAGGAGCATATAGCTAATATTAAGTATAATCGAAAAACTACAGCACTGGCAAGGCTATATCAAGAAGAAATCATCCAAATAAATTTCAATGAAAGTAAAATAATATTTTCCTCCAGTCAATACTATCCATCCATAATAAGAGAAACCATAGAGATACTAACACGCAAAAATACAATATGTAACGATGTGGCATCTTTTAACTTACAGAAACTGTGGCTCGAGTTAGTCCATGTAAAATTAAAAGATAAGGGGCGTAAATTATAAAAAAAGTACATGAAAATAATAACTTCGAAGCCCATGCAATTATGGAATATTCTCATGCATTTTTGAAAATGACTCGGAGTGAGTCGAAACATGTAAAACAACCTAATAAAAGTTTTTTTTATTTGTATTATGCTGTTAATTTACACCTTTTAGCAATTAAAAGAAATATATTACTAATTATATTTATATTTTGCTATGTAAATTTATTTGAAATTTATGATAACAAACTTCATTCACTACACACGATTAAGTTCGAGGGTGCGTAATAATATTTATTAACTGTTATTCTAGATATTTCATAATTACTTAATAAATCCTCTAGGAATACCATAAAGCATTTCTGCATTCGCTGAAATATGGAGGCCATAGTTAATGCACAAGTGCTAGTGGCTTGTGTTATTAATATAATGTCACCTACGAACCACATGAGGATTTACACGTTATTGAAATGTTTTTGAAATACTGCTATACAATGACGTCATAAACTATATGTAAAAAATAATTTATCATATACGATGGGGGATATAATAAAAATATACTTTTTAGTATAATATTAAAAAAAATATTCGTCACCAAAATTAAATCAATGTTATTTTTAGATAGTTTTCTTTAACATCTATCCCCTTTTCCCCAAATAATGCGAGTTTAGTTATTCTTTTAGGACGCTAAATCACTAGGACGTCCAATTGAATAAAAATTCGTCTGATGAAAATGTTTATCTTCTCAATTCTTAAAGGGGATTAAAACAAATGCTGTTACGAATATGACAAGTTTGAACTATAAAGAGGATTATTGAATATTGCACAATTCAAATTTTGTTTAGTTTCACCTGGTGTCTAAAGTAATGAATTCTTCCGTAGAAAAAGAACATTCAGATTGGTATGGACGTTTCTGGGACCAATGTGTTTCATTAATCGAACCGCAAGTTAAACATTTTTATATTACATTATATGTACGCCATTCACGAAGAAAATCGATGTACACAAAACCGCGCACATCACAAAAATTGTTAGTAAGAACTTTGTCACGTTTTGCTTCAACGCAGCAGTTTCACGTTTTGTGCACCACACCATTTCAAACTTGGTCGCATTGTTTCCTTTACCTCATAGACATTTTTAACACTAAACATATCGAGAATTTTGCTAAAGTTTTAAAAAAAATCACACAAGAATGTTTACTTAAATCTATTCAACTGTTATATTTAAATTATTTCTGTATGATTTATACTTCATTTATTTTATGCTGAAATTTCTGTTTCGAATCGAAATATTTTCATTTGGTACATGTCAAATGACCGGTTGTTGATATATTTAGTGTTAAACAACTTGTGTCATTTTTGTACCTGAGACTTCGATAGGGTGTCATTTCCGAAAGGTTCATTCAATCTGTTCCAAATTTCAACAGACTTGACACTGTTGAAATATTAATAATTATTCATTTGATATCCGCTATAGGTCTGTTTGTGTTTATTCATTATGATAGAGTCTTCATCACTAAATGTATGAGTAGTAAAACGATGAAATCTAATTTTTAGACCACAAACAACCGATCATGATTTCTCTAAGTAAAGGTATAAAATTTTTCTATTGCTTTTAAAAATTATACCACATTTGAACATTGGAGTTTTAAAATTCCAATAAGTCCTAAACTACATTAGATGTTTAAGCTATTGTAAAAAAATAATATCAAAATAATTTAAAATTACTGAAATTTGTCATTATAATGTAGACAAAATCGGAATGTCACTTTAAAATAATAGTTTATAGGTCATATAACCGACGTTCATTTAAACTCATTACGTTTAAACTCATTTAAGGAGATATCCTTTATTTTTAATATGTTGTCTTGTTTTAAAATATCTGCCAACCTAGAATTTTAAACTGCTATATCTCAGCCTATTGTCGAGAGCTAAGAGTGAGTTCAAAGACTCGGAACAGCTGTCGAACACTTGATGTCCGTTAAGGGCTTCCGAGTTGTAGACAAGTTTACGCCCAGTATATTCGTGAGTAGAGTGTCTTGTATTAAATTGAGCCGTTGAAGATGTAGTATTAAATACCAGAAAAAAGAACATTTAAAGCATATTTTGAGCGAAACCTTTCTTTAAAATAGCAAACACGTTACATAAAAAAGTTTAAAAAGATGAAAGATTGTAATCATAATTTAATTATGAGTAACTGAAAAAATGATTTTATTCGACTTCTGCTTTAGTTATTAAAAATATTTTTTCAAATATATTACGCTGGTAAAGTTAAGTAATTGCATAAAACATTATTTCAGCTTTCTTTGAAGTTGTATATTTTTTCACAACTGAACTTTAAAAATTATAATTTAAAATATTATGAAATTCATTCACAAGATAGAAGTAGAGACACATATTTATAGAATAAAATTTTATTATATTAATATTGCTTAAAACATGATCTTAATAGAAAAATAATAAAATAAAGACAATGGAAAATTTTTATTTATTTTTTTACTAAAATCCATCTTGTAACTACGAATTACATAGCATTTTTTCAGCTATATTTACATCAAAACACAAGTATCAGAGATTGTGAGTCCCAGTTTGGCAGTTTGCGGAACCGTTGAGAAAGGGTAAGTATTAATACCCTCTAACTTGGACCGTATCTTATCAAGCATTCTGATCAGCTAACGGTTATACACTGTTGGGATTTTCTAGCAAATGGTTCATTAGCCAATGGTACGGCAAGGCGGATATTTCATGCTATGGGTAAACTTGGAAAAGCAATCAGCATACTACAAACATCAATACATATGAAACGTTTACAGATAAATTAAATGCATTTGTATAGCTTATTCCAAATATTGCTTTCTAAGTGTTTTATTGAAATAATTTTTTTAAGTCCCGCAGTGGCGCGGACGGTAAAGTTCGGCTCTCGTAAGATCGCCGAAAGCCAAGCAGCATCGACCACGGTCACTGGTTCGGAGGGTGCATCGTCTATCCTCTCTCGTCTGCCTCTGCTGTGGGACCGTGTACGTTAATGGGGGCTGGTGCACGTTAAATCTGTTCGTGGCTCCAAAGTCCTCCAAGTTCTATATAAGCGTTACCTCTGGGGCTGCTAATCCAGATGCAAGTCTCTCATCTGGAATTGGTTCAAAGTTAGGACACCTGGGGGATAGTACAATAGACCTCTGGTCGCGGTGCTTTGGCTTTCGAGCCTCCCCATACAGTAATACAGAAATAAATTTTGGATGTAAAGATAGTGTAAAAATACATCATATATTTACTGATAATTCCCTCAGTTTTGTCACGTTTGTCTTTTTTTTATTATTTATTTGTTCTTAAGAAAAATTTCATGAAACAAACATTTTTATACTTTAAGTAAATTTGTGAAAATGTAATTACGACATACAATGTGTATTTATTTATTTTTTTCGTTTTTGAATTGTTTTTACAGTAACGATTATGCATGGCAGTAAAAAAAGAATAATACAGCATTCATGCAAAAATGATGTTTTATTGGGAAATATGCTTTAAGCAGTAATTTGACTTTTTCAAGTGTAATCTAATATTTAACTTAACGTAAAATACTGTTCTTAAAATTGTAGATTTGAAAGAAAAATTATTAATCTAAAAGTAAAAGATAATTTTAACATAATAAATTTCTTTAGTATATTAACTACGTGGATATTCACCAAATTTAAATAATCCCATTTTGTAACCTTTGATGGGATTCAAAAGTGTATTTTACCATTAGTAACAACCAATAAAATAACTTTTCCATTGGTATAAACTTTAAAATAATCCCAAGAAATCTATGATATAAATGTTTGCTTCATTTTCTCTTCCAAAATTTAAATATCAATAATAATAATCTATATATTTAAAACGCTAAGCGTTTTGTTTCGACAATCCGTGAGAACAAACTACTACATCAAATTACATCATTCTTTTTTTAAATGAAAGATATTTGGTCACAGATTTGTTATCGTACATTCGTTTGTTCGAAAATTTAATTAATTAGCCGTAATCTTAAATTAAAATTTTACTTCTGCTTATGACGTCATAAAGTCGGCAATCGGATTAACGCCCACTGTTGCGACGTACAGAATTTATTTTCTGAACTCAATGATTGCGAGCATAAAAAATAAATATTAAATATTAAAAGCACGTGACTTTTAGGCCGAATTTTTTAATTTGTAAGTTAAAATATAGTTAAAATGTTTAAGTATTTCGGCAAAATATTTATCCGTGTGTTTTATAAGCAAATAAAAATTCATATTTACTGTGACGTCACGGAAATATTGTCCATTGGGTTCATTTTATCATTAAGCATTATAACTTTGTTGATGCCATTTTTTTCATTACAATTAAATGCAAAATATATTTTTATTTGTATGCATGGTGCTTAAGCATAAATGTACGTGTGAAAAGTTTGTACCGGTGAAAATGACGTTATGCTTAGCTTGAAATGCATTTTAACATTGATAAAACTAAAAAGAAAAATGTATATGATTGTGTCAACATGGCGTAATATTAACTGATATTTCAATTTTTAATTTTAAAGATTAGAACTGGAGCCTTTATTGGTTGCTTCATCTTGATTGCATACCTTCATTACATGTTACCAATTACTTTTTTTTAAAATTATAGGATTAAGTTATAGGAATTATAGGATTTAAATTATTAAGATTTCCTTTTTTAATAAAAAAAATCGCAAAAGTAAAGAATTTCAGGAAAAAAAAACCCTTGAAATAATTATTGTATTTTTAGCTAGAATAAACAATGTAAGGCTATTATTTTATAGGAATTATTTTGGTAGGTTTGTTATAAGTTCATTTAACAGTTCCTTATTAGCGGCAAAGTCTTATTTCTTTCACTGTGAATTTTTCTTTCGATGTCAAAAAATGGTAGTCTACTTTAGGACGCCACAGTGGCAATATTTAGAAATGTATAACGGTTGTGACAACAAACGGCACTATCGCTTTAGCTTTCATCGCTCTTACATCACTTCTCTATACTAAAAATTTAATTTTTTTACTACATTTTACAATTTCAATTCTTACATCCTCAATTAGAAAAAAAAATTAGCTTTCGATTGAAATTTATTTGAAATCTTCCGCTTAATTTAACGACTTTTTAAATAATTTTCAAGCATGAAATATTTTTCAATTCTATCTCAACAATGACCATCCGTTTGTTTTATTAATGTAAAATAGCCCCTTGGAAAGTTGCAACAATTAAAAATAGGTATCCCTAACCTTCATGAAAAGTGAAAAAAAAAATTATAATAAAAACCTGATAAATCGTAAGATCAGATTATCCACAAGATAGAGTATTTTGGCGCTAATATAAAATCTGTCAAAAGAAAAAAAAACTATTTTTAGTTTATGATTAACATAAAATTGATATGTTGAATTCGTTGATGTATATGTTGAATCAGAATATGCTAGGAACTGTTATTAAATTATTTTTTTAAAGATCCATTGGATATTTAACTGTATAAGGGACCGACTCTGATGGAAAAGGAATAATCATTCTGATTATGTAAAGAGATAGAAAAAACCATACAAATAAATTACAATTGAAAACATTAAAATTCTCCCTCATCTGCTTATTAATTTATTATTTTTAAGAAAATTTCTTCATTTTTAAATAAAAATTGATTAGCTTAAAACAATGGATGCGTTTTAGAAGATATGGATTTGAAACGAACAATGATTAAAGAGGACATTTTAAAACTTTTAATTTAAACATTTTAAAACTTTTTTAACGTGGAATTTCAACGGTGCCTTTGGGCAGATGCAATACATATGCGCATAGGAGCTTATTCGATTGCATTATCAGAGGGGGGGGGGGGTGTTTATACTATGTTCTTTTATTTACTGAATATGAGATGAAAATAGGAAATTTGTATGATACTTTATGATAGGACTATTTGTATGATACTTTATAAGTCCATAAACCTTTTTTTTTTTTTTTTTTTTTTTTTTTTTTTTTTTTTTTTTTTTTGTCGCGGGGAATATGGTGGTAATGTCAAACTGATTTGGATTACACATTTGTTTACGGAGTGTTCATTTGGAGTTTGCATCGGAAATAGCATTTCACTGGGGAAAGCGTGGTTAAAATAAAATATTTGAAAGACTGTTTCATACGAAGCCCTACTTAAATAATAAAGAAGCTTATTTTACTGATATTGTTATAGTATTTTTTCCGTCACGTTTTGACGGGTTCCATCTAGTAATAATAATAATAATAATAATAATAATAATAATATTCATTATCTCATGCATCGAGTTTTGGATTATTTTTTTCTAAACGCAATAGTTGTTTTTAAACCATGTTATATTTTTAATAAATTTTCTTATATTGTAAATCCATATGTTTAAAATCTATATTAGAGGCTTACAATATTTTTGTTTTGTTCTGCAAAAAGAACGTTAGGAAAAGTTCCAAAATATTGGATTTCGTTAATTTTGCTTTTAATTTATTAAACAGTTTATATACATTTTTAGCTCTTCATGTAACCATTGCTTTAAAAATATTTATATTTATACAATATAATTAGGAAATGTTTCATTATGCATTTTAACTTTATCTTACAGGTGGAAGCAATATGCGTTGATTTAGCTATATTCTGAATTAAATTATAATTATTTTTTTAAATAACTGTTTAATTTTTATAGGTTTTTATTATCTTATATAACCAATTAAGAATTTTTTTCAATATTTTCCACAAAGAGCAATCATATCTGGATAAATAGACATATTTCTATGCATTAAATTGTTTTTTTATTAGACATTCTCTAATTAATATTTTTAAATAACAATGATTCTATTTAAAGTTTTTCGATAATTAAAGAAAATGCTGATATTGATTGCCGTTTTTGAAGTAAAATTGTAGTCTTGAATCAATAGATATATATGTTAAAAAACATGAGTATTCCAGTTTTTTTCTATCCTCGCCTTGATTCTGATCACTCAAAGAAAGGGAATTTTGGTCAAAAAAATATTAAACATAATTATTATATTGACGCATAAGTTGTTGTTGGTAGATACAAGGGAAATATTAAATGAAGTTTATTTAAAAATACTCGAATACTTTTAAGTTTTCTGTAATAATTTTCGAAAATGTATTTACATATAATGTTACATGTCTAAGTATAAATTAAAATAAAATGGGAATGCGATATACATTTTCTATAATCGATAATTAACTAATATATATATATATTTAAATATCGGAAAAAATAAGTGATATTTTGCATTTTAACATGCAAAATGCGGATATTACAAGAGCAGTGACACTCACATTCCGCTGTGAGTAGTCGCACTGACAAGACGTGTATCTGATCTCTCTCTTATTTTCTGAATTTATTATACGTTGTGGTAGTGCAGCAAATTATAGTATTGTGTGGGCTTCGATTTGCTCACGATGGCCACAGCGGATAGTGACGTAAACATTCTGTTTGATAAACTCGCACGTATCACCGACGGAACTGATTCTGTGAACTTTTTCTCTGGATTCAATGCATTTCCTACACATCGTGAACCTGCCAATATTGTTCTCCGTGAGTTATTCTCTGCTATTGATAATGAAATCAAGTTTCTACAACTCCTTCCTGATTGCTCTACTAAAGACGATTTGAAAGCTCAAGTAAGATCTTTATGTAGTTATTCTGTATCCATTTTGGAGGAGCCAATACAATACCAATTTAATTCTATCTACTGTTCGTTATAAATTATTTAAAAGAGACGTTCTAGAGAACATCTAGAGAGAAAATGATCTTAACAATCTTAAAAGTGTTATCCCAAACATTGTTACCGCCCGCAAAAGACATCATTCTGAAACTGATGTTAATATTGAACTTAACAATAACTTCATAAATAGTTCACTTCAAGTTAATTTTAATACTACCAATGCAATGGAGCAAGATAACGCTTCTAGTCAAAACCTCTCTACTTCTGATGCTACTATGAACGACGCATCAGGTGGAACAAAAAGAAATCCACCCATTCTATGTCGAATTCAAAGCGTAGACTGGCGTAAGAATGCCCACGAACTTATAATCATTGATACCGAAAATCTTTCCTATTATCTGCCTTAAAGGCGAACTTCTTAAAATACAATTTAAAAATGAAAACCAATTCTGTGATATTCAGAAATGATTTTAAGAGACAAGAAAAATTAAACTCAGTACTATCCACCCTAAGGACCAACGTCTAAAAAAAGTCTGTGTTAGAGGTATTGACTCTCAACTCATTACTGACGACCTCGCTTTACATGGCTTTACTGCAACTGGCGCAGCAATGTTAAAATATAAAAAAGGTAAGGGCATACCACTCTATACGGTTAATATCTTACCCCGATATGACTTTGATAATATCTACAACATACATGAATTTTGTTATATTAAAGGTAAAATTGAACACTTCAGGAACTCTAACAACCCAAAACAATTTATCGCTATCAATGGTTTGATCACGCCTCTGAAATATGTAATTTTGATCCTAAATGTTGCAAATATGCTGGTCCACACCTAACCGACAAATGCCCAACTCCTGGTAGAATAACATCTACTTGCTCCAATTGCGGTGTTGTGCATCCAGCCTCTTACGGTGGTTGCCCCAAACACCCTAAAATCTTCAACAAAATATTATCCCTAGCTCTAATAAGAACGATAACAATAACCTACTCCTAAATCTACTATTCCCAATATTATAACCTTCAAAAATGCTAAAGAACTTTATAAAACTATGAAAGATTTCAATTACGTCGAGAAAGCTAAAAAAAAAATATTCCGAGTCTGATTCTTCCAAAATATCCACTTCTTCTGAAAAATCTACTACTTCCGAAACGGAAGTCACACAGAAAACCCCGACAACGGAACCTTTCCACTTCTACTAACAATGCTAACACAACCCGATACCCCTACCCTCTCACCTACTAACTAAATCGACTCATTTCAGAATATATTCGATTTCTTTAAAGATATGAAAGAACTACTTCAATTCTCTAAACTCATCAATGCATTAAAAAATTTTGAACTGAAACGCAAAAATGTAAAAATCCCTGCGAAAAATTGATTAATATCATAAATGAACTAGACAATTTTGCTACAGAGCTTAATTTAACCAACCATGAAATATTGCAATAACACCTATTTCTCCCTTCTTTTCTCTCATGGAATTATAACTCCCTTAGACAGAAAATTAATGAACTCAGATCCTTTATTTATGAGTAGTAGTATTGTAGTATTGTAGTATGTTCATTAATGTATTAATATGAAGCTGTTTATAGAAATCTTGTTAATAACTAAAATTCCAACAAATAATTACTGAATTAGATTTAAAAGCTTATTTTTTATTAAAATAAAAATAATTTTCATATGTTTATTCATCAAGCAAATTCGCTCTTAACAATGCAATTCAACAATGCAATGTCGGAGTCTATGTATGTGAAAATAATCTCAAAACTTAACAATAAAATTTTCTTGTAAATTAGACTCTTACCTTAACTAGGGAATCGAACCCGGGCTTCCCGGGTTACAGAACGCAGGCGAAAACCATTTTTTCCCCTAAATCTAATAGATTTTTCATATTTTTATTTGTCAAAGTTGCTGCATTTATTGATTTTTTTTTACTGGTTTCTTTGCTTTTCTTCTGCGTGAAGCGCTCATACATGCGGTATCCATCCAGTTTTTTTTTTTTTTTTTTGTACTAAGCGTTCATACATGCGATATAGTGATCGCGACATTAACGAATTTCAAGGGTTTTGTTTATATATATATTTTTTGGTATTATTAATACAGGGAGTTCGCTGCATCCAGTGATGCTTCTTTGTTAATTTATTATTCATCATCTTATGAATGCGATATAGTGATCGCGATATTAACCAATTTCATGTATATTCGTTTTTTCCAACTTCGCAATGGCCGTTAACATTATTTGTAATACTGATGAAATATGAATTAAAACGTTGTTTCTTACTGCTCATATTAACTTTTTATATGCATTTTTTCTAAATTTGTGAAATATTTTTTTTTATATTTTATTCATAAAAATGCAATATCTTATGTTTATATTGTCTGTTAAAATATCCGATGTTTGTTTATGGTGTAAACAAATAATTTTCTTTTAAATTTTTAAATTATTACAAAGCTTCCTTTTCTCCAAAATCGTCTGAACTAATCATATTTTATATCCGGTATAACGCTACTCTCATATAAAGGCAACCTATTCTTGTGACGTTTTTATTTCAAAATTCATTAATTTTAGTACTTGTAACTATTTAAAAATTTATAATGGCAGCATTCTTCCATTTGTTTATTGGGCGTTTCAAAATTCATGCTTAAAAATTATTTTATAAGCCATAATATATCAGGCAATTAAGATATAGTTTTCAAACAAATTGCATTTGAAAGTAAATGTTTTTCCCTCTATAACGGTGTAAAAATTGAAAATGTGCTATGTTTAGAAATTAAAAAAATTGCAATAGCAAAAATCACAAAACCGAAATTTTATCGTCAGCTATTGCCATTCGCAAAATGACGTATGCGTTACGCACGGACACGTTTGGCCTTTATAATATAGATAGATAGTAAAATGAATATAATATCAAGATAATTAACCATTTTTAATTGTTCAATCTTTGATTTATTCTTAAGATGATGTATTATCACAAAAGGTTTGAACACGTAGCAGACGTTTGATTATTTTGACACACAATTTCTCCCAAAAATTAAGGTACAGGTATTTTCTTTAGAAATACATATGTATAACTCATTGTAAAATTAAACCATTGAAACATAAGAAACTAACCATACACAATGAAATTACAATAACAAATAGCAGAGTCAAATTAGAAATTAAATTAGGTAGTCCTAAGAAATGAAATATTATTAGCAGCCCTTATATATATACGGAAAAAAACAATCCATATTATTCAAAATGCAAGATGACCATACATGATTGACACAACGGAAACACCGTTAATTGCCAAATTAGCTGATTCACATGTTACTTCAATAGTAAAAATACAAAAAGTTATTGAAATCCAGCAAAGTAATATGATGTTAATGAATTAAAAGAAATACGTCAATTTATGCGCATAAGCAGCAGTAAAATAATGTTATAAATTTGTTATTCGTTATACTAATATAAATATAAAGGAACATTAGGAGATTGTTATAAAATAGTAAATTAATATTTTTGTATTTTACAAAGTAATATTTTTGATTATACATCGAAGATAAAAAAAATGCCTAAATATCTGAACTCCTACTGTAATTCAGTGGGGAATTATTGTTATCATATTATATATTTTAAACTTTAAAACTTTCCGAATTCTTCATTATATTCATATGGAAATGACATAGCTTAATGTACACATTGTGTTATATTAAAGTTAATTATCAATTTATGAAAGACATATTTTCTACATTTTACTTTATTAACCACCTTTCATAAATGTGATTTCATATGTAATTTCATACATGCTTTTCTCACTGTCAGAAAAAAGAACTTTTTTGCAGAAGTATGTGAGTTATGTCTATAATTATTCTTCCTCAGGATTTAAAAATATCTAGTCATAAAAAAGAACTTTGAAAATAATTAAATATTAAAAAAATCATATACTTTGCGGACCACATATTACTTATCACTTTTAAGATTTATTATAGACATTTTTTATGACGACAGATAAATGAAGAATCTAGCGTATAAATTAATTTTAAGATTTATTTTATTGGCCATTAAAATAAATCCTTTTTTAGCACTTTCCAACCTAGTTGAAAAGTGCTTATGACTTCGGTTTGTCTGGCCGTATGGCCGTCTGCCGTCTGGCCGTATGGCCGTCTGCCGTCTGGCCGTCTGCCGTCTGCCGTCTGTCCGTGCTCTAACTCCCGTAAATATGCTCGGATTCCTCTGCAATTTTTATATGTTATTGTCGCCATCTATAGCATGTTCCCTATTTCAACGGAAGTGTGTAGCACTTATAGTTATTTTACAGGGACACTCAAAAGAATTCCGTTATATTGCGTTCTATGGGGAAAAATCATTTGCGGTTTATTTAAATAATGTTTCACTAATTTAAACGCATTGAAATTTATATATATCACTAAGGTGTATTAGAAGAAGCTTAATATGGAATAGGGTGTGCATAGCACTTATAGTTACTTTACAGGGACAGTCAAAAGAATTCCGTTACATTACGTCTATGGAGAAAAATCGTCTGCGGTTTATTTAAGTAATGTTTCACTATTTTAAACGCACTGAAATTTATATATATCACTAATGTGCATTACAAGAGGCTTACTACAGAATATTGTGTACATAGCAGTCATCGTTCATTTACAGGGACACACAAAAGAATTCTCTACTGCCTGTTAACAATAATTCCTGGAAGTGCATTTTAAGTTACTGAACGCGATTTTAAATTTAACTCACTTTTTGTTTATTACGTGGTGTGTATAAATTCTGTAGATCATATACAGGGAAGCACAAAAGTTCGCGAACACATTTCCGTTTATTGACAAACTCCAGATGGAGAATTTTAAACTGTGCTACGCGTTTCCTAACTGAACTAAAATTTAGCATTCTATGTAGTATATATACAAACCTATAGATCCTATACAGGGCTGAATAAAAGTATTCGGATATTTTTCCGAATATTGTATATGTTGGAAATTCCTGAAATTATAATTTTAAATATGTTATGCGTTTTCCAAATTGTTTACTTAGATGTTATCTTTTAGCTTATTAAACGGTATGAATTGTAAAATTATTTTGGAAGCGTTGGAAAGTGCTACATAATCTATGCTTGACGCATGATTTTTCGTTCTTGTTTCTCAATAAAATGGTTTTTGATGGGAAATAAATGAAAACTTTTTGGAAGTGAGTTTTTATTATAAAAATTTTTATTCCAATTTTTTAAAACATCTAATGGGTGTTTAAGTTTGCATAAAGAATAATATACTTCTCTTTGTGATGAAAAATCTATAAGTGAGTGAAACATGGTTAACGTTTTTATGATTAACCCTCTGCCTGCTTATCCCGCGATTTCCACGGGCAAAACATTTGTAGAAAAATTTATATAATTTACAATTTTTGAAGCAATTTTGTATTAAAAATTTCACAGTCAAAGGTTGAAAATGAAAATGATAAATTTACTACATATTTCATATACAGGATGATTTGAAATATGTAATAGTATAGGAGATAAAGGTCGAATAGATATTGATCGAAAGGATTTTGGAAAAAAAATGAGCAGTCAGAGAGTTAATGGAAAATACTCTATTTGATGAAAAATGTAAAATTCCAGGTTACTTGTTTCATTCGTATACCAAATATCTGAAAATCAGTACGATCTACCAAAAATTACTTTTATTATTATGTAGAACAAAATATTAAAATTAGGGCACTCTTATATTTTGTATATCACATTATTGTTTATATTAATTCTGGAATAATAATGCTTTTATTGGTTTGAAAATTATTAATGAAAAATGCTATACAGTGGTGTTGATGCCACAGACTGGTCCGTCATTTGCATTGAATAGCAAACTGGAGGATGTTTAACATTGCATATCATTTCAGAAACTTTTTCTTTTAATGAATTTTTACACTTCCAATACATGTGTATTTTTTTTTTCTTTTTTTACGCTCAATATTTATAAATATTCGTCCTAGGAATTTTCCAAAGGTATAGCAAAAGATCATTACCAAAAGTCACAAGAAATATATTTTTTTTAATTTAATTTTTTGATTCAGTCGACAATAAAATTACTTTTGATGCTACTGGAAGTCAAACAAAATACATTTGCCTAAAAATTATTAGGTTTGAAAAAACTATTCAGAAAGCAATGCTCAATTCTAGCGAAAAAGTAAAGTGCTTTAATAATTACCTTACTTCTCAAATGCAACATAAAATACATATATTTTAATACACAGTATGCAGGATGTCCTTTCTTATCGTTGATACCATTAGTTTCAGAGGTAACTTTCCAATTACGAAAATCATTCAAATGCTGAAAATAAGAAAATTCATTTACTGTAAAATAGCTATATTTAAAAATACACGAAGTTTGCATTTTTAAACGGCTCTTGGCTTCTGTAAGTTGTATTTAGAAAAATTTCTTTCATGCTCTTTTTGTTAGACAGTCAAAATTCAAATTTTGTACTCTTAAAATATACCGAGTTATGATTCTTTCAATTCTATGAATTTTCAGCGTTTTTACTGCCGAAAAGCAAGGAAAATTCATAAAATTCAATACATCATAAATTGGTGAAGTTTGGCTGTACAAAAACGGTATTTTTACAGCTTTATTTGCTAGAGTACTGATAATTTATTCATAAATTATGAGACCAAAGGACTGATTAAAGATTTTTATTTAATAATTTCTTAACAAATATTCTTATGTAAATAAATTCTTATGTTATGTTAAAAAATATTATGAAGAAAAAAATATAGCATTACAACTATGCCTCAAGCTTCCGGTACAGAAATTAACTATTGGTCAACGGTAAGAATGGGCACCATGTATATCATCACGTTCTGGTACAAAAGTTACCAATTCAGTTTTAAATAATTTTAGTTTTTATATTATAGTTATTTATAAATATAGCTAGATGAATTGTTATGAAAGTTCTTGTAATAAATTGTAATTTTACATTTAAATTTAAGCTACAATGCACGTTTTCTTAGTTAAAAAATTTAAAATACATGCCTATCTAAAAAAAATACGTATATATTAAAGAAAGATTTATATTCATTTTATTTTAAATATAGAAGCGTACTTTAAGTTGGAACTATAATTGTGCGTATTTTAAGCATACCAAAGAAAATAAAACTTTTAAAGAGAAAACTGAAAATTCACAAATTATTTACTTCTTTAAATAATTTAACCAAATAAACATATTTAGAAAAACAATTCTCCGAAGCTGCTCAAATATAATACTAAACTTTTATTTTAAAAGTAAAGCACATTTTGTATTTTCTGTACTGTAATCTATAACAGTAATAAATATATAGTTTTCCAACACAGGAAATATATGAAACATCATTGTTTATTAATGCGTATATAAATAAATAGCAATTTTTAAAACAACTAACTTTACACAGAATAATGACTTTCCAAAATGTATTTGTACAAAATGTATTTTGCTTTTAAAATAAAAGTTTAGTTTTATACAGTGTCTCACAAAAGTGATGGGACACTTGTGCTTTATAAAAAGAAACTGCAATAAAATAAATAAACAAACATGTGCAAAAATTTTTTGGGTGTGTTTCATATTTAAAGTTAGTAACAATTATTACATAACATACATTTTGTCAAAATATTAAAATATTAATTTAGTAAAAATACAATTGTTCAGAACGGAGCAAAAAATGGCTCACATAAGTGATGGGACACTTACTTTTCCATCAAATATTTATCCAAAAATTTTACTTTTTAAAAGGTTTTAATATTTTGTTGGATTTCCTTTTACTTTTAAAACATGATTTAATCTTTTTGGGATGGATTCGACTAATTTTTTTGTGATTTCTGGAGTGATTTTACCCCATTCTTCTTGAAGCACCGATTTTAGTTGTTGTTTTGAAGAAATGCTGTGTTTGCGAATTCTTGATTCCAATTCTTGCCAAATATTCTCTATGGGATTTAAGTCTGGAGATTGTGGTGGTGTTTTTATTATTTCAGGACAGTTATATAGCAGCCAGAGTCTAACGTTCAGAGCAGTGTGCTTGGGGTCATTGTCCTGGTAGAATTTAAAATCGTTATGAAGGTTCAATTTTCGTGCTGAAGATTTCAAATTTTGCTTTAAAATATCAATATACTTGTACTGATCCATTATACTGTCAATAAAAACAAGATTACCAACTCCAGCGGACGACATACACCCCCATACCATAACTCCTCCTCCACCATGTTTTACTGTTGGTACCAAGTTCTGTTTGTGAAGTTCTTCCCTGGGTTTTCTCCACACCAAGATTCTACCGTCAGAACCAAATATATTAAATTTACTCTCATCAGCAAATATAACTTTATTCCAGTAATCAGAATTCTTATTTATGTTGGATTTTGCGAAAGCTAGTCTGAGTTTTCTATTCTTTTCACTTACGAAGAATTTTTTCCTGGCTACTCTACCGTGATATCCAGCAGATCGAATTACCCTTCTAATAGTTTCAGGATTAACAATTATTCCATATAATGCTTGTAAATCAGCAGCAACTTTTGAAGCACTAATTCTTGGATTTTTTTTAATATTTCGAACGATAATTCGCTTTATTCCATTGGATAGCTTTGATGGTCAGCCAGGTCTTCTTTTATCCTGAATCATATGATTCTTTTTATATCGTTTAATGATATTGAAAACTGTTGAACGACTCAAGTTAACTGTTTCAGCAGTTTTTCTAATAGATTTTCCACGTTCAATATGCAAATTAATAACTAATTTTCGAATTTCAGGCGAAGTTTCTTTTCGTTTAGCATTCATGACTACACAGAGCTAAAAAACACAAAAATTCCAAAACAAACTGGAGAGAAATACTGCAGACGATTTTATAAATTATTGCCAATTGCTTTTAAGTAAAAATAAAACCCCAAAAAATATTTTTATTGCTTATTTCAGACGATTTTTGTTGCATATATAATGGTGTCCCATCACTTATGTGAGCTATTTTTTGCTCCGTTCTAAACATTTGTATTTTTATTAAATTAATATTTTAATATTTTGACAAAATGTATGTTATGTAATAATCTTTACTAAATTTAAGTATGAAACACACCCACAAAAAAAATGTGTACATGTTTTTTTAATTTATTTGATTAGTTTCCTTTTGTAAAGCACAAGTGTCCCATCACTTATGTGAGACACTGTATTTGAGTAGCTTCGGAGAATTGTGTTTCTAAATAAGTTTAGTTGGTTACATTATTTACAAAGAATAAAATAACTTGTGAATTTTCAGTTTTCTCTAAGATAGTTTCATTTGTTTTGGCTGAATAAGAAATGTATGAGATAATGTATAAGTTGATTGTATCATCTATATATTTAAAACGCTAAGCGTTTTCATTCGACAGTCCGTGATAACAAACTACTGCATCAAATTACATCATTATTATTTTTTTTTAATGAAAGATATTTGGACACATGTTTGTTATCGTATATTGATTTGTTCCAAAATTTTATTAATTAGCCGTAATTTTAAATGAAACTTTTATTTATGCGTATGACGTAATAAAGTCAGTCGCCAGGGCAACTCTGTCAAAAACTGAAGTCTGACTCTGACTGTCACTTCATGTTACCTGGGCAAGGTAGAATTGTAAACAAAGATCGATTACGTTATAAAATTATCAATGTAATTTTTTTTTTTTACATTTTTATAAAATTTCAAATTTTTTTTCAAATTTTTTTAACATTTGCTGAAACAATAAAACTAATACAAAAAGATTTGATTTGTTCCAAAATTTTATTAATTAGCCGTAATTTTAAATGAAACTTTTATTTATGCGTATGACGTAATAAAGTCAGTCGCCAGGGCAACTCTGTCAAAAACTGAAGTCTGACTCTGACTGTCACTTCATGTTACCTGGGCAAGGTAGAATTATAAACAAAGATCGATTACGTTATAAAATTATCAATGTAATTTTTTTTTTACATTTTTATAAAATTTCCAATTTTTTTCAAATTTTTTTAACATTTGCTGAAACAATAAAACTAATACAAAAAGATTAAAATATATTCAATTTCTCATAAATTTGTTTTTAAGCATTAATAAATTTTATTTCAAAAAATACCATTACATTATTTGATAGAACAGATGTCGCAGAAGCAACCCAGCTGGCGCGATTTTTTTGCGGCATTTTGGAGAAAAAAACTAATTTCCACACACTATTTTTATTAAACACACGCATTTAATTGTATTTATTAATAATTTTTATATTATACTATTTTATTATTTACACACATATTCATTATTATTAAAAAACACCATGTTACCATGCAAAGCGAAAATCACCATTTTCTCGCCAAAAAGAAACCCTGGTGCATCTTCAACATTTGTACTGATTTAATCAATATTTTTTGGTGTACCTCATATCGAAAAATAAATTAAATCCATGGGTATTGTTTCTTTCTCAGATTAAAAATAAGAAAATTTAATGCTTTACGAAATACAATTATTTGATCTATCGGAAATTTTTTCTTAGTTCGGGTTATACCAGAGACTAACATTTTACAGGTAACAGAAAAATCGCCAAAAATGACTGCTTCATGAGCAGTTATAACTGTTGGAGTTAGATAAAATCTAATAATCTTAGTTTTACAACGTTTATGCGAAACACCGCAGGAATCGCACGTATTTTTTATATAAGTGGGGGATATGTATGGAGAATAACAGAACTTACAATCTTCACTAATGTAATGCGTGAAAAGTAAACAAATAAGTTATTCAGCAAATTTAAAATATATATACTATTCCTTAATATAACTATTGAATGCAGTAAAAAATATTCTGTACTTCAGCATTATTTCGTCGACCACTTTCAATAAAAAAAAAAAAGCCAAATTATTCGCCGGACTGTAGCGCTCACTAAACATATGGAAAAATGTTGCCGTTAGAATCTAAAAAATAAAAAATAAAATAAAATAAAAAACAGGAAAAGAAAAGAGAAGGAAAAAAAGTTATAGTTTAACAAATTACAATAACCATTGGGAAAATGTTTCGGAAAAAAAAAAAAAAAAAAAAAAAAAAAAACTTTCGTATTTTTGTATTATAGCGGCCTCCCCTAATTATGAGTATTGCCAAGGTTGTAGTTATCATTTCACCAAGGATCATCGCAAAGCTTATGCATAGGTCGCTTGGTTATTCATCCTTGGGGGCCGCTATAAAACGAAAGTACCAAATTTACAATATATATGAACGAAAACAGAAACAAAAAATGTATAAGACGATTTCTCATCCGATGTCAATTTTTGAATTCGTCTTTTTTTTTCACATCTGATAATTTGCATCTATCCTTTTTGTAACTTTGGCATTTTTGTAACGATTTTACGCATTTCTATTGCCTATTCAAAGAAAAATTTTCCTAAAGTTACAGAAGTTCGTTAAAAATTCTTATAAAGTTACAAAATTTCGTTAAAAACGCTTAAAAAAATAAAGTGACGACGTCAATAAAATGACGACGTCAAGAGGTCTATTCTCGATCGAAACCAACAACCACTTTCCCAATGGTTAAAGAGGAAAAGCCCCATTCAGTGAAGTATCATTGATCAGTTACTTTAAACAATAAAATTTACAATATATTAATGAAAACATAAACCAAAATCATCTTGGATATTTATTTATTTACATTATTTTTCTTAATTATCCCCACTCAGTTGAAACGAATCTATTGTACGCAACTACGCATTGCAACATGAATGACTTTGAATGACTTTTATCTTTTAATGTCATGTGTCGAAGACGTAATTTTTATTTTAGTAATCGAATCTATTTATTTAAAACAAGCATTGGGTTTATTTTATCTTTATGCATTATAACTTTATTGATGTCATTGTTTCATCAAGTACAAAATATATTTTTATTTGTATACATGGTGGTTAATCATACAAATAATGCATATAAAGTACGTGTGAAAAGTTTGCGCGTATCGTCGGTGAAAATTACGTTATGCTGAGCTGAAAATGCATTTTACATTGATAAAACTAAAGAGAAAAATTTATATGATTGTGTCAGAATGGCGTAATTTTAACTGATTTTTCAATTCTTATTTATTAAGATTACAGTTGGAGCCTTTATTGATTGTTTCATCTTGATTGCATACCTTGATTGCATACCTCGTATTACATTTTATCAATTACGTTTATTATTATTTTTATAGGTTAGAGTAGCGTTTCTTAAGCTGTCGTCCGCGGACCCCTGGGGGTCCTCGAGCTTACAGCTAGGGGTCCTCAAGCCCAGTGTTGAATTCAGACTTTTTTCTCCGGGAGGATAAAAAAGCTCTGGGAAGAGGATATTTGCAGGATTAGAAATTCTAGTTTATACCATTAAAATATGTCATTTTTTTATTACAATTAAATACAAAATATATTTTTATTTATATACTTGGTGGTGAAGTAAAAAAATAACGCATATAAAGTACGTATGAAAAGTTTGCGCCGCGCCGCCGGTGAAAATGATGTTATGCTCAGCTTGAAATGTATTTTTACATGGATAAAACTATATATAAAAATTTATATGATTATGTCAACATGGCGTAATTTTAAATGATTTTTCAATTCTTAATTATTAAGATTAGATTTGGAGTCTTCATTGATTGTTTCAGATTAATTGCATACCTTGATTATATGTTACCAATTACTTTTATTATTATTATTATTATAGGTTAGATGATTTTTTTCTTGAATAAAAAAGTCACAAAAGTAAAGGATATCAGGAAAATTAAAATTATTAAAAAAAGGGTAACGGTTAAAATAAAAAGAAAATTGCTTCAAATAATTATTGCTTTTTGAGTTGGAATAAACAATGTAAGGCTAATATTTTATATGAATTATATTTGTAGGTTTATTATACGTTTATTTAACAGTTTCTTGTTAGCAGCGAATTCTTATTTCTTTCACTGAGGATTTCTCTGTCGACGTCAAAAAATGGTAGTCTACTTTTTGACACCTGCCAAAACCCAGCGGTAATTTTTAGAAATGTATAGCGATTGTGACAAAAAAAAGGTGCTATCGCTTTCGCTTTTATCGCACTTGCACCACTTCTAAATACCGTGCAATTTCAATTCTTACATTATCCATTAGAAAAATGTTAACTTTCGAATGAAATTTATTTGAAAACTTCCGCTTTATTTAACGACTTTTTAAATAATTTGAAGCATGAATTATTTTTCAAATCTATCTCAACGATGGCCATCAGTTTGCTTCAATAATGTAAAATAGTCCCTGGGAAAGTTGCCACACTTGGAATTGATTTCCTTAACTAGCATAAAAAGTGAAGAAAAAAAAAACACCTAATAAATCAAGAGATAAGAATATCCATAGGATAAAACATTTTGGCGCTAAATTAACATCTGTCAAAAAAAAAAAAAATTAGTTTATGTTAAACATAAAATTTATATCATGCTGAATTCGTTGATGTATGTTTTGCATCAGCATATGCTAGAATTGTATTTTATTATATTATTTTTTTTAAAGATCCATTGGGTATTTCACTGTATTAGCGGGAAAAAATCCATGAGAGGCCCGAAGAAACCATTCATATAAATTACACTTGAAAACATCTGCAGATTGTATATTATTATTGTATAAAAAATTCTTCATCTTTATCTAAAAATTGTTTAGCTTAAAACACTGGATGCGTTTTAGCAGAAATGGATTTGAAACGAACAGTGACTAAAGAGGACATTTTATTATTTTTTTATTTAAACAATTTAAAAGTTTTTATTTTATTTAAACTATTTAAAACTTTTTTACTTAAATATTTTAAAACTTTGTTTAAAGTTGAATTTCGACGGTGACTTTAGGCAGATGCAATGCACTACACATGCACATTGCACATAGGAGCTCACTGGGTTGCATTGTCAGAAGCTCATAGATGTGACCTTTATTTACTATGTTCTTTTATTTACTGAATATGATATAGATGTAGGAATATACTGTTTGTATGATACTTCATAGGTCCATGAAATTTTCTTTCTTGCAGTGGTGAATATGGCTGTAATAACGAACTGATTTGCATTACACAGTTGTTTACGAATTGTTTCTTTGGAAATCGAAAATAGTTGCTTCAAAAATAGTATTGTATTTCACTGGGAGGAAAAACTTTTTTTTGACAATGTTTCATACTATCCCCCTCTTAAATAATAAGGTAGTTTATTTTACTGATATTGTTATAGTAATTCTTTTCCGTGAAGTTTTGACGGGTTCCATCTAGTTAATTTAAACTTGATAATTGAACAAAACTGTGGAAAAAAGGTTCCTTTTATACTTGTTTCCTATTGGATGTATAATATTATATGGTATACATTCATGAAAGTAAAGAAAGTAAATTGTAATTTTACAAACATATTCAAACTATCACACTTTTTTTCTTAATAAATATTTAAAGTTATAATTTATTCCACTTGAGAAAATAAATATCAAAGAAAGCTACATTTGAATTTTATTTTGATATTTAAAAAAATCTGCAAATGATAACGCTACATAAAGTTAAAATTAAATATAAAAAAAAATAAATATAAATAATACATTTAGAAATACATAAAACAGTATAAGTTTAATAATGCTTTCAAAAATCTATGGCAATTTTTAATGCAGCTATTTATACGCCGAATAAAGATATTTTGTTTACCATTTTTCATTAACTTATATTTCTTTGTAAATAAAAATTCAAATTTATGTTACAGCGTAACATTCAGTTTCATAAATTTACGCTACTCAGAACTTTTACTTAGTTTTATTACTTAAAGCACCGTCTGGAATAACCCACGCATTTTAAAATCTTTCTGTTATGAAAATATATTTCTTTAGTGGCATAAATAATGTTATAAGATGATGCGTAAGTCGACTGCACCATCATTTTAAATTCAGTGCATAAAAAGATGTTTGAACTAGCGTGAAATTTGTTCTTGAAATTATTTGTTTTACTATTGAATTATGTTTAAAATATTCTTGCTTTACTATTGGAGCGTATATAATTCAATAAAGCTATTGAAAATATATTCAGAATGTTTTTAGCAATTCTAAGTAATTTATTGGATTTCTAAGAATTTAAAAATGTATATTGCATATTCCATATATTTATTCCACATATTTTTTTTTATGAAATTATATGTTGAATATGGGAGATTAAAACGAAAATTTCTAAAAAAGTATGGTGAATTACTTTTAACATTTATAGAATTTAATCTATTACATGTGTAAGAAAATTTAGAGATAAATGGTTTATGCAAACTATGAGTTGCAATATTTTTTTGTGATTGGCTTGTGTTTTTTGTAAAATAAAATCTGACAAAATGTCCAAGAATAAGATGACAATATATTGATAGTATACCGACTACCAATATCCAGTGAATAAAAATATGTTTAAACTAATGTGATTTTTTTAATCAATTAGTTTAACTATTATTTGTTTAATATATTTTCATTACTAATTGAACTTGTATAATTAGAGAAATATATTGAGGATATCTTAAAAAAACATTCTAGATAATTTTAAGTAAGTTTAAGTATTTCTAAGAATTAAAAATTATATATTGTATTCCACACATTAAATTATAATTTTGTATGAAATAATATATTAAATTTAGGAAATTTTCAGGAAATCTTATGGTGAATCGCTATTAACATTTACGGCAATTAATCTATAACAGGCATTAATAAAATTTAGTGATAACTTATTTAAGCAATCTAAAAGAGCCAAATATCCTTTTGTTTGTTTTTTACATTTTCCAACATAGTTGAAAAGTGTGTGTAAGAATTTGGTTTGTCTGTATGTATGCTGTCCGTCTGTCTGTCCGTGATATATTTCGCGTAAATATACACGGATTATCCCGCAATTGATATATGTTATTGATTTTTCTGTATGGCATGTTCGGTATTCAAAATGAAGTATGTCCGCTTATAGTGACTTTGCACGAACACTCAAAATAGTTATGTTACATTACGGCTTGTGGGGAAAAAATCATTTTCCGGTTGTTTTACCGATGTTATACTATTTCAAACATATTGAAATTTATGTATAACACTGAGGTGAACTAGAAGAGGCTTGCTATAGAATATGGTGTGTATAACACTAATAGTTTCTTTACACGGACATTCAAAATAATTCCTAACATTATGGTCTATGGGCAAAAATCATTTGCGATTTATTTTAATAATGTTTCACTACTTCAAACGTATTGAAATTGATATATATTACTGAGTTGCATTACATACAGCTTACTATAGAATAATGTGTGCATAGCATTCATCGTTCATTTACAGGGACACACAAAAGAAATCGGTTAAAGTATCACAGTTAAAAATTTGCAGCAAACGTCCAGTCATTTGACGGTTTTTAAAGAAAACGGTTACATAACCGTAATTAAACTCTGTTCTGACCATATTATTGCCCATATTATGGGCCGAATACTATTAAATTACGATTATGTAACCATTTTCTATAAAAATTGTCGAATGACTGGACAGTTTGCTGCAAATTTTTAACAATGTATAGTCTGTTAACAATAAATACTGGGATTGCGCTTACAGTTGTGGTACGCGTTTTTAAATTTAACAATTTTTTGTGTATATTTCATCAAAAACTCAATAGTTATTGAAAATAATTGAAGTTTATTTTATAAACAATATGGACAAAGATAAAAAAGGTTTAATTTTACTGTCAATATATATCGATATTATGTTTTAAGTGTAATAACTGTCACCATATATATATATCCTAATTGTCATAGATTGTATTCTTTAAAGAATTGTTTTGTGTGCTCCTGCGCACACAAAACAAGCTACGCACTTCATTTTCGCTAGCAAACAGTCTACAGAAAACATAATTATTATTTAAAAGTTATATAAGAATCAAAGCTTTATTTACAAAAATTAGAGCGCACACAGACGGCAGAGGGCCAGACAGGCAAATCGAAGTCATAAAAACATTTCAGCTGTGTTGGAAAGTGTTTAAAATATAATATTAAAAAGTTATGTAATTTAAATTTCAAAGATTTTGTAGGCGCCTGTAAAACTTTTTACGAAATAAGCGTAGCGATAGTATCCAACAAACTTAATATTTTTAAAGGGAAATTGGTCTTTTCAATCAAAAACAAAGAATGTTTTCTTCAAAGTTGAACTGCGGATTTTGCACCTAACTTTAACAAAAATGGCGGTATATTAGCAATATTTTCAAATGGCAATGGTTCTTTATGTGAAATGTGATGCCATGAAGCGACGTACTGTAAATAATCATTATTTGATTCAAAACAACGCTGAACTAGACACTCCAGATTTCAGAATACATCTAACAATATCTATTATGACACTGTTAAAATAACAGAAACAGATGTCGCAGATGCACCGGGATTTCCTTTAGAATTATAATGGAGATTCTTTGTATGATGTGGCATCCCGTCACTTTTGGCCTTTTACACAAAATCACAGACTTCTATGTATAACAGAGATGCACTATACCATCAAAACAGTTTGCAATGTGAAGCCGGTTATCTCTCCAATCATTCGGCCCAAACAAGACAAGCATGAGCAAAAGAGCTAAATCATATTGGACAGGAAGAGGTTTACAAAGCAGGCCATATGTGTTTGAGCCGATTTGTAACAGTTGGTTTTAACAAGTTTTTGTGTTGCATTTTTGGCTTCAAGCAAAAGTTGCACGCTTCATTTCTATTAATCTTAGAACTCTGCGAGACAATATAGTACGTATTAATCAAAGCGTACCGGTATTAAAAAGTGAGTAAATTGTATTCTTCACAATGTGTGTGTTTTATAATAAAATAATTTGTTTGTGTTTATAATTAAAAAAAATGTGTGTATTTCATAAGAAAGTAAATGGATGTGTTTTATAATAAAATTGTGTGCGTTTTACAATAAAATTGTGTGCGTTTTATAATAAAATAAATTGTTTCATAATGAAATAAAACTAAAATACTGTTTTCGCAGATTCGCTCTAACATGTATTCGAAAATGTGATTTCTTGCCAAAATGGCGCAAAAACAAATGTAACGCCAACAACGGTACATATGCGACATCTGTTTCAAATTACATTGCACTTCTACAATTTATCGTGGCAACATCCCATTTCACACAAATAAAAGTTACTCTTTGAAATTTTCACTCAAATACCTTAATATTTATTATATTTATGAAAGAATATCCGGATACAGATTGAAGAAAGAATATTCTGAATTCTTTGTAATTGATATATGTTATTGTGGTATACTATGATATGTTCGGTATTTAAAATGAAATGTGTAGGGGTTTATAGTTCCTTGACAGGGACACTCAAAATAATTTCTTTAAATTATCACCATTGGTGAAAAATTGTTTGCAATATATTTTAATGATGTTACACTATTTGAAACATATTAAAACTGATATACATCACTGAGGTGCAATACAAGATGCTCACTATGGAATGTGGTGTTTTCATAATTTATCCTTCATTTGCAGGGAAATATCGAATAATGCGGTTATAGTACTCTCTATGACCGAAAAGTGCTACAAGTGCGTGCCCAGTTGTAGTATGCGATTCTGAATTTATCGAATTATTTGCATATTACTTGGTGTGTTAATTTCATATATGTACTGGGTTGCACAAAAGAATTCGAGTACATTTTCTTTTATTGGCTGACATTTATTAAAGGATTTTTTTAACTGTATTATGCTATTCCTAACTCAAAGTTTGTCATTTTAACTATCATATATCTTACAACTTTTCAGTCTAATTATATCACTATCTGATTTAGAAATTTATAAATAACCGAAGTGTTCTATTTTTGAACATACCAAATTACTAAATTTATCGCAGATTGTATTAATAATTTTGCAGTATAATTTTATAATGAATTTATGGTAACTGACTTTATTAAATATGCGTGATTAAGTATCCAGGTGCGTAAGAAGATTTATTGAAATTTATTTTAAATATTTTGAAAGCTCTTAATAAATCTACTTTGAACATCATAAGGCATTTCAGCATTCGCTGAAATATGAGTGCCACCGTTCAAACATGGCTGTTATCGACATTCGTTATTAATATACTGTCTCATACTAAACATGTGAGAATATTTGGAAATTAAAACAATTTAATGTGTGCTGTTTTAAAAATGCATAAATTTCATGTCAAAATTAGTTTAGACATTGCGTTAAAATTAAAAGATGCTCGGTTATTTCTGAAATAATATGTTTATTTTGAGCTTTTGCAAAGGTAATTATTGTTATGAAAATTTATGATATTTCACATCATTATATTTGTAGAAGAAAGATTTTTTTGAATTACTTTGGCAACATACAATTTTCGTTTATACTAGTGAAATCAAAGCTCAGTATTTTCAAATAGTGCACATTTAACTTCAATAATTTTATTTTACAATTTTTGTAAATATATTTTAAAAGCTGAATCAATTTCAGCAACTATGTACAGTTTAAAAAAATAATTTACACGACGTAAATTTCTGGAATATTTGATAATTTGAAATTGTAAATTATTAATACAGCACGTCCGTCACATTCTTACAATTTTCTCTAAAGCTCAATTTAAAAAAAATGCACTACTTTTTTTTTGTCAAAATTTAAATTATTTAATTAACGAATAATATTTTTTTATAGATTACTAAGAAATATTTTACATGGATGAATTTTCATCTTATGTATTTTTTCTGTTTCAGTGAGTTTTCAATGGTTAAAACATCATATTGTAATTAATTTTTATTTGAAAATTATTTTAAGATATATATGTAAATTGAATATAGTTTTCTAAATTTATATATTTAAATAGATCTTCATAATCAAATTGTACTATTTGATTGCTAATCTATAATTTTTTGTAGAAAAAAGGTTTGCACAATAAAAAGTATAATGCATCTTTTCAGTAGTTTTTTTTTTTTTCATGATGCTTTGTCAGAACATAAGGATGAGTTTCACCCTCAAAGGTAACAATGTAATACATTTATTCTCTCCTTTACCCATATATACATAGCAGAAATCATCTACTATATATAATACAAAGACTACATCACATATCATTTTGTATATTTTTCAGTATTTAATACGTTTTCATATGATTGTGTATTCATTATAACAATAGATTGAAAAAAATATATTTCTCGCTTTCAATTTGATGTGTGCTTAAGGTAGAAAAAAAAATAAGTCAGCATTCTTTTAAGTTGCATACATACTACGCGATAAGGGAATGAACCGAGGCTAACGAAAAAGAAAGGCTACCGCGATGCTTTACGCGTGTCTTTTTTTACAGACCGCGAGAGTCACGTGATGCTCCAATGCACCAATGCAGGTGTACGAAAAGAGCCTCACGTCACTCTAGCGGTCTGTAAAAAAAGATAAGTGGAATGCACCGCGGTAGCCTGTCTTTTTCGTTAGCCTCGGAATGAACTTACAGTAGTGTCATTTTTCTTTTCTTATTTAGTATATTTGTTTTCTTAAATAAAATACCAAATGAAACTATATTATTTATTATCTGTTAAATGGAAATGAAATTTACTATCATTTTCATATTTATTTTATCCCTTCAATACTCTCTTAAATATGTTCGAAATATCAACTTATATATTGTTTGCAGTGCTACACGGAGGGTGAATATAATACCGTGCTTATTTTAAATTTCGCTTATAATTTAAAATTTATATTCTAAACAGATACCTATAAAAGTTGTAACAGTTTTCTTTTTATTTGAATAGTTACATTTAAAGTTTCTGATTCTATGTATAATATCTTCTTTCTGTCTAAAAACATGGATTAACTAGTCGGATGTGCGAATAACAAAACTTTTTTCTATCTCATATGTGTTAATACTTACAAAAACTTAATTGTTTTAACTATGCATTTTAGAAACAAACAAGAACGAAAAATCTTGCGTCAAGCATAGATTATGAAACACTTTCCAACACAGACAGAAAATTGTAACGAAACTTCACCGTTAAATAAGGTGAAAGAAGATATGTATGATGTGTATGTATGTGTTATATGTTAAAAAACATATAACACATTGAAAAATACAGTTTTCGAAATTACCTACTAGTGTCTAAAAAGTAGTCGAATTATTTTGTGCAGCCCTGTATATGATCAATAGATGTGGACATATAGTATGATAAAATTTAGTTCAGTTAGAATATTCACATTTAGCAATTTTCGCCAATCAATGGAAATGCACTCGAAATCTTTTGTACAGCCATTTATATTATCTGAAGACTTTTGTACACACAACCTAATAAGCTAGAAGGCAACTTAAAACTCACTTGCAGCAATTACCAAACGTAAACGACAATGTATCTTTTTTTTCGTAGCCCCGTATATGAATTTATTTATATTCCACAAACTTCTATTAGTCTACTAAATATAGATCAGCAGAAAAATGCGTAAACACAATTAAAAACTACCCTTAAGCAATTCACTCCCATAGTCTGTAGTACTTAAGAATTTCCTTGTGTAGCTCTGTATGTAGTCAACCGAGTTTATAAACACACACGTACTATAAAACAAAAAGTTAAAACTGCAAACCAAACTTGAAAACGCGCTTAACACACATAGACAGTAAATATCGCACATGTACTGTAACCAGTATATTTTGTGTGTCCCTGTAAATAAACGCAATGCACACAAGAGAACAATTTATAGAGCACCTCAGTAAGGCGTATAATTTTCATTATGTTTGAAATAGTGAAATATCACTAAATTACACTGCAGAAGATTTCTCCCCAAATAGCGATGTGTAAAAGAATCTTTTGCTTGACCCTTTAAATTAATAATAAATGCTTTGCACCCAATATTCTACAAAAAGCATGTTTTAATGTGCTTCATAATTATATATCAATTTCATTATGTTTAAATGTCGTAGCGTCATCAAAATGCGCTTGAACCGATTATTCCCCATTGAGTGTAATGTAACGGACTACTTTTAACTGTCCTTGTAAAAAACTATAAATTCTACACACTTCTGTTGAAATAGAGCACATTCTATAGTAAACGACAATAACATACAAAAATTTCAAGACAGTCGAAGCATATTTAAGAGAGTTAGAGCACGGACAGACGGTAGACGAACAGACGGCAGACGGCGGACAAACCGAAGTCATAAACACTTTTCAACTAGGTTGGAAATGGTTAAAAAGGTTTCGTTAACAGATCTGTAATTTATTATTACACTTCAAGGTTTTTTGTTAATAAAAAATTCAAAAACATGAGTGGGGAATTTTGCAAGAAAGGATAATACATTAAAAAAACTTGAAAATGTTCTCTTATTGCAAATAGGCAAATTAAACCTAGATTGATAAATTGGGTGATTCAGTATGATTCTTTTAACAGCTACAGCGCGCGTCGCGAAAATAGTACAAAACTCGCTAGTACATCGTTACATTCAAGCCGATTTTCCCCAAAATTTTATACAAACGTCGGTCGGCCTATGACATTGTATCTAAATATAAAATTTCGTGGAAACATATTCAGAAATTCTTCCCTTAAACTGCAAAAAATTGAGAAAATCGCACAAAAATCGCTATTACAGCACCATTTTCTGGGAGAATATCCTCATTTTCAACTGGGACTTGAAATCCATATTGAAAAAAGAATCTATGAAGTTTGCTAAAGTTATATCCATAACTTTATACACTTTCCAATGATACTTAAGTGATACAAAAAATCGATATCACACAGCGTTCCCTTCCGGGGAAATGTTCCCAATTTCAACTGCCACCTGCTGGCTATCGTTAAAAACGTATATATGAAGTTTGATTCAATTCTATGCATAAATTCATATACTTTTAATTGATAGAAAGAGGACACACAGAACTGTCTAATAGCGCTCACATATTGCGGCTAACACGCCGACGTATCTTAAATTAATACTTACTTTTTAACATTTTCCAACTTCGTTGAAAAGTGATTATGAATTCAGAACATATTAAAAAAAAGATGTATGAAGTTTGGTTTAATTCTATGCATAAGTGCATACACTTTTAATTGATACAAACAGAACACAGAAACACGCGGACACACGGAATCAAACAGACACATTTTGTAAAAAAAAAAAAAAAAAAAAAAAAAAAAACTGTATTTCTGACCCCAAAAACGTGTAAATCCGTCAAAACCGGAAGTCGAAAAAAAATTCGATTACAATACTTTCTTCTATTATAAATAGCAGAAAGCAAAAATCGAAATTAATGCAAAATATAGCCTTATGTTTTTCTGTTTTTACAGTGGAACAAATTTCTTTCATCTGAAACATAAAATTCGTAACTCCTTTATTTTTAATATAATAAATCTAAAACGAATTCCTTCTAATTATACGAATGGCTAACTGATTTATTTATACAGAAGAACATAATTTAATTCAATTTTATTATTTTAGAACTTAAAGTTCTATCACAATTTTAATTGCCATCGTAATGGAAATCTGTTTTTTTAAATGAATGTTAAATTTAATGATGTTTTCAAGCATATGAGGAACATCGGAGAATACCTCAAAACCCAATGTAGTGCCACATATAAAGCCACTTACGTTTATTCATGAATTATTTCAATTTTAAAGGCTAATGTGGCAAATTTCAAGAAGGTGATTAGAATATAACATAATATAATTAAAATACGTTTTAATAAAATACGAAAAAAGGAACACATTTATTTAATACTATTTCCCATCTAACATAAAAGTGATTTAAAATAAAATACTGTCGCTTAAATGAAATTAACTTAAAACAATCATTCAAATTAAAATGCTTAAAATCAATATAAAAACACATTTGAAGCCACGAAGACAATTTTTTTTCTAATTAAACATTTTAATATTTGCCGTGTACTATATTTATTTCAAATTAGTCGAACCAAACTTAATTAAATGTACTTATTTCTAAAACATGAAATTTCATCATAGTATTAAGTATCATTGCCATGAGACTATGCTTTCACAAATGCAAGATAAATTGAATGAAGTTTTCAAGTACGTTCAAAATAGCGGAGCATACTGTAATTAAATGAAGCGTCGTGTATCACGCTCCTGAAGTTTATTTTTCAATTATAAAAAAAATTAATTAATTAAATATTTTCATATTTTAATATTGGATTTTAATACAGTACCGATTGGATTTTAATACAGTAAAACTGTAATTAAATTCCAGTATTTATGGAGAATATAATTCTTCGTATAGTGTTAATACTAAAATAATAAAATGAAACTCAATAGAGCTTAATGATACTTGAAAGACGACACTTAAAATATAAATAAATGCTAAAATATGTTAAAAAATCCTCCAAGAACTTTCGATTGCCACCGCAACCATCTTCAGGGAGGAAAAGTTTCCTTTCCACTGCTGCCTTGCGTATCTGAACATTCGTTTCGTCTTGTGGTGGAATAGTTCACTATTTCTTGTGTGTTGCTTGAGTTGCTTTCTGTGGATACCTTGAATTTGAAAACCTATGCGAAACCGAGGGAGTGGGTTACTGTGCGTTTATTTTCTAATATTTAGGATATTAAAACATGCATTGGGTATATTGTATGATACTGTATCGTTGCACACTTGTTTCCCTTTACATAAACTTTTGGTGCTTGGAGGAATTTTTAACATATTTTAACAAACTTTCACATATATTTATATATTAAAACGTCGCCTTTTAAGTAACATTTAGCTCTATTTTGTTTCATTTTAGTATTTTATGAATGACGTAAGATGAATATTTGCATTTCGCCCTAGATTTTAATTTTACTATTATACTAAAGCTTATAAACTAGTAAATCTGCAGATCAGGAGCCTCAACGTCAGCTCTGAAAGTCGTTGTTTTTTAATCTCACTTTTCATATTATTTAGCATCTTATAATCCGCAATTTAATTTTTTTTTACATTACATATATATTTATAAGCATATAAAATACTTCGGAAGTTTCAGAAATTAGAAGCGATAAATTAAACACGATTTATGCAATGATATTCTGAAATTCTTATGAAATTTTTATTCTTGTAATTTTTTAGATAAAAAAATGCATTTCTTATTTTGATATTCTTTGAAATATGGTTGCTAAGCAACTAACAAAATAAAGAGGAAAGAAAAAGAAATGCATTTTAAAATTTGTAAAAGACAGGAAAATAAAATGTTTTATATTTCCCGAACAGTTGCAAAAAAATTTCCAATAATTTAAAGAATTAATTTCTAAATTCTAATCGATGTATCAGCAAATTTTCAAAACTATTGCATATATTTAAGACCTCTACATCGAAAATTTAGTATCCGTAATTTTACGTTTAAATCCATTATTCAAATATGCGATTTTCATTTCAGTTAAAAATGAAATTTGAAAATCGTCTGCATTCCCATAGGAAAGTATTATGACCTAAAAAGGAATGTTCTATATTTTTCGAACGAATGAACCAAATGTAACCAAAAACTATACAGCTAATTCCGTGTACCGCGCCAACATGCCCACCAAAAATCAACCTAATCGAATGTTTCTTACGGCAGTTTTCGCGGAACAGACAGACAAACAAACAAACAAACAAACGGAAGCCAAACGTTTTCTGACGTTTCGGCAATTAGACTAAAGTATATAATTTTCGATTTTTTATTCGTAAAACTCACCGTAACTTTGTAAAAAATAAGCTTATCAACTTGCAGATGATGCCCTTTCGAATCGGAATTAAAAAAATAAACGACAACCCATTTGACCAAAAGAAAGTTATTTCCAAATTCTCGTGAATGGCCACCAGTTCTCACCAATTACTCAATTTTTGGTCTATTTTATCTGTATTAATAAGAACACCAGCAATTACATCCATTTATTAACAAAACTGCAATCAGGGATATGTCATAGGGTAGGTAATTTGTATATGTGAACATCCTTTAATGAGAAAAAACTCAATTTACATTGTTTTAAGCAAAAAAAACCCCTCTGTATTAACGTTGATTTAGAGCAAATTTTGACTAAAATATTGTTAATCTCACAAATTAAATTATGAGATTAACATTATGATTATTATTATGAGATTAGCAATGTGCGTGCTAACAATAAGTGTTCCGATTTGTAGATAAAGAAATATGGATATTCAGATTTTAATCATAATAATTATATATATAATAATACATAGGGTGCTGTGGAACTCATGGACATAATTTTAAGGAATTATAGAACGCGCTTAGACAAGTTAAAAACATGCATTCAATCCATGGTCGTAACTAAAGCAGTGAAGCACTACGAGGAGATTTCTGATTGTGGAGAGAACCAGTTTTCAACACAATATCTATCAAATGATTGCTGATTTTATTTATGCTTAATAGTGTTATTAACTTGGATGATGGAAATAAAGAAATTGCAAAGTAAGTAGCTCCAAAGAGTGGGGAGGAGGGGGGGATGTATCTTAAATTGTATCAAATTTAGGGGGAATGAGAACTGCTGGTCAATTTTTTAAGGGGTGATATAATGCATCTAAACAATATAATTTTGCCATACAATTCATGGGCGTATCGCAAGCGGAAAACCGCTAGATTGCGCTGTCAATAAACCACCAAAGTGCTGTTTTTTTAACACACATCGTCATTTCTTATGTGGAGTTAAAATATAAAAGCTGGTTTTACTAATTAAAAAGAAAGCGGACATACATTTTATGCATGGTACTGAGGTTGTGAGTGCTCTGGAAATCTTAATTGTATGGTAAACAGGGTTTTCACCACAATCAGAAAGCACCCTATATATATTCATTGTTTGAGCAGCGACCATGCATTGTATGATGTTTTGAGTTATAGGAGTGTTCTATAACCTATTAAAATTTTGGTCAGGAATTCCGAATCACTCGGTGTACATGTAATACTTCTTTGCGTACAATACTTACAAAGTTTCTTAAGCCGCGAACAGACTACACCCTGCTACAGATGTCCGTTTTATGCGTATAGTCGCTTTCTTTGATGTGATCAGTCGCTTTCTTTCGTGTGATCAGTCTTTTGGTGCTCAGCGAAAAGTCAGAGGTCAGCGGATGAGATCCTTAGCATGTTTATTAACTCTCATTTTATTTGTTGATGATCACAGAGCCTTTAGAAAAGAAAGCCAAAGGAAATAATTTATGAGTTTTTTAAGCTAATTTTTTAAAACGTAGTCTGAACGCTGCCTTAGGTGTTAGGTGTTACCCGTGGTCGTGGATAGTTTTAAGTATTCATTACACAGATACGTTCCTATTGTGACCTGACATTTATTACGACTTCAGTTACATGTTATTCATTTTAATTCCGTCCTATGCAGAGTGAGATATAATTCTGATTAACTATACATTTTACCTAGAAATCGCTTTCTGTTCTCGTGCAACCCGTTTTTATAACATTCTTCTAATTTATACCGCTAGAGACCTAAGGTTGAGGCAATTCGTAATGCTATCAATTATTGTCTTTGTGGTGTCTAGTTCAAAATGTAAGTAATAGATGGCAGCACCACAGCAATCTACGGCAACTAAGGATATTAAGTTTTGTTTACTGTCATGTGTAGAATGTTCTGTTCCGTGTTGTTAGATGTACGTGTTTTTGTAGTGGTTGATGCTCATAGCAAATGGCCTGAAGTTTTTATTGTCCCTAATACAACTTCAGAACATAGAATTACTTGTATTTCTTCTCTTTTTGCAAGATACGGGTATCCTATATCTCTGGTATCAGATAACGCAAAACAATTTACTTCTGAAGAATTTGAGACATTTTTGAAGAATCATGGGGTTAAACATAGGTTTAGTGCTCCATACCATCCAGCTACAAATGGGCAGGCAGAGAGATATGTGCAAATTCTTAAAAAAGGGTTAAAAGCCTTATCTTCAGAATCTAGTACATTGCAGATGAAAATAAATAACTTTCTTTTACAGTATAGGAAGATGCCTCATGTTACTACGGGGGAAAGTCCTGCATCTCTATTTCTCAATAGAAATATAAGAACGAAAATAGATTTGATACTTCCAAGCGTTACAAATTTTGTGCGTGATAAACAAAATGCGAGAAAGGCCAATTCTAAAGTAAAATAATTTCAAATCAACCAGAAAGTGGCTGTAAGAAATTACACTCCAGAAGCCAAGTGGAAAATTGGTCGCATTATTGCAAGAGAGGTCAAGTTGCATTATAGAATTCAAGTTGGTTCGAATATTTGGAAAAGGCATGTTGATCAGATAACTAATGTCGGTTCGAAGATACATCTAAATAATGATTCAAATTCTGAAGAAAGTGGTACAGAAAGTCACAAAAGTGATTCTCAGCTAATGCCTCCTAGTGTCTCAGATCTTCGACCAGCTGACTCTGTTGTTCCATCTACTCCAAATCCTGAACCAGCTGACTCTGTTGTCCCAGCTCCTCCAAATTCTAAACCAGATGACTGTGTCCTCCCAAATACTCCAAGTCCTGCTCCAGTCGACTCTAAAGTGAAATCCATGGTGCCCAATACTTCTAGTGATCATGCTACAGATACTGTAAATACTAACTCTTCTTTTTTCCCAACAGGTACCTAGAAGATCCACCAGGAAAAGAAAATCTCCACGAAATATCCAGAGTAAGGAGGGGAGAGTCTGTGGTGTCTAGTTCAAAATGTAAGTAATAGATGGCAGCACCACAGCAATCTACGGCAACTAAGGATATTAAGTTTTGTTTACTGTCATGTGTAGAATGTTCTGTTCCGTGTTGTTAGATGTACGTGTTTTTGTAGATGTACGTATTGTGATTTAAATTGTAAATTAAATGTGTTCAAACGTCCACCTCGAGTTATCCATTATGAAGTTGCTGCAATTACTTTAATTTAAGTACTTAATATATTAAAGTCTTAACACTTTTTGATTGATATCTCGCCAGATCGGGTAGACATTCCTGGGAAATGGCTCTTAAAGATGTAACCACAGAAAAAGCATAGCTGCGCATCCCTCAACAATTTTTAACAATAAATTTGTTAAAACGGGAAGTCTGGATGTAATAAATGAAATGCTGAAAACAAACCTATCAAACCTATCAGTATTACTTTTTTAGTATTATACTTTAATATATAATTCAGGAAAAATAATTCAGGAATTTAAATTTAAACTTTGAATTTTAAAATGTTTCGTTTTATTATCATTTCATACATATTATTATCAATAAACTTGATAAAATGTAAATACAGATATTTTTATTTTGCACCAGTATAGATAAAATCTTCAAACAAATCGAATTTTATTTTGTTTTTGACTTTCATTCATTGACTCTTTACGGATATCCTAGGTAATGCCTATCGTATTTCTTGTCTGTGCAGACTTCGTTATATATACAAAACAATTGGATGCTTGAAATTCAGTTTGTAAGAATATAAAATAATTTTTATGAGACATATATGCTTATCTCTTTTAATCGAAAATAATGCAGTAACATTTGTAATTAAATCACCTCCCCTTACGATAATAATAAAAAAAAAATAAATGTTTGTAGCAATTGTTGATCACTGTACAAAATGTGAAAAGTTTCTTGAATAAAAATTTTACAAAAATATAATATAACGTCTTCCGAGTTACCCATGTTTACAAAAAGCGTTCATTTATATTCAGGAACATAAAAAATAAACAGATTTTTGAGCTACCCATGATTAAAAAAAGCGTTACTTTATCTTCAGAAACCTCAAAAACTAATAGATTTCATACATTTGAACAAGTGTTTCTGAAACAAAAACTCTTCTACACTTTAAAAACAACATTTTCAAAAATGAGCAAAAAATATTCAAATCTGAGTTACTAGTGAATCACTAGTTTTTTCTTATAGTTTCCTCCTGTAAAACTTATCGCTTTCTTTTTTCTTTTCTTTTCTTTTCTTTTCTTTTTTTTTTTTTTGTATTTTAAAAGTGTACAAAAATTATCCATATACATGTAACGTTTCCTAGTTTATTATTAATGTATTGTATGAAATCTAACCTTATTCTTAAAAATTCGGATATTTTTTCCAATAGAAACACCTCGAAATTCATGCGTCATTGATACTCCACTGTTAATCAAAATCAATATAAATAGCCGTTAAAAACGTTATAAAAATATTTTTCCGAAAAAAATTATAATATATCAAAAACTATTTTTTTTTCTTAAATATAAAGTTTTGTCTTCAAAGTATGGTATAATAATATTTTGGAGTAAAAAAGCACATATACTAGATCGATATGGTTTGCTTGAATTCAAAACTCACATGGTCTAAGCCTTATTTCCTCAATTCAGGCTCAATGCCTACTCCTAGTCAAGGATGCCTATAAAAAATCTCCAAGTGCAGCTCTTTGAGTACTGTCGGTAATTCCACCTCTTGCATTGCAGCTGAAGAAAATATCCACTCTCGGAAGGGCACTTCGTCTTGGAGCCTCGGTGGATGAATATAACCGATGAATTACAAACCGAAATCAACTAAAAGCATAATACCACCAATCAATGAATATTATAAGTGGCAAACACAAAATGAGAGGATAATCTATATTGATAAATTCACCGACGAATCAAAAACAACAAATGGCACGGAATACGCTTTCTGTGCATATAAAGGTTTAGTTTTACAGGAAACAAGACAGATTCGCTTACACCAAGAAAATAGTGTCTACCAAGCAGAGCTACTAGCAATACAGCATGCAATATACTTGGCTAATTCTAATAATTTTCAAAGTTACACAATCAATTCTGATAGTCTGTCTAGCCTGCAGGCATTAGCAGATATATTCACCACAAACATATTCGTATGTGACATAATCACAGCCTCTCAAGAAACATCGAAATCCATTTTTTTAAATGAGTGCGTGGTCATTCTGGCATAGCTGGAAACGAACATGGTGATAAACTGGCCCGCGATGCAACGAAACCGTCACAGGACATCTTACAAAAATTCTACCCATTTCCACCATCACATTTAAAGAAGATAAAAACATCAAAATTAATAAGTTCATGGCAAATGGATTGGAATCTGAAAACAACGGTTCGCTTTACTCACGCCTCAATCCTTACAATATAAAGATATCTTCAACTTCAAAATAGGCACCACTATATCTTTGCTACAATCCAGGGACCATGTCCTCAATATCTCAATAAATTCGGCAAGGCATCGTCACCTAGATGCACCTGTGGGAAAAAAGGTACCTCCTTACATTATATCCTAGATTGTACCCTCACAGCCCACCATCAACTTAGAAAGCCATTACAAATGAATCTGTCGGCCTGGTTTGTCTATGTGCTGAAACAGCCAAAACTGCTTCAGAAAACAACAGATTGTATATTTCTGCTAGAACGCAATCAATATTTATTTATGCTGCATCCATTGGACTTAATGGAGGTTGAGGATGAATTGGATTTCTAATATGTATAAGGAACTTTACACACTACATAAACTCAAACCTTAACACTTTAGTTATTCTTAATGGCATCATTCAGTGTTATTAGTATTTTTAGCATAATTTATAATCGTTTACTCTAGTATTATTATTCATTCATTATTGTTCATTTAGTACTTACTGCTACCCTTTATTATTATTTACTTCAGCATCTTACAGTATTATTACATGGTATTATTATTGTTCAGTATCACATAGTAGTATTTAGACTGGTAAATTGTATTTCAGAATTACATAGTATAATGATTGCTCAATATCAGAAAGTATAATTTAGTAATGCTCAGTATAATTAGGTGAAAAAACTTGCTGTGCGGGGATAGTTGAGTTTAAGCCGAAATGTAGGCCACCCCACCCGGTTTGAACTTGACCTTGGAAAGCATACAAATTATTTGGGTGATCTTTGGCACCTAATGGGTTAAACAAATATATAGAATATATATACTGTAATTTCTTTAACAAATATTATATATATCACAATTTGTAATGCAATAATTTGATAGAAATATATATTTTTTAACTACATTTCCAAAGATTCATGGTTTTATAATAAAATATAAATTAATGTCCATCGTTTCTTAAATAATAAACTCTGCAAATTTAAGCTAAACTAATTAATACAACTAATTTAAAATTTGAATAATTCTATCAGTAACCTATAATTTAGTTAGAGCATTTTTTGAGAGCAAATTATGCTTTAGAAATATATTCAAATACAGCAAAATATATTTTTCTAACGAATGCCTAGTTTCCCTTTTACTTATCCTGTTTCATGGAATTTTACTCTCAAAATTTCAATGACACTCCAGGAAACTTATTATAAATTCAATCCATTTAAAAAGATACCACAAAGATCTTGATAAATTTATGAAATATTATATAAAGTATAAAAATAACAAAATTTTAACGACTGTGTTCTTCAAAAGAAAACAAAATTGAATTCTATGTTAAATAATTTTAATTATTTGAATTATATGAACTGTCACTTGATACGGGTAAACAAATAAAAAAAAAGAAAGAAAATTAATGCTAATAAAATCTGTAAATTTGCTCATTATACTATCCGGAAAATTACTGAAAATACAGATGGTTTCAAGCTTTTTGGTTATATTGAAAAATGTTGCTTCAAAATTGTCCTTTTGAAAAAAAAATCTTCAGGGATTCAAGGATTATTTTTTTCGTGTTTATCATTATTTAAAAGTCGAATAACCTTACTAAGCTTTACGTAAACCACAAGTAAACGAATTTGAACTAAACTAATTGAATAAAGCTAATTAAATTTAAATATTTCCATCGCTAGTACAAAAATAAACTTAATAACCAAACGTACATTTCCTTATACAAACAAACATTATACTTCTGAAAATTTCATAATTTAACTTTCTAGTGATTTCTAAAATTTCGTAGAAATTGTGCCTCTATACATTTCAATGGTATTTCAACAAAATAATTTAAAATTCAATTTATTTTAAAACAAATCAGTAATAATATAATAAAGTGTGTAGTAAAGCTCGTTTATATGTATCTTTCAATATCTAGTTTTCATGAAATAATCTTTAAAGGAAAACATAAATAAATATCGTTAAAAAGAGTTTCAATTACTGGTGTTATGTAAAATATATTTATGTTTCGAATAAATTAGAATATATAAGTAAACTAGATTCTATGAAATTTATAAGATTGCTCCTTATAGAGTTACAAATATAAAATATAAATGGCATTTCAAGCATTTTGACTCTGTTAAAAATGTGTCTAGAAAGTTGAATTTTTGGAAAATTTCCTTCATTTTCTAGATTATATAAATTAGATTAGACATAATAGATTTCAACATGCAAAAAAAAAATTCAATTTTTATCATTCATAAAATTTAAAAATTTGTACTAATAATTTCGCAATATAATGTAAAAATGTTTTAACCAAATGAATAAATGAAATAAATAAGATATAATATTTCCATCGCTAACATACGAATAATATTAGATCTTACCAGCGGAACCGTAAAAGGATTTCGCACTGCAGTATAATATTTTTAGCAATATCTAATACTTTTTAGATGCAGGTATAAACTTTTAAAGAAAAATTAAATATACAAATATCTGCAAACGACATTAATCAATCCATCTCATTTATTCCATCAAAATTACACCAGAAACTGATCGTAAATAGCAAAAGGCATGCGCGATAAAAAAAGTAACAATCGTATTTTAACTTCATTAGAGGATGAAGTCATCCGCTTCCGGAAAAAATATGGGACAATGAAAAATAAATTGAACACATATAAAATACAACTTAAACTAATATGACAAAGCATACTTTCAGGCTACACGTGAAATTGTACTGCTTCGATCGATTGATGGTGTCTTTTTCTGATAAGCATTTTAATTTCAAATTTGCTTCTTCTTTATCTACCCTATATATATAAAATCCTAATGAAACGAATTTGTGAAACGATTTTATGAAACGATTTTATGAAACGACTGATTAAACGACTGATTATGTTTCAGGGCTATTTTTAATAAAATATTAAACGCTTGATGGTGAAATTAATACCAATTGTCCATAAAAATCCGCGGATGTCAAAACTGGTAATAGAATTTCGAAATTGGAATTAGTTTTTGAGATATTAATTCTTTTCTAATTTTAATGACATTTCTGTAATGATGGCAACTAATTACTCAGTTTTTTTGTGACAAAAAAAGGAAAAAAATCGAAAAGGATGCCGATAGGGATTATTGATTTCTTTTTAATCGTCATTTTCAAATTGAAATTGAATTTATCTTTTATTTCAATCGATAATGAAGACAAGATTGTGATTAAATTATGTTTTTCAGGAAAATTTGAAAAAAAAAATCACATTTCTATCGTCAGGATTCAATCGCCTGTCAGCATTTAATTTAATTTATAAACTGAAAATATTTTGAATAAATTCGTCCAAATGACGTCATTTATGTAAACGCAAAAGAAAGGGGAGGAAAGGAATTAATAGTAATTATTATTTATTGATATCATTTTGTTAATTTTTTTTGTAAAATTTAATTAAAAGAATTTATTTATTTTTATGTACAAAAAGAGGTAAATTGAAAGACAATTATAAATAAATTGTATATATACATATAAATACATGTATAAACAAGCATAAAAGTTCGGTGCTTTTCCAGCATATGAAGCCTTGACGAAAGAGAGAAAATAGCCTTGGCGGAAAAGGAAATTTGGCAACATACTTTCTGTCAACCTATTCACTTTGTCATTTCGTATACAGAAGCATTTTTTCAATATTTATACAATTTGTTTAGCGTAGAATGTCATTTATCCTATTTTATATATAATCAGAAGTAATTTGTATAGAAAAAACAATAATAATATACGTATAATTAAAATACGCATATAAACAAAAAAATCGTCGAATTTGTTTCCATGGCTGTTTATGTCATTTGGCACCAAATCTCACTTTCTGATGCCGAATTGCGCCAAGCTTTTTAAAAAAGCGTCAAGACCCCTATAATAGAAAAGCACCAAAAGTTCATTGAGTTTGTTTTTATAACTTTTGGCAACAAATATATGTATATTAACGAATCTATCCGTTTTTGAAACTCGAATTACGCCAAACCTAAAAGCAAAGAGGATCCTATACTGGAAAAGTACCCGATTTTCTTATGGACAATATTCAAGTGACATAACATGGTGCAAAATAATCGCGGATAGCAAATTTGTTTAAATATCTCAATTGATGCCGAATAAATGCAGGCATGCATGCACAAAATATTTAATTAATTTTGTATGATAAATAATTATTAGAAAATTCATATATATATATATATAGATATTAATTAAAATAAATAATTTACATATTTAAAATAACATGAAAATATGCATGATGGTGCACTAAAATAGAGAGAAAATTAAAACCTGTTACTGAAAATGTCTATAACATAGTACTTTTCAATACCGTGGTTCTTAATGTTATTCACAAACAGATGTAATTTTTTTCATCCTTAAGCGCAAAGGAAGAATAGAATACAGATCGTTGTTATAAAAGTCCGAGAGGTAGCCACAATTTAAACCTAGCCATTTTATACAAGCTGATTTTCAAGGTGTAATTGATTATACTTATCAATCCCGAAAACAGTTGTCAGTTGTCGCAACAGTTGTATATGAGGCCATGATAATCAAAAAATGCCCCATTAAAACGTTAAAAGCATGGCAACCCAATTACAGATTTACCAATATTTTTAAAACAAAGCACGCTGTCATGTTTTTAGAGGCCTCGAAGTCTGAGCGGGGGTTGGCGAGCGGAGCTCGCAGGGGGTAGGCCCCCTAGTATATATATATTATATATATATATATATATATATATATATATATATATATATATATATATATATATATATATATATATATAATTATTGCTGAGCGTGATACAATGTCGTAATTTATTTTGTGACAACATTTATTTGAGAAAAACCTTTCATTTCATTTATGAAAACAATGCTGATTTAATTTTTAATTAACTACACTTTTTAATTGAAAACGTGTTTTAACGAAATGTGAGTGGGCTATGACTGAGGCCGGTTGAAAAACCTTTCGAATGATACCTCATACATTGTTGTGCGTTTTGTAAATGTACAGAAAAACAGATGTTGAAAACAAAAATAATATGTATGATTATAATCCAAAGTTATTTTGCCCTTTAGAAATGAATTCAAAAGAATTTTACATCCTGCTTGTAGATAATTTCTTAATTTAAATTTCCAGGGCCTTATAAAATTTTAAAGACATTTGGTCTTTTAAATCAAATGACATTTCAGCAAACTAATAAAAAATCCAATCTAATTAAACGCAAATCACAAATAGGTACTAAATTAAATTGTGTAGAAAATTCATTTATATGTAACGAGAAAAGTAATGTTTTTATGGTCGTATTGTTAAAGCAAAAGGTAATGAAAAATCGAGGTAAATGGTTTTAATTAGCTATAGTTATTACATTAAAATGATGTTTGCTGAGGAATAAAATGCAAAAGATAATTCATTTTATAAAATTGCTGAAAGTTTTCTCAATTAACTTAGAGCTGGAAATTTCAAGCACTTTGACAATATTTAAAATTTTACTTGAAAATTTTTAATTTCAAAAACACTTAATTTGGTATATCAGAATAATTTACCCAGTGATCTTTTGAAATTTAAAAGTTCACAAAAGAAAGAACAAAATCAGAGTTACTTTGACCTTTAGAAATAATGAACATATATAAATTAAAAGTTAAAAATGTTTTTAAATAATGAGATATTTTTATATTCTAATATTTCTTATATCGAATAAAAGTGAAGTTTTTATTAACACATTGGCATCCGGTGAACTTCACGAATTCCGAATTCATACCAAAAAAATTGAATAGTAATTTTTACATTAATTGTTGACAGGTTTTATTGATCACGTAAAGAAAACTTCTTGTTTCGCAATTTCTGGTAAGGCTTTGTAATTTATGAATTAAAATAAAATTTCTGTTATTGACGCATATATACGCTTCGAATGCAAATGTGTTAAGTAAACATTAATATCAACAATTAAGTGTATTAAAAAAGGAAATACAAATAGCAAAATGTATAAAAATGTAATATATAAGCAACCACAAATAAGATTAAAATATATTTTGTTTGCAGTATTTACTTTCTGTTTCAAAAAATAAAATATATCCCAGAGGAACTTAATGTTAAAAGATTTTACTGGTAAAACAACTAGATAGACAAAACTGCAGAAAAAATAGATGACAATAAGTTTTATCAATATACTTTTTTAAAAAACATTTTAAATGGCTCTTATGCAACTAAAAGTGCCAAAGCACATGTGACACAATTCAGCTTTTTAAAGACAAACAATAGTACGAAACATAAAGCTTAATAATAAAAACGAAATTAGATTCTTTTGGCAGTAAACAAATACAAGTGAACAGTTATTGGTTTACATAGACTTTGATTCAATGAGAATAAATCATTCGTTTTTCTTTTACGCTGTTATTTTTTTTGTTTTTCTTTACTCTAAATTTTGTTAATATCGATTTTTTTATTTTTATCCTATATACGTTTATAATAACCAAATTGAAAATTATGTGTTGTACATTCTATAGTTACTTTCTTGTATTCAAATGCTGCTGTATATAGCTATATCATGCATATTCAGCACATGCCAATTTGTGTTTTAAATTTTCAAATAATCTGTAGCATCATGCAGTTTTTAAACAAATGGGTATTTTACAAATGCAAAAGCTGTTGCATAAAGTCAATTTTTTCAGGCGATAGAAGTGATTAAAGTAGTATAAAATATCAATTTTCTTCATTTATTGAAAGAGAACTTGAATTTACTATTAATTTGAAGTATGTAAAATTAAATACATCTTATATTTAATTTAGATATTATACATTTTTTTCGTGCAAATAAAATACATTTAAATGTTTTTAATGGCTTGGAATTTAGCGTCGAAGGACAATCGTGTCGAATTCAATATATTTTTTAAATAAATTTCTTCTTGTTTTAACACGATATGGCAGTTTATTATTTTATATACATATGCATGTATTATGCATATTAAAAAATAACTCAATGTGTGGTTTCCTTACATTGTGGTTACTTGTTTAACAAACATCTATTTTTAGTTTAATAACGTTTAAATATTGTGTTGCTACGTGCACACTGGGTATTTTTAAAGTAATGAATCAGAATTTAAACATTTGATTTCTCACTTCCAAAAATATATATGTAAAATTAAATTTACAAATATTTACTTAAAGGGGTATATATTTAAAAAAAAAAAAAAAAAAAAAAAAAAAGTAGTTTATAGCGTTTAGAATATAGTCCAAAAGCGATTTTCTAAAACTCAAACAATTACAAATATTATGCAAAAATATGCCGTTGTAAATAATTGCCACTGAGGCAAACACTAAACTTGAAACACATTTTTTTTTCTAAACGACACTTTTTCTACTTGGCATCTTGGATTGCTCAGAACCGCTCAACTGTGTTCCTGTAACTTGTAAAACAAAAGTTTGAAATTGACTCTTGTATGGCGCTACGTAGGATTTTTGCAACATTTTTTCGATTTCTTTTTACAACCATTTGAATTATATTTTTATAGAGCTAAGTTGATTATATTTATTTAAATGCTGTCATTTTTGCAATATGTCTTCATTTAGATATCAGGAGCTTAAACACTCTATAATTCTCATTTTCTAAAAGGAATATTTGAAAAATATGTGCAGAGACACAGTATGTTATTTGTGGTTTCGAACTCACGCAATGTTATAAATGTCTATTTTATGAATGTGACCCGCATCTTAATGATAACAATTGAGATAATATATTTATTAACTTCATATATTTAAATAATTATAATTTTAAGTTAAGTGTCATTACTTAAACTTTTGCTTAAATATAAAATTTACGCAAGCAAAACCTTACACTATGTTTGAAATACTGTATATGTTAAAGCAAATATTCACGAATATATTTTTATAGATTCACCATTTAATGAAAGTATACACTGTAAAAAAAAAAAAAAAAAATTACAGTAAAATTACGGGCAGAGGCCGGCAGCAGACATTCCAGTCATACCCCGTAAAAAAAATAAAATAAAATAAAATAAAATAAAATAAAAAAAATCCATGCCCATAATTTTGTGCAGCTCGTAATTTTACGGGGCAAACTAATATAGCATTATAATGCACAGGATATAATGCACTTTAAAACACAATAACACTTTGCTTACTGTTCCGTAGCACGTAGCACGTTAGATACACTGTTAAAAATTTGCGACAAACTGTCCAGTCATTTGATCGTTTTTGTAGAAAACGGTTACATAACCGTAATTTAACTATATTCTGGCCATAAATTGAGCAATAAAATGGTCAGAATAGAGTTAAATTACGGTTATGTAACCGTTTTCTACAAAAACGGTCAAATGATTGGACAGTTTGCTGCAAATTTTTAACAGTGTAATAATCACAGAATTGCTGTTTTGGTGGGTTAAAATTTTCTAAACACGAGTAAAATGAAGAGTTACACCCTAGCGGAGGACAATGTATGGGGTCGTACCGTATTTTTGCTAACATATGGGCTAGAACTGTAAGAATATGTGGATTGCTCTTAATTTTCTAAGTATCTAAGGGATAAGGCTGCTTATTTAGTGGATCCGACCGTTTTTCATCAAATAAGGCTGTTGCCCGTGAAAATTAAAGGGGAAACGCTCATAAATTTAAAGTTTTTTTCTGAGAGTAGTTATTGTAAATTAAAATTTTACTAATAATCAATTACTTTCAAAATTAGTTACAACATTTCCAAAAACCTTCTTATCTAATACAAATTAAGACCTTAGTATTTTTTTTTCAAGACTGAAGCGAATCTATGTAATATTAAATTAATTTAAAGTGATGTGATCATACTAATTTAATTGCTAATAAGCCCTGTTACAAATTGAATTTTCTTTTTCTGTCAGATACCTATTTAGACGATCGTTAGTTCTCCATATTCTACATTTGAAATTTAATCTTCTTGACTTAAAGTACAAATTGAAACGAAAGATTTTACTTTTATTCCGCAAATTTAATTAGAAAAATTTAATTAGCATTTTAATTGAATAACATTAAGATTACACTTTAGGGACATCATAAAATTTCTACCATTGTATATTTTGTGAAACCCTTGATGTAATGAAAATTTTATCAAAAGAAAGTTCAGTTCAGCATTAGCCAGAAAGCAATATACTTATATTCTCTTTGAAAAGTGTTATATTTTACCATAATAGACAAGTTGGAAATTGTACGTTAAACGTGAAAAATGAGGTGCATTAATACTATAAATAGTTTTACAATGTAAACAAATCATCGTAATTATTTCAGAGAAATGAATTATATCGTCTGTTATGAGCAAAATGAGCATGCCTTTTTTTTTTCCTTATTTGGTTATCCACGTTTACAAATGCATTTTTTTTTTTTTTTTTTTTTTTTTTTTATCAGCAAAATTCACCATGGAGATCTTGTTTTGCGAATGATTACCTCTATGATTTAATGTTTTGTGACTCGCGATCAGCGAATTCTGTTTATTTACTTTAATGGATTGAAATATTCGGCTGCTAACCTAATTTCCACTGAAGTTATCGCATAATCAATACATTTTTTAATGTAACTCATCTCTTAAACAAAGAATTTTTTTGAATGGTTTTTCTAAAAATATTACTTTTATACAATTTTATCCGAAAAAATAACTTTGAATAAAAATGGCTGCCAGGCATAGGGAAAAAGAAGTGATATTTGTTTTCCTTAGTCACATGACTTGTGCTTTTATTATATAGATTACGTATGATAGGATTTAATAGAATAAAGACATTTCTATTAATATCTTTTTTGATTCGATTTTCATAAAATTTGAAATGAGTCGACAAACTTCTATATATTAAATTTCAAACCATTCGGTTCGGTAGCTCCTGCGCTGTGATATGCATACGGATGGACAGGCAGACGGACAGACCAGACGACGACTGCAGGTTCTACGTAATTCTTCTGAACGCACCTAAAAATTAAATGAAAATTTTGTTATAAGCAATTTACATTTTCTTAGACTTATTTGTTAAAAAAAAAAAAAAAAAAAAAAAAAAAAAACAGATATCTTCAAAATATTGTATATTTTAAGAATGTTTAGCGTAATCAAGCGATTTTTTAATGATATATATTGTTTCTGTTGTCAACAACTCTTTTTCTATGAATTTACGAAACGCAAAAAAAAAAAAAAAAAAAAAAACGAATGAGATATCATTTGAAAAGTTTTTGAAGCGGCTTCTGACATAGTACACTCACATTGCGTTAAAAAGTGTTTTGATTAAAAATTGCTGTTAATTAAAAATTAATTCGGCATCGTTTTCATATATGAACTGAAAGATTTTCCTCAAATTAGTGTTGCCACAAAAATAAAATACCGTATTATAGTATGCTCAACAATGATTAAAAAAATAATTAGTACAAAAAAAGATAAAATACGATTTCTCCCCATGTGATTATTTTATATTTATCATTAAAAAGCAAAATTGAAATTGAAACGTTTAGAAGTAAAAGACAATTTTGAAGAAGTGATTTTTCACGTCTAGAATAAAAGGCATGCTTTGTTGTATTTGATTAAATTGTATTTTAAATGCATTTAATTTATTTTTCTTTGTTTCATGTTTTTCATGAAGTGGATGACGTCATCGTTTAATGAAATTAATGTACGATTTTTTTTTCCTCGCGCATGCCTTTTGCTATCTTCAATCAGTTTTTACTGTAACTTTGATTGAATGAATGAGATGCTATTCTAGTTTCACTAATTTTGTTTACAGATATTTTTATCCTTAATTTTTTTTTCTTTAAAAATGTAAACCTGCAGCTAAAAATTATTGGATATTTGCAAATAATTACTAAACATTATTAGACTGCAGTGCGAAATCCTGGCACGGTTCCACTGGTTTATGAATTAGTGAATTAATTACACGCAATTGTATATTAAAGCATTTTTAATTTTTTATCTGTATGCTTTAATATTTGAATCAGAAATTATTTAATAGCATATTATACATTTTATTCAAAATTTCATTCATAGAATACTTAATTGTTTCCATCCCCATAACATCTGTGAATATGTGTAAATGAAAGTCAGTAATCATTTTAATTAAAATACTTTTGAAAAATTGTGGTATATTTTTTTCGGCTCTTTCCGAAGAAAACAAAATTATAAGCAATTTCTCCTTAAACTGTACATTTATCAGTTGATATTTTATTGGACGTCTTAGAATAATTCGCATTTTTCTTGCCCGTGTTACTCACATTAAGTAATCGTATTAAGACACTACAAACTGTTGTGTACCTTGTTGATCAACCGTTAAAAAATTGCATCTCCAATTTTCACAATTAGTTTCTTTTAGGTCAATGTTTGTTTTTGGCTATTTCTTGTACACGAAACATTTTAAAATACACAAAAAAAATCATATGTGGTTATGTAAACGTTTAGATTTAATGTTCAAAGTAGAGCATAATTACATTATTCACAAAAGACTTGCTGCCTGAAAAAGGGCAAAAATTATGAACTACTTTATGCATTAAAGTTCACAAATTATATTCATTAAACAATTTACATTGTCGAAATAGATTAAATATATCCGCTACGCTGGTCAATTTCTCTTAACGCACCTTTAATCAAACGAAATATGTACCTTGAATTTCATCTCGCGTTTTAAAACTACATGGACCTTTACTTACAATGTCCTTCTGAATTTCTGAAAAAGATATGAACGCCATTGCGTTATTACATTTTTAAAGTGTCAGATAAAAAATGGGCTGTTAAGGACACTCTTTTAGTTGACGATTTACAGTAGGCTTTGGTGACGAACGATAAAACCATATGCTATATACTATAACCATCCCTGAAAACTCATCGAACTAACAGTGAAGGTTCCGTCAAAATCCATTCGGCAGAATATTTTTAAAAGGCTAAGCTTTCATAACCGGGTTCATCTCATTACTGAACTTTGCCCCCATAATTCTATAACTAAGCAAAGTAGAACAATATGCGAGATACTAAAACCATCTTTGATCAATTATATAACTAACAGTGCAAGTCATGCCAAAATCCATTCCCCAAGGTTAATAAACATTTCTTTTTTGAATCAGCGAAAAATGTAGGTTATAAATTAAAAAGTATTTACGATTAAAAAATAGTAAATTAAAATGTTTTTCATGCTTACGATTAAATAATAATAATAATAAAATAAAGAGATTCGCGTTGAACAAATAGCGAGTCACAGCGCTTGGCACGGTTTGAAATAAAAATTATTTGTACATTCAGGGTTGAAATAAATGGCGAATTAGCATATATTTTGGCATGATGTTGCTATACCGGAAAAGTACCGAAATATATCTCAAAAACTTCTTTCGAAATTAGGCCAATTATCTGTAGACCCTATTATGGAATATGTCAGCTTTAAAAAAATGAATAATTGTGTTACATTATGGTGTCTATGGGTTTACATTATGGAGTCTATGGAGAAAATCATTTCCGTTGGATTTTAATGAAGTAACAATACTTCAAATATAATGAAATCGATATGCCTCAATGAGGTGGACTAAAATATGTTATTTCTCGAGAATTAAATAAAAATCATGCACTCGTGACATCATAATTCATTTTTATATTTTAACAGAATAATAAGTCTACTATAATTTGTTACTCATGCTATAGCCCGTATACACGATACACGTCGGGACACATTGCCGTTATCATTATCTTTTTACGCGTGAAGGTTTCGCTATGGTACTTCCTTGTGATGTTTGGTAATTTGTGAAATTTAATATTTGAAAAACGGCATAATCATTAGATTTGAAATTTATATCAAGAAAAATACAATTTTTTACGTTTCAAATGCAGTTTGTCTAACAATTTTGTGACAAAATTTTTCGAGCTATTAATTTTTTCAATAATTTCAAATGTTTAATTTTCCGAGATTAACCTGTGGCTACGATTAGCGAAAACCCAGACTTCAGCAATGCATAGCTTTTTATTAAAGATGATAAGGAAATTACGAAACTTTCTAATTTTAATTGGAGTCAAAGAATTTCAATTCTTTTTCAGTATTAAATTTCACGAAACATATTCACCGTATAAATGAAACTTTTTACGTTGTTGAAATAGCGAAAATCGGTGTAAGAATACGTAAGTTACGTAACTTGAAATAGTTAAATATACTCAGGGAAATTCAATCCTATTTAATTATTTTTTTTATTTCAATTTAGGAGCCGAAGTTATTTTTTCTATTGAAAACATCTATCAAAACATTTATGTACCTCCTCAAATAAACTTAGCGTTGTGTCTATCTAACTTCTTACATATTAAGAAGAATGCGAAAATAGGATTATTTAAATACACTGCTCAAAACAATTAAAGGATATTGCAGTTTTAGGTGGATTTTGTATCTGGGAAACTTTTTAGCTGATTGATACATGGTCGACAGGCATAGTAGGTTATATGAGAATAAATTACACATGTTTGGCAGAAAAAAATGCATTTTATTGCGCATTTGTGTACAAAAGGAAAAAAACACAATTTGTGCATATGAGAAAAAAAGAATAAGAAAAGGTGTTTTCTTCAAAGAAAATCATTTTCAGTAGGGGGTATGGTTTCCACGGGCGGCCAGCAACGTTGAACACCTTTGAGGCATGGACTCAATGAGGCTATTAATGACGAGTGGGGGTATTCTGCCCCACTCTTCCAGAAGAGCTCTTTCCAGTTCTTGGAGAGTTTGTGGGGGTTGTTGGCGGTCAGAAACTCGTCTTCCTAGAGCGTCCCAAACGTGCTCGATTGGATTCATATCTGGAGAACACGCTGGCCATTCCATTCGAACGATTCCTTCCTCGAAAAGGAAATCCTCCATCAGGTTTGCACGATGTGGCCTGCAGTTATCGTCCATTAAAACGAAGTTATCTCCGATTGCTGCAGCGTAAGGGACTACAATAGGTCTGAGGATCTCATCCCTATATCGGCGACCAGACAGAGCTCCATCTCGAATGCTGTAGAGGTCAGTGCGCCCGTCAATGGAGATGCCACCGTACACCAACACTCCTCCACCGCCAAATCTGACACTTTCGTGCACGAACGCAGGATTATTCCTACTGCCACGGTCCTCCAGATGAAAATACGCCTATTATCCGGATGCACAGAAAAACGGGACTCGTCAGAAAACAGAATATTGCTCCATTCATTTCTCCTCCAGTTGACATGCTCGGTTGCCCACTCCCTGCGGTCGCGACGATGCCTTGATGTTAATCTAACACATACCATCGGTCGGCGAGCATACAGACCTACAGCATGGAGCCGGTTTCGGACAGTCTGAGTTGAAATCGTGGTGCCTGTAGCCGAGGTGTTGTTGGAGAAGAGTAGCATGTTTCGGTGTCTCCGAGCTGTTAACGCTAAATACCGATCTTCATTGGGCGTTGTTGCCCGTCTACGACCTTGCCCTGGTCTTCGGCCTGCACATCCACTCTCCAAAAAACGGTTCCAGATCCTGGAAATGACACTTTGTGACACTCCAATGGCTTGCGCTACTTCGGCTTGAGTTTGGCCCCCTTCTAACCTACCAAGAATTCTCCAAGCTTCTGAATCTGTCAAATGACTTCGCTGAGACATCGTACTCATCGAAACAAAGCAATCACTGAATGCCGATCATCCTTGTCTTCATTCTCTTTTATCCAGTTGAAAGTCAAATTTCATTCGCTGCCGCTGAAGCGACGTTTTTGACGTCGAACTCAAAATTTGCATACTCCACAGTTTGAAAACCAGAAAAATTTGCATTTGTGATTCTCTTCTTCTATTTTCGGCAAAAAAAAATTTCGTTTATATCTTTATTTTATATAAAACTTCAAATATTCTTTAATTGTTTTGAGCAGTGTATTATTGCGCTATAATTAAAATTACATTAGAAAAATAAGTTAAAACATTGTAACGTAATATATTTTATAAGAATCTTTATTTTATGTCTTACGAATTAATTAATTTTAATAAGAGGTCTTCAATGAAAGTGATGCCGAAAAAATAAACATAATTAAACGTTTTAAGTAGCACATGATTGTATAGTATTGCGCTGAGAAAAAGAAAATTAGACTTTTAGAAATATTTATTTATTTATTTCACAAAATGGCAAATACAGAAACTTAATTTATTATTTTTAATAATATTTTCTTTCACAATATACAATTTTTTTAATTAAGATACAGTAGTTTCATTAACGTTAAGGAATTTTTATTTCTGATATCTTTTCATTACAATTCTCCATTAAGATATTTAAAATTAATGTTTATTTTAGCATGTAAATGTTTTAAAAGTGCATTAGAAGGGTATTATATATCCGAGTCATTTTAAAATTATTATAAACAACAATTTTTATTTGACTTTTTTATTTGAAAAGGATATAAAAGTAAGCCTCGTAAAAATTCTAACAATCTCAGGCATTCTGTCTGGAATCATTCGGTTCAATTTATCTGAATTGAAGTTTTCGTATATGCAGCTAAATACAGTATATTAAAGTTAAGTATAAGTGTAAGTTATCGACCTATGCAAATTCAGTGATCCTCCGTTCCGCTAGATATACTTTTGTATTGGTTTATTTACTTCAACAGTCAATTATCTGATTTATTTCAACCACCCGGGATATATAAGTTTTCTTTCGAACACGGGGTTGCCGAATCATTTGTGTATTTTCTACAAGATGTACTAGATAGAAGTGTAAATGAGGCAAAAAATACAGATTTACTGTTTATTTCCCAGCAGTTTACTCCTAGATTAGAATAGTTTCATCCACTTAGGATAATTACTGATATCAATGTAACTTATAATATGATTTTGAATCATCACTTATGGTTCACTGTTCGAAGATTAAAACAAATTAAAATATTATTTAATTATTATAATTGTACACACTAATTTTCAATTGTGAGTATGGCACACAAAGCGTTTTATCTTCCCTACTTAAACAACCATTTAATTAAATCGCAGATATTTTAATGGAGCTAATAATGTGCCAACAAGCAGTAAGTCATAACAAATACAACTACTTATTAAAGGTGGAAATTTATTTGATATGAGGCAAATTTTACAATATATGTTTCTTCAAGAGCATATTTATTGATGTAAAATTGTTATAAGTATCAAGAAAGTTAACGATTTAAAATTTATAATAAGCAAAATTATATAATAATAAAAGAAAAGCGTTTGTCCGTCTGATTGTGTACCCGATGGATGATAGAAATCTGACAATTTGGATGAGAATAGTCCAAGGCAGGTCCTGATGCACATGAGGCTAATTTTTTTCATTTTTCGAAAATTTGCTGAAATCAAAATTAAAAACTTTTTCGTCATCTTCTGTAGCTTCCATCGACTAAACTGTACAACAAAACTTGTAAATCAAAACTACTATCCATTAAAGCGTATTATTACCTGTATAACTTTGCGATTCTTTGGAAAAAAATACGAATATTAACAGTGTGGAAAAATTCTGTCGGAATGCAGCTTTCCGATGAGGTCGGTTACTCAAATACATAGTTCCCATTCGTTCGACCCTCCAAAAAACGGTAAAACTAAGTATACCACGCTCAACTACGTACTTTCAACTTTCTAACGGTGAAATCCGTTTAGAAAAATACGAATATTGACCATTCCAAAAACACATTTTCTTTAAAGCTGCTTCGATGTTTTCGTTTTTCTTGCAAAGTTCAAAAATTGACATCTCAAACTTTTTCGATCAAAATACGAAAAGTAAATAAATTTCCCTCGTATTTAGCGTTCATTTTACTTTTGAACGCTACAATTCATTTATGCGTCAGTGCTTCTGAAGCAAATAGGATAAAACAAATAACACCCGTTAAAAACATTTTCATTTACATATAGAACGACTTCTTCTGTTTAAAAATATATACATATAAACTCCGTTTCGGAAAATCACTCTCGCCACTGTCATGTTTTCGGCATACTTTCAAATTATGCATCTATTTAGGAAATAGAAATGCGGAAAAACAAAACATATAGGCTCATTAAGCATACATTTACCTTTAAAACGAGGTATTTGATTAAAATAAATATCAAAATTAACCCTTTCAATTTTTTTTAAATCCTGAAATGACAGAGAGATGGTGAAAAGCAGACAGTGTATTGTGTTGTGTGAAATGAAATATGGGAACCGGGGGTGGGAGAGGGCATGGTGCTTCGTGTCTAACATGGTGTAGTCAGAAAGTACACAAACCAGACTTTCGTTTGAAAACATTTTAATTTTAAAATATATAATCATACAAATACGAGGTTCGTTTGCAAAAACAGATCTGGTTAAAGATATGGTTAACAGAACTGGTTAAAGATATAAACCATACAAAATTAATTTAGGTTTATTTAAGGTTATTATCAGGGTCGCCAGGTGAGCCAGGTGAGCCCGGTGAGTCATATAGTATATAATTCAGAATCTTGTATATGTATGCATAATAGTACTCTGAAATTACTCAGAGCTAATTCCATAATTTCTTGCAGCGTTATTGAAGGCGGATGACTAGATCAAAACTGCTGGTGTTTGATATTTGGTATGGAAGAAGCATTACGCATAGACGGTATGATAGGTCAAAATATAATGTACGAGCAAATAAAAAATCGCTTCAAATTAATTGAGTTTTCAAATATACCTTCCTATTATTTTGAAGTATGGCAAAATAGGAGAAATAAAAAGTACTTATCCAACCAGATTCACTAGGTCAAGTAACAGTATTTTTCAAATATTTTTAACTTGAGCAACATAATGACAATCAATGTATGACCCCTAGATATTGTTTTTTTTTTTCTTAGTAGAATATTTGAGAAATGTCTTCATAAGCAAAGAATATTCAAAGAGTGCATTTAATTCTTTACTGAAAATTTAAAATTCAACTATACGTTTGCGGCAAAATAAAATGAAACAGCTTAAAAACATTAATTTTACTCTAAAATAAGAATACTTATTATAAATATTCCTTTGACTAAAAAATAACAGTTGAGAGTAAAATTAACATTACAATATAAATTTGAAATCTATTTTAATTCTGACATATTAAAGCAAACTATACAACTTGTACTAAAAATATAAGGGAAAACAATAACAGAAATTTGTGAAATGAAATGATGACAAGCAACAGTCTCAATTTTTTACAAAATAAAACATATTAAAATACAACTGTTTTAATGAATCTGAAACTTAATAAAATTAACATTATGGTATTACTTGTACGATATGACTATTTTCAGTTATTGTGCAGATACACGCGAAATAAACTCAGCTAATACTTAAGCACTTTGTGTACGAACCTCGAATTTATCTGTGTTCAGATGCAGAAAATTGGTATAAGTCATGCATTTCGAAGTTTCTTAATTGGGTCAATTTGAGTGTTAGATAAATGGAACTATTTTTGTCTTACTTATCATAGGAAATGTTTACTAAATATCAATTATAGGACCGGAGGACCGTATAAAGACTAACTTTTGTAACTTAAAAAAATGTTTTTATTTCTCCAAACGACTTTTAAATAATTCATTATTTTTAATAAGACATTTTTATAATTAGAAATATATGGTTTATGTCTGACGGTTTAGGAATTAGCAATTGGATAACGTTGAGAGTGGACACTCTGTATATGAAATGTAAATTAAAGTGAGAGACGGGAATAAAAACCATTCTTAAAAATTTGAAAATTTTTGTTACTTTCATTTTTGTTTACTCAGATGTAAGGACAGATAATCTTTTGGTAAAGGGCATAATTGTTACAACTTGTTTATTCAGTCATTTTGAACTCTATATTAATTTTCAAAATTACGATTTTCCTTTAAGGAATTGATATTTGGGCGTTTGTATCTAACTGATTCATATTCATGTAGAATGTTATATCAATATGTAGCAATATGTTACGGTGAATTCACTTTAGAGAACATCTAATAACACAGACGAGTTCTTTTTTAATTAGTAATAAAATCTTGGCATAGATAAACTGAAGTTCACTGCAAGTAAAAAAATCCACTAATTATGTTTTTGTGCCATATATATAAATATATATAATGCATTTTATGTTTTAATACTTACAAAATCATTGGAATGTAGAAAATAATATATTGCTATTTTTTATAACTGAATAATATTTTTTTAATTAAGATACTATAACAAAAATTACATCATTTACCTTGTGAAGAAGTTAATTGGAAAGTTTTCTATGTCGTATGCCTTATTTTTTATGGTTTTAATCTGGAATATTACAAAATTACTTTTATTAACATCCTATGATGAAGAAATATTAGATAAAAAGATAACTGATGTTCATTGGACATCCAATTATAGATATGGTTTCTTTTAAAAAGACATAAAATAAGAGATTTTATTAGTACATTTTCTTTTTTTTTGTAATTCAAAGATAGAAATAATGACATACGCAGAAAATACGAAAGAAGTAAATCTTCGTTATATTTTCAAGATTTTTTAAAAGATATATGTGAATGTGATTTTATTAAGAATATAAAAAAGTTACTGCATTTTAATTATTATATTACGATGAAGTATTAATAAGGTTTTTTTTTAGAGGAAACGCTAAAAAATAAATATTTTCATTATTAAAAATTAAATAACAAAAAAGTATATGTAATATATTAAAATCTTAAAATTTCTGTAAATGTAATTTTAAATTGAAATTCCAAAATATTTGATCGTATTTTTTTCTATATAACTAGCTGAAGACAACACACTGCGATTTTTTTTTTTTTTACGTCTGTGCAGGCTTTTTTATTTAATATAGAAGACGTGTATCAAAAGACATTTCTTTCTTTGTTTCTTCTTTTATTTTTTAGAGCACTTTGGTGGAAATACGAAAATTCCCGAGCTCAACCACATTATCTGCCCCACACCCACAGAATTATCCTCGAACATACCAGGACGATCTCTATCCTTCCGGTCCATATGCAAACCTAAAAAAGAAATATGTATAGATAAATGTAAAAAAAACTATATACAGGGTGTTTCACAAAGGACCCCTAACTTTAAAAATCAATAACACGGAAACGGTGATAAATAAAAGCATGAAACCAGTGGTATGTTTATTAAAAAAATCGTAAGAATCTTATACATAAATCTCAAAATTTAGTTTAAAATAGCACCGATAGATGGCACTGAGAGCGTTAAGAATCATTCTAAAGAGAGTTCAGAAGCATAGAAAGACTAGCTGTCGAAGATTTCGTCATTGAAATCTGACCGCTATTAGCGTATAGTGAAAATAATTCGCATGGGCCACGTTGCCTGTGTGTTGAAATTTTTTGAAAAGCTCACGAATTGTTTTCCCATCTGTGCCTTTTGCGACCTGAAATCGTGTTCGAAAACTTCTCCTTGTGGCAATAGGACTCTGATTTAATCGGCGGTACTCCAACACAATAAACACATGTTCCTCCACAGTGTACATCATTTTCGGAATTATTTTCACTATACGCTAATAGCAGTCAGATTTCAATGGCGAAAGCTTCAACGGCTAGTCTATCTATGCTTCTGAACACTCTTTAGAAGGATTATTAACGCTCTCAGCGCCATCTATCGGTGCTATTTTTAACTAAATTTAGAGATTTGTGTATAAGATTCTTACGATTTTTTTAATAAACATACCACTTGTTTCATGTTTCTATCTATCACCGTTTCCGGGTTATTGATTTTTAAAGTTAGGGGTCCTTAGTGAAACACCCTGTATGTATGCATAAAATATAAAGAACATCTATTACAGTCTAGAAAATTTTAGCACATTCAAGAACATGTAGTACATTCTAGAAATTTCTAGCACATTCTAGTACACACTAGAAGTTTTCAAACATTTTTTAGAACACTTTGATCGAAATATGAAAATGCCCTATGTACCCTTTCAAACAGCATATCCCCCACACACCCACAGAACGGTCCTCGAACATTCCAGATCGTTTTCGATCCTTTTGGACCATATGTAATCCTAATAAAAATATGTATTTTTATGTATATATATATATATGGGAATTATATGTGGGAATTATCAGAAGTAACAACAACAATAATACAAACTCAATGAATTATTACTTTTCACGAGCAGCGATAAAGGCGATGATCACGCAAGACCAAGAAAAGCTCTCCAGCGCGAGCAGTTGTTCCATAGATTTGAGCCATAGCAATTGATGGATTTTTGACGCAATGCTCAGGGAAGCTTGCAAATGTTTATATTAAAATACGGAAGTTGGTACGTTCATAAATATTAATCCTGTTTGATATTTGTATTTGAATCTTCAGTTGTATATGCTGTTATTTTATTAAACCTTTTTGTTTATATTATATTTGAAGAATCTTCTGTTGTATTGAAACTACATATTGGTTATCATAATCCCACAACAATTTTTGGGGTCTCGTTGCCGGGATTGAACATAAAGCTGTTTGTCTGACGTACGATTGAATATAAATCTGTTTTGTACCGGGATAATATGAAAAAAATGAACTGTTTTTCTGAAGTATTATATGAAGAAAAGTTCCGTAATCAGATCTACAATACTTTAATACTTTGTACAGTTGAAGTTTAAAGTAGCTGAATGATGTCAGCTCTTAAAGGCGATGAGTTCATGCAAGACCAAGAAAAGCACGCTAGCACGAGGAGTTGTTCTATAGATTTCGGATATGGTTGTTGGTGGAATTTTTATGCAATGCTTGGCGAAGATTGCTAATTATTATTTGTATTGAGATACGAATGTTTGTATCATTCAGGAATATTAACACAGTTATATAGTTGTGTGTGAATCAATCCTCAGCTGTATTTGTTGTTATCTTATTAAATCTGTTTTGTTTATATTATATTTGAAAAATCTGTGTTGTGGCTGAAGTACGTATTACTCATCATAATCCCACAACAATTTTTGTGGTATCGTTGCCGGGATATGGATATATAGCTGTTTTGTACCGGGATAATATGAAAAAATTGAACTGTTTTTCTGAAGTACCATATGAATAAAAGTTTCGTAATTAGATCGACGATACTATAATACTTTGTTCAGTTGAAGTTTAATAAAGTTAAATAATGTCAGCTCTTAATAAAGCCAGAAAAGCAGACTTGTTAACATTATGTGATGGACTAGGTCTAGTTGTACCACAGAGTTCAAGAATTATTGATGTAATACAGTTGATAACCGAATCAGAAGATTATGAAGAAAATTTCGTTAAAGTGAGACTCGAAGTCATTGTCGCTGAGATACAAGAATCGCAAAAAAGAAGACCAGAAGCAGAAAAGGAAGAAAGAAGACTAGAAGCAGAAAAGGAAGAAATAAGACTAGATGCAGAAAAGGAAGAAAGAAGACTAGAAGCAGAAAAGGAAGAAAGAAGACTAAATGCAGAAAAGGAAGAAAGAAGACTAGAAGCAGAAAAGAAAGAAAGAAGACTAGAAACAGAAAAGGAAGAAAGAAGACTAGAAGCAGAAAAGGCAGAAAGAAGACTAGATGCAGAAGAGGAAGAAAGAAGATTAGAAGCAGAAATAAAATTAGAGGAAAAGAAAGTAGAAATGGAATATGAATTAAGAAAAATGGAGCTTCAAAGCAATTTGAAAAGTACGACCGACGATCCTGCAATAGCCTGTTCAGTTAAGCAACTAGATTTGTTTAAATTAATATCTCACTTCGACGGCAAAAGTGATATTAGTATTTATTTAGCATTTTTTGAAAGGCAAAGAAACAAATCTCTTATTTGATACAGAATCCACTTTAAGCCTAACAAGTTATGAACATTATGTAAATATTGGGTCGCCAAGATTATCTTTTTATAACATATCACTCAGCGGCATTGATGGCATTGTATACCCTTTAGGTTATTTCCCTTATGAATGCAGAATTGATGGTTTCACAATTTCTACAAATTTGTATGTTTTAAAATCTCTTGTATATAACATAGTCCTAGGAACTATTATTTGTATTGAGATACGAATGTTTGTATCATTCAGGAATATTAACCCAGTTAAATAGTTGTGTGTGAATCTCAGCTGTATTTGCTGTTATCTTATTAAATCTGTTTTGTTTATATTATATTTAACGAATCTTAGTTGTGGCTAAAGTACTTATTACTCATCATAATCTCATAATCATCATCATAATCATCATAAAGTACTTATTACTCATCATAAATTAACATTATATATATATATATATATATATATACAGACTGTCTCATTTATTTTGCAAACCCCCCAAAAAAGAATGATGTACAAACATTAATTTTTAGTTTACAGAAGTGCTTAAACGACTACAAAAGGTGTTGGAAGTGACCACCGTCTTCATCTTTACATATCTGGGCCCGTTTGAGGAGTTTTCGAGAAACATTCTGTAATGTGTTTGATATGATAGCGTTTATCTCCTCTGTAATGCGATTTCTATGAAACCAGGCTTCGTCACTAAAGAACACCCAATCTAAAACACCAGTGCCATGTTTTCGAACAAAAGTTTTCAACCAGCGACAAAAGTTGAGACGATGCGCTGGATCAGGTGCCATCAATTCCGGCACCGATGTGGCGCGATAAGCGTGCACTTTCAATCGTTTCAAGGCGCGGTATGCAGTGGCTCGGTGAATGTTTGTTTGTAAAGTTAATTTTCTTACTGACGTAGATGGTTTTTCCTTGATTTCCGTCTCGATTTACTTCATTTTGTGGTCAGTTAGGACAAACGACAGATGGTTCTTTCTTTTCGGTTCCACAGTCCATTCTGTTAGAAAATGGTCCACGATTCGCTTAATTGTGCTTTTATTCGGCACCACCGATTCTGAATACTTGTTTTCATATCGTTCCTTGAATGTTTTGTACGAAGACGTTCGAAAATAATATTCAATAATAAAAGCGCGTTTTCTGCACATAGCACCATGGCGCAAAACTACCTTTCACTTCGTTCTCTTTAGCACTGAGGTGTCCCGTGCGGTTTTCTAGCGTGTTGGTAATGTTGCTCACACGCCCCTCCACACCGCTACCTGCGCTAATGGTGTGCGTGTGCACTTGTATTGTGCATTTGCTTCGCGTTTACGCGGGTTGCAAAATAAATGAGACACTCTGTATATATATATATATATATAAAAGTAAAGAAATATATGTATGTATAAAATTTTAGGTATACATACCTTATACGCTTAATGCGTTTGACACGAAAAACTCCCTTAAATGTGACATTCTACATTGTCTTCCTGCCAGGATTTACTTTTGCCAGGGCAACACTAGATACCCGGCTTGCTCATTCATTCTCATGACGTCACAATCAGTGGCTGGTCGCGAATTGCGATTAGTACAAAGTGACGCGCCCATCGTTTTGTGCCAATCGCTGTATGTCTTTCGTCGCGGCCAGCCACCATTTGTGACGTCATGAGAATGAATGAGACAGCCCGGTATCTAGTGTTATCCTTCTGTTACCCGTAGTCTCACGAATGCAATGAGTCATTGTCTGCACTTGAAAAAATTGTGATACAAGGTTTTTTTTTTGTTTGTTACTTGTGTGGGAGCATGTCTTTTTACTCAGTATTTTTATTTGCATTTGTTTTATATAGAAGTTACTACATCTAATATATATATATATATTAGCATTATTGATTGTTTAATACTGTGAAGATCAATGTGCGATTGAAAAAATTGGGTAGTTTAAAATATTAGAAATTTTGCCACTGTAGCCGTAACTTTGAGACCTGGATTGTTGTTCTTTATCTCATTCTAAAATCCATGCCATAAAATAATAGCTCCTGAAATGGTATCACATTTCCTAATACGCTCGCTACGGCTCGCTAGCGATTCATGTATCGGCAAAGCTTTTATTATTATTATTATTATAATGACACTGTATATAATTTTCAAAAATATACATTAACGAAACATAATAAACAGATTTCACCTATAAAAATCTTTTCCCTGATCAGAAGTATAAATTAAAATTTTAATTTACTTGTTTATAGGGAAAACATGATTTGTGGGTGACTTTGAACAGAGTATTATTGTTAGCACATGAAGGCCCAAGTTCCAGTATCTCCAAAAGCATTTTTTTTTGGCTTTTAGCTTACAATAATGACACGAGTTTTTTAAAGAATTGCTGCGTATGTAAAATACATTTAGTTAAAAGGTGAATAGTGAGCAAAACGTGCTTGTGAAAAATGGGTCATTGATAAGCATTGTATGCAGCAACATAATTTCTACAAACAATGAATATCAGCTTAATGCAACTTGGGATCATTGCAAAAGTGACAATTTTGCTGCAAAAACAAGCTACTTTTGTAGGATATTGTACTTTGACATTGCTAACTTGATGACCATCAGAAGCTTTTTTGGTCTGACAGTCCAGATCTCTTATATATCACGCTGATGGCAGGGTACGTATATAAGGAAAAACTTACAAAGCTCTGGACCCAGCATGCGTACAAGTGACAGTCAAAAGGTTGATGGAATTTCGTTGTATCTCTTTAATACCACAATATAATTAATTTATTTGTTTGCACACAACGTCCTTTCCTCGACCAAAGAAGTCACATCATGTTAAATCCAAAACAAAAGTGATGCCCATAGTGTTTTTCAATAACGAAGGTGTGGTGCATCATGAATTTGTATCAGCTGGTCAAACTGTTATCGGCCCTTTGTACGTACAAGTTTTGGAATGACTAAGGTAGGAAATCCAAAGAAAACGTCCCGCCAAATGGCAAGGAGGAAGTTACTGCATCACGACAATGCTCCCTCCAACATATCGATTTTTATGCAAAAATGGCTCGCAAAAAAAATCATTCCACTCTCCCACCAGTCTCCATTATCAACGGGTTTAGAACCATTGGATTTCTGGTTCTTCCCCAAGATGAAAATAGGCCACAAATGTAGCCGTTTTGACACCGTAGAAGACCAAAACGACGGCTGAACTTGGGAAGATACCAAAACAGGTATTTCCTTGTTGCTCTCAGCAATGACAGGAGCCGTAGAGCAAGTGTGTGTATTCTGACGGAGTCTAATTTGAAATCGATTAAGTAAATGTGTACCTATATTGTGGTAATAAATAGTTACAACGAAATTCAGGGGACTTTTTAACTGCCCCTCGTATGAAAACGGTTCAAAGGGATCGTGTAGTTGGAATCACAATCTGAAATAATACATGTATTAAAAACAGATTGATGTGTAGTAGACTAAATTTTGTCTGTAATATTTTCCATACTTTTAAAGGATATCTAAACTTCGTGAGTTTAAATATTCTATACATTTTTTTCCACTATTCACTGCAAGTGTTTCCCTTTTTCTGAGATTTAAAATTATATATCTTCATACAAAATAAGTGAAGTCTTCTATTAAAGATATTGAAAATGGAAAAAGTGTAATGAATGTTTTGTATTAATAAAGAATTATTGAGAAGCATCAGTTTCTGTATTTTCAACTATATATTTATGAATGTGTTATAAAAGCAGCTGTGCCTGAGAAATATTTCGTAAACAAAAATTAATGAATAACTTATGAAGATTTTAAAGAAAAAATATTGCTTTCCCTATTTTATTCAGTTAAAAAGGTTCATAAGATATTTCAATAATCATTATCCACAATGATATTTTTCATAAAAGTTTCATAATGGAAAATATTTGCTTTTAGTAATCTGGAAGTGTTTTCTTAAATTTAAAAATCAAATGTACCAAAACATATTTTTTTTATATAATATTTAAAATATCCTATATTATTTATCGTAAAAAACGACTATAAAATGTAATATAATACATTATAATGACATAATATACATACAACACATATAATACATATAACAATATTAGTATTAAAAGTAAATATGTACTTAAACAATAACTGCTCATTGATTCCAATAAAAAGGACATATCTTAATTTCCCATATTATCCCATATTTTAATGTTGGATAACATTTATTTTCAATTTCATACATAATCAATAAATACCTTTTCAGCAGTAGTGTGGAATTTGTAAACAAACCAAAATATATACATTTAAAAAATAATAGTATTTACTTTCTCTACACATTTAAACAAACTATCTTAATCATATGCATAAATTTTCTCATTACATGTATTAAAAACAGACAGAATTTTGCTAGACTAAATTATTTTTTCCTCAATGCTTTTGGATATTTTTAGAATGTAGTTAAAAACTATGTGTTTACAAATTCTGTTTGTTTACAATGCATTTTATTCCATCGTTTTTGGGTTGTAACAGCCGTTGTTTTTTTGTTATATAGTAAAATATTATTATTTTTTTCTAACAGAACAAATTTACTACTCTTGTAACAGTTCTGAAATACACAAAAAAGAATAAATATTTACATTATTAAAGGTAATTGTGTGGGATGTTTTACTGAATTTTTCTTGTACCTCTAGGAGAGTAATGTGAAAGCAATTATGCATTTGAATTAATTTGTAATTAGAATGCAATGCTTATATATTTATAGAAAACTGATATTGGGTTTGAAAAAGTTTGAATTTCTCAATTTAATCAATTAAAAAAAATCAGTACAACTTTTCTTCATTAATGACTGAATGGTACAATATTTGTCTTATTTTTGTACAAAGAATAATCTTTGCTGTAATAATGTGTTTTTATAAATCTAAATTTAAATGCATATTTAATATTTAGATACAATATTTAAAGTAACTTTATATAACTTACATACTTTTGTAGGTAGACAAGGGTGGAAATGAATGGCATTTTTATTATTTTACTCAAAACGTGTTATATCTAGCAATACAAACTGTACCTATTATGAGAGGATACTTACTTACCACGACCGTAAAGTCAATGTTACTTCTGCAAATGTAACAATCTATTAAATATAGATTTTTCTAGACCTTTAAAAATGTCCAGTTCAACACTTGCCTGAGGATGAATGGGACAGTACAGGGGATGTATGGGACACACAATAATTCGCAAAAAACAACTACTTTGTATATCACATTTTTATAATCTAGATTTAAACACTTTCAAATATTGCCTAGAAATACTAAATTGTATTACAGAATAATATGAATTGCATTTAATAATTTTCAAATGAGATTACATGATATATTAAAATTTAACATTTAAATTTTTGAACGGCGTACTGGGTAAGCCACTTAGTGAAAAAAAGCTGCGAATTCTAAAATAATTAAGTGATTAAAACCTGTCCCTAATTTACCCTCTTTGCAAAAAACCTTCAGTTTCCAACCAATATTTTAAGTTCAAGTTTGCAATTTTGTCTGCAATCTTTCATTATTTTTATGTGTAAGTTACTACTGGCATACATAATACGCCGTTCCTGTATTTTTGTAATTTATTCAAATCTGTCATAATGATATTATATTTTATATAAATTTGATGTTCATTACTTTGTACTTTGTATTGTATTAAGGAAGATTATCATCAAATGTACATATTCAGGTTTTAAATCTGTTGACGTATCGAGTACACACGCGTGTCTTTATGATACTTCAAACCATTCATATTATATTTATTCAAAATAAATTATTCTTTTTTTTTACACAATTTAGTGTTTATTATTTTATACTATTACTGGCAATAAACAAGAGTATAATTACAGGTTGTTATTAGGTTGTAACATGCCTTGGTGCTACAATACGCCGCCCGTGGTTTTGTGTAAGTATACTCCGTCCATGTTTTTAAAGATAAATTCCTGCTCATAGTGCAGTTAGATTAAAATTGAACTAAGTTAGTTTAAAATATGGTGTTTTTAAAATCAAACACTTCACAATAGGTTTTGAGTTCAACCATCCGTTTTACCATCCGTTCAACCATCCGGTAGTTTTTTGAAAAAATCTTCCAAATTAACATCACAAATATCTACACTTTCGGGATAATAAAACAGTTGTGTATGTTTTTTTCTTTATTATTATCTGGCCGTATTATTAGACTCTGCATTCTTCCCATGTAACACAAAAAGATTGGTCCAACGTTGATTAATTGTTGTGAAATTTCTGGCCCACGTTGACCCGCAGTAAGAAATGTTTGCCTTGTCTTTGCATTGGTCCAAGAACAGTTTGCTACAAAGCTGCAACAGTGGATAACCGTTAGTTGCTCAGAATCCTCCTGAGATACTCTACAAATTAGAAGTATCTCTGTACCTACCATTTTCGAACCAATTGTGAACTCAACCATTCCTAACCCTACCACTTCCCAATGGTTTTCGTAAACTCCCAAGGGTGTGCCAACAATCTGTGCTAATTTTGTTCCGCGCGAATCTGTATCCCCTACGAATATAATAGAAAAATACATTTTTGGTAATTTAATAAATGTAAATTTATTTTCTTTGATGCTTTTATTGGAAACTGTTTTCATATTTAAGCATTTGACGTTAAGTTTTAGCTGAAATTTCATTACAAATACATAAATTTTATGCTCTTTATCTCTGAAATATTCTTCATTATCTGTAATAATTTGGATTTTCTTGCTTGGTATTACTAATTTAGAATTGCTCTTTTCTTTATCTGTCATTCCGTAGGGTCAACTTTAAAGGCTTCTTTTTCTAGACTGTTATTAATTTCCCAACTGCATTCTTTATAATGCACTTAAATATATACAAACTTATCAAACTTGATTTCTAATTTTTAATACTTTGATACTAAATTTAACAGTCTTTTTTTACCTTACCATTGAAGAAATTATCTATATTAAACATTTATTATGTTAAGCCAAATAATAAATCAATCAATTATTTAAATTCAAATCCCTATCAATTAATAAATCACATAGTAAAATAATGTAACTAAAACATCAATTAAACAGACATGTAATCAAACTACGCGCTTAAACCACTGAAAATATCAAAATGAACAAGGCTGCTGTAAGTAGCAATTTTTGGCGATTAATTCGGCTATTAACTCCTGGCATGAACTTAACACGAATGTAGAGCTTTTAATAAATTTCAAACTTTTGTTTGAATACATACTGATGTTTAATGTGAAAAAGCTTAGTTTTCAACTCAAAAATGATATTTTCATTGATGTTCTGTAACCCAGAAAGCCCGTGTTGGATGCCCCAGTATAATTAATAATAAGAATGTCGAATAAATATACTATGGACCAGTCAAAATACAAATTAGCTTCCAATTCAGAGTTAGAACGAACAATCAAACAGGAAATTTGAAAGTATGATCTGGACAGTAGGAACTGTAGGGACAGTAGTGATAGCTGCAAAAGTATAAACCATTTACACATTTCAGTTACATGTTAACAGATAATATCCAAATTGTCCCTAATATGAAATTAGCTATATGGTACAAAATAAAATTAATTTAGAATTCTATGTTAGATGTTGAATATTTTTTAAAAATGTACATTTTCTGTTTTTTTTTTATCAATAACTATAATGTATCACAGCAATTGCCTCCATTTTAATCGAAAATTAACAAAACATTTTTTTTTCACCTCTATGAAATTGGTAAACAAGCCAGATGTATGTAATTTAAAATATCTATATATTATTTCTTTTCTCTCTCCAACAAACTATCATTATCGGATGTATCGATTTTCTCATTACACATAATAAATACAGATTTGATTTTTACTATATTTGTTTGCTTCTGTCATACTTTTGAATATGTTTAAAATGTAAAAAAATGCTCGTGTTTAAAAATTCTGCATGTTTACAATATTCTTGATACATTTTGCCATCATTCGGTTTTCCATCATTTTTCAGACATCCTAAAATATTAGATTTTATTTTCACCTAACAGAATAAGACACTTATTTACTCGTAAAATATTTCGCAAGAGCACAAAAAAGACAAATATTTACATAACCATTTAAAAACATGGACAATTTGTAGCAACATAGAAACACGCCCGGCGTAATATGTAATCCAAGGCAATTTTAGGACTAAATAATATCATATATGATATCATTTTGATGATATTGTTGTTTAGTGCAGTGTACCCGTAGTAGTATAAAAATAATAATCACCAAACAGATATAAAAGTTTAATTTAATTAGAAATAATATAACAAAGACGGTTTCTAGTATCATGGGAGGCGTACGAAACACACCAACGCATTTTAAATCCTAAATATCAATTTTGGATGATTTTTTTATTTAATGTAATGTCTAGCTTTTATATAAAAAAATAAATATAACTTTTATAAAAAAAATTATTTAATTAAGAAAAAAGTGGAATAAATTACACAAATGCATGGACGGCGTATTCCGTACGCCAATGGTGACTTTCCAATAAAAATAATTACAAAACGTAGAAACAGTTTTTAACTTCAAATGTAAATATTGGTTGAACAATGAATGGACATTAGAAAAAATGGTAAATTAGGCCAAGGTGTGAACCCAATCGTAATTACATCATTACATTGTTCGCACGCTTTTACCACAATTTTTAATAGAATTTTTCTATTTAATATTTAAATAGTAGAAATTGTAGACGCGTCGTTTAATTGCAGGATTTTTATTACTTTTCTGCATTTAAATAAGGCGAAAATGTCTATTAAAAAATTGTGGTAAAACCGTACGAACTCTGCATTAGCCGTCATTGTTCCTATTTTAGGAACATTGCTTTATGAGTTGTTTCTAAAGTGTGTATTTTTTACATTTTTAAAAGTTCATGTTATTTGTATTTTGAATATTTGAAAATATATTTTATAATTCATTTAAAAGGTTTCAATTGAATAATATATTTTTTTAAACTGTTAAATAAGGCATAATTTAGCTTTGTGGCTGTATTCGAAAGAAATAGCTTAAAAATATAGCTTTATAATAAAAAATATTTTTGTTAGTTAAAATATGTTTATAACTGTGTATTACATAAAAAAAAAAACATCAAAGTGGACTGTATATGATGGGGTCGCGGCAAGAGAGTGCCAAGCTACATTTTTGAACTTCTGGGATATTTCCATTTGAAAATTTGATCAAATACTCAAATCAAGATATAAAACCTAACGTTTTTTTCGCCAATGTCTTATTAACATTTGAGATATTCTGAGTAACAATATGACACTATTTTAATGATATTAATATTACTTTTTTTGTAAATTAGCTATCTCCATTGGGGGCATAAACATCTGGGGAAATAAACGAAACCTGTCACAAATGCTGCCACCAAGTGACATTAAAAACAAATTGGATATGAGAATTTACAATATTAAGCAACAAATTACAGTGTTAGATTTATTTCACCAAATAAGGTAGCTTGCCACTTTCTTGCTCCGACCACGTCATGTGTATTATAGATCAATAACAATTACCGAAAGCACAAGTTCTTCCCAAAATGGGACCAATGGCGCTGAATGAAGGTAATTATTTTTAAATTTTGTACATACACTTCCGTGCATTTATGGTAGTTATTACTTTTTTCTATCTATAATAGAAGAAAGTATTGTAATCGAAATTTTTTTCGACTTCCGGTTTTCGACGGATTTACACGTTTTAGGGGTCAGAGATTCCGAAAAACATGTTTTTACAAAATGTCTGTCTCTCCGTCTGTCCGTCTGTCCGTCCTCATTGTATCATTGAAAACTGTATGAAGTTATGCTTCAAATTGAACCTATTTTTTTTCTATGTTTTTGGCTATGGCAAGCAGATTCTATCAGAATTTAGGGATATTTCGACGTAAGGGGGCGCTGTGATCGCTATTTTTGTTCGATTTTCACTATTGTACCATCGAAAAGTGTATGAGGTTAGGCTTCAAATTGAACCTAATTGTTTTCTATGTTTTTCGCTATAGCAAGCAGATTCTATCAGAATTTCGGGATATTTCGACGAAAGGGGGCGCTGTGATCGATATTTTTGTTCCATTTTCACTATTGTGTCATCGAGAAATTTATAAAGTTATGCAGATAATTGAACCAATTTTTTTTCTATGTTTTTGATCATAGCCTGCAGGTCCAGGTTGAATTCGGGGATATTTCGACGAAAGGGGACGCTGCCATCGCGATTTTTGTTCGATTTTCCCTATTGTATCATCGAAAAGTGTATGATGTTATGCAGATAATTAAACCATTTTTTTAATATGTTTTTGGCTGTAGCCAGCAGGTACTACTTGAATGTGGGGATATTCCGCCGGAAGGGGGCGTTGGGATATCCGTTTAAAGATTTCAAATTCAAAAAGATGTACAAAAAAATTAGAAATCATAAAAGTTTTTTCCGTTAAATGTTCGGTCTTGATTCGGAGAATCCGGAGCAATTTTTGTTTTATCTCTATATTAAAAAATGGTGGAGATACGGCGGTTTGAAATTTTTGGGTGCTGGGCATTTTCAAACAAGACAGCAGAATTCATCCATAATCGGGTTTAATTTATGAGTTTTAGTTAACAGGGTTTCAGCAAATTTTCTTTCATTGTTGTAACCATTGTTCCTATTCTTATATGCTTAACACTATATATTTATATTCGCCAACGTCAAATTCTCGCCAAGCTTGGCGGCAATTGGTGAAATATCGCCAAATTTGTCGACAAAAATAGGTTGCCACAAATGAAGCCAACTTGGCTGTAGAAGACTAATTTGGCGATATTCTCATACAAATTCAATGTTGACGAGAACTGGGAATGAATCTTCTTTAATTGGGTTCCACGCATTTTAGCTTCGTGTTTTCCAGTAAAATTAGCTGAAATCGTAAATCCAAGGAATAGGGAGGCTATCTGCTCCGGTCGGTACACGCCAGAAGAACTTTTCGTAGTTTAGTATACATCAGTTGATCGCATCCTTGTAACCCGATGATTCCCAAGCAGCTGACGTACAACAGAATGACGAAAAATATTGATTTTATTGGCGATGTGATGACGAAATTAGAAGTATTAACATGATTGAGATAGAAGAAAGTTTTGGGATTGGTACATCCGACTAGTGATTTTTTTTTTAGGATGATATCATTCTCAAACTGATATTTTACAAATAATTCATAAAAATTAGTCCAACGTATACATATATATTAAAAAACAAAATGAAATTATCAGTTTTGTAAATATTTTCATTATCCATTCATTTATTTTTCATCATTCCATATTTTTTTCTGAATAATTTACATGGAAGCTTGAACAATTTTATTTTAGATTTGGATGATTTTCCGAATGTTTCAGAAATCGTTAGCTTCCATCTGATCCCAGTATTGTAACAGATGAGGAATATTTAATGGAAAATATTTTATGTGACGGTTTACCTTATCTTATATCTGGTACAGTAGAATTTTCCGCAATTTCTAAATCAGCTTACAATCAAGAAATATGTGATTTAGTGTTGAAAAAAGTATTAAACGCAGACTTGGTATTTTACACGAAGTTCAGACGAATCTTCAAACCGCAATATAGAAAAAACTAAACAAATTGCAAATAGAAAAATAAATATTTAAATAACCAATTCCACAAACGAAAAAATAGCAATATAATACTCCATACAAATTGTTGAATCATTTTCATGTAAAATAGTGGGACACAAATTATGTAATGATGAAAAATAAAGATATGTATAATGAAAATGCTTATAGAATCGGTAATTTTTTTTTATTACAAATGTAGTGTAGATGCTGGAATAATTTATATGAATTATTCATAAAATATCAGTTTTTTTTTCAGAATGATGTTATCAATATTATAGCAAAAGAACTGAAAAATAACTACCATAAGTTCAAGGGGAGGCATAAGTATATATATGTTTAAAAAAATTACTCCCATTCGACACCATCCATTTTGGAAACATGCTGTTTCTCCAAAATATTCGATTTTTTTTAATTTTTATGCAGAAGTATTTTAATGTTTTCCTGTTCAAAAAGTAGAAACAACTGTTCCAATATATATATATATATATATATATATATATAGCGGCGCTTAATGGGTTAATTACGTAAAGGTTTTGGATTTCTCAGATATCCTTTTCATTGAGTGACGCTTTCAGTATGCCTTCAGTTGCACTCATTAATATTTTGAAACCAGTCTATTTACTTAAAGCTTCAAATTATTGTCAATAAAATAAGTCTAGACCGTAAGTAGAACCACCAAGAGACTCAAGGAACTTGTTTCTATACCGCTTTTTCGTTGTATAAATCTTCTTGTAACATAAGATGCTCTAATCATATTTTCTCCAAATTAAAAGTGGTGCAAACGAATAACTTTTCTTTTTTTTTTCTTCTGATAAATATAGAAGTTTTTAGCATGCATAACATACAGCGTGTCCGAGAAAGTTCTTTATCATTCTAAACATTAATAACAAAAATACTAACAGGTGAAATGAAATGCAGTTTTCTGCAAAAGAATGAAGAAATCTAAGAGTTTTTACTGCTATCAATTGCCTGGGGTATATGGCGCTGGTTGTTTGGCAGTTGTGATAAGAAAAGAAAATGGCGACTGCACAGGATAAAGCAAAGTGTGTATTGTGGTTAGCCGAAGCAAAATAACCGATAACCCTGCAAAGAAATTTTCACCGTATGTACCTTACAGATCCGCCGAGTATGCCTTCAATTTATGCATGGTTGCAGATGTTTAAAGAGACAGAAAATGTTGAGAATGCGAAAAATTTCAGTCGACCATTGACATCGCAAGATAACGGGGCATTCTTCGTGCTACTAACGGAGCTCACGTACAGCTACATTGAAGGTACAATAAAAAAACTCTTAGATTTCTTCATTCTTTTGCAACAAACTGGGCTTCATTTCACCTGTTAGTATTTTTGTTATTAATATTTAGAATGATAAAAGACCTGAATCGGATACACTATATTACCAAGTTTACTATCATTATATACGTGCAGGTAACAGGCAATAAAGAAAATATGTATAAGAAAATATTTCTATCTGCAATCTGTTTGTTATAAAATGTTTTGACATAACCAAATATATCAATTTAAAATTTCAAAATAAGAATAATGGTAGAAGCATTAAACAATCATAAATTAAGAATGTAATTAAAAGGCGTTGTTTTGTTCTAACGTTTTGCTATGTTTTGATGCTAATTAACATTTCAGTTTCGGAAAATGGCCCATTGGATCAGAAAACAATCTTGCTGCATTCTTACGTCATGTACACAGACATTGAATATATAAATAAATATTGTCTAACAATTACAATATTTACTTTTTTATTTTTTATAAATTATGCTGTATTATTATAATACTCATCGTAAATTACTAGTTCTTTTGAATTTTTGTAATCTTTTATACTTACATATGGGTCCGATAGAGTGTAATAGCGTTTCTGGTGTAGCTTATACTTCGCTACACGGATGATAAAGCATTATTAATTTTTTTTTATTGGAGTTATCTTATATGTACACAAGATGTTACAAACTTTGGTATACAAATTTTACGGAGATACATTTTACAAACTTTACGTTGATATGAACTATATTCACTTAGGAAATTATATTGGGAAGCTGAGATGTAACAAACGACAGTGGTTATTGTGCTTTGCAGTAAGGTTATCTCTTTTACGTAGTCTGCATTATTTTGATTTTTCTAACTTAGATACCGTTCTCTGCATTCTAGCTAGTGTGTACACATTAACTTCTCTAATTACTGCTGACATACACCTCGGGGCAATAACTAACGTCATTGCTTCCAATATCTGCAAATATCGAGTTAAGATCTCAAATATTAATTGTGCACGAAGTTAGCGTTGCTGTTAAGCATTGCAAGTTGTAGAATATTTGAACATTTCTTGAGTGTGGTCGTACTCATTGTCAAGTAGTTTATAAGCTGTCAAATTTCTCCTTATAATCCACATTACATTGTTTTTTGCGATACACTATTGATGTATATATCCGTTATCTCCTCCTGCCGGTTGCGTTTCCTTTCACCTTTTTTCTAACTAAGAAAGGTTCATATCAATGTTATCTACTTATTCTCAAAGTGTGTATGCATATATATATATATATATATATATATAAGTCTCCTATTTACATATAACAAAATTATGATTTTTACGCATTATTGGAAACATCGATTAGTTTTTCAATTTACTTCAGATTGAAATAAGTTAATTTAATTTATATAATAAGGAAATAATCATGATATAGTGCATACCTGTTAGAGGAAGATATTCTGGCAGTGAATTTTGACATTTGTAGAGGGTTTTTGAAGTCATTTGATATAAAACAAAACGGAGAGAAAAGCTATAAAATTTCTATCTGAAAAATATTTTGTTTGCATTTCTGGCTTTACAATTATTGCTTTTAACTTTCAGTCAATATTTAATGGCATATTAATGAATTTAACGAAGGAAACCTTCAGATTCAAACAAATATTTTGCTTAAATTTTCTAGGATGACAATTTAAAATATGTTAAATAATTTTATGCTTATCACAATCACATAAACCATGTAATATCCACTACTTTAGTTTATTTTTACACACATGAAAATTGGCGAAAATACAACTTGTCTAGCATATAATATAATTCTTAGGTATTTCTTTATCTGAATTAATACAATTTGGAAGTTTTCATAAATTATCAGTAAAATAATGTTATTAAATACTTATAGTTAACGATGGATTAAATTTATAAAAATAACTAAAACAAACATTTATTACAAACAAAAACAGGTAAATTTATGTGAAAACGAAATAAAATGTTTAAATTTTAACAGCATGTATTTAGTTTTGAAAAATAAGCTTATTTTTAAATAAATTGATTGCAGTAATTATAATTTTATGCTCCATGGGATATTATTCAGATAGATGAATGCATAATATTTTTAAAACATGCGTAATACTTATTCTCAAGCTAATGACAAATATTTTAAAACTAGTGCTCCGTATAACGTTTTTTTACAAAGTTAAATACACTACGATAAATTAAATTTATTTTTTAAATGAAAAAGAAAAATGGAACTCTTAGTTCATTTTTACACATAAGAAAATTACCGAAAATAAAACTTGTCTAGCATACAATATAATTCTTAGGTATTTTCTTATATGATAAAATATAATTGTGAAGTTTTAATACATTATCGATAAATTAATGTTATTAAATCTCCAAATAATTCAATAGCCACTACTTTAGGGTTATCTACTAAAATATGAAAGAAATAAAGAAATGTGAACAGACATGCGAAGTGCATAAAAGAAAAAAAAATGGAAAAATGTAACATATTATAATACAGAAAAGTTATTTCTTCAAAAGTCATATTACATCAGTATAAGTTTTTTCGTATAATAGAAAGCTTCTTTTTAGATTAGCATTTTTTTTCAATAGTTAAAAAAATTATTATCATTATATTGGATAAAACTATTTATAGATAATTTTATCTAGTAAATTATTTAACTTGTAAAGTGATATCTAACAAAAAAAAAAAAAAAAAAGGTTCTTCCAGTTTATGAAAAATGAACAGAGAGGAAAAAATTACACTTACGATATGTAACTCTTTGTATATTATTTCATTTTTCTACTTTCTTTAAAAAATCTCTTTGCTTACTTTCTATTTCCCTTTCTCTTTTTATTAATTATTACTGGTTGCATAAAATTTGTGAAAAGCATTTATTTAAAAAATGTTTTTTGTTATGAATGTAACAAAAAATTACTCATATGTCATATTAAAAATCGCAGAGTTTATAAAACGCAGCTTAATTCAATATTATTCTTTACAATTTTCCTCATATATTTTGTTAAGTTATATCATTCAATATATACTAATTGTTTTTAACGAAATATATCATTTCAGTTAATAGAGCAGAAATAAATTTATAGTAAAATTTAAAAATATATCTATAGATACAATATTGAGTTATTATTTTGTGCTTGTAAATAACGGATATGCAGAAATGTGTATAACATACATATTTTAAATATTAATATCTCCAAAGACCGACAAAAGTTTGATCCACACTTCTCTAACTTAGGAAAGTATTGGAATTGCGGAAAATTGTCCAATAAATTTGAGAGGAGCTTATTATGTTTATAAAACTTTCAGCTGTATGGGAATAGTTGGATTTCCTAGAAACGATCCAACATTAATATTTTCAAAACTAACACTTAATTTTGATCCTTCGGTAAATTGTACCTTAATGTAGTAAACGGGAAGGCATTCGGTCAAGTACTTTAAAATTTTTAATTACTGCAAAACAAATAGCAATACGGAAGGATTTTCAAGTATAACTCAAAAATTACTAGGCGAAATGAGATTTAATCTTCCATACGCACATTTGAAGTCTAATGAATTTGATTTTTCCTTAAAAATATATAGGTTACAATTAATATATATATATATATATTTTAGAAATTTAATTTCAATGATGTACATTTCGAAAATTTTTTTTGAATGTATAAAAATTTGAATGTATAAAAGGTCTGAATGTATAAAAAAAATACCTGTTGCAGATTAATACTTGTTAACGGTTTGTATTTTCAGAGCCATAGAGAACCAAGTAGCATTTTCATCGTGTGATATTCATTCAATCGACCTTATGTGAAAAAAAAAATAAATACTAACATTCAGTGCTAAAGTGGATCAAGTAAATCCTGTTTTAAAATTGAATTGCTACCTTAATTATTGTTTTTGAATTTTCAAATATTGTTCATTTATAGTATATTTGCTTGAACTAAGTTTATCAATATAGCATTCCTTTTATGCAATCTACATTCCGTATGCATTTTTACAATTTGAGTTGTATCTTGTAACTATTTCTGTGAGGGTTTAAAATAATTTAGCACTTGTGGGTAATTCCTTGCACTGTACGGAAAAGAGTGGGTGCCATTTCAGATATTCTACCAAATCCGCAACCCCCTCAAAAATTAAACTTTATACATTTGAGAAACGTTTATTTGTATTAGAAATATTAGATTTTACAAATTTTCTAACGTTAGCTTTAAATTACCAACAACATTTCAAATATTATTCATTCAAATAAAACAGCAAAAAACACAAAGAGATCAGTAATTTTCACTTATGTTTAAAATTATATAATACTGTATTGGAAACAGTAGTAATGAATATGCAAAAACAAATCATAATAAATATGTTTTTGTTTGATTTCTATTCGCTCTAACCAAATCCCGGAAAACTACTGACATTGAGTTTATTCGCAATTAGGTGTTTTACGCTAATGGACATCAGTTATTGCTTCGTTTTCGTCATAATGTGCCTCAAGTACACTACAGGATTAAAAAATAAGTTAACGATAACACTTTTTTTTTTTCCTTTTAGAACTTTCAACTCTCTTGCTGATTCTTTTTCAAAATACAGTTAAATCCATGAGAAAACGAAATAAAACGCATATTTTTAACGGCATGTATTTAGATTTGAACGATAAGTTAATTTTTTAATAAATTGATTGAAGTAATTATAATGTTATGCTGTGTGGGATACTATTCAGTTAGATGAATGTATAGTATTTTGTGTTTGTGATAAATTTATTGTTGATGTATGATCAGGCAAATTGCAATGATTTGGCGATATCAAGTCGCAATAACTTGAGTTTTCTCTGAAGTTCATTGATACTTATAATAGCATTTCAGATATTCTAATAAATCCCCTCAACATTTATACTTTATACGTTTGAGAAACGTTTATTTTTATTAGAGATATTAGATTTTTAAAATGTTCTAACGTTGACTTTAAATTGCCACCAACATTTCAAATATTATTAATTCAAATAAAACAGGAAAACAAGATATAGAAATCAGTAAGCTTTACGTATGTTTAAAACTATATAATATTGCATTAGAAACAGTAGTAATTAATATGCAAAAACAAATCATAATAACTAGGTATTTGTTTTATTTCTACTGGTTCTAATCAAATTCCGGAAAATTACTGAAATCGAGTTTATTCCTCCATGTTGATACATTCTCATGCTGTTTCCCAAGAATCAATTAGGTGCTTTTTCTTAATGGGCAGCAGTTCTTGCTTCCTTTTCTTCGTAATGCGCCTCAAGTACACGATTGGATTAAAAACTAAGTTAAGGCTAACACTTTTTTTTCCTTTTAGAACCATCAACACTCTCGAGGATTCTTTTTCGAAATACAGTTAAATCCATGTGAAAACGAAATAAAGCGTTTAAATTTTAATGGCATGTATTTAGTTTTGAACGATAAGTAAATTTTTTAAATAAAATGATTGAAGTAATTATAATTTTATTCTCTATGGGATATTATTCAGTTAGATGAATGCATAGTATGTTGTGTTTGTGATAAATTTATTGTTGATGTATGATCAGGCATACTTCAATGATTTGGGGATATCATGTCGCCCTAATTTTAATTGTATCTAAAATTCATTGATATTTATAATAGCATTTCAGCTATTCTACCAAATCCCCCCAAAATTTAAACTTTAGACACTTGAAAAACTTTAATTTTTATTAGAAATATTAGATTTTGGAAATGTTCTAACGCACGCGCGCGTTGGCTTTAAATTACCACCAACATTTCAAATATTATTAATTCAAATTAAAAAGGTAAAAAAAACATATAGGAATCAGTAATTTTTACGTATCTATAAAATTATATAATATTGTATTAGAAGAGTAGTAATGAATATGCAAAAATAAATCATAATAACTATGTATTAGTTTGATTTCTATTGGTTCTAATCAAATCCCGGAAAATTACTGCCATCGAGTTTATTCCTCCATGTTGATACATTATCATGCCGTTTCCCAAGAAGCAATTATGTGTATTACGTTAATGGACAGCAGTTATTGCTTCTTTTTCGTCATAATGTGCCTCAAGTACACGATTGCATTAAAAACTAAGTTAACTCTAACAATTTTTTTCCCTTTTAGAACTTTCAACACTCTTGCAGATCCTTTTTCAAAATACAGTTAAATCCATGAGAAAATGAAATAAAATGCTTATTTTTAACGACATGTATTTAGTTTTGAACGATAAATTAATTTTTTAAATAAATTGATTGAAGTAATTATAATGTTAAGCTCTATGGGATACTATTCAGTTAGATGAATGCATAGTATTTTGTGTTTGTGAAAAATTTATTGTTGATGTATGATCAGGCATATTGCAATGATTTGGCGATATCAAGTCGCAATATCTTGAGTTTTCTCTGAAGTTCATTGATTTTTATAATAGCATTTCAGATATTCTAACAAATCCCCTCACCCAGAAAAAAGTTTTTTTGAATCAACAAAAATTTGGTTGACCCAACAAAACGTTTTGTTTAAATATAGGTCAATGGAAATTTTGTTTGAATCAACAATTTTTTTTTTTTTTTTTTTTTTTTTTTTTTTTGTATCGTCAGCAAAAAATGTTTGGTTAATTCAAGTAAAACGGTTCAATTTTATTTGAATTTTGCTAAAACAACCAAAATGTACTCAACAAATCATGTTTTGTAGTTTTAATTAATTTCTTTTTCTGGGTGCTCAAAATGTATACTTTATACATTTGAGAAACGTTTATTTTTATCAGAAATATTAAATTTTTAAAATGTTCTAACGTTGGCTTTAAATTGCCACCAACATTTCAAATATTATTAATTCAAATAAAACAGGAAAACAACATATAGAAATCAGTAAGTTTTACGTATCTATAAAATTATGTAATATTGTATTAGAAGAGTAGTAATGAATATGCAAAAATAAATCACAATAACTATGTATTAGTTTGATTTCTATTGGTTCTAATCAAATCCCGGAAAATTACTGCCGTCGAGTTTATTCCTCCAAGGTGATACATTCTCATGCAGTTTCCCAAGAAGCAATTAGGTGCTTTTCGTTAATGGGCAGCAGTTATGGCTTCTCTTTCTTCGTAATGTACCTCATTTACACGATTAGATTAAAAACTAACTTAACGCTAACACTTTTTTCTTTTCTTTTTAGAACTTCAAACAATCTTGGCGATCCTTTTTTTCATAAATATTTTCTGAATTGGCATAGTTAAAATATCATAGAATACTTTGCAATAAAATCATTTAAGCCATTACTATCTAAGGCCAGGTTAAATAAAATTTAATAGAAAACCATTTTTATAACGCTATGATTTATTATTTAATTTATGAGCCTCTAATGAGGCTTAAATGGACAAGAAAACATGAATTTATTCATTAATTTTGATTAAAAAAAATATGGTAGTCCGCAGAATTTTGCTGAAAATGAAACTCTTCATGAAAAAATTTATTTTTTAATCCCGAAACAGCGAAATATTTTTAAGCTTTCTAAGCTAAGAATTAAATTATTGCTGAGCACTTTCATTAAGAAAAAATGACTAGAAATAAATCTGTAAATACAGAAATATATAATGTATCATAAATCTATGTTTAATTAGAGCTAAGAATTGGTTCAAATAAATTAAAAGACATAGAAAATGTTAAAAGTTTTAAAAAAGAGTTTGTCATGGGAAAACTATACGAAATACGCCCATATTTATAAGTGAATGAATAAATTAATTATTTAACTACAATAAAGTAGTAAATATGGTTATACTTTGTTCAGTGTATAGATAAATTTATTGACGAATCAAATAGCTCTGGAAATTAAACAAAAAAACTTCTTCATGAAATGCTTTCTCAATGAATTTTAAGTCATTCCAAAGCTACGACCGAAATACTTACATACAGACAAATATATCATTATGTACTATAACGTTAAAAATTTCAATCATTGTATGTTAATGAACTAATTTTTCATGCAAAAAATATTTGTAATCATTGAAATTTGATACAGATACTGAAATATACAATAACTTCTTTTAGATAATTTTTTTTTTAATATTTATGTGTATACCCATGCATTCGTGCGAGGTTTTGCATTTCCATTTTTAATATTATTTGTTGATACGTTTTTTCATTAATTTCTAAATAACTGCATTATTTAACCAAACAACATGTATTTATGAAATGCGTGCGTACCATGTAAAACACTGTTGAAAAACCTTCCGTACGATATTTCATTCAGCAATGTACATAGAAAAAAGTATGTTGACATCAGTAAAAAAAAAGCGTATGGTTTTATGGCGTGATAGCGTGATAAAGAAATACTGATTTTTATAAATATGTTATTTCTCTATTTTAGTCATAAAATATATACAATGATGACAAACTTTACATATTAGTGCATTCATAATAACTGTAGTAATGGTACCTTTGAAGTAGTTAAAAATAATATTGTAAATCAATTTCTAGATTAGCGGACATAATATAAGCTCTGGGAGCTATATAATTTTTAGGTGCGTTCATAATTATATAAATACGTAGCACCTATTGTCGTCGTCTGGTCCGTACGTCTGTACGTCCGTCCGTCCGTCTGTCCGTCCGTCTGTCTGTCCGTCCGTCCGCATATAACAACGCAAAAACTAACCCACCGAATGGTTTGAAATTTAAGATATATTATCTTTGCAGAATTTTATCGAGACATTTCAATTTTTTTTTAATCGAATCAAAATTTTAGAAAATATTCATAAAAACATTTATTAAGAAATTTGATTTTTTTTAAAATCGGTGCTTTCTTTTTATAGGAGCTTTCGAAGTTTAAACGTCAAGCGACCGAGATACTTGTTTTATGACAGAAATTAATCTGAAGACGATATAATTAATTTCACAAAATTAAAAATCATCAAGATCTGAATATTTATATAACTAGCTATAGTACGAACGCACCTCGTTTGTAACGTTTGACGTACAATTTCCAACTTGTTTATATTACTTAGTGTAATACATAATATTCTACAATTCCGCAATATAATTTTTTTTTTGTATATTTTTAAGCAAAGTGGATTTTCGGAAGATCCAAGATCCCATAAATTTGTTAATAACTATTAAATTAAACACGATATCATTCAATTTTGTCCCGGAATTGCTTATTTTTTACATTCTTTTAAAATAATGCGTATGTCTCATCAAGAATCTCGGCCAACCTCACCACCCTCTACCTTCTGCGTTCTCTCAATAACTGAACTTTCGTAATTTCCCAGATTATTACAGTTTCAGTATTCCAATTTGTATGTAAATGCGTATCCTATCCGAATATCAATACATACATTTCAAGCACGAAACATTTTCGTTTATTGCAGAGGTTGGAAAAAAATCTCGGAGTCAGATATATTTTTCAAAATATAATCTCCACGTACGAAACTTTAGAAATTTTTGTTTGTAGAAAAGAATATTGGCGATAATTCCATAATTGTTAAGAGAACATAATAGAACTAAATAGAACTAAATCAGCCCTAAATTATTACAATTAAAACAAAATTACGTTTTTATTGACCAAAGGCTTTAATTTTAGTTTAATTGTTCCGAAGTAGAACGATTTTATTGAAAAATTTTTTTTAACGCATTTCCGACGAAGGAAGCTATTCGTTTGCATATATTTTTTTTCTATAAATGCCAACGCATAAAGTTTGAAATGATGGTCCGATTTTCATATTTTTGTTTCTATTTAAAAGTTCCCTTTTCTGCAAATAGTCTCGCCTCAGTACCTTTAGATTTAAATATGTGTGCTTTCATGTCTTCTCTGACTGTAAATGCTTTAATTTACAAATAAATTGACCAGTCGTCGTGAATTTTTTTATATTGTGTTAAAGTACACGGTATCAATTTACATTTTTAATGTTGTCGTCATACTACGTATAGTATTTCTGAAGGGCCATCTCAAAAAAGTATATCATCATCTAAGACACGTCAAAGTAAGCGAAATTACAACAATGAGTTTTAAAATATATATGGTTTAATCATGCGTTACGCCAGTCTAACCAAAACCGTCCGGTCCGGTTAGCAATATATATATATATTATATTATATTTAAATTGTCTGGATTGATTTGAATTTGGGTTGAGTTTTGATCCTTTTGGGACTGATTCGGTAACCTGTTTTAAAAGAAAAACCTAAATATTATTTAAGTCAGAAAATATCTAACTGGAAAAATAAATCAGTATATATATACACACATACATATTATCTACCCTATATATAAGAGGGGCAGTAGGAAAATAAGTTTCCCCTGGCGACTGTGGACAGAGGTGTATTTGAAAGAAAAAAAAATGCAATGAGATATTAAAGATAAAACATAACTTTATTCTTCCACATAACTACCTAGTACATTGAGACATTTGTTATACCGCTTTATAAGCTTCAAAAAGCCTTCCAAGAAAAAATCAAGGCTTTTAATACGGATGAAGCGTTGAACGGCTATGTGCGAAAGACGACACAGCAGGTGAAAGCGAACGTCCAAGACACCAATACACCATTGGGTAGAGGTCGCCCGCGATCAAGCAGATGGCGCTGTTGGAGTGCCTGCGCAGTTTGCGCTGTTCCTACACCGATATACCATTGGGTAGAGGTCGACCGCGATCAAGCAAATGGCGCTGTTTCAGCAACAGCGCCATCTGCTTGATCGCGGTTGACCTCTAAACAATGGTGTATTGGTGTCTTGCACGTTCGCTTTCACCTGCTGTGTCGTCTTTCGCACATAGCCGTTCAACGCTTCGCCCGTATGCAAAGTCCTGATTTTTTCCTGGAGGGTTTTTCGAAGCTTATAAAGTGGTATGATAAATGTCTCAATGTACTTGGTACTTATGTGGAAAAATAAAGTTATGTTTTATCTTTAATGTCTCATTACATTTTTTGTCTTTCATACACACCTCTGTCCACAGTCGACAGGGGAAACTTATTTTCCGACTGCCCTTCGTATATATAATCTTAATGAAACGAATTTATGAAACGATTTCATGGAGCGACTAATTCAGAAATATGAAATGAATATATGAAATAATAATCGTCCAGCCTAATGCAAAGAGGTTAAAATTCCCACCTCGGTTTTCTTTTACATTTTTCTGAGAAGATGAGATCCCTAAAAATATATCTATAGAAATGTACCTATTTTTCTCTTTCATCCACAGCAATGAAAAAAATTTGCTGCCGCTATTATAGAAATGGAATTAAAATTTAAAACAAAATAATATTTTATTAATATTACTTTTTTAATATTTTAGATTTAAAATTTTAAGAGTTGTAAGATATTTGGATCCATGCGAATACATCATCGTAAATGTCACAGTAGACGTTGACGTCAGATGAAAATATTTTATTTCACAGTAACATTGAAGAAAATTTGAAGTGATACATAAAGATTGAATATTAAAAATTTTTTTAAAAATACCACAGGAGAAAATGGCTCAATATTTAGTAGCGATGTTTCAGATCAAAAACTATCAATATATATATGTGTATAATTGTTTGGTGTATGCGTTAATTATCTACGTAATACATAAAAATAGTATTAGAGATATACTCACAGAGCATTATTTACATTAATTGCTTTAAATTATGAATTAATTTTCTTTTTTTCATTTTTCATTTTCGAGATGGCTTCGCGTGGAAAAGCGTCGCTTTTGTATAAATTTTCGGGTTCACTTCAAGTAGTTTTCCGGTCCAGTCGGGTTTAAAAAGACTCATGCAGGGCTGTAAAGCAAATAGAGAGTTACCAGAAAATCATCAATGTGAGAAACATTCCTGGAAGTCCTTTTTTTCTTTTTTTTTTCTTTTTTTTGTTAAAAATTATTTGTTTTGATATTCTATGAAACACAGTTGCTGCAGCAACAGTTAAATTAAAAACACAATTACATATAAAGGCATATTTTTACTTTTTTCTATCTATAATAAAAGAAAGTATTGTAATACATATATCTATTTTTTCGATTTCTGGTTTTCGATGGATTTACACGTTTTAAGAGTCAGAGATAAACATGTTTCAGTCAGAACATGTTTTAGCAAAATGTCTACAAAATGTCCATGTCCGTGTGCCCGTGTCCGTGTGTTCCCATTGTGTCATCGAAAAGTGTATGAAGTTATGTATGGAATTAAACCAAATTTCAAATACATATTTATAACTTGGACCAGCAAGTCCCGGTTGAATTTGGGGATAATCCCCTAAAAGGGGTTGCGGTGACAGCGATTTTTATGTTATTTCCATTATTTTATCATCGAAAAGCGTTTTAAGTAATGTATTGAATTGAACCAAATTTCATATATGTTTATAGCTAAGGCTAATAGGTCACAGTCGCATTTGGGTGTATTCCATCTAAAAGGTGCGATGCGATAGCGATTTTTGAGCCATTTTCTTCATTCTTGTATCATCGAAAAGTGTATGTCGTTATGCATAGAATTCAACCAAATTTCATATATATGTTTTTGCTACACCCACTTGAATTAGGAGAAATCCCTCTGGAAGGGGGCTCTGTGATACAGATTTTTTTTATTTTTGCATCATCGAAAAGTGTAAACAGTTGTGCATAGAATTGAACCAAACTTCATATATATGTTTTCACTATGCACGTCAGGTCCCAGTTGAAATTTGATATAGTCCTCTGGAAGGGGGCGCTGTAATGGCAATTTTTGTGCAATTTTCTCGATTTATTGCAGTGTAAGTTAAGAACTTATGAATGTTTTTCGATGAAATTTTATGTTTAGATGTAATGTCATAGGCCGATAATTTTATAAAATTTTTGAGTAAATCGGACGAAATGTGGAGCTGTTATACTGAATTTATCTGCATTTTTCTTTTGTATCATCTGAAAATGTATGAAGTTTTCTATAAAATGGAACCAAACTTCATATATATGCTTTTGACTATAGACGTCAGTACCCAGTTGAAAATGGGGATATTTCTCGGTAGTGGACGATGTAACAGAGATTTTATATGATTTTCTCGATTTTTGCAGTTTAAGTGACCAATTTATGAACATTTTCGGCCAAATTGTTTACTGAGATGTACTGTAATAGGCCGAGATTTGTATAAAATGTTGGAGAAATTCGCCTGAATATGTATTAGATAGAAGGAAGTTCTGGGATTTGCACATCCGACTACTTTAAAAGTGAGAAAATAATACACGTTTTATATTTTTCGAACAGATGCATAAAATGCAACAAAATTTTAAACAGCAAATTTAGAATATCTGAGAAATGTATCGATAAAATTTCAAAGCAATCGGACTATTTTAAGACTTCCACAGTGCAAATTTAGCATCCTTAATTTAACAGTTAGATCATTTATTTAAAAGTGCCATTTTCTTTTCAGTGAAAGATAAAACTTTTAAACTGTCGGAATTTCCAAAGAAAATTATTATGAGATAAAGGAAAATTTTCTATATTTTTGGAAGATTTAACCAAATGAAAATAAAATTGTACAGATAATTCAGAATAATGTACCAATATGAATCGTAAATTTCAATTTAACCGAATGAGTTTTTTAACGGTTATCATATCGTGGGATTCACATAAGTGTGACAGACATGAAAAACTTTTCGTGTTTCTATATTGAGGCACAAATGACATTTCGACAATAGATTATTTAAAAACAAACGTTTAAACTAAAAATATATTTATAAAAGAATACGCAAAATGATTATCTATCAAAATTATTATTAATAACAAAAGAAAAAAAATGGAACGTTTGTTAAAGACAAAATATATTTATGTATTTCTAATTCAATTGATACAATCGATATAACGTGGAATAATATGTTGAATACATAAATTATATATTCTTTTTAGAAATCTCATCATTCATTTTAATAAAATGTAAGAGAGTAATAAATGTTTTGCGTGTAGTTTTCATTTTTTTTATGCTTAGCATAAAATATTCTACAGAAAATAAGTATTTTGGTAAGCACGCAAAGATAATTTTCGATGCTTCATTTATTGATGTTCTAAATACATGCATATGTATTGTATTTCATTTCGAAAAAATATTGTTACAGAGAAAGATTTTGTTACATATTTCATAGAAATATCAATTATTTGATTTATTTACGTAATGCAGAACATTGATATATTTTTCGGAAAACATTAAAGATAACATAATCATTTTTACGACTAGTGTAATATAATATTTGTTTCATTTTTATTAGCTCAAAGGATAAATTCAGTCTATCTTAAAATTACAAAATAAATGCAAATGCCGTTAAAAATATATGCATGCTCTAATAAATGATAAATTAGATGAATAGCTTGTTTCATGAATTATATATGTTATATGTATAGAAGTATTTTATATAGAAATACTTTTGACAAATGAACACAAAACAGCATATAATATTATTTAGGGTAACAGTAAATGAATCGTCAGCTTTAGGAAGGGAATAAGTCAAAAATCAAGTTTTTAAGAAATGTGGAAAATATTTAAGACCATACCCTTGATTTCAAAACCTTATGCTGAATTCAATGTTATTGTCCTCTACTTACTGGTTTTTCCTTCATTCTTACCACTGGTGTATACTGCAAAGCTATTAGTAACTTTAAAGAACAAAAATTTTAATTTGCAATTTTTAGTGTCTGCATTCCAGTTATAAACCTTGCTATTCAATTCTAAAAGCTACTTTTCAGAGATAGTAAACGTTCATTTTTTCTGAATTTTAAAGGCTTAATCACCGGGACAACTATGGATTCACAAATAAAAAAAGAAAAAGGAAATATCGACACTGTTCACGGTACTTTCTTGGTGCTGGTAGTCCTTTAAATTAAATTAAATATAAATATTTAGTTTTTCAAGAGAATATTTACTGACGTTAGTTTTCCATTTTCCGTTTTTTATGCAACTTCAAACGTAATCTATGGATGCAGTTATAAAAATAAAGCAAAAATACCTACCTTTATCCGGTATCTTCTCGGTTGTAACGGTACCTTTTGCTCAAAAGATATTAATATTTACTAGTTCAGAAAGCAAATCGGTAGGTCGTTTTTATCTTAACTGCGTTTCCTATAGTTTTAAATTTTCAATCTCGCAGCCCTGATAGAAATAAAGAAACAGAAAAGAAACCCTAGCGTAGAAGTTTTTTTCCGCTGTGAAGGTGATTTTTGTTAAAAAAAATATGAATATTTGCTACTCCAAAAAAATGTTTCCTGCAGGTCGTTTTGATATTTTCCGGTTTTTCTGCAGTTTTATTTTGCCATCTCCTTATCTTGAATGGAAATGCGAAAATAAAATGTCACTACCTGCTCGGACTACAGACACAGGTAGATTTCGAAGTTAAGTACTAATTTCATCAACAAAAACTAAATCAAGATTAGAGATAGACCCAGAGTTTAACAATTTTATCTGGCCACTTTTGACGAGTTCTTTCCCCCATTATACTCTAATTATTTTGTAAATAATTATAAAAATTCTCCCGTGTTTATTCAATTATTTAGTCTTGTTAATTGGTAAAGGGGCGAAATTAAAAAAATAACCATAAACTAAATGTAAATTTAATCTACGGTTACGTTAGTTGGTGGGTTTGCTTCTAAGTACCAATTCCACAATCCGTAAGCCAGACACAATTCGGGACCTGGAAATCCATGACAGTAGATTCCACATCTTCGCCTCAGACCGTGAACTTTTTGCCATGATGCTGCAGTTGTGAAAGCCCACTTCGAAATATACCTGCGCATGTAGGTGGAGCCGGCAGTTTTTGTTGTTGTTGTTGTTGTTGTTTTGCTGTAAGAGTTGGTCTTATCAAAAACATGTCAATATAAAAGTTGTAGATAATATTAAGAAGATTATAAATAAATTGTATTGGATTTGATATCCTGTGAATTGACGAAGTTGATTTTTTTTCGTCTTCAAACCTTTTTTTTCGCCCCTTGGTGCCGTTTTTAATGGTATAAAAAATCTGTCATACATACATTTTTGGCACTTTTCCTAGAATTAAAAATAACTTTAAAGTGATTCGATATGGATCATAATTAAGAAGTTACGGTGTTTTTCAGTTTTCACAAAAACCCTCCCCATTTCCATCCCCTTGGTCTGATTTTGCCCATTAACGAACTTGATCGATATTTTCTGCCCTTGATTTTATGTATCAGTTTAGAAGAGATTTTTATAGAATTATGGAAGTTATCGTGTCTTTAAATAAGTTATACATACATACATACATACATACATACATATATATATATATATATATATATATATATATATATAGAGAGAGAGAGAGAGAGAGAGAGAGAGAGAGAAAGTTTTGAACTAGGGGTAGTATTGGGTTCTAACGGTCATGATCGACGTAGATGTCCAACATAGAGAGAATATAATAGGTAGTATCTCTTACGAAATCTACCTAACTAGTTGGATGTGCCAATTCCAAAACTTTATTCTCATACATGTTAATACTTCAAAATTCGCTATCACAGCAACAATAAAATCAATAATTTTTGATATTTTGTTGTACGTTAGCTGCTTGCGAAACGACGGGTTACCTGGATGTTAAGCATCCTTCGCTGCCCGAGCGGACGATGTACAACACAACTACGAAAAATCTAGAAAGTCATATAGAATTGCTATCACAGCGCCCTCTTCCAGCAGAATATCTCCAAATTCAAGGGGAACCTACTGGCCATAGTCAAAAACTTATAAATGAAATTTGTTCAGTTCTATGCACATCTTCATATACTTTTTGATGATACAATGAAGACAGATACACGGTCAAACGGATAGACAGACATTTCGTATAAACATGTTTTTCGGGACCTCTGACCACTAAAACGTGTAAGTCCGTCGAAAACTAACAGTCGAAAAAATTTCAATTACAGTACTTTCCTCTATTATAGATAGGAAAAAAACTTTACTTATACAAGGTTTTGTTCTGCTCTCAACGGTAAATTTCATTGAAAGCATATAAATATTTACTATTTCCATAAAAAAAGTTTTCTTTGATATTTTTTTGGAGGTTTGGTTTTTCCAGTTTTGTGGAGTTGAAAAATGCCATCTGCGTTTACCGGATGGAAATTACAACGACAAAAAAATAAGAATACGAACCGGATAGACAGTACCTTTCTGATGGTCCGCGCAACGCTGTATAAAATAATATGTACTTCACGTTTAAAATAAACCTAAAATTACAGTTTAGTTTTTTATTTCGAGATATATTATGCATCGCCATCAATTTCATTTTAGCTTTATTTTCAATTAAATTGAATATATTTTTTAATTAATTAAGCGTAAATAAAGTCTGTCGAGAGACCACACTAAACGCATTAAATTTTAAGTATATCCTGTGACAAAAGTATTATAAATTTCCAATTTTTATGCTAGATAGCGAGCGAGGTAAATTTGAAAGAAAGTAGAATTAGAATTTAAGGAAACTTATATGATTAGACTAATAGGCATTTCACGGGATTTTTATTTTTTAATTCTAATCCAAGTATTTATGAATAATGGAACAAATAAATTTAAAGTTATATTACGCTGCTTAGAATTAATTAATTAAATTAAAACTGTGTGATATACTTCCCGTTATGCTTGGATTTATAGAAATAAACAACTTAAAAAAATCATTATGTTCCTTAATAAATATATTTAATATATTTACAAAGAATAATGCCGTCTTTATTTTCTTTATGCAGATAAATTTGTTCAGTGTCCAATTTTATAAGGAAAGATTTCATCAATTTCTTCAAAAAAGCAATTGAAAGATTATTCTTCAAATGTTGAAATATACTTTTGAAATATAAAGTTGAAATATTGAATAATGAAATTGAAACGAAACGTAAAATGCCTTAATTTATTTAACATTTTTAAAAATTGTATATATATTTATTATGAAATGTCACAGTTTATTTAAAAATCAATTCCACTAAACAGAGAGATTTATAATGTAGTATTTATTTTAAACTTGGTGAAAATTTAAACACTCTCGAATACCATTTTATCTTAAAGTCATTTTTCAACTTCAATATTATAGTGACAATAATTGTCTAAAAATACACTGGAAAGCCTTTGTTGTGTTTGAAATTCAACTTTTAATAAATACATCAGAGAAAACCAAACATTGAAATTTTTAGAGTGAGATCTAATAAAATTTTAAGTATAAAGATTTAAAAATTTAGAAATTTTGGTAAGGCGGTATATTTATTTTAAATTTTAAAAGAAATCGTAAAGCTTAACTTTAATCAGTTTGTAAAAATAGAAAGTTGTAATAAGAAAAAAAATCATATAAATGTCTATAATTAAACGACCCTATTTTAAAGTTATCTACAGACGAAATTATTGTTCAGAAAGTTGTGAAATCTTGTGGAGGACATAATGAAGGGATATGAATTGGTTTGAGCAAAAAAAAAAAAAAAAAAAAAAAAAAAGTTCAAAATTTTGCCACTAGAGGGCGTTTTGTTTAATGAATTACACATTTAGCATACATTTCTGATAATTTATCAATTTTATTACAGCACAACATGTTCAACAAAACTTTTTTAACGACAAGTTCTTCGCATTTCCCAAAACACACTCCGGTCAACTGTGGAACATGCTATCTTACGATTCCAGATGGTAGCTGAAAATGATTTGATTTGATTTCATTGCCTAAGAGGGACTACTAAGACAAGGAAACCAAGTCTGTAGAGCATAGTATCCTTCCTAGTCCCTTTATTAAGGTCTAAAAAAGTTACAGTGTTCAGCCGCAGCTGATGCCGCTGGAAAACGCGACAATGAGCGGTAAAACATAAACATAAGAAAGCAATATAATACAGGCAACCCTGCCAGGAGTGCTCCAATAGCGAGCAAGTGATTAAGGCGTTATAGGAGTGGGCCATCACTGCCGGAAAACAGTTTTTCCCACGCGATACTGGGCAGTGAGGGCATCAGTAGGTGGTGGAAACTACAGGGAATAAAATAATTGAAGAATTGGGATCCGACAGACAGACTCCTTAAGTTAAATTTGAGAGGTAATTTAAGTGGTCAAAAATGCTTTTTAGTTTCCTCTTTAGAAGTGGGCGAGTAAGGATATTAGCGAGCCAATTTTTTGGAGGGTTTTGAGTGCACCTGAGATGCCATTGGCTTGTCAGTGTGCAGTGAAAATATGTGTGAGACGCAGTACCCTGTTCACCGCAATCGCATTGGTCTGAAGATGCACGTTTGAATATGTCTAGGTACTGGCGGAAGGGTCCATGACAAGTAAGAAAAGCTGTAGTGTGAGGGGTGAGGTAAAATAGTGTGTAGGAGACTTTGGGAATTAGCGTATGAGTATGTCGGCCTTTGGTTGGGGTGGTCCAATGTACTTGCCAGTCTTTTAAAATATTTGTTTTTAATGTACGTTTGATGTAGCTATGTGGGAGTGGAATGTGGTGATCAATGTTGGTTTTTTTGTGCCTTCTTTTGCTAGAGTGTCAGCCAATTCGTTGCGAAATATGCCCTAGTGTGCGGACACATGACCAATTCGTGCGAGGCTTATGATAGTTAATAGCCTTTTCTTTATATAAAGAACTAGTGGGTGTTTGGTTCTGGGGGAATTAACTGCTTGCAGACTAGACAGACTGTCGCTATATATCCAGTACAGGGTTGTGTCTGTGCGTGGATCCATTCGAGTGCTTGGAGGATGGCATATAGCTCGGCTTGATAAACCGTGTTGTTGTCGTCCAATCTGCAGGCACACTGGTGGATGCTCGAGGCACCTTCCGTGACACAGTAAGCTGATGCCACGCCGGTTGCTGTTCGAGATCCATCAGTAAAAATTGTTGGAAATGTGAATGGTGTGAACGTGTTACGATCTGGATTTACTTGGAGGTGTGATGTTTCTTCTGCTGGATGTAATTGCCAACCATGGACTATTCGTTCGATGCTTTTGGATGGAAAATGCTGTTCTACTGTTTGACTGTGTGAAAGGTGTAGGATTCTACTCATTTTGTATTCATATTCTAATGTTAAGGTGATGGGTGGTATACCTGTAATTACATTTAGTGCATCGGTTGAGATGGTTTTATAACTACAGGACAGTTGTAGTAGGACTCGTCTTTGAATTGATGATAATCATTGTTTGTTTTTGTTAGTTTACCTCTCCAAATTTCAGCCCCATAAGGAATAATCTTTTCTATAATTGTATTGTACCATATTTTTAGCATGTTATTATTGATTCCCCAAGATTTGCCCCTAAGTTTTGATGCATTGTGGTGGTGTTTAAATAATTTGAGTTTAAGTTGGTTGAAGTGTGCTGTCCAGGTTTGATATTTATCTATAGTGACGCCTAAGATTTTCATATGTGCTACGTGGTGCAAGTTCCGTTAATCCGCATTGTTGGTTCACGCTCCAGCTTGCGTGGCTTGGCGAATGTCAGGACCTCTGATTTTCCGGGTGATAGGTGTAAGTGGTGTTTATTTAGTAGTTGGCAGAGTGCTGCGAGTGCTCCAGCCACCGCTGTTTCTAGGTCCAGACGCGTGCGTCCCGAGAGAACCAGGCTGAAGTCATCAGCAAAAGCGTATGCGATTATGCCCTGACGTTCCAGCTATAAAAGAAAAATGTTTGCGATTAGTAGCCAAAGTAGAGGTCCAAGACAAGAGCCTTCGGGACATCCCTTCTCCAGCTTATGCGGAATGAAGCCTGTACCCCAATTAATGAGGACACTTCTTTCAGATAGATAAGACTTGATCACCACAGCCACACACAGGTTCCTCGGGCAGCCCAGCGCCCGTAATTGTATAAGTATGTCCCTCCATTCTATGTTGTCGAAGGTCCCTGTATGTCCAGCGAGACCAGGGAAGTGTAGGGCTGTTATGTGGAACATCATATGTTTTAATAAAATTTTTAAACTATCGTAAATGTATGCTAACTGTGTAATTCGTTTAAAAACGGCCTCTGGTGGCGGAATTTTTTACTAAATTGTTTTTCGCTGAAACAAATTCCCATCTCTTCATTATGCTCTCCAAAAAATTACTACTTTCTGAAAAAATTGTTCGTCTGTATATAACTTTAAAATAGGGTCGCGGAATTTTTCACCCTGTACATATCATATTACAATAACACGAATATATATTTTCAATATAGGTTAATCGTATTACTTTCAGTTTATATTTAATGGCAATGACGATGCTTATGATTTAGTCCAATAATAATAATAATAATAATAATAATAATAATAATAATAATAATAATAATAGTAATAATAATAATAATAATAATAGTAATAATAATAATAATAATAATAATAATAATAATAGTAATAATAATAATAATAATAATAGTAATAATAATAATAATAATAATAATAATAATAGGTATCGGGAAAATTATTTATAAAGAAATTTAAGATTATAGTAAATTTGTTGTTTATCACATTTATTATGCAGAGTGCTTCACTAGAGTGTATCTCCGAAAAAAAACAGTACATTTGAAATTTAAAAAAAAAAGTTCAGCAGATATTAGGAAAAATAGTACAGGAAAAATTAAGCAAGTCGTTTATGGTAAATTTTTTTGTGTATTACATCACATTTAGTATATTGCCTGCTTCCCTAGAGGATATTTCTGGAAAATACTACATGAGAAATTTTGGAATAACAATTACACGCTTTACCTGTATGTTAAAAAAAACAGATTGTTTATATTTAATAATATCTTTCTTGATTGTGTGTGCCAACAAACAACAACAAAAAGCAATTTTATATGAAAAACTAGTCGGATGTGCCAATCCCAAAACTTTCTTCTATCTCAATCATGTTAATACTTCTACTTTCGTCCTCACATCGCCAATAAAATCAATATTTTTCGTCATTCTGTTGTACGTCAGCTACTTGCGAATCATCGGGTTACCGGGATGCAATCAACGGATGTATACTAAACTACGAAAAGTTCTTTTGGCCTGTACCGACCGGAACAGATAGCCTCCCTATTCCTTGGTTTTACGATTTTAGCTAATTTTACTGGAAAACACGAAGCTAAAATGCGTGGAACCCAATTAAAGAAGATTCATTCCCAGTTCTCGTCAACATTGAATTTGAATGAGACTATCGCCAAATTAGTCTTCTATAGCCAAGTTGGCTTCATTTGCGGCAACCTATTTTTGTCGCCAAATTTGGCGATATTTCGTCAATTGCCGCCAAGCTTGGCGAGAATTTGACGTTGGCGAATATAAATATATAGTGTTAAGCATTTAAGAATAGGAACAATGGTTACAACAATGAAAGAAAATTTGCTGAAACCCTGTTAACTAAAACTCATAAATTAAACCCGTTTATGGATGAATTCTGCTGTCTTGTTTGCAAATGTCAACCACCCTAAAATTTCAAACCGCTTTATCTCCGCCGTTTTTTAATATAGACATAGAGGAGGAATAAGGATGGAGAGCGCTTCCCGTAGAGAATTTCGCAGAAACGTGTGGTCAAGATGACCAGTGTCACTGATAGCGGAGAGATAAGGAGGTTTCCATATTTGGCACGTTATCGCTTGCTTGGCAATTTCAAAATTGTCGCCAGTCGTGAAAATATTATAAAAACTAACTGATCCCCACCCGGCGTTGGCCGAGCCTGTGATAATAAATTGAAAAAAAAAAAAAAAAAAAAAAAAAACAAGTTTTTATTATTTTATATCTTTAACACAATTTTGTGTGAAATTATATTTTTAAATGAAAAATTCGCGAAAAAATATTGATATTTAGTGATAAAAGCGCTCATTTTCTTTTTTTTTTTTTTTTTTTTTTTTTTTTTTTTTTTTTTACCTAGGGTCGTTTTATAGTTTTAAAATGAAAAGTTCTTTTTGTCCGAACTTTTTGAAATCTTTATTGGGGATAAATGAAACGGTTTTACAGCTCGTGTAAAAATTTCCTGAAAAAAAAATTGTTATCTAGATGTAACATAAATGTTTTCTTCTCGCTTTTTTGTTTGTTTTCGCGTCGGCTCCTTTAACATAGCAATAAAAACATAGTTCTCATCTTCCGAACTCTCTGATATTTCAATCGGTTATAAATATAACTGTATCCAAGCCTTCTTTAAAATTTTGCGAAAAAATATGCATATTTTGTAGTGAAAATATAAGTTCTTAGAAAAAAAAAAAGCTTTAGCTTTCAACCTCAGAAAAAAATAAATTAGAAGGTCTATGCTTTCAATGCAAGGTATGGTTTCATCTGTTTTCAATCAACCCTTTCCGATTACCTTGCTAAACAGGTGAGGGTTGGGTTAATCAATCAGGTTTCCCATTTCTGAGGGGGCCTTTAAAAAAAACCGTTGACGCATGCGCAAAGAGACGACTTTCATGTGGATTTGACAGAATGCGTTTTTCGTTTTAAATATATAGATAGTCATACTCCTGTCAATCTAAGGCCCATATAAATCCGTTACAATTTTGTTTTGCCAGTGTTGATCATTAAATTTTCAAAAAATTAAATAATTGATTTAAAAAATAATAAATTTATTTAACTTCAAATGATTTTAAACTTTTCAAAAGGAGATTTTGTTTTTAGTCATAGCATAAAACGACTTTTTATTATATTCATTTTTTTTTAATATAGAAATATTTATTAATCCTTTATTATTGAATTCAAAAATTTTAAAGGTTTTTTGAAACCAAAGATAGAATAGATACTTTCTTTAGTGAAAACAGTACAAAATAATTTCTTTAGATGTAGATTTCTTTAGTATAGAAATATTTTACTGCTTGCACACTTTTCATTCTCTTTTCCAATATTGCATTTGTCCATTTCCAATATTGCATTTGTCAAGCCCTGCATGTAACATTGCATGTAATCTTGTTTTGTCAAAACATTCTGCTTCAAAATGCTTTGAACAAATTCTTGTTGAATTTGTGACTTTAAAATTTTCACGTCTAAGCTGAGCTTCCCATATTTTCCGTCTATTTACATCTTTGGGAAATCTATAAATTTAGAAAGATTTCATTTAGTTTTTAAGAATGTAAATTTTGTAACTTTTTTTTTTATAATTAAACATTTATTAACTAAGCAAGTTAATTGAAGTTTGCCGAACTTCTTTTTACTTAAATAGATTATTTAGTCTGAAATTAAAATTCAACTTTTAATAAATTTTGAGCAATTAATCATAGTTTTACTTTGAAAATAACATAAACAAAAAATTACATTACATAAATTTAAAACCATCACTCCTACATTTAATTTTTTAATCGTTTTTCACAAAATTGTTTCCCAAGTTATATTAGCAAATGTTGATGACTGCACTAGCTGTAATAAATGGAATCTTTAAAATATAATAGTTTAAAAAGCCCTTTTTGTAGAATTCCAGCAAAAAGAGGAACTACATAATATTAAAAACGTGTTTATCATTTACATTTCATAATTTGAAAATAGTATATTCAAGTGAAAACAGTTTCATAGCACCCTTTATTAACACTATAAACTAAAAATTTATGAAATGAAACTATGGAGTAAACTACTGCAAAAATATAAACGCAGTAAAACAAAGCAACCTAATTTTATTTAAATAGTAAAATAGGCATCTCACTTTAATTTAACGATACTGTAATTCGCTTATTTTCATTTTGCAAACATATGTAATATGGTAGCTCTTGGCGATAAAAGCAGACGCCAAGTTTTGTTTTCGAATCGTTAAAGAAAATGATAAAAGAAAAGAAAAGAATATGCATACATATATATCTATTAGAAGAAATCTAACATTAAATCGCAATTTGGAATACATTATATAAATATTTTATCAATAGTTAATTTAAAAAAAAGAATATTATGAACACAACTGAAGTTCAGCATGGCCAGTTAATAGAAAATAATAATCAATTTCATATAAAAAAAAAAATTATAATGTCAAAAAAATTATTTACGAGTGAAACATTACAGCTCCTCCTTTGGCAAAACTTTCTTTACAACCATAGGCACAGTAATAAATGACCATTTTCAAGCTGGTTTAATTTCACATATTACGTATTGCTTCTAAAATTCCATAGAAATACATTACTGGAAAGTAACTCGGGAGAAAAAAATTTCTCTTCGGCGTACTATAGTCACGTGACTGTTATGTTCGCTCCATTTTGGGTTTACTAGAACGCACTCCACCCCTATCTCTTCTCTATGAATATAGAGACAAAACAAAAACTGCTCCGGATTCTCCGGATCAAGGCCGAACATTTAACGGAAAAAACTTTTAGGATTTCTAATTTTTCTATACATCTTTTTGAATTTTAAATATTTAAATGGCTATCACAGCGCCCCCTTCCGGCGGAATATCCCCACATTCTAGTAGGACCTGCTGGCTACAGCCAAAAACATATTAAAAAATTTTGCTTTAATTATCTGCATAACATCATACACTTTTCGATGATACAATAGTGAAAATCAAACAAAAATCGCGATGGCAGCGCCCACTTTCGTCGAAATATCCCCGAATTCAACCTGGACCTGCAGTCTATGTTCAAAAACATAGAAAAAAAATTGGTTCAATTATCTGCATAACTTCATACACTTTTCGATGATACAATAGTGAAAATGGAACAAAAATATCGATCACAGCGCCCCCTTTCGTCGAAATATCCCCAAATTCTGATAGAATCTGCTTGCCATAGCCAAAAACATAGAAAAAAAAATTAGGTTTAATTTGCAGCACAACTTCATACACTTTTCGATGGTACAATAGTGAAAATAAAACAAAAATATCGATCACAGCACCCCCTTTCGTCGAAATATCCCCACATTCTGATAGAATCTGCTTGCCATAGCCAAAACTATAGAAAAAAAATTAGGTTCAATTTGAAACATAACTTGATACACTTTTCGATGATACAATGAAGACACACAGACGGACAGACGGACAGACGGACAGACAGACATTTTGTAAAAATGTGTTTTTCGGAATCTCTGACCCCTAAAACGTGTAAATCCGTCGAAAACCGTAAGTCGAAAAAAATTTCGATTACAATACTTTCTTCTATTATAGATAGAAGAAAGTAATAACAATTATATAATTAAATAAAGTTTTTAATTTAATATAAGCAATAAATCTTTTCGTATTAGCCGTGTTCCAGATGTTAATATCCGAAGAAATTGTCACATATTTAACTATTTACGCTAGATTTTTTTATTCTCGTTATTTCCGTGTTTAAGAGGGTATATTTTAAATTTGTGCTTCATTTATTTTAATGCAGGGTTGAATTTATATAGTCATTGAAGAAGTTTTAACATCGCGATGGGATATTAGCCGAGAGCAAATGCTGAACTATTTTTCTTGTTTTATGTCTATATAAACTTCCGTAATAGGGGAGTATACAATAGAGATACAATAGAGATATCTTTTAAACTTGCTTGAAAAAAATTTTAAAATCCTTACGAAACAGTAAATTGACATACATTTTTGAATTAAATTGCTTTTTAAAGTAAACTATCACTATTGGACTGTATAAAAATAGAAATTGTGTGATGTTTAGTTGTTTAATAAATTGCTGTAAAAAAAGAAAAATTATTATTGGTTAGGTCGTTGTTACCGTCAATATCACATCATCGTTACTCACGAACATGGTTTTTATTTATATATAGATTGGCCATCACAAGATATACTTGAAAGGTCTTCCCTGTTTTTTCACATTCGCACGAAATTCATATTCTTGTACCTTTCTATCTAAAAGGAATATTTTCAGGGGGATCTTTCTTCTGAATTACCATGTATATTAACACTAATACGACTAAAAAAAGTTGCAGTACATGTATTTTTCATACAATTGACGCAAGAAATTGACTAAGGTCTTCTGCAAAAGTATCCTGACATATGCACTATATTTCATTACACACACATGTTTAGTTTTCATAGTCAAATATTGAAACATGTGATGAAGCATACAATATTAAACAAGAAAAATATTGTTGTTTATATCAATTAATCTCAAATTGTATATATCAATTATAACTCTCACCATATTCATTATAGAAATATGAAATATTGAAAATGTTTACAGTTCAGTAAATAGTTCATTTTAGTGATCAATACGAACGTTTATATACAGTAAAACCTCTTAATAGCGAACAAGTAGGAGCTGCTAAATTTGTCCGCTTTCGAGAGAGAAAAATGTACAAATATGTATGCGTTGTGGGTTGAAACAGGCCTCGAATTCCATAACACATACATAATTGTATATTTTTATCCAAGAAAAGCGAACAACTCGGAATAGCAGACACATTTCGCGGTCCCGAGGTATCCGCTATTGAGAGATTTTACTGTAGTCTTAAAATTATAATAAAAAACAAATTACAGTTACTTAAAAAAATTCCTTAGCAAATACTTATTTTAGTCCTTTTTATATCAAGATTTTAATTTAAAAATTTTAATTGTGGCTAGGAGAAAAAATATATCAGAGTAAGAATGCAAAAAATCTTCCGTATGAAGTTGTTTCACATATCCGATTCACAAATAGGAGAATTTTGTTTTAAAAGGAAACGGAACTATTCCTCAAATAGAAAACGAAACAATTTTTTTTAGGAATATATAGGTAATTAATTAGTAAAGAAGGTTCATAAATCTATTGAACAATAATGTATTTCGTTTCTATGATATACTTAAATGAAGTATCATTCTATCCAAAACAAAATTTATTTAAAATTATTTTTGAAAATTTTAATTAAAAATAGAGAAAGGATAGTAATTTTTTGTAATATTATTAATATATCGTCAAAGTATTTATATTCCTAATTTATACTATATTTAATGAAGTTTTGAAATGTAACAAAACGTAATAAATAAAACTAATTTTAAATGAAACTTACATAATAGAACTTTTTACTATCCAATTATTGCATTACTTTTTTTTTTCAATTACTGTGTTTTTATCTAACTATACAAATACACCGGTGCCCATAAATAAAGGCACAAACTCAAAATGTTAATTTTCGAACACAAAGTTGTTTGCGAGTTGTGAAAAATAAATTATATTACACTCCACGTGTAGCGAATATTTAATATCTTAACAGTACAACCAGTCGATTTGACGTTCACTTTCCGTAAAAAATGATCGCAATTGTCACCGTGACTACGTTGAGCACAATGTGGTATCTTTCATTTTTCTCATTATTACTAACAAATAACTATTATTTGTTAATTCCACTGATAAGTCACTATGACTCCTGCTTTTTGGCGACTTACTAGGTAACGATACAATGAAGTCAACAACTGAATCTCATGTGGCCGTCACTGTAGACTTCACTGTGAGGTCACCATGACTATTCCATTGTGAAGAGTGGCAAAAAGATGTCACAATGAAGTCATGTAGTGATTCCAATGTGAGTCTCATTTGAAGAACTTACCAAAAAAATATTTTGCCTGTTTTTAGAGCCGAAAAACTGTGAAATTTCACAAACTTTAATGTATAATAACTCGGTGAGTTTCAGAAGTAGAATAATCGATTTTGTACAGTTGCACTTGTAAGAGCATGGAGAATTTCTTCTGTTAAATATAACTGATATTAACCAGGGAATGTATAACAATTTTAAAAGTGAAACTTTTGAAAATATATGTCAGGATTATTCCATTAACATAATCTTAATCCCTGCCGTATTTTTAAAACTTTTGCAATTTATATTGATCTATGTATCTCCTACAGTTAAAAAATAAAAACGATATTGAATATTTTTTAAACAGCCTGTATACTTCGCAAAATAAAAACTACATATATTAAAATTAATTTATATTTACCTTAAAATTTTTTATTAAATTTCCGTCAATTAATTTTTACCAATATCAATAAAATTGCAAAGCTTAATAATGCGATATGAGAGATAAAATAATTTTGTTTTCCAACAATAATCTTAAAAAAAAAAAAAAAAAAAAAAAAAAAAAAAAAAAAAAAAAACCAGACAAATGTAAGCAGTTGATAAGAAATTGAATTATTTATTTTCACCAGTGCCTTACGGAACAGTACTTTTATCTCCTATATATATATATATGAGTAGAAAAAATAAAAACACTAAAATAAATTTCAATTAAGTACCTGCATGGATGAATAATGATGCTATCAATAGTAAATATTAAAATAAAAGTATAATAAAAAACAATGGCAATAAAATCTGTCAGTGCGTATTTCGTATATACAAATAAGATCATTGCATTCATTTTACAATTTCATTTAATGGAACAATGGATTATTACGATATTTTCAATTATTTTTAAAGAAGAACAACCTCTTTCAGGAGTCAGTGTAACGGATGTATAAATATTTTGCGATATTAATTTCTTGCTATTGTTGTATTTTATCTCAATAAATATTAAAATATCTATTAAATAAAATAATACAATTTCTGATATTTTTATTTTAAATTTAAAGAAAACAATTCACAACTTATTAAGACAAATGGTGTGTTGAATGTATCCGAGTTTTTATTAGGTATGTATTTTGGTACAAATATATGCGTTTTTTACAATTTAATAAATAGACGTAAGAATATGAGTATTAATTGTTTAAACTAATAAATTTCGTGATTCTGTAAAAATATTAATAAAATTTTTCATTTATTGTTAATAACTATGTATATTTAAATCGAGTTTCTAATGTTTCCGGGCCATTGATACTGATATATAAAATCAAATTTTGGAAAAGTTTAATAATTTCCTTTACCATTTTAATGACCCAAATGAAATCGGATACAACAATTAATTAAACAGCCTTTAGACATTGTACACTCACATTCCGTTAACACACGTCGTTTTATTAAAAATGACAGTTAATTTCACTCTAATGAAGTTACGTATTACCAAATAATCTCTCAGAGATTGGGGTTCGAAAGCATCTCATGATTCACTGGTAATGACAATATTACAGCAAATTATTTTAATACAGAACCAAAAAAAATACAATTTCGATATGAAATTAATATTTATCTGTTAGAAACTTTTGTCAAAAAAATAGCTTATATAATTAGGACAAACCACTTTTTTAAGTATATTTTTATATTAATATAAATTATAAAATATATTAATATATTAAATAATATTAATCATATATCTTAATGAAATTATGGAACTTTAAACGCTGACTTAGACATTTAAACAGTCTGGGAAAGTATGTTATTCAGGATCCGTGTAAAAAAAAAAATCTTAAATGCTATTCTTAAAAGATAAAATATGAGGGATTGTATTTGACGCATTCGCAACATATTTATTGAAAACTACTAATTATAATGCCTAATTTTAATTTGCCTAAAATTGTATAATATACATCTAAATGCTATTTTTAATTTATTCTAATAATCAAGATATATTTTTTTAATTATATAATAGAATTAATTTTTCTTGCATTATTAAATGGAGAAATAAGAACTACATTTATAAAATTCTTTTTCAGGGTTCAAAATGTAGATATGTTTAATGGTAAGGCATCGGACGACCTCTGACCTCCTTGAATCAAAGATATTGTGTTTAAACGTGATTCAAGTTCTGAAAACATTTTAAAAAAATGTAATATTATTTTGTGATACATTTGAAACACTGTTGTTTTCTACAAAACTTTAATGCCGTATTGGCTTTTTTTTGAGTTTCATATACCATTTCAATATAATTAATATTACTTAATATACTTCATAATTTATATTAATGTAAAATGTTACTTAAAAAGTTGTTTTATTTTATTATATAAGCTAATTTTTTGACAAAATTTTGTAACTAATAAATGTTGTTTTCTTACTCAAATTGTATTGTGTTTATTTTATTTCCTTCTGTGTTTCTATATTAAAACAGTATTCTGTTCATTCTATCGTCATAAAGTGTATGAAGTTATGCATAAAATTCAATCAAAGTATGAGTAGAATGGGGAACCAATTCGTACTATCATGTTTTCGAGTTACCGGCATGAAACTTTAACATTCTATCTCTTTTGACTAATACACTGCAAATGTTTGAGTCTGCCTCATGATATCTTCGTATGATATGAACAGACCGAAGCGCAAATTAGTCATTTTAAAGATACTTTTACGCCATCAAGTTTCGAGGTTAAATTGTTGCCAAATTAAAGCTAAAACAATGTTGTTGTTTTAAATATTGTAGTCTGAATGTAAGTAAATCCCCAATCGCCCCCATTTCTTTTTTCAAAACTGTCGGAAAAGTGGTAACACAGAAGATTCCACCGGAAAATATAAAATTAATTTTCGTTAACACCAATCAGAGGACTCAATCAAGACTAGGGCTTTTAATGCATCAAATGACTTCAGTGGCTTCGAGCTCACTCATTACTCACACACTGGTCCTGTGGTTCTCATATCGTACATGTGTTGCCAGTGGGCTACTTTTTAGGTGCATTCGTAATTACGTAAATACGTAGCACCTATTGTCGTCGTCTGGTCCATCCGTCTGTCTGTCCGCCCGTCTGTCTGTCAGTCCGTCCGTCCGTCTGCCCGTCCGTCCGTCTGTCCGCATGTAACAACGCAAAAACTACCAATCCGAATGGTTTGAAATTTAAGATACATTATCTTTGCAAAATTGTGTCGAGACATTTCAAATTTTATGAAAATCGAATCAAAACTTTAGACGATATTAATAAAAATATTTATTAAGAAATTTGCATTAAAAAAAACAAAAACGCTGCTTTCTTGTCATAGGAGCTTCCGACATTTAATAGTCAAGCGACCGAGATACTTATTTTTTTACAGAAATTTATCTGCAGACGATATAATTAATTTCACAGAAAATTAAAAATCATCAAGATCTAAATATTTATATAACTAGTATAGTACGGACGAACTTTATTTGTCACGTTTGATGTACAATTTCCAACTTGTTTTAATTCATATTTCTTCATTACTACCATTTTTTTTAAGAAAGTAAAATTCGCCTTATTTTATGACATATTAAGTAAGGCGAAAACAAGGCGAATTATACAATTTCAAAATAGTGGTGCCAATCAAGCAATCTGAATTTTAAAAAAATAGCCCTCTGGCAACACTGTATCGTACCTGAACCCGAAATTTCTGCTTAAAGCCAACCCGAAAGCTGACCTGAACCCGAAGAATCACACCCGAGCACAACCCAAACGCGAAGAGAAATACAATTAATCTATATTGCAAAAATAATATTGAAAGGTAGTTTTCAATTAAACCTCTAATACCAATTCTATCAATTATGTATAAAAAAGAGAACATTTAAACTCATTATACTCAAATATACAGTTTGTTTCATTTGAAACATATTCAGTACTTTCTTTTGAAAAATCAGTCAACCGAAGCTCGACCTCAAAGTGTCAAAATCTAACCCAAAATCGAACAAAACCCGAAATATTAAAATCAATCCTTCCCAAGCCAATCCGCGTATCGGGTTAGATAAAAGTGGGGTACACGTCCAGATACAGGACTCTACCTGCAAACCTATGGGGATAAAATCAGAAGAAACTTGAGAAAAAATGAAGAAAATAAGAGGGCCAAAGACGGATGAAAACATTATGCTCTTAATCATTAATCATTAATTAGATTAATTAATTAGATTAGGAATCGATTTAATCGTTAATAGGAGAAAGATATTGAAATTAAATTAATCATTAATCATTAGTCTATCAGTAGGACTGAAACGAAGTTCAATCCGTCAATCTTTAGTCATGATTAAATATTTAATTTTTAGTTTTCAATCGTTAATCTAATTTAAATTTTGCATCATCCTGTATATATATAACACAAAAAAGACGGAACATCCAATCAAATATCTCCTTTTACATGATATGTAGATTACGTTAACACTCAGTGGGGGTCATAACAATCATTTCGCGATTTTTATTCAATTGTAAAATTGTATTTATTTTATATTAACTTGCCTGTTTAAGAATACAAATTAAAATATATTAACGGGGAACTCAAGTTCCTACTTTGGATAACCACTATTAACTAATAGTAATCTCAGAATTTCTGTTATTAAGTAAGGCCAATTTTGCTAATCGGGAATTTGGTACTCGAATACAAGAAGCATGGGATTTCTGTGTTAACCTAAATAAGCATTATTTCAATTACTATTTCAATTACTACTTCAATTACTATTTCATTGCATCAAGATATAATACGGATTGCTTAAAATATTTGGATTGCCCATTATTCCTAAGCCTGTTAATTATTTCATTATTTATTTCATCTCTTTTGATTTTATATTTTACCACATTTTTAAATGAAAATTCTGAAAATATATCTAATCATTTACTGTGTATAAAATAATTAAAATAATTTAGTTTGATAAAATCTTTTAATTCACTTAATTTTTCAAGTATAAAATTTATTCCTAAAGGGAACAATGATAAAAGTGAATGAAAACAAGTATGATGAAAGAAATGTCAAAATAAAAATGAAAAAAAAAAAAAAAAAACATTGACATTTAAACATATCAACATTTTTGAGGAATTTTAAAAGTAACATAAATTTGAGTGTTGATATATTTTGCTAGCTTCATTAGAATAAAATATATTTTCTGAATGTCAAACAGTTGGGATTTTTCTGAACTGCACTCTCAATTGAAGTAAATGTCAAAATTCTTATCTTGGGTATCATAACAAAAATATATTTCGTAAAGAAATTTGGATTTTTTTTTTCAAATTCACGATTCTGTTGGATATATGTATGTATATGTTTATGAGATATAGTAACAAAATCATGATTACACACATTCCATGTATTGATATATAATATATATACAGGGAGATTAACAAGTCAGAAAATAAATAAGAAAAGCGATAATTCGACAAATATCAGTAGTAACACGATAAAGTTCTACATGAATAAACAGACAGACTTGCGATTTTTTCATACCAAAAGTATTATTGTCAGCTTTTGTTACCTACAGTTCACATTCTAGTGGCCTAAAAGCTGTAACCTGTCTCTTTTTAAGGTACAATGTGGTAAGAATTACAGTAGAAATTATTTTTTATGATCTGAAGAGTTTCTTGCTTTATCTTCGAGCTATTCTCAGTAATGGCATCCTTGAAATAAAATATTTCTAATTACAATTGAGTTTTGAATTGTACTGTGCCGCTAACACAAAAGAAAAGTTTCTTAATAGGTGAAATTGTAATTGTTATGGAATTACGATTTTAATTATTTAACAAATCCCACGCTTATTTGTATACTGCGGTAGTTACATCGTGACACTATATTTATTTTTTCAAATTCTTCGATTTTTATTCCTTTTGTGACAGTTGGATCTCCCAGTACCTATATACACTTCTGACCAAATTTATAAACAAGATTATTTTTAGTATTTTAAAAGCAAATATTATAAGGCTTGCTCCTTCAATTACCATGTTAAGTCAAGAATCGCTAGTACGCCACTTCCTGAACATCAGGAGAACACGCTGGCACAAAAATGGTACCTTTCGTAGGCTGAGTTTTTTCAGCGTTTGTAAGCATCCCTTGACATTTAATACCAAAATTATCTAAAATTATTCTTCGTATTATTTAATCTCAGAAAAAGAAGGCGCGGTATAGTTTTAGAAAATAATGATATTCAAATTCAAGAGGCCATGCGGAAAATAATCCACTTACGACAGCTGCCATTTTTCCGTCAGCGCGTTAGCCTAGTATTCAGCGGGCGGTGGCTTGGCTAAATGTGGCATTAAACGGTTGATATATATATATATATTAATAAAACTAACATATGTAATTAAGGTACAGTTTACTTTATTAAGAAATCCATGTTATGTGTGCTCAATGCATCCCCCATTTGAAGCTACGTACGTAAATTCATTTTACTGCTTGCGCATTGCTGTCATTTCTGGCCCCATGGATTATACTTAACTTTAATTTCTTATTAAAATTAATTTTACCTTGCTTACATGTGTTAGTTTTGCAATAAAATATAGATATCGCTTATGACACACTTAAGGAATGATTAGTGACGCATTTAAGCCATTGATTATAGTTATCGAAAAATTAATATTTCAGAGCTTTTATTAAAGTGATTTATTTTTAATTTCAAAGAATAATGAATATTCAAGCAGTCAGAAAACGACTTCAGCAACTCATTGACAGGCTTATAGGTAATTAAATGATAAAATATACAATTTTTAAAGTATCTACTTCCTTTGTTACAGCTTGATAAAATAAGGAACACACTTATGGCAGACTGTAGAACATAGTTTGGGGCCAAGTGATGATGAATATATTGATACCTCATCTTGATTAAGGCAATTATGTTTTTAAGCACAAATGTTATACTATATCACATATTTTAAATATATAAGGTTACTTGTATCATGAGCAGTAAGATGACAAACTTAGTAATTTGATCGATTTTTCTACAGACCGAAAAATTGAACCTTACAGAAAATTCCTGCTGCTCCAATTATACTATTTATGTCTCTCACAGTTTGCAGATGCCCATTTCAGATCTATGTGTATGTCTTCTAGCGTTTACATTAGTAATAAAGCCGTGGAGCAGGAGTCCCTAGGCGAGATTACATGGAAAGGCTCTGTCACCAAAATTTGCAGCAGATTTTACTGTAGTATGTTTTTTTTTTTTTTTTTTTTTTTTTTCCCCTTTTTAATTGTTACGAAGAATAGATATGAAACAAAGTTTAACATATATATTAATCATTTGCATAACATTAATGATATATAACGCAATTTCCAGTGCTGTAAGTTTATATTTACAGGATTTTTCGAACCTAAACGATTTACCAGCATTTTGATCTATTATTTCGGAATTTTTATTTCTGAAGGTAAGATAATTTTCCATTATATTGTATTTCATTTCGATTTTACCATATATGCTAGTTACTTAGTTTCAAATAGATGCCTACGAAGGTTAATTTTAAGGTGTTGAGACAGCGAGGGAACTTTTTTTTAACTCTTAAACAAGGGGGGAATGACAGCCTCGCATTTACGAAAATCACATGCATGGCTGTTATTCTCTGTGATTTTCCAATTTTCTTTTCTCTCAGTATTTCAAGTGTACTTTATTACATAAGTACTATTTATTTTCATTTGTACCTAATCTGAAGCTTTTGCAGATAACAATGTTTGTTTAGGTATGTATTTATTTTATTCTTACCAAATTATCATGAAAATAAAACTATTTATGCAAGTAGAAATTTGTTTATGTTTTAAAAGCAAATTTTCTGGAAATAATTATGTTATCAGTTTAATTATTCTCAGAAATCCAACATTATTGTTACTTTACAAATTTATTTATTTACAGATGGCATGAAACAGACGAAGAACAACAGACAGATCCTCTTGGAGTAAATAGGATTTGCACTTAACCAAGGACTACGTGAGGCAGAAAGATGCAGTTTATATTCAGCTAGCATCAATTTCAACAGCCTCAATAGCGTTTTCAAAAGGCGAATGAAAAGGGTAAGACAGATAAACTTAGTATGGGGAATGCGGACTTATTCACTAAAAATAAGAAATGGATTTGTTCAGAAACATTCTTTTCTATCAAAATTTTTCCGTTGAGACGATTACCTAACTTCACAAATTGGAATGCCAATATGCCGAAGCAAATAATATAAAATATACATTTATTAAAGATGCTGAAATGGCGGGATATGTTGGGTTTTATGGACTGATTTAGAGAAACCCATCCTTGAGCATAAGGAAGCTTGATACAACATCAGGTCCACAGAATATCAGCGTTCAATAGAGAGGCAGATGGATATTTTGTGACAATCTTGAAACCATGATGTCCGATTACAACTTTCCTCCAAATTGTATATTTTATGTGGACGATATGCCTTATTTAGTATGTTATTTCAAATCATTACATTAGTTTTTATGTCAAACTTTACTTCCATTGGAGTTAATACATTACTTACTTTATTGCTCGTATTTCATGTAATTATCATTTCAGTACTCATTTCAAATCTTTCCGTTTGTAAAATACATGAAAAAATATTCTATTCTCAGATAGATGGAATTTCTTAACATGACGGTATTACCGAAATAATACGTTAATGTCGTCCAAACCGTCTCTTTTAGTTCTTGCCCTCCAACTCATATCATGTTGCGTTTTAGCCAAGAAATAATATGACGTTTGAAACGGCATTATATTTGTGAGTGAATGATGAAAAAATCCGATCATTACATTAATCCTCTGACAACTGGCAGATAAGTAGCTCAAGGATAAGTGACTGTGATTCACCTATTATTCTCCTCTAATCCTTTTGAAGATTTTGAAGCCATGTCTTCTATGCCTCTAAGTGGTCTGCAATAGATTTGATTAATCAAATAATCTCATTTTGTCACCTGTTGTAAATTTGAATTTTCTCTTGATTTACTATCACGAAATGACACCCAGTGTTTCAAATAATAAAAAAAAAACACCGAGTAGTTAAATTCACCTGCATTTTAAAGTTTAACGATATAAAACTCGAATTAGCTGTACAGATTTTTAAACCAGAAATACGAAATATAGTTTAGGCATTGGAGAAGAGTTTCTTGACTTGTGTTGCTTACGTCTATAGAGCGTATGACTGTATTTATCCACTTGTGAAACTACCTTATAGACAACGAATCAGTTCATTATCTTTTTTCTAAACTAAAATAAATGAATAAAATCCTGATAAATCCATTGAATTTCTGTGTTTAAAAAATTTAGTTTGAAGTATATTAAAAATGCAACCAACCAAATATTCATATTAAATGGTCAAAATGGATTAGATAATTTGATGCCCCAAAAGAAACTTTTTACGGATAATATTTCCGAAACAACAGTACCCCATATCCCATAGAAACTGAAAAGGTACATGTTTTCAGCATTATTTGAATACTTAGAGAGATTAATAAGTTATTTTGATAAAAACCTGTATGAAAAAAATGAAAACACAGTTATTATTTTATTAAAATGGATCCATCATTCGATAACGTATATTTCTATATGATGATAACTTCGATTTTATAAAATGAGCATTAGTAGAGAATATAAGTTATTGATTTATCTCTTTCCATTTCCTTTTAAAAACTAATGCAAGAAACGCATGGAGGTATGGATTGCACTTTATATTGATTTTCAAATCACAGAAATCATTTACTGACTTCCTTCAAAAAATTTTAAGGATATTCAGACAGCTGTTTCCTTCACATATAGGAAATCTTTTCGAATATGAAATTTTTAGAAGTGTTTTCTTTAAATATTTAAAAACAGGTTCCACTTTGAATATTGTCATTAAAGAATGTTTTATTTGTAAACATTGTGTAGCTTAATAATATATTTTTTTATTATTATTTGTGAAAGATATTTTAAATATATTTCGATATTGAAGCGATAGATTTAAAAATGCAAAATTCAATTTTCCATATTTAACGCATTCACATTATTTAGTCATCTCCGAATACAGCGCTGCAGTGTTAAAAAGCTTTTTAAAAATTCGCATAATTCCGGGAATGTACAGACTATTAAAACTACATTATATTGTTAAACTACATCCTTTTATACATTAGTTTTTTATACATTAGTTTTTTTATAAATAATTTTTTATACATTATTTTGCGCGTACTGTTAATTTTAAAGTTAAAATAATAATGAAAAGGTAACAATGAATATATAACCATATAGTTATTTTTACAAAGTCAACATGCTAAAATAAAAAATAAAAAGTAGCATTTTGTAAAAAGAATATCATTATTATTGGAAAAATGTTTTAAACTAATAATTTTTATTTTAAATCGTATATATTTTTTAAATATTTTGGTCAACTATTGTGAATTTTGCATTCATCCCGCACAATAATTCATATATATTGACAATTTTCAAAATTTACCTGAAATAGTTTCAGATTAAATATGCGTACAATCTCAGGGTACGTAACTCTGAAACAAATATTGCTTTAAAATTTTAAATAGCAATACAATTCTAAGGTTTTGCTTAGAAGTGTTATAAACAGGTAAAATATGCTATTTGTCTGGGAATTATTTGCAGAATTTTACTAAATGACCCAATTTAAGAATATTGTGAAAACCAAAAATTCATTTTTGATAATTTAAAAAAAGTATGTACCCATAAACCATTTCTGTAACTTCATAATGGATTTATCTGTCATTACGTTTCTTTTCTATATATGTGAGTGCACATATGTAGGATGTCCAGAAATATGTGCTTCATTCTCTATAACAAAAAATCCTTTAAGTACAATAAAGTGGAAATAAGTGATATGTTTATTATAAAATTTGTAAATTTTTTACACAGAAAAAAAATGAAAGTCTTGTCAATAGATGCCGCTGCTGTATCTCAAACAGTAAGACTGCTCAAATTAACTTACAGGTTTCAATATGTAGACCCCTCTTTCTTGTTTAAACATTTAATATAAAAGAGATAAAACATAGATAATTTTGCTACAGTTTACATGTTAATTTACACATTATTAATGTTCAAGAAAGAACGATTCCATCTATTAGCAAACATAACACTTATTTTTTCTCAAATAACTGTATACAGATTATATGAGCTACTTGATAAACATCACTTAATTCAGCATTTTACTTATTACAGAAAACTTTCCGGTGATCGACACTCTACTGTGAATTCATCATTGCACTCCTTTGTGCAAAGTCACCAGATGATTTAATTTTTGGTCACTTGGGAACTCGTCACAGAACAGCTATCATGATGACTTTACAATGGAGTGTCAAAATGACAGTCACATGAGAGTCACAAGATAACTTCATTGTAAAGTCACCTGGCGACTCGTCAAAAAGCAGCAGTCATGGTGACTGTTCAGGGGAGTGACCAAATGAGAGTAAAATGAAACGAATGAAAGATATCACATTTATTTCATTGTTGTGTCTGTGACAATTGTGACCGTTCGTGATGTCAAGACGACTTCATATCGACTGTCTGTGCTGTTAGGGTAGTACCTATTTTCTACACTTGCTGTTTATAGAATTTCCTTTTCAGTACTCACGTGTTCAGGAATTAGCATTTTGTGTTTGTTGCTTAAGTTTTGCACACTAGTGTAATTATTAAAAACGAAAAAAATAGCATTTTATAGTTGTATGGTGATTTCTAATGAAGTTTAATGCTAAGGAAGAATAGAAAATAAAGTAAAAAATTTTAAATGCCATAAACAATGCAGTGTTCCTTTTATGCATTTATTTTTTTAATAAATTCGTAATAATCATACAGTTGCATATTAAAACAATTTGTTGTTGCAATTTTAGAAATATAAGAATGCGTATATTATTAATCAATGCGGAAATTCTAAATATCTTTATACATTTTAAGTATTTTTTTACTATCGATAAGTTGATGTAAACAGATAAATATAACTCATTTTCACGATTTAAAAAACGATAACGAAAATATGAATATAAATATGTTAAACGCAAGAAGAGCTTTCGTTAAAGATATATAATGGCACATTTATATTTATTGTTTATTTGTTTAAACTGGAGAATTATTTTCGATTTGAAGTCTACTGTTTCACTCAGGCAAAAAGCATAAATTACTTTGACGCACACATATAAAAAATTAAAATCTTCTGTTTTTCTAAATTGAATACATTATGAAATTTCTTATATATAATTTCTCATATATATATATATATATATATATATATATATATATATATAAACTTAACAAAAACTTGCTCTTAAAGGTGATCTTACATGTGAAAAATTAATATTTCAATAACAGAAACCTTCATAATTGGACAAATTTGTTCACATTCATTATTTTGTTTCCTGAAAAGCTAATAAAACATTTCTTAAACGTTTTAATTAATAAAACTTTTTATGGGTAAAAGGGAATAATTTATTTTCACATGATAAAAATCTTTTTTTCAGCAGAATCTTAATTTCATAAATTAAATTGTGTAAAATATTCTTTTAAGACAAAATACTTCAGAAATAAACGCTTGCAGAAAAAAAAGATGAACTGTGAAAAATGATGAAACGTAAAGTATGTAAAACATAGTTATTTTAGAGTTCATCTAATTAAAAAAATACGCAAGTAGAACTACTTAAATTAAGTAAACTATGTAAAAATACGTAAGTATATCATTAAGTAATGTAATAATTTTGAAACATAATTTAAAATTGTTATATCCATAGAAATTATTTTTTAATACAATTATCTAGATTTAACATTGAAATGATATTTTTTTTCATGAAAAGATATATTATTATTGAGATATTGATGTATGTGTAGGCAGAGTGAGCTAAAGTTAAAATGTTGATATCTGTTTGCTTATACATTAGCATGATCATGCAGTCTGATTGTATGTTGTGCTTGAATGACTTTAATAACCAACTCAACGTTAATGTTGCAGAAACAATGTTTATTACTATGTTCGATACAACAGTTTCATAAACCATTTTTTATATATTTAGAAATTTGTGCAGCTATGTATTTGTCCCTTAAATTTAACAATTATGGTAAAGCATGGCTACCAACTTGCCCATTGTTTTGTTCCTGGAACGAGTAGTATTCTCTAGATTGTTGATTATGCCACATTTATATAGAATTCTTGCCTCTGGATTTTAGGTACAAGATCTTTGTTACATTCATGTGCGATCACATTTAGGCACAATAATCTTACAAAGTGATACCGCTTAAATGACCGCTTATAATTCTTCATAAGTTTGTCACAATGAAGTATATTTGCCATTTTATTAATACTAAATAGCAAGCACAAACAAACTTTTGATGAATATCATGTTTTTAATTCAAAACGTACGTTTTAGGGGAAAACAATTATATCATTTTTAATCTAAGTTAAATATATCGACGTCACATTTAAGTCCTATTTGCCACATTTACAGTAGTTTAAACATAAATGAATACATAATAAATTAAAAAATACCTTAGAATTACAAAACATTTTCTGAGTATTAGTTTATCGTAATTTCATTCTTATTTGTTTTTTAAATTCCTACTACATTATAATTAAATAATGAAACATTTAATATTCATATTTTTAATATTATAACATTGACAATATAAACTTAGAAAATAACTAATGAATGAACAATAGATACATTGATTTTACCGAAACAATGTTTATTAATGTGTGTTGCAGAGAAATGTTTTAAAAACTAAATGTTTATTCCCTGAAATTCCTGAAAAACTGTAGTTCATAGAATTTACCATTTGTGGTAACATGAGAACTTCTTTCTTTTTATTCAGTTTATACAATATTTTATCATAACGTTCTGGTATCTTGTAACTTGTCAGACAGCACATTACCATTGTGCTTACTTTGTCTTCATTACCTATATTACTAGTAAAAATACCTCGAACATGTTGACACTTACATTCAAATATTATATAGCTTCTAAACTTAATATTATCTTTAAACTCTAAAACCAAATTTTATCAGATAAGCTAGAGTGACTACTCCCAAAAGTCCAACCATTTACAAGACCAAGTTTGTAACATTGTGAGTGGGGAGCATTATTTTTCATATGGATCTGATATCATGTCAGCCGACCACCTATGAAATCTGCGACAGCTTGTTCGCTTTCTAGTACATTTAAATGATCTCTTCAATATTTTGTTAGCTAGAATTTACATCGAGAAATATAAGTAAAAATAATAATGGGATTGTATTGAATATTCCATATTTCGGCCATAATAAAAATATCTTTTAAAAAATGAAATGAAATGCAACCATATACAATAATTTTGAACATTGACCTTGAACCCAAAGCTGCAAGAAAAATGCTGAACTGATTCTTTTCCAACATCCCCCAACTCTTGGTTTCAAAACTTATTCGATAAACCTTATTTCATTATTATTTGTTGAAATGTACACCACTATTGTTATGCTAATTTTTTAAATTATTTATTATAACGCTATTTACTTTCTTATTTTTATGATTTGAAATATTTAATTACGTACTCATCCACATAAAAACACTACAATAATACACTAAATATATTAATTCAACAATTCATGTATTTACAATTTCTGTTTTTAAACAGTATTTTTTTTTTAATTATAAAAATAGCATTTAAACGTAATCTAGTATATGTGCCGAAAACTTCTCTAAATTTCACGGATCTAAAACGTCGCTAATAAATTTATACAATGTCCGACGACATAATTCAATTAAAATTTAAGAGCAACCCTAGTTCAAAACTTATCAAAAGTTCTTTTCCTGCTTTGACTTCCAGCAAAGAAAACACACCTTCAATGTTGTGACGGCCATTAAGTTATTTAACATTCAAAGATAAAAAAGCGAAATGGTAATCTTGATTTTGTGATTTACACTTGCATTTACGAAGTGTTGTCGCAGTTTTATATTTGCATATTCTTCATAAAAAAAAAAGTTTTAAACTTAGTGACATATTTCGTGTTTTTTTTTTTTTTTTTGAAATGTGTTTGTTTGGTTATGCCACAATTATATACGTTTCTAGCGGTAATATTTTCGATACAAGCAATTTGTTGCATCGATGTACCATCACATTTAGGCACATTGGTATTAGTTACTAAATAATATTAATTTATTGATAATCAAATCATATAATATTAAAAATCCATTATCAGAATGAAAGAGTGGTAAACAGGTCTAATGAGATTCTTGAATAGATATAAGAGGTTAAACAGAAATAAGGATTTCAGTCATGAGATTCCAGCAAGAAATTTGATGTAATCGTAAATAAATATTATACATTTCTTAATAATAACTGTAACTAGGCAAGTGTGAAATGTCGGTAAAAAGTATCAAAACTGCTGCGTTAAACCTGTCTCAATGACTATTACATATTTTACACATGCTTGATATCATTAGAGTTGGGTTGAGTTGGGTTGATTATTGACGGCCAATTATCTACACTAGGGATATAGGCCCGGGGGGAGTGCCCTTCATGGGGGTCTTTCTAAGGAAACCTAATCCGTATTTACGCATGGATAAATCCACGGCTCAAAGAAAACCACGAAAACTCCGAACTATTAGGCCGACGGGCGCGATTGGGAACGAACCCAGCACCTCCCGTCTACCAGCTTCGATAGCACAACCTCTCAGCCTCTGGTGGGGCTGATATCATTAGAAAATGAAGTTAACATTTTATATGCCGCACCATAATTTACTTGTCAGATTTTTTAAGATTTTATTTTGGTAATTTAAATTAATTCTAAGGTTGTGTGCAAGTCTTGGGCTGTTATTTAAAATATAAGTGGAGATACGGGAATGTTCCACTTGTGAAAAAAAAAACATCTAACCCATCGCATATATCGGCTGGATTTCTAGTATCCAATTAAATTTCATATTTGTTTTGAATTCCAGATGCTTTTGTTATATCGTTTAGTGGTAAAATAAAAATTTCAGGTTTACATTCAGCATCTGAATCATACAAAATCAAATATAAGACATATTCAACTCTAAGACACATTTTAACATCCATTTGTCGGTAATAATTGGATACAAAATGAAAACAAATATTAAAATCATAACATATATATATATATATATATAGGTTTGTACTCTGAACTGACAACGTTCAGCATTTGGAACATTGGCTTTGAAAAAACATAAAAAGAAAACAACATAGGATACATCGATTTATACATGAAAATGCATAAAAAGAGCACGAATTACAATAAAAATCATCATAGCACACACATTTAAATTCTATTTGCATGCATAGAGTAAACGACGCAACCTACTACACGTTAATTTTTTATTGCATTTCAACAAGTACCAATTTAGAACCACAATCAAGTATTAAACAAAACGTTACATTATGTTAGACCATATCTTCAAAAAATTCATTTAAAATTTAAAACATGCTAAACAAATGCTTAAAATGTTACCGTATCACAAAGTTGATGTTCCATTTGTGGGACTTTGTGGGATAAGGATTATATAATCTTTGCAAATATTTTGATTGAAATTATATAAAAAGCTTTTTCAATTTAACAAAATTTAAATCTTATTTAGTACAACATTCTTGAATAAATAATTATAAATGTCATATGTTAAATGTAAAATGTAAAATTCAAAATGAAAATTCTTACAAAATGTTAAAACAATTGTCCAATCTAATGATAATTTTAATTTTTCTCGTACGCTGAACATCCGGACAGTAGTCTTATGACAATTCTCAGTATCTATTTCGTTTGTTTTCAAATGATAAAAATTATAAATATATGTACAGTTTTATACATGCATTAATATGCTAATGTATAAATTAATTAATATAGAATACATGGTATCAGGACAAGAAAACAGCTTCACATTTTATTTTCTAATGTAGATTTTATGCACTATTCCTCTTATCCTGAATCTTACTTTGGGCCTTCTTAATAATGAGAAGATATGCTGCTAAAAATGCATGTCAACATAATTGTGGCATTTTTTAATAATAAAGTTATAAAAGTCTTTTCTTATTAAAAGGAAAATCATTATTTCATTATTCTACCATCGAAAACTTGGAGTCAAAAATCAACTGGATAATAAAGCTCGACTTTTATTTATGTCAAATACTGCACATGTTTCTTGAGAGAATGCGATGTCAAAAAGACTTTATATTTAAAACAAAAGGATCGCTAAAATTCATTCATTGGGGTTCGCTTTTTTGATAATGAATATACAGATATTATTATGAAAGTAATTTCATTTAATATAAAATGCTAATTAGCTAAGATAATGATGTGACTTATAATGATACATTATAAAGCTGAACAAAATTTTGAAATGTGGAAGATAAGCTTATAAGATATAAAGATAAAATGTATATTTTCCAAGGAGTAAATCTCAATTAAATTTTTGAAAACAAAATAAATATAAATTTAAGCAGAGTTGAAGCAAAAATGAAGCCTAATTGTGGGAGAAACCTATATTAATATTTTCCGTTTCATATAACATTAATGTTTTTTTTCCAATAAAATAACAAGCTACAAGTTGTTTAAAATACGAGAATATGAATATATTTTTAATTGAAATATCGCTTTTCTTATAATAGAAAATATATTTTTCTTTGTTTCTTAACCATCATTAAAATTCACATTACATCTGTAGTAATATACAAATGAAATATAATGTCATATGTATAATAATCTGCGTTGAATTCCAGTATTTTTTTTCAATATACGAGACAGATGTATTAATCGTATTACACGAAATAGGGCCATCAAAGAAGCTATAGGGAAAATTAGGATAAAATCGTATAGTCGGATGAAACCGAATATATCAGTTTTGACTTAAACTGAGCAACTCTGTAGAGGGTAATGGTTGAAATAGATATACCTTAGATCAGGAAGCGGTGTTTAAGGTAAATACATAGTGGTTTGTATGCAGTTTCTGTGTTTGAAAGTTTATTTTATAATTTAATGTTTGATATTTTTCAGACTTCGTACATGGGAACACGTTTAAAGTTATTGTCGCTTTTTATATTATTCTGTGTAACATATTTTATATTTATTTATTACAAACAGATAAACAGTTGCTAGCATTCATCCCTGGATTTTTACGTCTGACTTTGCAATACACATCCACCTGGTGTAAGTTTTATCCTATGTGGGATACAACGGGCTATTGGAAAACATTGTTTGAAGCAATTTTAGTCAAATTACATGGAGAAGAGTAATTATGAAATTACTAATGCTGATTAAGATGTGAACATTTTTTCTGGACATTCTCAAGTGTAATCAAAATAATATATATTTGTCTTTAAATATTAAACCATTAGACTAATAACTGTGATATTTTCTGTTACGTTTCTTAGTTAAACTGTAAGATAAACTATTTTCTTCCTTTTCAAAATAAACATTACCATATCCTGTAACATAATATATCCATGTGGTCTTACTCCGCTAAAGGGACAGGATGATCTCACATTTTCTAGAAAACCATTTATTAATAAAATTATGACCAACAAGGCATACGTATATAATGGTATTATTGTACAAGTATAAGTGAAAAGTATCTACGCAGTCTCATCAAATTATGTTGGACATTCTTGCTTCAAGAAGTTACTGATATTAAAACATTCGATTTTCCCCTATCTTTAATATCTACAGTAGGACATTGAATTTCAGATGTTGTCCAAACCCCTTTCAATATTACAATCTTTAAAAGACATGATAAAAGTTTGAGACTAAAATTGAGAATGACGTTTTTAAATGTGGATTTCGTTTTATTGTTATAAACTAAGAATAATATATTATACATATCCTGAATTGTTTAGATAATCACAAAAAGAAGAAATGAGTTGCGTAATTATACGAATCGGTTTAACATAAACGAAATAATGCTTATACCAAGCTATAAATATAAGCTTATTAAAATAATAATTGCTTTTTTATAAAATGCAATTATTCTTTAAAAATAATACATAATTCTTTAAAAAGTCGTGCGGGAAGAGACAAAACTGTATCTACTTATTTAAGGGCAAAACTTTTATATGTTTGATACATGTTTTTGTGGTTTAGTCATATACTAACAATAAAAGACGAAAATTCTAGTATTTTGCAATATACATCTAAAAATATCTTTCTCAATGGCCTCAATACATCATGTATTAAATGGAATTTATTGCTATCAGAGTCATAAATAATGACTGCGTTATCATTTTTTTTCTAGTATAGCAAATGTTTTTGTGATTAAGAAAGATGGATTTTGAAATTTTTAATTTAGCATCACTTTAGAAAAAACGTCAAACAAAGAATACATAGATTTACAATTTACAATAAATCTGAGAACTTGAATATTATATGTTCAGTGCACCGATATAAAAAAAAGTGGGAAAATTTTTTCTGGTATATTAGCATGGGTGGTTATCTAGTCACAATGCACTTCTAGGATTGTCTTACATTCCCTACAATTATTGCAAGACCAAAACTGGTTAAAATTGTGAGATATAATTATATTTCTGTATGTTTAACATGTAATACGTGTCTATGCCTGCAGAGGGGATACCACGACCTCCCAAGCTCACTAGTGAATCACATGTTTTCTCATCCACTGCCGACGGACTAGTCGGCAACCTTTTCATAGGTTGTAAACCTGTTCATAAGTATAGGTAGTAAACCTTTTCATAGGTTTTGAAAACCGAAAGCTCTGGTAAAGCAACGCCGTGTAAGCGGACTTCAGGAAAGTGTTCCGGGCCCTGTGTCCTTATGGGTGTTGCGGTTATTTGGGGGCTATTCGACAAGGTCCCCGAACCATAAAAGTTTGTTCCTCCAACTTTGGGGCAAGTTGTTTGCGGCTATCATGTGTAGCAGTGTGGTATGATGTGATAAGGGTGTGATGCGCAGCTGGCGTTGCTCCTTCTTGGACCGTACTCTGTGTCACAGCTGCTTCACACTGGAATAGCCCAGTCCTGTATGACGCGTGGCGCATTTGGGCTCATCAGAGCATGCACCGGCGAGACGGATAGTCTGACCGTTTTCTATGCATTTTTATGCTCTAAACATTATTTTCACTGCAGCGCATGATAAATAATTTCAAATATTTCTTACTCGTTATTACTGCTATACAGTAGACAGGAAATTACGTATTTTGTTTCATTTTAAAAATTAAAACAAATTTTTCATTTTTATTTTCATATTTATCTTTTATTATCCTACGTAGTTGAAACATAGATAAATCACGAGCTTCATGAATTCTTTTGCTACCTGATGCATGGAAATATTTTTTCGTCAATATTTGCACCCATAAATTCTGAAAGATACTTTAAGCAATATATTTTCTTTAAAAATTGCAATCAGTAAATATCATATTAAATTGAAATTGTATAAACGTAAACTTTACAAACATGTCGACAAACTACATTTAATAAAATCACAATAATCCGTAGTGTTATTAGTGTAATAATTTGTAGTGTTATTATTTTTTTCCCACACAACATTAGGAATAATATGATTCTTAACAAATCTTGTAGAAATATGTAGTATTATGATATGATTTAAATGTTAAAATTTTTTATATATAATATGATATTATTTATGCATACCTAATTCATCTATTATACTGATTTTCCAACATGAATGAAAAGCAATTGCTGAATATAATTAATTTAACATAAGATAAAATAGAACATGAACCTTTGTATTAAAGTTGAATCACGTGAAGCTTTTTACATATCTAAATGCACCAAAATATTTTACACTGAACAATATAAAATTATTTATATTTTAATTTTTTACTTTCTTCTATGTTTACAAAAAGAAAGTATTGGATACATTAAAATTTTAGACTTCCGGTTTTTGACGGATTTATACGTTTTAGAAGGCCCTGAACACGATTTGACTGTTGTTAGAAAATGTCCGACCGTGAGTCTGTGGTTCTGTCATTCTGGAAGTCTATCTGTATATTACAAACATTTTGTGGACGTTCTATCTCAAGAACTAATGCATGGAACTTCTTGAAATAAAACTTTAGATTAAGTTAGTACTTGATATAAATTTGTGCTAATTAGTTTTAGGTGTAAATCGCCCAACAGGTGGCGCTGCTACGGTGCATTTTTTTAAATTTCCACAATAGCTCTATCTCAAGAACTAATAACTAATTTTCATCAAATTTCAGATTCTGCTAGAGCATGACATAAATAGACTTTGATTATGTTTTGTGTTTTGGCCAAAAAGTGGCGCTGCTATGATACTTTTTTTACTTTCATTAAAGCTATATCTCTAGAACTAATGCACAGTATTTTATCAAACTTCAAATTCTGTTAGACCTTGATATATACAGATGCGGATTCCGTTTTGGTGTAATTAGCCCATCAGGTGCGCTACTATGTTACTATTTTTATGATTTCCACGATAACTAATCTCAAGAACACACACACAAGAACGTGCACAGAATTTCAGAAAACTTTAGATTCAGTTAGACTTGGACGTAAGTTGTTGTTGATTAGATTTTGGTGTACATCTCCCAACAGGTAACGCTGCTATGCTGCACTTTTCAGGATTTACATGATTTTACCAAAGGTCATATCTCAAGAACTAATCGTACGGAATTTAATAAAAGTTTAAATTCCGTTATACCTTCATATAAATTGGTGCTGATTCGTTTTTAGTGAATGTGAAAGCTGTATGAGAAAAATGTTTTGTTATTGGCACACCCGACTAATTTTTAAATGTAATTTGTCTACGTTATGAAAATGTTTATAGTTTTCTGTACATAAATATAAGATATTAAACATTTTACCTAACTATCCAGCGAGCGTACTGTCGAAAATTTTATGACACATGTGATTTTTCCAAAACGTTTGTTTCACAAATGGTAACAAAATCAAAATTCAATTTTTACTACTGTTTTGTATATTTGCTATTCCAGCATGTTTCTTATTAATGTTATGAAAATACTTACATTTGTACTAATGTAAGTACTGTGTAAAAAGAATTTCTCAGGGGCCTGTTCGTGAAAAGAAAAGCACGCCTTCAGAAAAATTATAAGGTAAAGCTAGGATAGTCTGCGCACAATTCAAAAGAATAGCTATAAAAAATCTAAATATTAATTTTTTGCTAAACGATTCATGAATAAATTTTACTTCATTTGTTTTTTATGCATTTCCATTGCTATTTTGTTGTTATGTTGCAATTTAATAGAACAGTTGTGGTAAAACGAAGAAAGTTATTTTGAGCAATCTGTCCTTACAGGGTTGGTGTGATTGCGCACATGGGTAGGAGAGATTGTTACTAATAATAACTACAATTAAATTGTTTAAAAAAATAATTACACTTAAATGACATTGCTGTAAGGTTTTTGTGAACAAATATTATTGTATTAGGAGTGAATATTTCAACCTAATGATTAAAGAATCAGAAAAAGGAAATGATTTTAAAAATGATTACAAATTTTTTATTTAAGGAAAAAAATAAAGAATCAGAAAAAGCAAGTCCAGATAAGATTACAAAATAAAATTATGTTACTTAAAAACACGTTTAACTTAAAATTAGTCCATTCTCATTTTACATTTTTATATGCAAATTTACCAATAAGCTGTGTAATCTCTCCTAGCATAGAAACTAATAGGAACACTGCGCCATCTCCCCTAAGTAGCAGATGCGTAATATCTCCAATTTCGGTAGGAGAGATTGCGCGGCCTTTTATTTAAACATGACGTCTTCTAAAACGAACCATTGATGTTCACATTGTTAGTCTAGATTAGTAGCTTATGAGAAATCGTTTAAGTTTAAAATATTTTGTACTATTGACATTGTATAGAAATTCTGATGAATAGCTCTGAAAATTCTAGCACTTACTTTGGGAAAACAAAACAAAATAGCAGTACTTTATCTTAGACGCTCAAAGCAATCAACGTGCACTTTCAAGTAGACACTCCACTACTGCTGTTGTACAACTACCGGGTGTCGCTGCGCTCTCACTCTACTCCTTCCCTCCGAACCTCTATCTCTCCGCAATCTCTCCGACCGCGTCACCTCTCCTGGCCTTAGCTTAGTAGCAAAATTTTAGTTCTATATACTGTACTAAATGTCTTGATATTTGCGAGTATCAATAAAGTAGGTAGACACCAATTGCATTTTTCAATGAAATTAATACTAATCATTATATGTGTTTATTTAAAAAATTTAAAGTGGAAAAAAATGAAGAAATCGCGTGGATGCTGGTGTAGTTTAAGCGAACTCAATTAAATAAAAATATTATTATTTAAGATATTTCTATATCTATTTGTTTACAGAAGAAAAATGTCGTTGTAACTTTATATATAACTAGATAGAACCCGTCAAAACTTGACGGAAAAAATTACTATAACCACATCAGTAAAATAAGCTTCTTTATTACTTAAGAAGGGGTGCGTATGAAACAGTCTTCCAAATATTTTATTTTAAAAAAATTTTCCATAGTGAAATACAGTACTATTACTGATGTAAATTCCAAACAAACAATCCGTAAGCAACTGTGTAATGCAAATTAGTTTGACATTACCACCATATTCCCCACAGCAAGAAAGAAAATTTCATGGACCTATGAAGTATCATACAAATATTATATCTCTACTTTCATCTCATATTCAGTAAATAAAAGGACATAGTAAATAAATCACAAAACTCCTCCGCCCCTCCCCTCTGTGATTTTGCAACCGAATCAGCTCCTATATGCATTGCAACTGCTTAAAAGCATGTCAAATTCGACGTTACAAAAAAAGTTTTAAAATTAAATGTTTAAATAAAAAGTTTTGAAATGTCATCTTTAATCATTGTTCGTTTCAAATCCGTACCTTCTAAATCGCATCCATTGTTTTAAGTTAATCAATTTTTATCTAAAGATGAATTTTTTATATACAATAATAAATCAATCTGCAGATGAGGGAGATTTTTAATGATTTCAAGTGTTAATTTATTTGTATAGTTTTTTCGGTTCCTTTACATAATCAGGATGATTATTCCTTTTTCATCATAGTCGGGGATATTGTCCCTCTTATACAATTAAATATCCAATGGATCTTTAAAAAATAATAAAATAGAGTCCCTAGCATATTCTGATGCAAATTATACATCAACGAATTCAAGATATCAAATTCGTGTTAATCATAAACTGAAAATAGTTTTTTTTAATTAATTAATTAAATTATTTATTTTCGACAGATTTTAGTTTAGCGCCAAAATGCTCTATCTTATGGATAATCTGATCGCAACCACAGAGTTTTTCGTTACTCTGTGCCTCGCAACAGTAAGCGTTATCCGATTGCCGACTTTATGACGTCAAACGCAGAAGTAAAAGTTTAATTTAAAATTACGGCTAAATAATTAAATTTTCGAACAAACAAATGTACGATAACAAATTTGTGTCCAAATATCTTTGATTTATCAAAATAATGATGTAATTTGATGTAGTAGTTTGTTCCCACGGACTGTCGAAAAAAAACGCTTAGCCTTTTAAATATATAGATCTGTAGCAATATTGAATTTGAAATATATGTTTTATTAAAAGACATATATACATTAAAATAATAAAGAAATAAATAAATATGTATATACAGGGTGTCCCAAACGCTCTTGATTTCGGCGAAAATGCTTCTTATGATCTGAAATTTTGTTAAAGGAAATAAGTAAATTAGATCAAAAAATTTGTCACAGATGGCGTTGCTTCTTGAAACTTCGAATACGTATCGAATGTCTGTATACATAACAATGGCGAAAGACGCACAATGCGTATTCACAGTTTTTGTCCTAAATATGGCAACCCAGATTTCAGAAGTTAACAATACTCGTCTATTCATCATCACTGGTCTAATCGAACTCATGAGAACTGGTATTGTGAAGTTCTGGAAAGTTAGTAGGCATAGTTTGGACAGAAACTGTGCATACACATTGTGAGTCTTTCACCATTAATATGTATACAGGCATTCGATACTTATTCGATAGCTTCCGAGAAGCAGCGCCATCTATTTTGGAACAAATATTTTTATTTGCTTAAACAAAATAGAAGCATTTTCCCCTAAACCGAAATCTCGTGCATCAAATGCTTGATCTTTCATTGAATTTTAAAATGTCTTAATGAATTTTGGGACACCCTGTGTATACATATATATATTTCATATTAACAGATATAACTCTGATAAACAAAAAAAATATTTTTAAATAAGTTGCTTTAAATAAGCATATTCAATCATGTATTCCATGATAGGAGCTAATATTGATAAAGAAACGTAAATTAGAAAAAAATAAGTTTGTAGTAGCAGAATATTAAATAAAAAAGCTATTCATTTTATATCTTATGTTTGATATTTCTTATGGATTATTAAAAATATGAAATATATTGTCGATTAATCAATAAGGTTGACAGAAAATGAAAATTTCATATCGTAAAATAATTTTGTACATGAAAGATTACCTCTTTAGATACGGTAACAGATGATGTTTTCTTATTACAAGAATATTAATTAAACTTTTTAAAAACCATCTGCTGCACAGGTTTCTCAGTTACAAGAAAAATATAAGAAAAATCTGCGTAATATACGCTTTACATGTCAGATAATATCATAAGTTGAAATTGATTGAATTAATGATTTTTGGAGCTTACTTATAAAAATTTGAAGGAAAATAAAATATAGCATTTTAAAAGTTTTTTTTTTTCAGTATTTAGTTCACTACACATTTTTAAAAACGTACATTGACAATCGTGTGTTTTAGTTTAAATGTTATTTCTGGTATTGTGCTTGAAATTTAATATGCTCTTTCATTTTTCCTAATAAGAATTATTTTTACAATAACAAAAATATTTATAAAAAATGTTTTTACAAAGTATGCGGTAGCTTAATGAAATAATTTTCTTACATAAAATACCATTATTTATTTATTTATTTATTTTATTATTTTTTTACACAAGGTTATTATTCAAAAACTAAAGAGAAATATCCTGCTATGCATGTGCTTTTCCAGCAGTTTTTTCCGTATAGTTTTCATCGACTTATGTATTCCAAAATGTGTAATTCCACCAAAAACCTTTGCTGAAATTTTTTACGATTGAGTTAAATTCTTCTTATGTATATATATTAAAATAAATAAGAAATAGGATATAGGAATATTTCGGTATAACAAACAAAAGCTACAGAAACACTTGTAACTAGTTTGTGTTTTTGACCATCACAAAATTTTCTACTGTATCATTTTAATATAATAATTTATAATTGAATCAATAAAAATGAATAAAGCAGACTACAACACTATACATAGAACAACAGCATCCACTGATAAGTGATAATATTTAAAATAATATCAAAATATGCATTTTCAATATTTACTTCTAAATATAAAATTTGGTGCATTTCTACGCAATTAAAAATAAGTTACAGCTATACTGTTCATGGCATTAAGCATAGGCATAATCATCTGTAATTTGGTAAACAGTCAAATTTGTAGTAAAAAATGATCAATTTTGGAAACATTGCGGTTAAATGTGTATGCAAGTTATAATATAGAATATAATGCTATTAAGTACGCACGCTGATTTGCATAATTTTAATGTGGATCCGATTTGGAATATTTCACATGGCATCGGAAAGTAGGATCCCCTGTTACGTGATTAAACAGGGATTTGAATCAGTATCCATTTAAAAAAATGACATATATTTTCTATAAAATTTGGAACAATTTCAACTTATAGATACTGAGATATATATATATCACGGGACTCCTGAAAAATACAGCATAAAAGTGCCATCTGTATGACTATATACACTAAAATTTCACCAGTACTAATTTATGTTATGAAGATTGATAACTTAATATGAAGATTCATGGAATTCCGAGGATTTTTGCTTGTGATATAGTTCTCACGGCATGTCTGGAGATCATCTGGTGTTTCTAAATCAAATATACTTACTTTGAACAAAATATTTTTTAATAAAATGTATCTTTTGTCCATGTGGTACTCATATGATTTCAGTTTTATTTCATTTATTAAAAAGTATCTGGTGGAAATATTATTATTTGACGTGAACAAAACAAAAGAAAAAAGAAAAGAAAAACTCAGGAGATTTTAAATTGAAATATTTAAACTGAAAAATATGTTTAATATACAACTTAAATAAATACAACAAATTTAAAATTACAGATTTAAACTGCAATTGTTAGCTGTTGTTTAAAAGAAAGGTCGATAATTTTCTTCTCATATTATCTGTCAGTTCTTAATTTAATCTTTTTCTTTCTTTTGCATGCCTTACATTGAAATACTTTTTAAACTAAAACTCCTTCTTTACATCGTTTTTGCAACTTTCAAAAAGAATAAAACGCTGCGAAGTTTAAAACCAAATAGTACTGTTTCAGAAAATGCTTTCAGGAAATGAAAAAAAAAAAATCTGGGGAAAGAAAAAAGTAACTTTTGGAATGCTCCTTTATTCTTTTTTAAGGCGGTATTAAAATATATAAATATATAAAATTTTTCAACACTCAACAACTCAAAATTTTGAGAAACATTTTCAGACTCATTTTTAAAAGTAAAAACATGACACTTGACGGCGTGATTTATGAAGAGATTTATAAGGGACCCATGTTTTTATTTTTCGTTCAATTAATTAGAAATTGATTTACAAACAATTATTTTCACAGTACGATATATTTTTTTTGTTTCCAGCGCTATCAATTCGGTTCAAAATGTCCACTTTGACAGCATTTTAAAAATATATTCTTTCTTTATCAAATAATCGAGAAAATACGGACATTATAAATTTTCTGAATAAGAGAAATTGCCAATTGGATGCAGTTTAGAACAAAAATGAATTTAAAAATGTTTCTCAAAATAAGCAGTTTGGATTTGAATACACCCTTAAAGTTTAATTTTCCTAAATAGATTTAGCATTCCATTAAAAAATATATTTTAAAATGAGTTCTTTTTAAAACAGTGTTTTTTAAAATACATACATAGGGAGTATCAAAAAGTGACCTTGTTAAAAATATTTCAATTATGACATATGACATAAATACATATATTTCAAACAAATGAAAATATAATCATTATGAAATCCGGTACTCAGCAAAACAGCTGTTTGTGCACTCAGATAACATAGTTGGTTTAATGCTGGGGAATACTGTTGTTGCCAGTGGTATCTTCTGACTACTTTTAGTATTACTATATACAAAATTTATTAAATGGATTAAAAACATTTATTATTTCTTGTAATAAACATTGCTTACAATAATTTTTAAAATGGCAATTACAATAATTTTTGAATGGAAATTAAATAATTTATTCACGGAGAACAACAATTCATTGAAATAAATGCTCCATCTAAACATGCTAATTAAAACAAATTTTAGAAAAAAAAGAATTTTTTTTTTATTATTATTTGAATTTTGAAAATTTATGTAATGTGATGAATTTTTGTAGCAGAAATAACTTTACTCGAGACCTCGCTGTGGAACCAAGGTTTAAATAATAATAATAAAATAAAGTTTACGTTAACTTAGATCATGGGTCCCATAGAAAGCTGAAACTCTCAAAATCTGCATTTTAAGAGCGTGTTCACGACCTTTAATGTCCAACGTATAAATTTCGACAGTAGAGGAATACGGTGGAGAATAGGCGTTATTTTTTTAATAATTCAATTAAAATAAATTGATTTATGTCTGTAGCTCTCTGACCGCAAGGGAGGGCTGGCAAAGCCTAGCTGCAGCAAAACCGCAGTTAAAACAGAGTGGCACTTAGTTTGTATTTTTAATCTTAAAGTTAGATAAAAATTCATATTTGAAATTCATATTTGCTGGACCAAGAAATCAGCTTTCCAGGATCAAATTCAGAAATAACAACAAGGAAATCTACAGATCAGAGGCCTAAACATCAACTCTACAAATCATTGTTTATTAATTTCACTAATTTTTAATATAATCTGCATAATATTTGATATCCTAAAATAATTTTTTTAAAGTTATTTATACATTTATAATCATAAAAGATTTTTCGAAATTTTGGAAATTTTAGAAGTATCACATTAAACACAATTTTATCCAATGATATGATAAACTACTTATTATTGTATTTTTTCAGAATAAGAATACATTCCTTCAGAGAGGTGGAGCCCTCCTTAACCACCCGTTGTCGATTTAATTTTACGTCTCAATTTCCAGTTATTGTGCAGTTCCAGTATTCGAGTATATGTCTAAATGCATTTACTACTGTAATTTCATTAGATTAACGATCTCCTTGTACAGAATATGGTTTCCTATCCTTAAATAAATGCTTACTTTTCAACCACTAAAAACAACCACTACAGGGTGTCAAATCTGCCCTGAGTTGCTATCAGAAAAGGATGCTTACGGCTGTGCTTTCTTGAATTGGCATGCAAATTTGACTTTAATATTTTAATATATTATGTGAATATTTTACAAATTAAATTGATTTAACGATGCATTAACTTTTAGTTATCATAGGAATTTTTAGAGATTAAGTATCACCATTTTTTTTTTATATAATCCATTATTATAAGAACTCGAAGCATCTCTGATGCTTTGCATTAGTACATATATAACATGTAGTTTAAACTTATACAAAAATGTCTATTTTTAAAATATCTGATTTTTTAATTACAGTTATTACGAAAAAAAAATAATCAAACGAAATAAAATCAAATGAAAAAAAAAAATTCATTAGTAACATACAATGAAAAGCTTAAATGATTTTCTTATCAGCTAAAAACAGCCCACACTATTTCTTACTTTCAATAAATCCCTAGGGGGAAATTATTTCTATTAATTTCTTCCAATCCTCATTATCCTATTTATTTTTATGAAATAAGAAATGCATTCGGAGTTTTAATTTTGACGTTTTAGTTTAATTAAGAAAACATCTACATTTCGTTATCGACTTCAAAATGAAATAAATACATTATCTCACACCCTCCTAAAAAATAATAAATATAAATAAATGTTTTGAATTATATGTTAAAATGAGATAATGATGGAATGTAGTTATTTCTGATCAAAGATTTATTTTGGATTTCATAGCCGAAATTAAATTTTGAAACATTATATTTTCTAGCCATAAAATTGTGCATATTTTACAATTCATTTCTTAATTAAATAAAAATCAATTTGAAAGATGATATTGATTATGTTTTCCTGATTATTTGCCAAAATTTCAAGAACAAATTTAAAGATATACATTACATTAATTAAACTAATTCTATAATTATTTCTTTAAATCTTTATCTGATAGAAAAATATGTGGTACAGCGGATGTAAGGAAACACTTGAGTATAGCTCTTCAAAATGTATTTAGTTAAAATAGTTCTATTTGCTTATGCATCATCATACATAGTAGTATATCAATGATTATTTCCAAGCTAAAATATACTCTGAGTATACGTAATCCATTTTATAGGAAATTTAATGCTTTTAGCATCAAGTCAAAATTTGTCTCTTTAGAACTACATATTTTCGGCTAATACAAATTAGAAGTACATAGAAAAACAAATTTAATTGAATTTTCTTATTAAGTCGTTCATTTATCAGTAAATCTTTGCAAAATTTTATTTTCCTATCAAACAATATTTTAAAACATTTTCTTATTCTACGTCTACATGTGGTATATTGGACAAACACGAAATAGAGCACAGTGGACCATTCTTTTATACGATTTAATAGTAGTATTTACAATATAGAAACAAACAGTTACAACAATGTTTATTTTAACATTTAAAATTAAAATTGCGGTTAAGATTAATTTCCAGGAATTTAGTTCTTTTTGTTAGATATATATATATATTTAAAAAAAAAAAAAAAAAAAAAAAAAAAAAAAAAAAAAAAAAAAGGAATATAGTTTAGTTACTAGCCCAGTGAAATTGTAGTTTGAGGTGGAAAATTCTGGTGTAATTGTTTTTAGTGGTTTATTTTATGTCTTTTGGAGTGTTGAATACGAATCTGAAGTTGTCCAACAAAATTTCTTTCGGCAAATTTGTTTTTTTTTACAAAAAAACTGTAAAAAACGGACTTTTTTCGTTTGTTTCAAAATAACTCCAAAATTGTGAATTTTGCGTGGAAATCACAATATATGAGTTACAGATAATAAAATTTCCTACAGTTTATGTAATGAAAGTTTTTTTCTATGATCAATGGTTTAGCCGTGAGAGTTCCGAAAAAATGGGTATTAAAAACAAAAAACTGAAAAAAAAAACGGGAATTATGGCCCTGTATGTCGATGTAACATGGAAACAAACCCTTTAACGCAAATAATAACCATCAGTGTTACTAAAGATTATATTATTGACTATATTTTAGGCATTTAAGGTAGGGGAAAAGTGGGGATCCGGCACCAGTGGAAGTTGGGAGCAGTGGAGTATCTCCACGTCCTCTCAAGGTGACTCGAGTCAAAGGTGCTCCTCCTCCGGAGAGCTCGTACTCTAAGAGAAGATAAAATTTTGAAAAAGGGGGTAAAATTAGGTACAGGAGATATACTATCTAAAATCGTCGAAAAACAGTATTTTTTGGAAAATAGCAATAAACACTTAAAAAAATTCAATTGAACAATTACATAAATATAATAATGTATCCTCTTCAGACACAAACAATATTTTTAATGCAAAACTTAACATTTAAATATGTGTATGTTTCTGCTCCCACAGTTGCAGAGGTACTAAATGTTTTGAGCGAGCAAGAAGATCACGCAAACAAACTTCAGTAGATTTGATGTTCGACGAAACAATGGTGTCAACAGTACCACAAGAAAAATTTGCAGCAGCTGACATTCACAGAAAACAGGCACTAGAAGATGCGGATACACTGATTAACGCCACAGCAAGAGCAAGAGACCTTGTGCAACAACATAACTCTGTAATTATCGTGGGTGAAGACGTAGATTTGCTGGTGATCATGATTGGTCTCATTCAAATGTATATTTTTTAAAGTCAGGCAAAGGGACAGTTTCACCACTCATTTTTTCTCCTGACTGCAAACTTGAACAATCGGTTGCTGACAACGTACTATTTTTACATGCCATGAGTGGTTGTGATGCTACTTTAGCCTTTTTCAAAGTAGGAAAGATAAGGTTTCTTCAGACTCTCAAAACAAACCCGGCAATAATCAAAACCATTGAAATTTTTAATGACTCTATGGCAGATACTAATGCAGTTACTGATGCTAGCAATCGTTTTTTGACTTCCTTGTACAAATTATCTGACAAGGAAACCACGTCAATCAACAAATTGAGGTATCTATGCTACCTTAAGTCTGCATATAAGGCATCAATACATTTGGCGTCCCTATTTCCTACTGAGGCTGCAGCAAAACAACATTCTTTAGAGGGTATTTTCAAGTTCAGCAATGGCTTGGAATGAAAAAAAATCCTGAACAATGGGGTTGGAAAAGCACCAAAGATGGTCTAGAGCCAATAACCACGCTAGAGCCACCAGCACCTCAATCCGTTCTAAATCTCATTTCTTACAAATGCAAGAAGACATGCTATACAAACTGTGGATGTAAAAAAAAAGCCTCAACTGCTCTAATATGTGTCCGAACTGCGAGAAAATGTAATAACATGCCTAATATTGAAATAGAAGAAAACGAGGATGACCCGGAATACCCTGAAGTACTTGAACATAAATTGTATATAAATCATTCCATTTCACATTTATTTTTTCATTCATTTTTAATTTGGTGTGGTAAAATATGTATCCAAATACAGTGTGCATAACTATTCAGTTTTTAAACAATTAAAACTAAGTCATTAATTATTTTTTTTAACGCTGGTACGTAGTATAATAAATTTTGTGCTCCCTGATTTGGGGTCCAAAAGTGACCGATTCCGGAAATGAGCTATAGAAGAGTGCTGATATTAAAAAGAGGTAAAAATAACATTATGAAAAAATGCTGTGTGAATCTTAACTTAGTTATAATTAATTCCACCGTTTTAAAAAATAATGTATGCACCAGTTCTTCTCCGGAGCATAAGTTTCGATCCTGGGGACAAAAACGGCTTTTAGCCCCCGTATGCGTAAATAGCTATTATAAAATTATTAATTTCTTTTTTATAGGTGTAGAAGACCTTGAAGGCATACCATCAGAAGCCATGAAACCATTGGTCAATAGGACTCGGTTTGACTGACAAGTTTATTTCAATGTCAATAATAATTTAATAATTAATATTGTATAAAATACATACCTAGCTATTTTACTATATTATTTAACATTAAACAGTTTTCATACTAATCAATCGTGAATCACGATTTATCATTTTTTGTACCTATATAACCTAACATCAACGTTTTACATATCTGCACACATGTATAATGATGCATTTAAGTTATATGCCTTCAATAAGAAGGCGGATGAATACTTCATGCATTCGTCACTGCTTTTTTCATAACTATTCAAGGTCCAAGAAAATTACTTGCACATAAATTGCAGATAATTTTATCTACTTTTTTAAAGTATAGCATAATGTATACAGTGATATGTTTATTTTTAGGTCTTATGAACAGAAAGGCTGTAAAAAAAATGTGTTTTGCCATTTTCCGAAAAGTACTGTTTTTTGCCGATTTTACCTAGTTTTACTTCCTCTACCTAAGTTTACCTCTTTTTACAAAATGTTATCACCTCTTAGAGTAAGAACTCTCCGGAGAAGGTACAACTTCGACTCATGAAAGTAGGTGGAGCTGCTCCACTGCTCCCAACTTCCACTGGTGTCGGAACCGCACTTTTCCCCTACTTTAAATGCATAAAATATAGTCAATCATATAATCTTTAATATCACTGATGGTTAATATTTGCGTAACTGGTTTGTTTCCATGCTACATCGACATACAGTGCCGCAATTCCTATTTTTTTACAGTTTTTGTTTTTAATACCCATTTTTACCGCACTCTCACGGCTAAGCCATTGATCATAGAAAAAACTGTCAGTACATAAAATGTAGGACATTTTATTCTCTTTAGTTCATAAACTGCCGACTTTCACGCAAAATGCACAATTTCGGAGTTATTTTGAAAAAAACAAAAAAAAAGTCCGTTTTTACACGTTTTTTGTAAAAAAAAAAAAAAAAAAAAAAAAAAAAAAAAAATTGCCGAAAATAATTTTGTTGGACAACATCAGATTCGTATTCAGCACCCCCAAAAACATAAAATAAGCCACTAAAAACAATTACACCAGAATTTTTCACTTCAAGCACTTTTTGAACACAATTTTACTGGGCTATTTGTACTGTTCAATTTGAATACCTTAAAGAATATGCCTATCAATTTCAATGAAACGGACAAAATTTCAGTTATAATGTGTTTTTCTTATTTTAAAATTCACAACTTAAGGCATAAAGAGCTTAGTGTAATAGTATAAATTTTAATGCTGAGAAGTCATCAAGTTAATTACTGTCATCAGGATGTTACTAAGAAAATTCTTTATAAAAATGCCTTATTTACATATTGATAACAAAAACATTAAATACTTTTCATTTATAACTAAATATCTAACTAAAATCTTGTTAAATACTTTTAAGTATATAAAACGATTGAGCACAAAAGTACTTTTTCACATTTTTATGTATGTGATTTCAGTCGATTAGTGTGTTCTGTGCTATTGATTGTATTGAAATAAAAATTTATAACGTCCTCCTAATGTACATTGCCAGTTAAATATCTATTAATAACATTCCAATTCACTTTTCACCAGGCATGGTCCACTGTACCCCAGACATAATGTACAGTGCGACACATATTAAGCCTAAAAAATATTTTTCATTAAAACAAAATTATGCTTTGAGAAAATTTATAAATGAAGATAAATAACTAACTCAGGATTTTGTTCATTTAGATCGATCACAAAATTTCAGAAATAAAAATTCTAAAGGGGTACGCTGTGTCCCATCTACCGATATTTTATAAATTTAGGGAAGTAATAAAAGCAATTTAAAATATAAGTACCTGTTAAAAGAGTTAATTGTTAACAGTTATTCACATTTCTTCCAAAAAACGAAGAAAAATATATAAAAATGCCTTATATGAATAATGTTTTTCATCGTTACAATAAAAGTTGTATTCAATAAATGACGATTTCTTTTTAAAACCTTGTGTAAAAATATAGATAAATGGTATAAAATAAAAATAAAATGTAATGCGTATTTTTATAAAAAACGGAATAAAATAATTCTATTAAAAAACAAGAACGACAAATCCTGCGTCAAGCATAGATTATTTAAAACTTTCCAATACTTCCAAAATAATTTTGCAAATCTTTACCGTAAGGTGTAAGATGATGTCTAACTAAACAATTTTGAAAACGCATAACATATTTAAAAATTCAATTTCAGGAATAACCAGCAATATTCGGAAAACTATCAGAGCTCTTTTGTGCGCCCTGTATATGATCTATATATTTGTATATATACTAAATAGAATGCTAAATTTTAGTTCAGTTAGGAAAAGCGTAGCACAGTTTAAAAATTCTCTTCTGCAATTTCCGAAAATAAACGGAAATGTACTGGAAAACTTTTGTGCTGCCCTGTATACAATCTATGTGATTTATACACAGCAAGTAATAGACAAACAAGAACAAAAAATCATGCGTCAAGCATAGATTATGTAACACTTTCCAACACTTCCAAAATAATTTTACAAATTATTACCGTTTAATAAGCTGAAAGATAACATCTAAGTAAACAATTTGGAAAACGCATAACATATTTAAAAACGTAATTTCAGGAATTCCCAACATATACAATATTCGGAAAAATATCCGAATGCTTTTATTCAGCCCTGTATAGGATCTATAGATTTGTATATATAATACATAGGATGATAAATTTTAGTTCAGTTAGGAATCGCGTAGCACAGTTTAAAATTCTCCTTCTGGAGTTTCTGTCAATAAACGGAAATGTGTTCGCGAACTTTTGTAATAATAATAATAATAATAATAATAGTAATAATAATAATAATAATAATAGTAATAATAATAATAATAATAATAATAATAATAGGTATCGGGAAAATTATTTATAAAGAAATTTAAGATTATAGTAAATTTGTTGTTTATCACATTTATTATGCAGAGTGCTTCACTAGAGTGTATCTCCGAAAAAAAACAGTACATTTGAAATTTAAAAAAAAAAGTTCAGCAGATATTAGGAAAAATAGTACAGGAAAAATTAAGCAAGTCGTTTATGGTAAATTTTTTTGTGTATTACATCACATTTAGTATATTGCCTGCTTCCCTAGAGGATATTTCTGGAAAATACTACATGAGAAATTTTGGAATAACAATTACACGCTTTACCTGTATGTTAAAAAAAAACAGATTGTTTATATTTAATAATATCTTTCTTGATTGTGTGTGCCAACAAACAACAACAAAAAGCAATTTTATATGAAAAACTAGTCGGATGTGCCAATCCCAAAACTTTCTTCTATCTCAATCATGTTAATACTTCTACTTTCGTCCTCACATCGCCAATAAAATCAATATTTTTCGTCATTCTGTTGTACGTCAGCTACTTGCGAATCATCGGGTTACCGGGATGCAATCAACGGATGTATACTAAACTACGAAAAGTTCTTTTGGCCTGTACCGACCGGAACAGATAGCCTCCCTATTCCTTGGTTTTACGATTTTAGCTAATTTTACTGGAAAACACGAAGCTAAAATGCGTGGAACCCAATTAAAGAAGATTCATTCCCAGTTCTCGTCAACATTGAATTTGAATGAGACTATCGCCAAATTAGTCTTCTATAGCCAAGTTGGCTTCATTTGCGGCAACCTATTTTTGTCGCCAAATTTGGCGATATTTCGTCAATTGCCGCCAAGCTTGGCGAGAATTTGACGTTGGCGAATATAAATATATAGTGTTAAGCATTTAAGAATAGGAACAATGGTTACAACAATGAAAGAAAATTTGCTGAAACCCTGTTAACTAAAACTCATAAATTAAACCCGTTTATGGATGAATTCTGCTGTCTTGTTTGCAAATGTCAACCACCCTAAAATTTCAAACCGCTTTATCTCCGCCGTTTTTTAATATAGACATAGAGGAGGAATAAGGATGGAGAGCGCTTCCCGTAGAGAATTTCGCAGAAACGTGTGGTCAAGATGACCAGTGTCACTGATAGCGGAGAGATAAGGAGGTTTCCATATTTGGCACGTTATCGCTTGCTTGGCAATTTCAAAATTGTCGCCAGTCGTGAAAATATTATAAAAACTAACTGATCCCCACCCGGCGTTGGCCGAGCCTGTGATAATAAATTGAAAAAAAAAAAAAAAAAAAAAAAAAAAAACAAGTTTTTATTATTTTATATCTTTAACACAATTTTGTGTGAAATTATATTTTTAAATGAAAAATTCGCGAAAAAATATTGATATTTAGTGATAAAAGCGCTCATTTTCTTTTTTTTTTTTTTTTTTTTTTTTTTTTTTTTTTTACCTAGGGTCGTTTTATAGTTTTAAAATGAAAAGTTCTTTTTGTCCGAACTTTTTGAAATCTTTATTGGGGATAAATGAAACGGTTTTACAGCTCGTGTAAAAATTTCCTGAAAAAAAAAATTGTTATCTAGATGTAACATAAATGTTTTCTTCTCGCTTTTTTGTTTGTTTTCGCGTCGGCTCCTTTAACATAGCAATAAAAACATAGTTCTCATCTTCCGAACTCTCTGATATTTCAATCGGTTATAAATATAACTGTATCCAAGCCTTCTTTAAAATTTTGCGAAAAAATATGCATATTTTGTAGTGAAAATATAAGTTCTTAGAAAAAAAAAAAGCTTTAGCTTTCAACCTCAGAAAAAAATAAATTAGAAGGTCTATGCTTTCAATGCAAGGTATGGTTTCATCTGTTTTCAATCAACCCTTTCCGATTACCTTGCTAAACAGGTGAGGGTTGGGTTAATCAATCAGGTTTCCCATTTCTGAGGGGGCCTTTAAAAAAAAACCGTTGACGCATGCGCAAAGAGACGACTTTCATGTGGATTTGACAGAATGCGTTTTTCGTTTTAAATATATAGATAGTCATACTCCTGTCAATCTAAGGCCCATATAAATCCGTTACAATTTTGTTTTGCCAGTGTTGATCATTAAATTTTCAAAAAATTAAATAATTGATTTAAAAAATAATAAATTTATTTAACTTCAAATGATTTTAAACTTTTCAAAAGGAGATTTTGTTTTTAGTCATAGCATAAAACGACTTTTTATTATATTCATTTTTTTTAATATAGAAATATTTATTAATCCTTTATTATTGAATTCAAAAATTTTAAAGGTTTTTTGAAACCAAAGATAGAATAGATACTTTCTTTAGTGAAAACAGTACAAAATAATTTCTTTAGATGTAGATTTCTTTAGTATAGAAATATTTTACTGCTTGCACACTTTTCATTCTCTTTTCCAATATTGCATTTGTCCATTTCCAATATTGCATTTGTCAAGCCCTGCATGTAACATTGCATGTAATCTTGTTTTGTCAAAACATTCTGCTTCAAAATGCTTTGAACAAATTCTTGTTGAATTTGTGACTTTAAAATTTTCACGTCTAAGCTGAGCTTCCCATATTTTCCGTCTATTTACATCTTTGGGAAATCTATAAATTTAGAAAGATTTCATTTAGTTTTTAAGAATGTAAATTTTGTAACTTTTTTTTTTATAATTAAACATTTATTAACTAAGCAAGTTAATTGAAGTTTGCCGAACTTCTTTTTACTTAAATAGATTATTTAGTCTGAAATTAAAATTCAACTTTTAATAAATTTTGAGCAATTAATCATAGTTTTACTTTGAAAATAACATAAACAAAAAATTACATTACATAAATTTAAAACCATCACTCCTACATTTAATTTTTTAATCGTTTTTCACAAAATTGTTTCCCAAGTTATATTAGCAAATGTTGATGACTGCACTAGCTGTAATAAATGGAATCTTTAAAATATAATAGTTTAAAAAGCCCTTTTTGTAGAATTCCAGCAAAAAGAGGAACTACATAATATTAAAAACGTGTTTATCATTTACATTTCATAATTTGAAAATAGTATATTCAAGTGAAAACAGTTTCATAGCACCCTTTATTAACACTATAAACTAAAAATTTATGAAATGAAACTATGGAGTAAACTACTGCAAAAATATAAACGCAGTAAAACAAAGCAACCTAATTTTATTTAAATAGTAAAATAGGCATCTCACTTTAATTTAACGATACTGTAATTCGCTTATTTTCATTTTGCAAACATATGTAATATGGTAGCTCTTGGCGATAAAAGCAGACGCCAAGTTTTGTTTTCGAATCGTTAAAGAAAATGATAAAAGAAAAGAAAAGAATATGCATACATATATATCTATTAGAAGAAATCTAACATTAAATCGCAATTTGGAATACATTATATAAATATTTTATCAATAGTTAATTTAAAAAAAAGAATATTATGAACACAACTGAAGTTCAGCATGGCCAGTTAATAGAAAATAATAATCAATTTCATATAAAAAAAAAAATTATAATGTCAAAAAAATTATTTACGAGTGAAACATTACAGCTCCTCCTTTGGCAAAACTTTCTTTACAACCATAGGCACAGTAATAAATGACCATTTTCAAGCTGGTTTAATTTCACATATTACGTATTGCTTCTAAAATTCCATAGAAATACATTACTGGAAAGTAACTCGGGAGAAAAAAATTTCTCTTCGGCGTACTATAGTCACGTGACTGTTATGTTCGCTCCATTTTGGGTTTACTAGAACGCACTCCACCCCTATCTCTTCTCTATGAATATAGAGACAAAACAAAAACTGCTCCGGATTCTCCGGATCAAGGCCGAACATTTAACGGAAAAAACTTTTAGGATTTCTAATTTTTCTATACATCTTTTTGAATTTTAAATATTTAAATGGCTATCACAGCGCCCCCTTCCGGCGGAATATCCCCACATTCTAGTAGGACCTGCTGGCTACAGCCAAAAACATATTAAAAAATTTTGCTTTAATTATCTGCATAACATCATACACTTTTCGATGATACAATAGTGAAAATCAAACAAAAATCGCGATGGCAGCGCCCACTTTCGTCGAAATATCCCCGAATTCAACCTGGACCTGCAGTCTATGTTCAAAAACATAGAAAAAAAATTGGTTCAATTATCTGCATAACTTCATACACTTTTCGATGATACAATAGTGAAAATGGAACAAAAATATCGATCACAGCGCCCCCTTTCGTCGAAATATCCCCAAATTCTGATAGAATCTGCTTGCCATAGCCAAAAACATAGAAAAAAAAATTAGGTTTAATTTGCAGCACAACTTCATACACTTTTCGATGGTACAATAGTGAAAATAAAACAAAAATATCGATCACAGCACCCCCTTTCGTCGAAATATCCCCACATTCTGATAGAATCTGCTTGCCATAGCCAAAACTATAGAAAAAAAATTAGGTTCAATTTGAAACATAACTTGATACACTTTTCGATGATACAATGAAGACACACAGACGGACAGACGGACAGACGGACAGACAGACATTTTGTAAAAATGTGTTTTTCGGAATCTCTGACCCCTAAAACGTGTAAATCCGTCGAAAACCGTAAGTCGAAAAAAATTTCGATTACAATACTTTCTTCTATTATAGATAGAAGAAAGTAATAACAATTATATAATTAAATAAAGTTTTTAATTTAATATAAGCAATAAATCTTTTCGTATTAGCCGTGTTCCAGATGTTAATATCCGAAGAAATTGTCACATATTTAACTATTTACGCTAGATTTTTTTATTCTCGTTATTTCCGTGTTTAAGAGGGTATATTTTAAATTTGTGCTTCATTTATTTTAATGCAGGGTTGAATTTATATAGTCATTGAAGAAGTTTTAACATCGCGATGGGATATTAGCCGAGAGCAAATGCTGAACTATTTTTCTTGTTTTATGTCTATATAAACTTCCGTAATAGGGGAGTATACAATAGAGATACAATAGAGATATCTTTTAAACTTGCTTGAAAAAAATTTTAAAATCCTTACGAAACAGTAAATTGACATACATTTTTGAATTAAATTGCTTTTTAAAGTAAACTATCACTATTGGACTGTATAAAAATAGAAATTGTGTGATGTTTAGTTGTTTAATAAATTGCTGTAAAAAAAGAAAAATTATTATTGGTTAGGTCGTTGTTACCGTCAATATCACATCATCGTTACTCACGAACATGGTTTTTATTTATATATAGATTGGCCATCACAAGATATACTTGAAAGGTCTTCCCTGTTTTTTCACATTCGCACGAAATTCATATTCTTGTACCTTTCTATCTAAAAGGAATATTTTCAGGGGGATCTTTCTTCTGAATTACCATGTATATTAACACTAATACGACTAAAAAAAGTTGCAGTACATGTATTTTTCATACAATTGACGCAAGAAATTGACTAAGGTCTTCTGCAAAAGTATCCTGACATATGCACTATATTTCATTACACACACATGTTTAGTTTTCATAGTCAAATATTGAAACATGTGATGAAGCATACAATATTAAACAAGAAAAATATTGTTGTTTATATCAATTAATCTCAAATTGTATATATCAATTATAACTCTCACCATATTCATTATAGAAATATGAAATATTGAAAATGTTTACAGTTCAGTAAATAGTTCATTTTAGTGATCAATACGAACGTTTATATACAGTAAAACCTCTTAATAGCGAACAAGTAGGAGCTGCTAAATTTGTCCGCTTTCGAGAGAGAAAAATGTACAAATATGTATGCGTTGTGGGTTGAAACAGGCCTCGAATTCCATAACACATACATAATTGTATATTTTTATCCAAGAAAAGCGAACAACTCGGAATAGCAGACACATTTCGCGGTCCCGAGGTATCCGCTATTGAGAGATTTTACTGTAGTCTTAAAATTATAATAAAAAACAAATTACAGTTACTTAAAAAAATTCCTTAGCAAATACTTATTTTAGTCCTTTTTATATCAAGATTTTAATTTAAAAATTTTAATTGTGGCTAGGAGAAAAAATATATCAGAGTAAGAATGCAAAAAATCTTCCGTATGAAGTTGTTTCACATATCCGATTCACAAATAGGAGAATTTTGTTTTAAAAGGAAACGGAACTATTCCTCAAATAGAAAACGAAACAATTTTTTTTAGGAATATATAGGTAATTAATTAGTAAAGAAGGTTCATAAATCTATTGAACAATAATGTATTTCGTTTCTATGATATACTTAAATGAAGTATCATTCTATCCAAAACAAAATTTATTTAAAATTATTTTTGAAAATTTTAATTAAAAATAGAGAAAGGATAGTAATTTTTTGTAATATTATTAATATATCGTCAAAGTATTTATATTCCTAATTTATACTATATTTAATGAAGTTTTGAAATGTAACAAAACGTAATAAATAAAACTAATTTTAAATGAAACTTACATAATAGAACTTTTTACTATCCAATTATTGCATTACTTTTTTTTTTCAATTACTGTGTTTTTATCTAACTATACAAATACACCGGTGCCCATAAATAAAGGCACAAACTCAAAATGTTAATTTTCGAACACAAAGTTGTTTGCGAGTTGTGAAAAATAAATTATATTACACTCCACGTGTAGCGAATATTTAATATCTTAACAGTACAACCAGTCGATTTGACGTTCACTTTCCGTAAAAAATGATCGCAATTGTCACCGTGACTACGTTGAGCACAATGTGGTATCTTTCATTTTTCTCATTATTACTAACAAATAACTATTATTTGTTAATTCCACTGATAAGTCACTATGACTCCTGCTTTTTGGCGACTTACTAGGTAACGATACAATGAAGTCAACAACTGAATCTCATGTGGCCGTCACTGTAGACTTCACTGTGAGGTCACCATGACTATTCCATTGTGAAGAGTGGCAAAAAGATGTCACAATGAAGTCATGTAGTGATTCCAATGTGAGTCTCATTTGAAGAACTTACCAAAAAAATATTTTGCCTGTTTTTAGAGCCGAAAAACTGTGAAATTTCACAAACTTTAATGTATAATAACTCGGTGAGTTTCAGAAGTAGAATAATCGATTTTGTACAGTTGCACTTGTAAGAGCATGGAGAATTTCTTCTGTTAAATATAACTGATATTAACCAGGGAATGTATAACAATTTTAAAAGTGAAACTTTTGAAAATATATGTCAGGATTATTCCATTAACATAATCTTAATCCCTGCCGTATTTTTAAAACTTTTGCAATTTATATTGATCTATGTATCTCCTACAGTTAAAAAATAAAAACGATATTGAATATTTTTTAAACAGCCTGTATACTTCGCAAAATAAAAACTACATATATTAAAATTAATTTATATTTACCTTAAAATTTTTTATTAAATTTCCGTCAATTAATTTTTACCAATATCAATAAAATTGCAAAGCTTAATAATGCGATATGAGAGATAAAATAATTTTGTTTTCCAACAATAATCTTAAAAAAAAAAAAAAAAAAAAAAAAAAAAAAAAAAAAAAAAAAACCAGACAAATGTAAGCAGTTGATAAGAAATTGAATTATTTATTTTCACCAGTGCCTTACGGAACAGTACTTTTATCTCCTATATATATATATATGAGTAGAAAAAATAAAAACACTAAAATAAATTTCAATTAAGTACCTGCATGGATGAATAATGATGCTATCAATAGTAAATATTAAAATAAAAGTATAATAAAAAACAATGGCAATAAAATCTGTCAGTGCGTATTTCGTATATACAAATAAGATCATTGCATTCATTTTACAATTTCATTTAATGGAACAATGGATTATTACGATATTTTCAATTATTTTTAAAGAAGAACAACCTCTTTCAGGAGTCAGTGTAACGGATGTATAAATATTTTGCGATATTAATTTCTTGCTATTGTTGTATTTTATCTCAATAAATATTAAAATATCTATTAAATAAAATAATACAATTTCTGATATTTTTATTTTAAATTTAAAGAAAACAATTCACAACTTATTAAGACAAATGGTGTGTTGAATGTATCCGAGTTTTTATTAGGTATGTATTTTGGTACAAATATATGCGTTTTTTACAATTTAATAAATAGACGTAAGAATATGAGTATTAATTGTTTAAACTAATAAATTTCGTGATTCTGTAAAAATATTAATAAAATTTTTCATTTATTGTTAATAACTATGTATATTTAAATCGAGTTTCTAATGTTTCCGGGCCATTGATACTGATATATAAAATCAAATTTTGGAAAAGTTTAATAATTTCCTTTACCATTTTAATGACCCAAATGAAATCGGATACAACAATTAATTAAACAGCCTTTAGACATTGTACACTCACATTCCGTTAACACACGTCGTTTTATTAAAAATGACAGTTAATTTCACTCTAATGAAGTTACGTATTACCAAATAATCTCTCAGAGATTGGGGTTCGAAAGCATCTCATGATTCACTGGTAATGACAATATTACAGCAAATTATTTTAATACAGAACCAAAAAAAATACAATTTCGATATGAAATTAATATTTATCTGTTAGAAACTTTTGTCAAAAAAATAGCTTATATAATTAGGACAAACCACTTTTTTAAGTATATTTTTATATTAATATAAATTATAAAATATATTAATATATTAAATAATATTAATCATATATCTTAATGAAATTATGGAACTTTAAACGCTGACTTAGACATTTAAACAGTCTGGGAAAGTATGTTATTCAGGATCCGTGTAAAAAAAAAAATCTTAAATGCTATTCTTAAAAGATAAAATATGAGGGATTGTATTTGACGCATTCGCAACATATTTATTGAAAACTACTAATTATAATGCCTAATTTTAATTTGCCTAAAATTGTATAATATACATCTAAATGCTATTTTTAATTTATTCTAATAATCAAGATATATTTTTTTAATTATATAATAGAATTAATTTTTCTTGCATTATTAAATGGAGAAATAAGAACTACATTTATAAAATTCTTTTTCAGGGTTCAAAATGTAGATATGTTTAATGGTAAGGCATCGGACGACCTCTGACCTCCTTGAATCAAAGATATTGTGTTTAAACGTGATTCAAGTTCTGAAAACATTTAAAAAAAATGTAATATTATTTTGTGATACATTTGAAACACTGTTGTTTTCTACAAAACTTTAATGCCGTATTGGCTTTTTTTTGAGTTTCATATACCATTTCAATATAATTAATATTACTTAATATACTTCATAATTTATATTAATGTAAAATGTTACTTAAAAAGTTGTTTTATTTTATTATATAAGCTAATTTTTTGACAAAATTTTGTAACTAATAAATGTTGTTTTCTTACTCAAATTGTATTGTGTTTATTTTATTTCCTTCTGTGTTTCTATATTAAAACAGTATTCTGTTCATTCTATCGTCATAAAGTGTATGAAGTTATGCATAAAATTCAATCAAAGTATGAGTAGAATGGGGAACCAATTCGTACTATCATGTTTTCGAGTTACCGGCATGAAACTTTAACATTCTATCTCTTTTGACTAATACACTGCAAATGTTTGAGTCTGCCTCATGATATCTTCGTATGATATGAACAGACCGAAGCGCAAATTAGTCATTTTAAAGATACTTTTACGCCATCAAGTTTCGAGGTTAAATTGTTGCCAAATTAAAGCTAAAACAATGTTGTTGTTTTAAATATTGTAGTCTGAATGTAAGTAAATCCCCAATCGCCCCCATTTCTTTTTTCAAAACTGTCGGAAAAGTGGTAACACAGAAGATTCCACCGGAAAATATAAAATTAATTTTCGTTAACACCAATCAGAGGACTCAATCAAGACTAGGGCTTTTAATGCATCAAATGACTTCAGTGGCTTCGAGCTCACTCATTACTCACACACTGGTCCTGTGGTTCTCATATCGTACATGTGTTGCCAGTGGGCTACTTTTTAGGTGCATTCGTAATTACGTAAATACGTAGCACCTATTGTCGTCGTCTGGTCCATCCGTCTGTCTGTCCGCCCGTCTGTCTGTCAGTCCGTCCGTCCGTCTGCCCGTCCGTCCGTCTGTCCGCATGTAACAACGCAAAAACTACCAATCCGAATGGTTTGAAATTTAAGATACATTATCTTTGCAAAATTGTGTCGAGACATTTCAAATTTTATGAAAATCGAATCAAAACTTTAGACGATATTAATAAAAATATTTATTAAGAAATTTGCATTAAAAAAAACAAAAACGCTGCTTTCTTGTCATAGGAGCTTCCGACATTTAATAGTCAAGCGACCGAGATACTTATTTTTTTACAGAAATTTATCTGCAGACGATATAATTAATTTCACAGAAAATTAAAAATCATCAAGATCTAAATATTTATATAACTAGTATAGTACGGACGAACTTTATTTGTCACGTTTGATGTACAATTTCCAACTTGTTTTAATTCATATTTCTTCATTACTACCATTTTTTTTAAGAAAGTAAAATTCGCCTTATTTTATGACATATTAAGTAAGGCGAAAACAAGGCGAATTATACAATTTCAAAATAGTGGTGCCAATCAAGCAATCTGAATTTTAAAAAAATAGCCCTCTGGCAACACTGTATCGTACCTGAACCCGAAATTTCTGCTTAAAGCCAACCCGAAAGCTGACCTGAACCCGAAGAATCACACCCGAGCACAACCCAAACGCGAAGAGAAATACAATTAATCTATATTGCAAAAATAATATTGAAAGGTAGTTTTCAATTAAACCTCTAATACCAATTCTATCAATTATGTATAAAAAAGAGAACATTTAAACTCATTATACTCAAATATACAGTTTGTTTCATTTGAAACATATTCAGTACTTTCTTTTGAAAAATCAGTCAACCGAAGCTCGACCTCAAAGTGTCAAAATCTAACCCAAAATCGAACAAAACCCGAAATATTAAAATCAATCCTTCCCAAGCCAATCCGCGTATCGGGTTAGATAAAAGTGGGGTACACGTCCAGATACAGGACTCTACCTGCAAACCTATGGGGATAAAATCAGAAGAAACTTGAGAAAAAATGAAGAAAATAAGAGGGCCAAAGACGGATGAAAACATTATGCTCTTAATCATTAATCATTAATTAGATTAATTAATTAGATTAGGAATCGATTTAATCGTTAATAGGAGAAAGATATTGAAATTAAATTAATCATTAATCATTAGTCTATCAGTAGGACTGAAACGAAGTTCAATCCGTCAATCTTTAGTCATGATTAAATATTTAATTTTTAGTTTTCAATCGTTAATCTAATTTAAATTTTGCATCATCCTGTATATATATAACACAAAAAAGACGGAACATCCAATCAAATATCTCCTTTTACATGATATGTAGATTACGTTAACACTCAGTGGGGGTCATAACAATCATTTCGCGATTTTTATTCAATTGTAAAATTGTATTTATTTTATATTAACTTGCCTGTTTAAGAATACAAATTAAAATATATTAACGGGGAACTCAAGTTCCTACTTTGGATAACCACTATTAACTAATAGTAATCTCAGAATTTCTGTTATTAAGTAAGGCCAATTTTGCTAATCGGGAATTTGGTACTCGAATACAAGAAGCATGGGATTTCTGTGTTAACCTAAATAAGCATTATTTCAATTACTATTTCAATTACTACTTCAATTACTATTTCATTGCATCAAGATATAATACGGATTGCTTAAAATATTTGGATTGCCCATTATTCCTAAGCCTGTTAATTATTTCATTATTTATTTCATCTCTTTTGATTTTATATTTTACCACATTTTTAAATGAAAATTCTGAAAATATATCTAATCATTTACTGTGTATAAAATAATTAAAATAATTTAGTTTGATAAAATCTTTTAATTCACTTAATTTTTCAAGTATAAAATTTATTCCTAAAGGGAACAATGATAAAAGTGAATGAAAACAAGTATGATGAAAGAAATGTCAAAATAAAAATGAAAAAAAAAAAAAAAAAACATTGACATTTAAACATATCAACATTTTTGAGGAATTTTAAAAGTAACATAAATTTGAGTGTTGATATATTTTGCTAGCTTCATTAGAATAAAATATATTTTCTGAATGTCAAACAGTTGGGATTTTTCTGAACTGCACTCTCAATTGAAGTAAATGTCAAAATTCTTATCTTGGGTATCATAACAAAAATATATTTCGTAAAGAAATTTGGATTTTTTTTTTCAAATTCACGATTCTGTTGGATATATGTATGTATATGTTTATGAGATATAGTAACAAAATCATGATTACACACATTCCATGTATTGATATATAATATATATACAGGGAGATTAACAAGTCAGAAAATAAATAAGAAAAGCGATAATTCGACAAATATCAGTAGTAACACGATAAAGTTCTACATGAATAAACAGACAGACTTGCGATTTTTTCATACCAAAAGTATTATTGTCAGCTTTTGTTACCTACAGTTCACATTCTAGTGGCCTAAAAGCTGTAACCTGTCTCTTTTTAAGGTACAATGTGGTAAGAATTACAGTAGAAATTATTTTTTATGATCTGAAGAGTTTCTTGCTTTATCTTCGAGCTATTCTCAGTAATGGCATCCTTGAAATAAAATATTTCTAATTACAATTGAGTTTTGAATTGTACTGTGCCGCTAACACAAAAGAAAAGTTTCTTAATAGGTGAAATTGTAATTGTTATGGAATTACGATTTTAATTATTTAACAAATCCCACGCTTATTTGTATACTGCGGTAGTTACATCGTGACACTATATTTATTTTTTCAAATTCTTCGATTTTTATTCCTTTTGTGACAGTTGGATCTCCCAGTACCTATATACACTTCTGACCAAATTTATAAACAAGATTATTTTTAGTATTTTAAAAGCAAATATTATAAGGCTTGCTCCTTCAATTACCATGTTAAGTCAAGAATCGCTAGTACGCCACTTCCTGAACATCAGGAGAACACGCTGGCACAAAAATGGTACCTTTCGTAGGCTGAGTTTTTTCAGCGTTTGTAAGCATCCCTTGACATTTAATACCAAAATTATCTAAAATTATTCTTCGTATTATTTAATCTGAGAAAAAGAAGGCGCGGTATAGTTTTAGAAAATAATGATATTCAAATTCAAGAGGCCATGCGGAAAATAATCCACTTACGACAGCTGCCATTTTTCCGTCAGCGCGTTAGCCTAGTATTCAGCGGGCGGTGGCTTGGCTAAATGTGGCATTAAACGGTTGATATATATATATATATTAATAAAACTAACATATGTAATTAAGGTACAGTTTACTTTATTAAGAAATCCATGTTATGTGTGCTCAATGCATCCCCCATTTGAAGCTACGTACGTAAATTCATTTTACTGCTTGCGCATTGCTGTCATTTCTGGCCCCATGGATTATACTTAACTTTAATTTCTTATTAAAATTAATTTTACCTTGCTTACATGTGTTAGTTTTGCAATAAAATATAGATATCGCTTATGACACACTTAAGGAATGATTAGTGACGCATTTAAGCCATTGATTATAGTTATCGAAAAATTAATATTTCAGAGCTTTTATTAAAGTGATTTATTTTTAATTTCAAAGAATAATGAATATTCAAGCAGTCAGAAAACGACTTCAGCAACTCATTGACAGGCTTATAGGTAATTAAATGATAAAATATACAATTTTTAAAGTATCTACTTCCTTTGTTACAGCTTGATAAAATAAGGAACACACTTATGGCAGACTGTAGAACATAGTTTGGGGCCAAGTGATGATGAATATATTGATACCTCATCTTGATTAAGGCAATTATGTTTTTAAGCACAAATGTTATACTATATCACATATTTTAAATATATAAGGTTACTTGTATCATGAGCAGTAAGATGACAAACTTAGTAATTTGATCGATTTTTCTACAGACCGAAAAATTGAACCTTACAGAAAATTCCTGCTGCTCCAATTATACTATTTATGTCTCTCACAGTTTGCAGATGCCCATTTCAGATCCATGTGTATGTCTTCTAGCGTTTACATTAGTAATAAAGCCGTGGAGCAGGAGTCCCTAGGCGAGATTACATGGAAAGGCTCTGTCACCAAAATTTGCAGCAGATTTTACTGTAGTATGTTTTTTTTTTTTTTTTTTTTTTTTTTTCCCCTTTTTAATTGTTACGAAGAATAGATATGAAACAAAGTTTAACATATATATTAATCATTTGCATAACATTAATGATATATAACGCAATTTCCAGTGCTGTAAGTTTATATTTACAGGATTTTTCGAACCTAAACGATTTACCAGCATTTTGATCTATTATTTCGGAATTTTTATTTCTGAAGGTAAGATAATTTTCCATTATATTGTATTTCATTTCGATTTTACCATATATGCTAGTTACTTAGTTTCAAATAGATGCCTACGAAGGTTAATTTTAAGGTGTTGAGACAGCGAGGGAACTTTTTTTTAACTCTTAAACAAGGGGGGAATGACAGCCTCGCATTTACGAAAATCACATGCATGGCTGTTATTCTCTGTGATTTTCCAATTTTCTTTTCTCTCAGTATTTCAAGTGTACTTTATTACATAAGTACTATTTATTTTCATTTGTACCTAATCTGAAGCTTTTGCAGATAACAATGTTTGTTTAGGTATGTATTTATTTTATTCTTACCAAATTATCATGAAAATAAAACTATTTATGCAAGTAGAAATTTGTTTATGTTTTAAAAGCAAATTTTCTGGAAATAATTATGTTATCAGTTTAATTATTCTCAGAAATCCAACATTATTGTTACTTTACAAATTTATTTATTTACAGATGGCATGAAACAGACGAAGAACAACAGACAGATCCTCTTGGAGTAAATAGGATTTGCACTTAACCAAGGACTACGTGAGGCAGAAAGATGCAGTTTATATTCAGCTAGCATCAATTTCAACAGCCTCAATAGCGTTTTCAAAAGGCGAATGAAAAGGGTAAGACAGATAAACTTAGTATGGGGAATGCGGACTTATTCACTAAAAATAAGAAATGGATTTGTTCAGAAACATTCTTTTCTATCAAAATTTTTCCGTTGAGACGATTACCTAACTTCACAAATTGGAATGCCAATATGCCGAAGCAAATAATATAAAATATACATTTATTAAAGATGCTGAAATGGCGGGATATGTTGGGTTTTATGGACTGATTTAGAGAAACCCATCCTTGAGCATAAGGAAGCTTGATACAACATCAGGTCCACAGAATATCAGCGTTCAATAGAGAGGCAGATGGATATTTTGTGACAATCTTGAAACCATGATGTCCGATTACAACTTTCCTCCAAATTGTATATTTTATGTGGACGATATGCCTTATTTAGTATGTTATTTCAAATCATTACATTAGTTTTTATGTCAAACTTTACTTCCATTGGAGTTAATACATTACTTACTTTATTGCTCGTATTTCATGTAATTATCATTTCAGTACTCATTTCAAATCTTTCCGTTTGTAAAATACATGAAAAAATATTCTATTCTCAGATAGATGGAATTTCTTAACATGACGGTATTACCGAAATAATACGTTAATGTCGTCCAAACCGTCTCTTTTAGTTCTTGCCCTCCAACTCATATCATGTTGCGTTTTAGCCAAGAAATAATATGACGTTTGAAACGGCATTATATTTGTGAGTGAATGATGAAAAAATCCGATCATTACATTAATCCTCTGACAACTGGCAGATAAGTAGCTCAAGGATAAGTGACTGTGATTCACCTATTATTCTCCTCTAATCCTTTTGAAGATTTTGAAGCCATGTCTTCTATGCCTCTAAGTGGTCTGCAATAGATTTGATTAATCAAATAATCTCATTTTGTCACCTGTTGTAAATTTGAATTTTCTCTTGATTTACTATCACGAAATGACACCCAGTGTTTCAAATAATAAAAAAAAAACACCGAGTAGTTAAATTCACCTGCATTTTAAAGTTTAACGATATAAAACTCGAATTAGCTGTACAGATTTTTAAACCAGAAATACGAAATATAGTTTAGGCATTGGAGAAGAGTTTCTTGACTTGTGTTGCTTACGTCTATAGAGCGTATGACTGTATTTATCCACTTGTGAAACTACCTTATAGACAACGAATCAGTTCATTATCTTTTTTCTAAACTAAAATAAATGAATAAAATCCTGATAAATCCATTGAATTTCTGTGTTTAAAAAATTTAGTTTGAAGTATATTAAAAATGCAACCAACCAAATATTCATATTAAATGGTCAAAATGGATTAGATAATTTGATGCCCCAAAAGAAACTTTTTACGGATAATATTTCCGAAACAACAGTACCCCATATCCCATAGAAACTGAAAAGGTACATGTTTTCAGCATTATTTGAATACTTAGAGAGATTAATAAGTTATTTTGATAAAAACCTGTATGAAAAAAATGAAAACACAGTTATTATTTTATTAAAATGGATCCATCATTCGATAACGTATATTTCTATATGATGATAACTTCGATTTTATAAAATGAGCATTAGTAGAGAATATAAGTTATTGATTTATCTCTTTCCATTTCCTTTTAAAAACTAATGCAAGAAACGCATGGAGGTATGGATTGCACTTTATATTGATTTTCAAATCACAGAAATCATTTACTGACTTCCTTCAAAAAATTTTAAGGATATTCAGACAGCTGTTTCCTTCACATATAGGAAATCTTTTCGAATATGAAATTTTTAGAAGTGTTTTCTTTAAATATTTAAAAACAGGTTCCACTTTGAATATTGTCATTAAAGAATGTTTTATTTGTAAACATTGTGTAGCTTAATAATATATTTTTTTATTATTATTTGTGAAAGATATTTTAAATATATTTCGATATTGAAGCGATAGATTTAAAAATGCAAAATTCAATTTTCCATATTTAACGCATTCACATTATTTAGTCATCTCCGAATACAGCGCTGCAGTGTTAAAAAGCTTTTTAAAAATTCGCATAATTCCGGGAATGTACAGACTATTAAAACTACATTATATTGTTAAACTACATCCTTTTATACATTAGTTTTTTATACATTAGTTTTTTTATAAATAATTTTTTATACATTATTTTGCGCGTACTGTTAATTTTAAAGTTAAAATAATAATGAAAAGGTAACAATGAATATATAACCATATAGTTATTTTTACAAAGTCAACATGCTAAAATAAAAAATAAAAAGTAGCATTTTGTAAAAAGAATATCATTATTATTGGAAAAATGTTTTAAACTAATAATTTTTATTTTAAATCGTATATATTTTTTAAATATTTTGGTCAACTATTGTGAATTTTGCATTCATCCCGCACAATAATTCATATATATTGACAATTTTCAAAATTTACCTGAAATAGTTTCAGATTAAATATGCGTACAATCTCAGGGTACGTAACTCTGAAACAAATATTGCTTTAAAATTTTAAATAGCAATACAATTCTAAGGTTTTGCTTAGAAGTGTTATAAACAGGTAAAATATGCTATTTGTCTGGGAATTATTTGCAGAATTTTACTAAATGACCCAATTTAAGAATATTGTGAAAACCAAAAATTCATTTTTGATAATTTAAAAAAAGTATGTACCCATAAACCATTTCTGTAACTTCATAATGGATTTATCTGTCATTACGTTTCTTTTCTATATATGTGAGTGCACATATGTAGGATGTCCAGAAATATGTGCTTCATTCTCTATAACAAAAAATCCTTTAAGTACAATAAAGTGGAAATAAGTGATATGTTTATTATAAAATTTGTAAATTTTTTACACAGAAAAAAAATGAAAGTCTTGTCAATAGATGCCGCTGCTGTATCTCAAACAGTAAGACTGCTCAAATTAACTTACAGGTTTCAATATGTAGACCCCTCTTTCTTGTTTAAACATTTAATATAAAAGAGATAAAACATAGATAATTTTGCTACAGTTTACATGTTAATTTACACATTATTAATGTTCAAGAAAGAACGATTCCATCTATTAGCAAACATAACACTTATTTTTTCTCAAATAACTGTATACAGATTATATGAGCTACTTGATAAACATCACTTAATTCAGCATTTTACTTATTACAGAAAACTTTCCGGTGATCGACACTCTACTGTGAATTCATCATTGCACTCCTTTGTGCAAAGTCACCAGATGATTTAATTTTTGGTCACTTGGGAACTCGTCACAGAACAGCTATCATGATGACTTTACAATGGAGTGTCAAAATGACAGTCACATGAGAGTCACAAGATAACTTCATTGTAAAGTCACCTGGCGACTCGTCAAAAAGCAGCAGTCATGGTGACTGTTCAGGGGAGTGACCAAATGAGAGTAAAATGAAACGAATGAAAGATATCACATTTATTTCATTGTTGTGTCTGTGACAATTGTGACCGTTCGTGATGTCAAGACGACTTCATATCGACTGTCTGTGCTGTTAGGGTAGTACCTATTTTCTACACTTGCTGTTTATAGAATTTCCTTTTCAGTACTCACGTGTTCAGGAATTAGCATTTTGTGTTTGTTGCTTAAGTTTTGCACACTAGTGTAATTATTAAAAACGAAAAAAATAGCATTTTATAGTTGTATGGTGATTTCTAATGAAGTTTAATGCTAAGGAAGAATAGAAAATAAAGTAAAAAATTTTAAATGCCATAAACAATGCAGTGTTCCTTTTATGCATTTATTTTTTTAATAAATTCGTAATAATCATACAGTTGCATATTAAAACAATTTGTTGTTGCAATTTTAGAAATATAAGAATGCGTATATTATTAATCAATGCGGAAATTCTAAATATCTTTATACATTTTAAGTATTTTTTTACTATCGATAAGTTGATGTAAACAGATAAATATAACTCATTTTCACGATTTAAAAAACGATAACGAAAATATGAATATAAATATGTTAAACGCAAGAAGAGCTTTCGTTAAAGATATATAATGGCACATTTATATTTATTGTTTATTTGTTTAAACTGGAGAATTATTTTCGATTTGAAGTCTACTGTTTCACTCAGGCAAAAAGCATAAATTACTTTGACGCACACATATAAAAAATTAAAATCTTCTGTTTTTCTAAATTGAATACATTATGAAATTTCTTATATATAATTTCTCATATATATATATATATATATATATATATATATATATATATAAACTTAACAAAAACTTGCTCTTAAAGGTGATCTTACATGTGAAAAATTAATATTTCAATAACAGAAACCTTCATAATTGGACAAATTTGTTCACATTCATTATTTTGTTTCCTGAAAAGCTAATAAAACATTTCTTAAACGTTTTAATTAATAAAACTTTTTATGGGTAAAAGGGAATAATTTATTTTCACATGATAAAAATCTTTTTTTCAGCAGAATCTTAATTTCATAAATTAAATTGTGTAAAATATTCTTTTAAGACAAAATACTTCAGAAATAAACGCTTGCAGAAAAAAAAGATGAACTGTGAAAAATGATGAAACGTAAAGTATGTAAAACATAGTTATTTTAGAGTTCATCTAATTAAAAAAATACGCAAGTAGAACTACTTAAATTAAGTAAACTATGTAAAAATACGTAAGTATATCATTAAGTAATGTAATAATTTTGAAACATAATTTAAAATTGTTATATCCATAGAAATTATTTTTTAATACAATTATCTAGATTTAACATTGAAATGATATTTTTTTTCATGAAAAGATATATTATTATTGAGATATTGATGTATGTGTAGGCAGAGTGAGCTAAAGTTAAAATGTTGATATCTGTTTGCTTATACATTAGCATGATCATGCAGTCTGATTGTATGTTGTGCTTGAATGACTTTAATAACCAACTCAACGTTAATGTTGCAGAAACAATGTTTATTACTATGTTCGATACAACAGTTTCATAAACCATTTTTTATATATTTAGAAATTTGTGCAGCTATGTATTTGTCCCTTAAATTTAACAATTATGGTAAAGCATGGCTACCAACTTGCCCATTGTTTTGTTCCTGGAACGAGTAGTATTCTCTAGATTGTTGATTATGCCACATTTATATAGAATTCTTGCCTCTGGATTTTAGGTACAAGATCTTTGTTACATTCATGTGCGATCACATTTAGGCACAATAATCTTACAAAGTGATACCGCTTAAATGACCGCTTATAATTCTTCATAAGTTTGTCACAATGAAGTATATTTGCCATTTTATTAATACTAAATAGCAAGCACAAACAAACTTTTGATGAATATCATGTTTTTAATTCAAAACGTACGTTTTAGGGGAAAACAATTATATCATTTTTAATCTAAGTTAAATATATCGACGTCACATTTAAGTCCTATTTGCCACATTTACAGTAGTTTAAACATAAATGAATACATAATAAATTAAAAAATACCTTAGAATTACAAAACATTTTCTGAGTATTAGTTTATCGTAATTTCATTCTTATTTGTTTTTTAAATTCCTACTACATTATAATTAAATAATGAAACATTTAATATTCATATTTTTAATATTATAACATTGACAATATAAACTTAGAAAATAACTAATGAATGAACAATAGATACATTGATTTTACCGAAACAATGTTTATTAATGTGTGTTGCAGAGAAATGTTTTAAAAACTAAATGTTTATTCCCTGAAATTCCTGAAAAACTGTAGTTCATAGAATTTACCATTTGTGGTAACATGAGAACTTCTTTCTTTTTATTCAGTTTATACAATATTTTATCATAACGTTCTGGTATCTTGTAACTTGTCAGACAGCACATTACCATTGTGCTTACTTTGTCTTCATTACCTATATTACTAGTAAAAATACCTCGAACATGTTGACACTTACATTCAAATATTATATAGCTTCTAAACTTAATATTATCTTTAAACTCTAAAACCAAATTTTATCAGATAAGCTAGAGTGACTACTCCCAAAAGTCCAACCATTTACAAGACCAAGTTTGTAACATTGTGAGTGGGGAGCATTATTTTTCATATGGATCTGATATCATGTCAGCCGACCACCTATGAAATCTGCGACAGCTTGTTCGCTTTCTAGTACATTTAAATGATCTCTTCAATATTTTGTTAGCTAGAATTTACATCGAGAAATATAAGTAAAAATAATAATGGGATTGTATTGAATATTCCATATTTCGGCCATAATAAAAATATCTTTTAAAAAATGAAATGAAATGCAACCATATACAATAATTTTGAACATTGACCTTGAACCCAAAGCTGCAAGAAAAATGCTGAACTGATTCTTTTCCAACATCCCCCAACTCTTGGTTTCAAAACTTATTCGATAAACCTTATTTCATTATTATTTGTTGAAATGTACACCACTATTGTTATGCTAATTTTTTAAATTATTTATTATAACGCTATTTACTTTCTTATTTTTATGATTTGAAATATTTAATTACGTACTCATCCACATAAAAACACTACAATAATACACTAAATATATTAATTCAACAATTCATGTATTTACAATTTCTGTTTTTAAACAGTATTTTTTTTTTAATTATAAAAATAGCATTTAAACGTAATCTAGTATATGTGCCGAAAACTTCTCTAAATTTCACGGATCTAAAACGTCGCTAATAAATTTATACAATGTCCGACGACATAATTCAATTAAAATTTAAGAGCAACCCTAGTTCAAAACTTATCAAAAGTTCTTTTCCTGCTTTGACTTCCAGCAAAGAAAACACACCTTCAATGTTGTGACGGCCATTAAGTTATTTAACATTCAAAGATAAAAAAGCGAAATGGTAATCTTGATTTTGTGATTTACACTTGCATTTACGAAGTGTTGTCGCAGTTTTATATTTGCATATTCTTCATAAAAAAAAAAGTTTTAAACTTAGTGACATATTTCGTGTTTTTTTTTTTTTTTTTGAAATGTGTTTGTTTGGTTATGCCACAATTATATACGTTTCTAGCGGTAATATTTTCGATACAAGCAATTTGTTGCATCGATGTACCATCACATTTAGGCACATTGGTATTAGTTACTAAATAATATTAATTTATTGATAATCAAATCATATAATATTAAAAATCCATTATCAGAATGAAAGAGTGGTAAACAGGTCTAATGAGATTCTTGAATAGATATAAGAGGTTAAACAGAAATAAGGATTTCAGTCATGAGATTCCAGCAAGAAATTTGATGTAATCGTAAATAAATATTATACATTTCTTAATAATAACTGTAACTAGGCAAGTGTGAAATGTCGGTAAAAAGTATCAAAACTGCTGCGTTAAACCTGTCTCAATGACTATTACATATTTTACACATGCTTGATATCATTAGAGTTGGGTTGAGTTGGGTTGATTATTGACGGCCAATTATCTACACTAGGGATATAGGCCCGGGGGGAGTGCCCTTCATGGGGGTCTTTCTAAGGAAACCTAATCCGTATTTACGCATGGATAAATCCACGGCTCAAAGAAAACCACGAAAACTCCGAACTATTAGGCCGACGGGCGCGATTGGGAACGAACCCAGCACCTCCCGTCTACCAGCTTCGATAGCACAACCTCTCAGCCTCTGGTGGGGCTGATATCATTAGAAAATGAAGTTAACATTTTATATGCCGCACCATAATTTACTTGTCAGATTTTTTAAGATTTTATTTTGGTAATTTAAATTAATTCTAAGGTTGTGTGCAAGTCTTGGGCTGTTATTTAAAATATAAGTGGAGATACGGGAATGTTCCACTTGTGAAAAAAAAAACATCTAACCCATCGCATATATCGGCTGGATTTCTAGTATCCAATTAAATTTCATATTTGTTTTGAATTCCAGATGCTTTTGTTATATCGTTTAGTGGTAAAATAAAAATTTCAGGTTTACATTCAGCATCTGAATCATACAAAATCAAATATAAGACATATTCAACTCTAAGACACATTTTAACATCCATTTGTCGGTAATAATTGGATACAAAATGAAAACAAATATTAAAATCATAACATATATATATATATATATATATAGGTTTGTACTCTGAACTGACAACGTTCAGCATTTGGAACATTGGCTTTGAAAAAACATAAAAAGAAAACAACATAGGATACATCGATTTATACATGAAAATGCATAAAAAGAGCACGAATTACAATAAAAATCATCATAGCACACACATTTAAATTCTATTTGCATGCATAGAGTAAACGACGCAACCTACTACACGTTAATTTTTTATTGCATTTCAACAAGTACCAATTTAGAACCACAATCAAGTATTAAACAAAACGTTACATTATGTTAGACCATATCTTCAAAAAATTCATTTAAAATTTAAAACATGCTAAACAAATGCTTAAAATGTTACCGTATCACAAAGTTGATGTTCCATTTGTGGGACTTTGTGGGATAAGGATTATATAATCTTTGCAAATATTTTGATTGAAATTATATAAAAAGCTTTTTCAATTTAACAAAATTTAAATCTTATTTAGTACAACATTCTTGAATAAATAATTATAAATGTCATATGTTAAATGTAAAATGTAAAATTCAAAATGAAAATTCTTACAAAATGTTAAAACAATTGTCCAATCTAATGATAATTTTAATTTTTCTCGTACGCTGAACATCCGGACAGTAGTCTTATGACAATTCTCAGTATCTATTTCGTTTGTTTTCAAATGATAAAAATTATAAATATATGTACAGTTTTATACATGCATTAATATGCTAATGTATAAATTAATTAATATAGAATACATGGTATCAGGACAAGAAAACAGCTTCACATTTTATTTTCTAATGTAGATTTTATGCACTATTCCTCTTATCCTGAATCTTACTTTGGGCCTTCTTAATAATGAGAAGATATGCTGCTAAAAATGCATGTCAACATAATTGTGGCATTTTTTAATAATAAAGTTATAAAAGTCTTTTCTTATTAAAAGGAAAATCATTATTTCATTATTCTACCATCGAAAACTTGGAGTCAAAAATCAACTGGATAATAAAGCTCGACTTTTATTTATGTCAAATACTGCACATGTTTCTTGAGAGAATGCGATGTCAAAAAGACTTTATATTTAAAACAAAAGGATCGCTAAAATTCATTCATTGGGGTTCGCTTTTTTGATAATGAATATACAGATATTATTATGAAAGTAATTTCATTTAATATAAAATGCTAATTAGCTAAGATAATGATGTGACTTATAATGATACATTATAAAGCTGAACAAAATTTTGAAATGTGGAAGATAAGCTTATAAGATATAAAGATAAAATGTATATTTTCCAAGGAGTAAATCTCAATTAAATTTTTGAAAACAAAATAAATATAAATTTAAGCAGAGTTGAAGCAAAAATGAAGCCTAATTGTGGGAGAAACCTATATTAATATTTTCCGTTTCATATAACATTAATGTTTTTTTTCCAATAAAATAACAAGCTACAAGTTGTTTAAAATACGAGAATATGAATATATTTTTAATTGAAATATCGCTTTTCTTATAATAGAAAATATATTTTTCTTTGTTTCTTAACCATCATTAAAATTCACATTACATCTGTAGTAATATACAAATGAAATATAATGTCATATGTATAATAATCTGCGTTGAATTCCAGTATTTTTTTTCAATATACGAGACAGATGTATTAATCGTATTACACGAAATAGGGCCATCAAAGAAGCTATAGGGAAAATTAGGATAAAATCGTATAGTCGGATGAAACCGAATATATCAGTTTTGACTTAAACTGAGCAACTCTGTAGAGGGTAATGGTTGAAATAGATATACCTTAGATCAGGAAGCGGTGTTTAAGGTAAATACATAGTGGTTTGTATGCAGTTTCTGTGTTTGAAAGTTTATTTTATAATTTAATGTTTGATATTTTTCAGACTTCGTACATGGGAACACGTTTAAAGTTATTGTCGCTTTTTATATTATTCTGTGTAACATATTTTATATTTATTTATTACAAACAGATAAACAGTTGCTAGCATTCATCCCTGGATTTTTACGTCTGACTTTGCAATACACATCCACCTGGTGTAAGTTTTATCCTATGTGGGATACAACGGGCTATTGGAAAACATTGTTTGAAGCAATTTTAGTCAAATTACATGGAGAAGAGTAATTATGAAATTACTAATGCTGATTAAGATGTGAACATTTTTTCTGGACATTCTCAAGTGTAATCAAAATAATATATATTTGTCTTTAAATATTAAACCATTAGACTAATAACTGTGATATTTTCTGTTACGTTTCTTAGTTAAACTGTAAGATAAACTATTTTCTTCCTTTTCAAAATAAACATTACCATATCCTGTAACATAATATATCCATGTGGTCTTACTCCGCTAAAGGGACAGGATGATCTCACATTTTCTAGAAAACCATTTATTAATAAAATTATGACCAACAAGGCATACGTATATAATGGTATTATTGTACAAGTATAAGTGAAAAGTATCTACGCAGTCTCATCAAATTATGTTGGACATTCTTGCTTCAAGAAGTTACTGATATTAAAACATTCGATTTTCCCCTATCTTTAATATCTACAGTAGGACATTGAATTTCAGATGTTGTCCAAACCCCTTTCAATATTACAATCTTTAAAAGACATGATAAAAGTTTGAGACTAAAATTGAGAATGACGTTTTTAAATGTGGATTTCGTTTTATTGTTATAAACTAAGAATAATATATTATACATATCCTGAATTGTTTAGATAATCACAAAAAGAAGAAATGAGTTGCGTAATTATACGAATCGGTTTAACATAAACGAAATAATGCTTATACCAAGCTATAAATATAAGCTTATTAAAATAATAATTGCTTTTTTATAAAATGCAATTATTCTTTAAAAATAATACATAATTCTTTAAAAAGTCGTGCGGGAAGAGACAAAACTGTATCTACTTATTTAAGGGCAAAACTTTTATATGTTTGATACATGTTTTTGTGGTTTAGTCATATACTAACAATAAAAGACGAAAATTCTAGTATTTTGCAATATACATCTAAAAATATCTTTCTCAATGGCCTCAATACATCATGTATTAAATGGAATTTATTGCTATCAGAGTCATAAATAATGACTGCGTTATCATTTTTTTTCTAGTATAGCAAATGTTTTTGTGATTAAGAAAGATGGATTTTGAAATTTTTAATTTAGCATCACTTTAGAAAAAACGTCAAACAAAGAATACATAGATTTACAATTTACAATAAATCTGAGAACTTGAATATTATATGTTCAGTGCACCGATATAAAAAAAAGTGGGAAAATTTTTTCTGGTATATTAGCATGGGTGGTTATCTAGTCACAATGCACTTCTAGGATTGTCTTACATTCCCTACAATTATTGCAAGACCAAAACTGGTTAAAATTGTGAGATATAATTATATTTCTGTATGTTTAACATGTAATACGTGTCTATGCCTGCAGAGGGGATACCACGACCTCCCAAGCTCACTAGTGAATCACATGTTTTCTCATCCACTGCCGACGGACTAGTCGGCAACCTTTTCATAGGTTGTAAACCTGTTCATAAGTATAGGTAGTAAACCTTTTCATAGGTTTTGAAAACCGAAAGCTCTGGTAAAGCAACGCCGTGTAAGCGGACTTCAGGAAAGTGTTCCGGGCCCTGTGTCCTTATGGGTGTTGCGGTTATTTGGGGGCTATTCGACAAGGTCCCCGAACCATAAAAGTTTGTTCCTCCAACTTTGGGGCAAGTTGTTTGCGGCTATCATGTGTAGCAGTGTGGTATGATGTGATAAGGGTGTGATGCGCAGCTGGCGTTGCTCCTTCTTGGACCGTACTCTGTGTCACAGCTGCTTCACACTGGAATAGCCCAGTCCTGTATGACGCGTGGCGCATTTGGGCTCATCAGAGCATGCACCGGCGAGACGGATAGTCTGACCGTTTTCTATGCATTTTTATGCTCTAAACATTATTTTCACTGCAGCGCATGATAAATAATTTCAAATATTTCTTACTCGTTATTACTGCTATACAGTAGACAGGAAATTACGTATTTTGTTTCATTTTAAAAATTAAAACAAATTTTTCATTTTTATTTTCATATTTATCTTTTATTATCCTACGTAGTTGAAACATAGATAAATCACGAGCTTCATGAATTCTTTTGCTACCTGATGCATGGAAATATTTTTTCGTCAATATTTGCACCCATAAATTCTGAAAGATACTTTAAGCAATATATTTTCTTTAAAAATTGCAATCAGTAAATATCATATTAAATTGAAATTGTATAAACGTAAACTTTACAAACATGTCGACAAACTACATTTAATAAAATCACAATAATCCGTAGTGTTATTAGTGTAATAATTTGTAGTGTTATTATTTTTTTCCCACACAACATTAGGAATAATATGATTCTTAACAAATCTTGTAGAAATATGTAGTATTATGATATGATTTAAATGTTAAAATTTTTTATATATAATATGATATTATTTATGCATACCTAATTCATCTATTATACTGATTTTCCAACATGAATGAAAAGCAATTGCTGAATATAATTAATTTAACATAAGATAAAATAGAACATGAACCTTTGTATTAAAGTTGAATCACGTGAAGCTTTTTACATATCTAAATGCACCAAAATATTTTACACTGAACAATATAAAATTATTTATATTTTAATTTTTTACTTTCTTCTATGTTTACAAAAAGAAAGTATTGGATACATTAAAATTTTAGACTTCCGGTTTTTGACGGATTTATACGTTTTAGAAGGCCCTGAACACGATTTGACTGTTGTTAGAAAATGTCCGACCGTGAGTCTGTGGTTCTGTCATTCTGGAAGTCTATCTGTATATTACAAACATTTTGTGGACGTTCTATCTCAAGAACTAATGCATGGAACTTCTTGAAATAAAACTTTAGATTAAGTTAGTACTTGATATAAATTTGTGCTAATTAGTTTTAGGTGTAAATCGCCCAACAGGTGGCGCTGCTACGGTGCATTTTTTTAAATTTCCACAATAGCTCTATCTCAAGAACTAATAACTAATTTTCATCAAATTTCAGATTCTGCTAGAGCATGACATAAATAGACTTTGATTATGTTTTGTGTTTTGGCCAAAAAGTGGCGCTGCTATGATACTTTTTTTACTTTCATTAAAGCTATATCTCTAGAACTAATGCACAGTATTTTATCAAACTTCAAATTCTGTTAGACCTTGATATATACAGATGCGGATTCCGTTTTGGTGTAATTAGCCCATCAGGTGCGCTACTATGTTACTATTTTTATGATTTCCACGATAACTAATCTCAAGAACACACACACAAGAACGTGCACAGAATTTCAGAAAACTTTAGATTCAGTTAGACTTGGACGTAAGTTGTTGTTGATTAGATTTTGGTGTACATCTCCCAACAGGTAACGCTGCTATGCTGCACTTTTCAGGATTTACATGATTTTACCAAAGGTCATATCTCAAGAACTAATCGTACGGAATTTAATAAAAGTTTAAATTCCGTTATACCTTCATATAAATTGGTGCTGATTCGTTTTTAGTGAATGTGAAAGCTGTATGAGAAAAATGTTTTGTTATTGGCACACCCGACTAATTTTTAAATGTAATTTGTCTACGTTATGAAAATGTTTATAGTTTTCTGTACATAAATATAAGATATTAAACATTTTACCTAACTATCCAGCGAGCGTACTGTCGAAAATTTTATGACACATGTGATTTTTCCAAAACGTTTGTTTCACAAATGGTAACAAAATCAAAATTCAATTTTTACTACTGTTTTGTATATTTGCTATTCCAGCATGTTTCTTATTAATGTTATGAAAATACTTACATTTGTACTAATGTAAGTACTGTGTAAAAAGAATTTCTCAGGGGCCTGTTCGTGAAAAGAAAAGCACGCCTTCAGAAAAATTATAAGGTAAAGCTAGGATAGTCTGCGCACAATTCAAAAGAATAGCTATAAAAAATCTAAATATTAATTTTTTGCTAAACGATTCATGAATAAATTTTACTTCATTTGTTTTTTATGCATTTCCATTGCTATTTTGTTGTTATGTTGCAATTTAATAGAACAGTTGTGGTAAAACGAAGAAAGTTATTTTGAGCAATCTGTCCTTACAGGGTTGGTGTGATTGCGCACATGGGTAGGAGAGATTGTTACTAATATTAACTACAATTAAATTGTTTAAAAAAATAATTACACTTAAATGACATTGCTGTAAGGTTTTTGTGAACAAATATTATTGTATTAGGAGTGAATATTTCAACCTAATGATTAAAGAATCAGAAAAAGGAAATGATTTTAAAAATGATTACAAATTTTTTATTTAAGGAAAAAAATAAAGAATCAGAAAAAGCAAGTCCAGATAAGATTACAAAATAAAATTATGTTACTTAAAAACACGTTTAACTTAAAATTAGTCCATTTTCATTTTACATTTTTATATGCAAATTTACCAATAAGCTGTGTAATCTCTCCTAGCATAGAAACTAATAGGAACACTGCGCCATCTCCCCTAAGTAGCAGATGCGTAATATCTCCAATTTCGGTAGGAGAGATTGCGCGGCCTTTTATTTAAACATGACGTCTTCTAAAACGAACCATTGATGTTCACATTGTTAGTCTAGATTAGTAGCTTATGAGAAATCGTTTAAGTTTAAAATATTTTGTACTATTGACATTGTATAGAAATTCTGATGAATAGCTCTGAAAATTCTAGCACTTACTTTGGGAAAACAAAACAAAATAGCAGTACTTTATCTTAGACGCTCAAAGCAATCAACGTGCACTTTCAAGTAGACACTCCACTACTGCTGTTGTACAACTACCGGGTGTCGCTGCGCTCTCACTCTACTCCTTCCCTCCGAACCTCTATCTCTCCGCAATCTCTCCGACCGCGTCACCTCTCCTGGCCTTAGCTTAGTAGCAAAATTTTAGTTCTATATACTGTACTAAATGTCTTGATATTTGCGAGTATCAATAAAGTAGGTAGACACCAATTGCATTTTTCAATGAAATTAATACTAATCATTATATGTGTTTATTTAAAAAATTTAAAGTGGAAAAAAATGAAGAAATCGCGTGGATGCTGGTGTAGTTTAAGCGAACTCAATTAAATAAAAATATTATTATTTAAGATATTTCTATATCTATTTGTTTACAGAAGAAAAATGTCGTTGTAACTTTATATATAACTAGATAGAACCCGTCAAAACTTGACGGAAAAAATTACTATAACCACATCAGTAAAATAAGCTTCTTTATTACTTAAGAAGGGGTGCGTATGAAACAGTCTTCCAAATATTTTATTTTAAAAAAATTTTCCATAGTGAAATACAGTACTATTACTGATGTAAATTCCAAACAAACAATCCGTAAGCAACTGTGTAATGCAAATTAGTTTGACATTACCACCATATTCCCCACAGCAAGAAAGAAAATTTCATGGACCTATGAAGTATCATACAAATATTATATCTCTACTTTCATCTCATATTCAGTAAATAAAAGGACATAGTAAATAAATCACAAAACTCCTCCGCCCCTCCCCTCTGTGATTTTGCAACCGAATCAGCTCCTATATGCATTGCAACTGCTTAAAAGCATGTCAAATTCGACGTTACAAAAAAAGTTTTAAAATTAAATGTTTAAATAAAAAGTTTTGAAATGTCATCTTTAATCATTGTTCGTTTCAAATCCGTACCTTCTAAATCGCATCCATTGTTTTAAGTTAATCAATTTTTATCTAAAGATGAATTTTTTATATACAATAATAAATCAATCTGCAGATGAGGGAGATTTTTAATGATTTCAAGTGTTAATTTATTTGTATAGTTTTTTCGGTTCCTTTACATAATCAGGATGATTATTCCTTTTTCATCATAGTCGGGGATATTGTCCCTCTTATACAATTAAATATCCAATGGATCTTTAAAAAATAATAAAATAGAGTCCCTAGCATATTCTGATGCAAATTATACATCAACGAATTCAAGATATCAAATTCGTGTTAATCATAAACTGAAAATAGTTTTTTTTAATTAATTAATTAAATTATTTATTTTCGACAGATTTTAGTTTAGCGCCAAAATGCTCTATCTTATGGATAATCTGATCGCAACCACAGAGTTTTTCGTTACTCTGTGCCTCGCAACAGTAAGCGTTATCCGATTGCCGACTTTATGACGTCAAACGCAGAAGTAAAAGTTTAATTTAAAATTACGGCTAAATAATTAAATTTTCGAACAAACAAATGTACGATAACAAATTTGTGTCCAAATATCTTTGATTTATCAAAATAATGATGTAATTTGATGTAGTAGTTTGTTCCCACGGACTGTCGAAAAAAAACGCTTAGCCTTTTAAATATATAGATCTGTAGCAATATTGAATTTGAAATATATGTTTTATTAAAAGACATATATACATTAAAATAATAAAGAAATAAATAAATATGTATATACAGGGTGTCCCAAACGCTCTTGATTTCGGCGAAAATGCTTCTTATGATCTGAAATTTTGTTAAAGGAAATAAGTAAATTAGATCAAAAAATTTGTCACAGATGGCGTTGCTTCTTGAAACTTCGAATACGTATCGAATGTCTGTATACATAACAATGGCGAAAGACGCACAATGCGTATTCACAGTTTTTGTCCTAAATATGGCAACCCAGATTTCAGAAGTTAACAATACTCGTCTATTCATCATCACTGGTCTAATCGAACTCATGAGAACTGGTATTGTGAAGTTCTGGAAAGTTAGTAGGCATAGTTTGGACAGAAACTGTGCATACACATTGTGAGTCTTTCACCATTAATATGTATACAGGCATTCGATACTTATTCGATAGCTTCCGAGAAGCAGCGCCATCTATTTTGGAACAAATATTTTTATTTGCTTAAACAAAATAGAAGCATTTTCCCCTAAACCGAAATCTCGTGCATCAAATGCTTGATCTTTCATTGAATTTTAAAATGTCTTAATGAATTTTGGGACACCCTGTGTATACATATATATATTTCATATTAACAGATATAACTCTGATAAACAAAAAAAATATTTTTAAATAAGTTGCTTTAAATAAGCATATTCAATCATGTATTCCATGATAGGAGCTAATATTGATAAAGAAACGTAAATTAGAAAAAAATAAGTTTGTAGTAGCAGAATATTAAATAAAAAAGCTATTCATTTTATATCTTATGTTTGATATTTCTTATGGATTATTAAAAATATGAAATATATTGTCGATTAATCAATAAGGTTGACAGAAAATGAAAATTTCATATCGTAAAATAATTTTGTACATGAAAGATTACCTCTTTAGATACGGTAACAGATGATGTTTTCTTATTACAAGAATATTAATTAAACTTTTTAAAAACCATCTGCTGCACAGGTTTCTCAGTTACAAGAAAAATATAAGAAAAATCTGCGTAATATACGCTTTACATGTCAGATAATATCATAAGTTGAAATTGATTGAATTAATGATTTTTGGAGCTTACTTATAAAAATTTGAAGGAAAATAAAATATAGCATTTTAAAAGTTTTTTTTTTTCAGTATTTAGTTCACTACACATTTTTAAAAACGTACATTGACAATCGTGTGTTTTAGTTTAAATGTTATTTCTGGTATTGTGCTTGAAATTTAATATGCTCTTTCATTTTTCCTAATAAGAATTATTTTTACAATAACAAAAATATTTATAAAAAATGTTTTTACAAAGTATGCGGTAGCTTAATGAAATAATTTTCTTACATAAAATACCATTATTTATTTATTTATTTATTTTATTATTTTTTTACACAAGGTTATTATTCAAAAACTAAAGAGAAATATCCTGCTATGCATGTGCTTTTCCAGCAGTTTTTTCCGTATAGTTTTCATCGACTTATGTATTCCAAAATGTGTAATTCCACCAAAAACCTTTGCTGAAATTTTTTACGATTGAGTTAAATTCTTCTTATGTATATATATTAAAATAAATAAGAAATAGGATATAGGAATATTTCGGTATAACAAACAAAAGCTACAGAAACACTTGTAACTAGTTTGTGTTTTTGACCATCACAAAATTTTCTACTGTATCATTTTAATATAATAATTTATAATTGAATCAATAAAAATGAATAAAGCAGACTACAACACTATACATAGAACAACAGCATCCACTGATAAGTGATAATATTTAAAATAATATCAAAATATGCATTTTCAATATTTACTTCTAAATATAAAATTTGGTGCATTTCTACGCAATTAAAAATAAGTTACAGCTATACTGTTCATGGCATTAAGCATAGGCATAATCATCTGTAATTTGGTAAACAGTCAAATTTGTAGTAAAAAATGATCAATTTTGGAAACATTGCGGTTAAATGTGTATGCAAGTTATAATATAGAATATAATGCTATTAAGTACGCACGCTGATTTGCATAATTTTAATGTGGATCCGATTTGGAATATTTCACATGGCATCGGAAAGTAGGATCCCCTGTTACGTGATTAAACAGGGATTTGAATCAGTATCCATTTAAAAAAATGACATATATTTTCTATAAAATTTGGAACAATTTCAACTTATAGATACTGAGATATATATATATCACGGGACTCCTGAAAAATACAGCATAAAAGTGCCATCTGTATGACTATATACACTAAAATTTCACCAGTACTAATTTATGTTATGAAGATTGATAACTTAATATGAAGATTCATGGAATTCCGAGGATTTTTGCTTGTGATATAGTTCTCACGGCATGTCTGGAGATCATCTGGTGTTTCTAAATCAAATATACTTACTTTGAACAAAATATTTTTTAATAAAATGTATCTTTTGTCCATGTGGTACTCATATGATTTCAGTTTTATTTCATTTATTAAAAAGTATCTGGTGGAAATATTATTATTTGACGTGAACAAAACAAAAGAAAAAAGAAAAGAAAAACTCAGGAGATTTTAAATTGAAATATTTAAACTGAAAAATATGTTTAATATACAACTTAAATAAATACAACAAATTTAAAATTACAGATTTAAACTGCAATTGTTAGCTGTTGTTTAAAAGAAAGGTCGATAATTTTCTTCTCATATTATCTGTCAGTTCTTAATTTAATCTTTTTCTTTCTTTTGCATGCCTTACATTGAAATACTTTTTAAACTAAAACTCCTTCTTTACATCGTTTTTGCAACTTTCAAAAAGAATAAAACGCTGCGAAGTTTAAAACCAAATAGTACTGTTTCAGAAAATGCTTTCAGGAAATGAAAAAAAAAAAATCTGGGGAAAGAAAAAAGTAACTTTTGGAATGCTCCTTTATTCTTTTTTAAGGCGGTATTAAAATATATAAATATATAAAATTTTTCAACACTCAACAACTCAAAATTTTGAGAAACATTTTCAGACTCATTTTTAAAAGTAAAAACATGACACTTGACGGCGTGATTTATGAAGAGATTTATAAGGGACCCATGTTTTTATTTTTCGTTCAATTAATTAGAAATTGATTTACAAACAATTATTTTCACAGTACGATATATTTTTTTTGTTTCCAGCGCTATCAATTCGGTTCAAAATGTCCACTTTGACAGCATTTTAAAAATATATTCTTTCTTTATCAAATAATCGAGAAAATACGGACATTATAAATTTTCTGAATAAGAGAAATTGCCAATTGGATGCAGTTTAGAACAAAAATGAATTTAAAAATGTTTCTCAAAATAAGCAGTTTGGATTTGAATACACCCTTAAAGTTTAATTTTCCTAAATAGATTTAGCATTCCATTAAAAAATATATTTTAAAATGAGTTCTTTTTAAAACAGTGTTTTTTAAAATACATACATAGGGAGTATCAAAAAGTGACCTTGTTAAAAATATTTCAATTATGACATATGACATAAATACATATATTTCAAACAAATGAAAATATAATCATTATGAAATCCGGTACTCAGCAAAACAGCTGTTTGTGCACTCAGATAACATAGTTGGTTTAATGCTGGGGAATACTGTTGTTGCCAGTGGTATCTTCTGACTACTTTTAGTATTACTATATACAAAATTTATTAAATGGATTAAAAACATTTATTATTTCTTGTAATAAACATTGCTTACAATAATTTTTAAAATGGCAATTACAATAATTTTTGAATGGAAATTAAATAATTTATTCACGGAGAACAACAATTCATTGAAATAAATGCTCCATCTAAACATGCTAATTAAAACAAATTTTAGAAAAAAAAGAATTTTTTTTTTATTATTATTTGAATTTTGAAAATTTATGTAATGTGATGAATTTTTGTAGCAGAAATAACTTTACTCGAGACCTCGCTGTGGAACCAAGGTTTAAATAATAATAATAAAATAAAGTTTACGTTAACTTAGATCATGGGTCCCATAGAAAGCTGAAACTCTCAAAATCTGCATTTTAAGAGCGTGTTCACGACCTTTAATGTCCAACGTATAAATTTCGACAGTAGAGGAATACGGTGGAGAATAGGCGTTATTTTTTTAATAATTCAATTAAAATAAATTGATTTATGTCTGTAGCTCTCTGACCGCAAGGGAGGGCTGGCAAAGCCTAGCTGCAGCAAAACCGCAGTTAAAACAGAGTGGCACTTAGTTTGTATTTTTAATCTTAAAGTTAGATAAAAATTCATATTTGAAATTCATATTTGCTGGACCAAGAAATCAGCTTTCCAGGATCAAATTCAGAAATAACAACAAGGAAATCTACAGATCAGAGGCCTAAACATCAACTCTACAAATCATTGTTTATTAATTTCACTAATTTTTAATATAATCTGCATAATATTTGATATCCTAAAATAATTTTTTTAAAGTTATTTATACATTTATAATCATAAAAGATTTTTCGAAATTTTGGAAATTTTAGAAGTATCACATTAAACACAATTTTATCCAATGATATGATAAACTACTTATTATTGTATTTTTTCAGAATAAGAATACATTCCTTCAGAGAGGTGGAGCCCTCCTTAACCACCCGTTGTCGATTTAATTTTACGTCTCAATTTCCAGTTATTGTGCAGTTCCAGTATTCGAGTATATGTCTAAATGCATTTACTACTGTAATTTCATTAGATTAACGATCTCCTTGTACAGAATATGGTTTCCTATCCTTAAATAAATGCTTACTTTTCAACCACTAAAAACAACCACTACAGGGTGTCAAATCTGCCCTGAGTTGCTATCAGAAAAGGATGCTTACGGCTGTGCTTTCTTGAATTGGCATGCAAATTTGACTTTAATATTTTAATATATTATGTGAATATTTTACAAATTAAATTGATTTAACGATGCATTAACTTTTAGTTATCATAGGAATTTTTAGAGATTAAGTATCACCATTTTTTTTTTATATAATCCATTATTATAAGAACTCGAAGCATCTCTGATGCTTTGCATTAGTACATATATAACATGTAGTTTAAACTTATACAAAAATGTCTATTTTTAAAATATCTGATTTTTTAATTACAGTTATTACGAAAAAAAAATAATCAAACGAAATAAAATCAAATGAAAAAAAAAATTCATTAGTAACATACAATGAAAAGCTTAAATGATTTTCTTATCAGCTAAAAACAGCCCACACTATTTCTTACTTTCAATAAATCCCTAGGGGGAAATTATTTCTATTAATTTCTTCCAATCCTCATTATCCTATTTATTTTTATGAAATAAGAAATGCATTCGGAGTTTTAATTTTGACGTTTTAGTTTAATTAAGAAAACATCTACATTTCGATATCGACTTCAAAATGAAATAAATACATTATCTCACACCCTCCTAAAAAATAATAAATATAAATAAATGTTTTGAATTATATGTTAAAATGAGATAATGATGGAATGTAGTTATTTCTGATCAAAGATTTATTTTGGATTTCATAGCCGAAATTAAATTTTGAAACATTATATTTTCTAGCCATAAAATTGTGCATATTTTACAATTCATTTCTTAATTAAATAAAAATCAATTTGAAAGATGATATTGATTATGTTTTCCTGATTATTTGCCAAAATTTCAAGAACAAATTTAAAGATATACATTACATTAATTAAACTAATTCTATAATTATTTCTTTAAATCTTTATCTGATAGAAAAATATGTGGTACAGCGGATGTAAGGAAACACTTGAGTATAGCTCTTCAAAATGTATTTAGTTAAAATAGTTCTATTTGCTTATGCATCATCATACATAGTAGTATATCAATGATTATTTCCAAGCTAAAATATACTCTGAGTATACGTAATCCATTTTATAGGAAATTTAATGCTTTTAGCATCAAGTCAAAATTTGTCTCTTTAGAACTACATATTTTCGGCTAATACAAATTAGAAGTACATAGAAAAACAAATTTAATTGAATTTTCTTATTAAGTCGTTCATTTATCAGTAAATCTTTGCAAAATTTTATTTTCCTATCAAACAATATTTTAAAACATTTTCTTATTCTACGTCTACATGTGGTATATTGGACAAACACGAAATAGAGCACAGTGGACCATTCTTTTATACGATTTAATAGTAGTATTTACAATATAGAAACAAACAGTTACAACAATGTTTATTTTAACATTTAAAATTAAAATTGCGGTTAAGATTAATTTCCAGGAATTTAGTTCTTTTTGTTAGATATATATATATATTTAAAAAAAAAAAAAAAAAAAAAAAAAAAAAAAAAAAAAAAAAAGGAATATAGTTTAGTTACTAGCCCAGTGAAATTGTAGTTTGAGGTGGAAAATTCTGGTGTAATTGTTTTTAGTGGTTTATTTTATGTCTTTTGGAGTGTTGAATACGAATCTGAAGTTGTCCAACAAAATTTCTTTCGGCAAATTTGTTTTTTTTTACAAAAAAACTGTAAAAAACGGACTTTTTTCGTTTGTTTCAAAATAACTCCAAAATTGTGAATTTTGCGTGGAAATCACAATATATGAGTTACAGATAATAAAATTTCCTACAGTTTATGTAATGAAAGTTTTTTTCTATGATCAATGGTTTAGCCGTGAGAGTTCCGAAAAAATGGGTATTAAAAACAAAAAACTGAAAAAAAAAAACGGGAATTATGGCCCTGTATGTCGATGTAACATGGAAACAAACCCTTTAACGCAAATAATAACCATCAGTGTTACTAAAGATTATATTATTGACTATATTTTAGGCATTTAAGGTAGGGGAAAAGTGGGGATCCGGCACCAGTGGAAGTTGGGAGCAGTGGAGTATCTCCACGTCCTCTCAAGGTGACTCGAGTCAAAGGTGCTCCTCCTCCGGAGAGCTCGTACTCTAAGAGAAGATAAAATTTTGAAAAAGGGGGTAAAATTAGGTACAGGAGATATACTATCTAAAATCGTCGAAAAACAGTATTTTTTGGAAAATAGCAATAAACACTTAAAAAAATTCAATTGAACAATTACATAAATATAATAATGTATCCTCTTCAGACACAAACAATATTTTTAATGCAAAACTTAACATTTAAATATGTGTATGTTTCTGCTCCCACAGTTGCAGAGGTACTAAATGTTTTGAGCGAGCAAGAAGATCACGCAAACAAACTTCAGTAGATTTGATGTTCGACGAAACAATGGTGTCAACAGTACCACAAGAAAAATTTGCAGCAGCTGACATTCACAGAAAACAGGCACTAGAAGATGCGGATACACTGATTAACGCCACAGCAAGAGCAAGAGACCTTGTGCAACAACATAACTCTGTAATTATCGTGGGTGAAGACGTAGATTTGCTGGTGATCATGATTGGTCTCATTCAAATGTATATTTTTTAAAGTCAGGCAAAGGGACAGTTTCACCACTCATTTTTTCTCCTGACTGCAAACTTGAACAATCGGTTGCTGACAACGTACTATTTTTACATGCCATGAGTGGTTGTGATGCTACTTTAGCCTTTTTCAAAGTAGGAAAGATAAGGTTTCTTCAGACTCTCAAAACAAACCCGGCAATAATCAAAACCATTGAAATTTTTAATGACTCTATGGCAGATACTAATGCAGTTACTGATGCTAGCAATCGTTTTTTGACTTCCTTGTACAAATTATCTGACAAGGAAACCACGTCAATCAACAAATTGAGGTATCTATGCTACCTTAAGTCTGCATATAAGGCATCAATACATTTGGCGTCCCTATTTCCTACTGAGGCTGCAGCAAAACAACATTCTTTAGAGGGTATTTTCAAGTTCAGCAATGGCTTGGAATGAAAAAAAATCCTGAACAATGGGGTTGGAAAAGCACCAAAGATGGTCTAGAGCCAATAACCACGCTAGAGCCACCAGCACCTCAATCCGTTCTAAATCTCATTTCTTACAAATGCAAGAAGACATGCTATACAAACTGTGGATGTAAAAAAAAAGCCTCAACTGCTCTAATATGTGTCCGAACTGCGAGAAAATGTAATAACATGCCTAATATTGAAATAGAAGAAAACGAGGATGACCCGGAATACCCTGAAGTACTTGAACATAAATTGTATATAAATCATTCCATTTCACATTTATTTTTTCATTCATTTTTAATTTGGTATGGTAAAATATGTATCCAAATACAGTGTGCATAACTATTCAGTTTTTAAACAATTAAAACTAAGTCATTAATTATTTTTTTTAACGCTGGTACGTAGTATAATAAATTTTGTGCTCCCTGATTTGGGGTCCAAAAGTGACCGATTCCGGAAATGAGCTATAGAAGAGTGCTGATATTAAAAAGAGGTAAAAATAACATTATGAAAAAATGCTGTGTGAATCTTAACTTAGTTATAATTAATTCCACCGTTTTAAAAAATAATGTATGCACCAGTTCTTCTCCGGAGCATAAGTTTCGATCCTGGGGACAAAAACGGCTTTTAGCCCCCGTATGCGTAAATAGCTATTATAAAATTATTAATTTCTTTTTTATAGGTGTAGAAGACCTTGAAGGCATACCATCAGAAGCCATGAAACCATTGGTCAATAGGACTCGGTTTGACTGACAAGTTTATTTCAATGTCAATAATAATTTAATAATTAATATTGTATAAAATACATACCTAGCTATTTTACTATATTATTTAACATTAAACAGTTTTCATACTAATCAATCGTGAATCACGATTTATCATTTTTTGTACCTATATAACCTAACATCAACGTTTTACATATCTGCACACATGTATAATGATGCATTTAAGTTATATGCCTTCAATAAGAAGGCGGATGAATACTTCATGCATTCGTCACTGCTTTTTTCATAACTATTCAAGGTCCAAGAAAATTACTTGCACATAAATTGCAGATAATTTTATCTACTTTTTTAAAGTATAGCATAATGTATACAGTGATATGTTTATTTTTAGGTCTTATGAACAGAAAGGCTGTAAAAAAAATGTGTTTTGCCATTTTCCGAAAAGTACTGTTTTTTGCCGATTTTACCTAGTTTTACTTCCTCTACCTAAGTTTACCTCTTTTTACAAAATGTTATCACCTCTTAGAGTAAGAACTCTCCAGAGAAGGTACAACTTCGACTCATGAAAGTAGGTGGAGCTGCTCCACTGCTCCCAACTTCCACTGGTGTCGGAACCGCACTTTTCCCCTACTTTAAATGCATAAAATATAGTCAATCATATAATCTTTAATATCACTGATGGTTAATATTTGCGTAACTGGTTTGTTTCCATGCTACATCGACATACAGTGCCGCAATTCCTATTTTTTTACAGTTTTTGTTTTTAATACCCATTTTTACCGCACTCTCACGGCTAAGCCATTGATCATAGAAAAAACTGTCAGTACATAAAATGTAGGACATTTTATTCTCTTTAGTTCATAAACTGCCGACTTTCACGCAAAATGCACAATTTCGGAGTTATTTTGAAAAAAACAAAAAAAAAGTCCGTTTTTACACGTTTTTTGTAAAAAAAAAAAAAAAAAAAAAAAAAAAAAAAATTGCCGAAAATAATTTTGTTGGACAACATCAGATTCGTATTCAGCACCCCCAAAAACATAAAATAAGCCACTAAAAACAATTACACCAGAATTTTTCACTTCAAGCACTTTTTGAACACAATTTTACTGGGCTATTTGTACTGTTCAATTTGAATACCTTAAAGAATATGCCTATCAATTTCAATGAAACGGACAAAATTTCAGTTATAATGTGTTTTTCTTATTTTAAAATTCACAACTTAAGGCATAAAGAGCTTAGTGTAATAGTATAAATTTTAATGCTGAGAAGTCATCAAGTTAATTACTGTCATCAGGATGTTACTAAGAAAATTCTTTATAAAAATGCCTTATTTACATATTGATAACAAAAACATTAAATACTTTTCATTTATAACTAAATATCTAACTAAAATCTTGTTAAATACTTTTAAGTATATAAAACGATTGAGCACAAAAGTACTTTTTCACATTTTTATGTATGTGATTTCAGTCGATTAGTGTGTTCTGTGCTATTGATTGTATTGAAATAAAAATTTATAACGTCCTCCTAATGTACATTGCCAGTTAAATATCTATTAATAACATTCCAATTCACTTTTCACCAGGCATGGTCCACTGTACCCCAGACATAATGTACAGTGCGACACATATTAAGCCTAAAAAATATTTTTCATTAAAACAAAATTATGCTTTGAGAAAATTTATAAATGAAGATAAATAACTAACTCAGGATTTTGTTCATTTAGATCGATCACAAAATTTCAGAAATAAAAATTCTAAAGGGGTACGCTGTGTCCCATCTACCGATATTTTATAAATTTAGGGAAGTAATAAAAGCAATTTAAAATATAAGTACCTGTTAAAAGAGTTAATTGTTAACAGTTATTCACATTTCTTCCAAAAAACGAAGAAAAATATATAAAAATGCCTTATATGAATAATGTTTTTCATCGTTACAATAAAAGTTGTATTCAATAAATGACGATTTCTTTTTAAAACCTTGTGTAAAAATATAGATAAATGGTATAAAATAAAAATAAAATGTAATGCGTATTTTTATAAAAAACGGAATAAAATAATTCTATTAAAAAACAAGAACGACAAATCCTGCGTCAAGCATAGATTATTTAAAACTTTCCAATACTTCCAAAATAATTTTGCAAATCTTTACCGTAAGGTGTAAGATGATGTCTAACTAAACAATTTTGAAAACGCATAACATATTTAAAAATTCAATTTCAGGAATAACCAGCAATATTCGGAAAACTATCAGAGCTCTTTTGTGCGCCCTGTATATGATCTATATATTTGTATATATACTAAATAGAATGCTAAATTTTAGTTCAGTTAGGAAAAGCGTAGCACAGTTTAAAAATTCTCTTCTGCAATTTCCGAAAATAAACGGAAATGTACTGGAAAACTTTTGTGCTGCCCTGTATACAATCTATGTGATTTATACACAGCAAGTAATAGACAAACAAGAACAAAAAATCATGCGTCAAGCATAGATTATGTAACACTTTCCAACACTTCCAAAATAATTTTACAAATTATTACCGTTTAATAAGCTGAAAGATAACATCTAAGTAAACAATTTGGAAAACGCATAACATATTTAAAAACGTAATTTCAGGAATTCCCAACATATACAATATTCGGAAAAATATCCGAATGCTTTTATTCAGCCCTGTATAGGATCTATAGATTTGTATATATAATACATAGGATGATAAATTTTAGTTCAGTTAGGAATCGCGTAGCACAGTTTAAAATTCTCCTTCTGGAGTTTCTGTCAATAAACGGAAATGTGTTCGCGAACTTTTGTGCTGCCCTGTATATGAAATACAGAATTTATACACACCCAGAAATAGACAAAAAGTGAGTTCAATTTAATATCGCGTCCAGCAACTTAAAACGCACTTCCAGGAATTATTGTTAACAGACAGTAGAGAATTCTTTTGTGTGTCCTTGTAAATGAACGATGACTGCCATACACACAATATTCCGTAGTAAGCCTCTTGTAATGCAACTTAGTGATATATATAAATTACAATGCGTTTAAAATTGTGAAACATTATTTAAATAAACCGCAGACGATTTTTCTCCATAGACGTAATGTAACGGAATTATTTTGACTGTCCCTGGAAAGTAACTATAAGTGCTATGCACACCCTATTCCATATTAAGCTTCTTCTAATACACCTTAGTGATATATATATATATAAATATCAATGCGTTTCAAATAGTGAAACATTATTTAAATAAACCGCATATGATTTTCCCCATAGACCGCAATGTAACGGAATTCTTTTGAGTGTCCCTGTAAAAAAACCATAAGTGCTACACACTTCCGTTGAAATAGAGAACATGCTATAGATAACGACAATAACATATAAAAATTGCAGATTAATCCGAGCATATTTACGGGAGTTAGAGCACGGACAGACGGCCAGACGGCAGACGGCAGACGGCCAGACGGCTGTACGGCAGACAAACCAAAGTCATAAACACTTTTCAACTAGGTTCGAAAGTGTTAAAAATGAGTTAAAATTAAAAACGCGTTCAGTAACTAAAAAAGCATTCCCAGCAATTATTATTAATAAGCAGTACTTTAACCGATTTCTTTTTTGTGTTCTTGTACATGAACGATGAAATCTATACATTCAATTTTCTATAGTAAATCTCTTGTAATACGTTAGTGACATATATCAATTTCAATATGTTTGAAATAGTGAAACATTATTAAAATAAACTGCAAACGAGTTTTCTTCATAGACTGTAATGTAACGGAATATTTTTAATATCCCTGTAAAGGAACTATAAGTGCTATGCACACCACATTCTAAAATTAGTCTGTTGAATTGAACCGCAGTGATATATATCAGTTTCAATATGTTTAAAATTGTGTAACATCATTAAAATAAACCGCAAATGATTTTTCCCCATACACCGCAATGTAACGGAATTCTTTTGAGTGTCCCTGTAAAAAAACTGTAAGTGCTACACATTTCATGTTCAATACCGAACATCCCATAGTAACCCTCAGTAATATATATCAGTTGCATGACGATCCGAGCATATTTACGCGAGTTAGAGTACGGACAGACAGACAGACAAACCGAATTCATAAACACTTTCCAACTATGTTGAAAAGTACTAAAAAAATTAATAAATAAAACATTCAAATTGTTATTACGTAGGAAAGAATAGAGATAACAGCCTACTTTTTTTATAGGTTCAGAAGTAGTAATAATATTTATAAAATATAGAAAGTCATATTTTTTCCGTCATGCGCGAAAAGCTCATAACTGTGATTTTCGCCTGCTGATTGTTTGCGGGTATCTGATTTTTAAGCATCTCATATGCTCAGTTAGAATTTTTAATAATCACTGATATATTTCAGAATAGTAATTAGTAGATAGTCCCAAACTTTATTAAATAATAAATATTATATGCCAGATTTTATTATACAAAGCACAAATTGTAAGGGACAGGTGTAATAGGGACAGTAGTGACATTTTTAACAATTTTGCCACTTTAATTAAAAAAGAACACTTTTGACATGCTATCTGCACTATTTTGAAAGACATAGGCTAACCTACAATGAAAGGGTAGGTATTTTGGTTAAATTATAACGGTCAGTATTTAAATTAATACTAGGGACACTATTTACTGTTAATATAGATACGCTTACATTTTCCCCAATCTTTTCAATCCAGAAAATTCGTTTTATGAACAATGGCGACTTTTTAAGAATAACAAACCTTTTTAAAAAACAAATATTACACATTTCACCGGTATAATAATTATATTATTATGCTCTATGAGATTCATATTTATAATAAATCCAGTGGTTTTTGAAAAATTTTTTAATAATTATTGTTTATTGTTGGTTTTAGTGATCAAGGAATGGGTTGGGGACAGGGGACAGTAGTGACTTTTGAGATATTTAAATTTTCTTTTAAGGGGGAAAAGCAGATTTTCAGAGAACGAGTATCTCAATATGGTTGATTAAGCACAAAGAAACATTTTAACATTAAATGAGAATTTATATTGCAAAGAAATGCTAGGATGTATACTGGGGATTGCGAAATCACACTTATGAGATTTTCTCTCATATATCTTTTCAAAAACTAACATTCTGACTGATATTTTTGTATATATTTTAAGATAATCAGTGTACATTTTTTAAAATACATATAAATCAACAACAATTATATTTTACCACGTTTATCACAATTGCCGATTTCAGATCTTTTTGATTTATTTTAAATATGTCCTAATAAACATTTAAGATTTTATCAACATAGAAAGTTGCAAAATCGCAGTTTTCGATCCATTCTAATTAAAACGATTTTAAAAATAGAAATCGTTTAGCAACGGAATATAATTTCTTTTTATATATTTCCATACACAATGTATGAGGAAAAAATAGAAATGGTGCGGCAATCAAAATAAGAAAAACAAATGTTATAATTCTATGAAATGACACTTAACGTTTATCTATTAAAAGTATATATACACAATGTTTCGTTTTTGCCGAAACAAACTGACAGAGGTCAACAGACACGCTAAGCTAATTAAATTGCATTATGAAACCAAAGTTCGCTATTCTGCTTATTAATAAGTCATATAGCATGACTTACGCCGAACAGTAACCGGTTTTTTGACATAAATTTAACATTAACTAGCGGATCTTCGCCCGCTACGCTGGTCGGTTTATTCCAAACGGACATCGAATTAAACTAATTTAGGATTGAGCGCCTCACGGTCTTCGGATCCGGTTTCTGAAAATCACCGAAAAACTCCGATTTTACGCAATGGTCATATTATTCCTTCCTCTCTTTCCTTCACATTTTTATTTATTTCTATTTAGTAAGAAAATTTCGTTTAGATTCCTGCAGAAACTGAATCAACGTATTTGTAAAAAATGTGATTGTTGATTTATTTTTTCCCTTTTTTTGTATTAATATGGAAATGCACGATCTACGAATAGTGAATATTTATAGCTATATGTCTTGTTCAAATCTATCAGAAAAAGGTGTTTCCGTTATTGCAATTAATTTAGAAGATATTTTAAATATCTTGTTGTTTCTTTAGTGCATTTTTGAAAGTCAACTGTGAAATGAATCATTTCTGTCGTCTCAATCTGTCCGAATTTTTTGTCAGAAGGATGAAGCGTTTCTCTTCAACGAAAATCTTCAACGAAAATCTTCAACGAAAATCTTCAACGAAATCTGAAGAAAAAGCTAAAATTTAAAAAAAAGGAAGTGTTTCTTCTCATCCGAACTGGAGAGAATGATGAATGGGGTTCTCATTGTGCGGGTTTGAGCCGTGTCCCGTCAATTTCAATCAATTCCCTTGCATTCCCAAATTTCGTTTTGTTCAGCTCGCTCTCAAAGAAAACATGTGGAAAATGGAGATCAAGGCTTGTGTTCTCTCTGGGAAGGGTAAATAAGCAATTAATTAAGAAGGAATTAGAAGGAATATTTTTTAGATCTGGGATTGCGAGCCAGTAGGCCAAAAGTGTAAGCTGTTATTTCCCCAGCGGAATTCAGAGTTAAACAGGTTTCTTTTTGCTTCTGAATTTTATTTTCTTCTTTATTTATCATTCAAAAAAAGTTCACGCATGCACAATAAGGTCGATTTGGCTCTGAAATTTTTAGCTTGGTGCTTTAATATATAAGGATGAAGATATTGCACAAAAATTTCAAACGTACTTAGCTTCCGTTTTCAGAAATGTGCTAACATTAGAACAAGTACTGGAAATGGACACACATTTAAAAAATACACCGAGATACCCACACTTTATATGGAAAGGTTAGTGAAAGTATGTACGAATTCAAAAGCCAAACAGCTGTGCGATTTTCTTATTTTTCAATTTCATCATAGTTCACTCATCTAGGACAAGTCTTCAATATTTTTAAAGTTATGCATGAAAATCTGTGGTTGACTTCGACAGGAAAATAATGTAATTTCGTTTAGTAAGTAATTTGTGACAAGCGTTTGCTGCACAAAAAATGTTTGTCTTAAATGTAATATCACTCCTCTAATCTTGCCCAAAATTAGCTGAATACCATGTATTTATATACAAAATAGTTATTACTGAATCCAAATGAATATTTTTTTGTTATGAATATATATAAGTTTTAACCAATATTTTCTGCTAACGGAGGGAAAAAAGTAGCAATTATAGGTTAATATCCATCTTCACATAGCAGTTTGAATACTTTTTGTTCTATTAAAGTTAACTGAAATTCAAAAGCATATTTTCTAATTTTATCTTGTGAATCATATAAATTAATTATATAAGAGATAAAGTAAATTATTGTTTTTGTTTTCCATTTAACTCGTAATCTAAGTTTTATCTTTATTCATGCAACATTAACATATAGACATCTAAAGAAGTCAAACTAAACAAAAGCAAATTGTTTAAAAATAAGCACAGAATAGTTTTTGAATATCATATTTTGAATAGATGATTAGGAAACTTCATCATTCATGATTCCCAAATTTGCCGAACGCTTCTCTTAACAATAACTTATAACTTAATAATGACATTTTTCATAACTTTCAATCTTGTGAAAAGTCAATATTTAGATATCAAAAATAGTACTTTTGAAATGGCAATGTTTTAATTTTTTCAACATTGATTCTTTTCGAAAGAGAGCTGAACGTTTCAATATCTTGTGGACATCAATTAGAAATTTAGGAATGACTGCAGTTATAGCCTTCTAAAATTTAATAATTATACGATAACAATTATATAAAAGTGACGTTATCTAAATTCATTCAGTTTTGTCACTTAAAATCTATGTTATGGTAGATTTATTGAGAAAAATGCTTTCAAACATAAAAATCTTTGAAACATTTATACAAAAAAATGTTCAGCAATTAAGATTTGTTTCTTTTATTTTGCGAAAACACTCTCTTTGAGATTAAAATGATGCTAATATTAACTTAAAATAATTATCTTTAATATAATAACCAGCTAAAAGCACATTTCATATAAACTAATATGCTTTTTTCTTCTCAAGACTTTCTTCTGTATTATTCTGATAAATTACTTTATAATATCATCAGCAATTTTAAATATAAAGATTAGTGTCTTTCCTTAATTTAATACCGAGTTACTGTGGTCAGAGAATTAGAAAATAGCAGTACAAGAGCATCCTAGAGTATTAAAATTTTAAATTAAATCAACAAATTCATTTTTGATCATTAATCTCTCATATCTCTGAGGAGATATCCAGGAAAAGAAAATATAATATATACAATTCTATTGTAAAGAGCATATTGTTATATGGAGCAGAGAGATGGAGAGTTATGGAGACAGAAAGAAAGAAATTAGCAACAGTTGAAATGGATGCCCTAAGAAGATCATGCAGGATATCAAGAATAGAAAGAATACGAAATGAAAGAATAAAAGAAATGATGAAAATAAAGGGAAAAGTATTAGACGATCTCCAAAAGAAACAATTGATATGGTATGGACATGTTAAAAGAATGAGTGACGAGAAACTACCAAAATCGCATCTAATTACAGATTAAATTAGAAGAGGAAACGACGAAGACCACGAAAGACCTGGATGGATGATATAAAAAAGCCATGAGGAATAGTCGTCTGGTGGAAGAATGGACCCTTCACCGGGAGAAATGGAGTGGTCTCTTGTAGATTTTTCCAGATCTTGGCACCTCGCCATAAGCCGAGTTTATATATATATATGTATATAGTCTCTAATATAAAAGTTTGTCCACTATTACATTATATAAAGTAAAATATAGCTATAAGGTTCGTCGAAAAAAGGCTAGGGTTATTATTTCATAATTGAGTCAGTAGCAAATGTTGGCGTGAAAAAAGTGCGATTCTGACAAAAATATATTTAAAGTATATGAGTGTTACAAAGATAGATTTAATAATAGAAAACAAATATTGGCGTGAAAAAGGAGAGATTCTGCCCAAAATATAATTAAAAGTGTATGATAGTTACAAGAATAGATTTAATTGATCTGGATCTAGAGAATAGTCTTATGAGGAAAAATCAATACCAAAATCAATTACATAAATCCTGTTGTCATGATTGGGAATCATTCATCAAGCATAAGGCAGCTGCGGCACCCCCTGATGCGTGACCAATGTAAAAATTGAATAATCGAGGATTTTCCAAAAAGGCGTATTATATATACATTGACAAGTAATTGTACCCAATAAATACCGAGATACACATATTACAGAAATACTCAACCCTTTCAGGGTCAAAGTAATTGTGTTGCTAAAATGCTAAAACGATTGAATGTCACCAGAATTGATAAATAATTTGATTTTAAAATAAAAAAATCATTTTTTAATTTACATTATAAAAGAAAAGATTTATTCAAAAATTTCGTTGCGGGAGCAATTTGGTAATTTGAAGTTTAAAGTAAATGGTATAAATAATATTCCATCACCCTTCAAAGGGTCAAAAACACCAACTTAGCTCCATCTTTAAGGCAATTCACACCAAAATACCATCAGCACTAATTTATGTTACTGTCAAGAGAATATGAAGTTTGATGAAATTATTTGCAATAGTTCTTGAGATATAGCTCTCACGATAATAGTACAAAACACAACACAGAAAGGCATCTTTTAGACGATATACACCAAAATGTTATCATCACTAATATATGTCCAGTTCTAATAGAATATGAAATTTCGGTGAACTTCCTTGCATTAGTTCGTACGATAGATAGATCACAAAAATTTAGCACACAAGATTGTCAAATTGTGTTCCAGACAATTCAAAATGTGTAAATCTATAAAAAAAAAAAAAAAAAAAAAAAAAAAGTCAAAAATTTTCACAATTGCAATATTTCCTTTTTATATATGTAGAAAGTTGAAATACATTGTTTCAATTTAAGAGGCAAAAGTTGCTTCATTTCCTGCGACAGAAGAAGCGATTTCCTCTTTCTGTGTTGAATCGGAAATGTGAAGTATATTTTACTGCCTTGAAAAAATAAAATGAAAATCGATTTGTGTTTTCAAATGTGTTTTATTGTGAGTAACATGGATAAATTGTGTAATCTTTTAAGAAATGTATTGTTTCAAAATGTTAAAAAATAAATATATCGAGTTAACTGCGATTTCATAAGGGAAAAAAATGTGTAATTTGTATTTAACTCTTTAAATCCCCCCCCCCCCAAAAAAAAAAAAAAAAAAAAAATGAATGACCATATAATCCCAACAAATTAACCCAAAATGCTGGGTTTTTTTTTTCGTTAGGTAAGTAGTGGAAATGACTCTACTGCCTTCTCCCTTTACTCAAATTTCGACAGGTTTTACACCCCTCTGTTTATAATTTCTCCAGTTACTGAAAAAAATCTTATTTTTCTTTCTGTTTTGTCTAGAAATGCCAACACATTACTACATCCATCACTGAGAGAGACCACTCCCTTGACAGCACCCGAAACCATTTAAAGGGTAGGAAAATCCTTTCAGCTATCCTAGGCTATTGTGGGTTTCCCAGCATTCGGACGATTTCGGCTATTGCGGAATTTAAAAGGTTAAGAAAATAAAATACGAAATATGTGATGATAAAAATAACAGTGTCTGTGTTTCTATTTTTTTAACTGCAGTTTTAAACTTCTTTTAACTTTTAAAAATAAGAAATAAGAATTATGGAATTGATTAAGCATTCAATTAGTATCCCTTTCTAGTTGTAATTTTTAAATCCGAATGAAAAAAAATGTCCTGTCCGGAATTTGAATCATGGGTATTTTATCTGAAACTGGCAACACTCTAACAACTGTGCTATTCTGGACAAACCCGGCGGACACAATTCACTCAGATAACCTTTTGATAATGACATCTTGTCTATTATCTGAAACAGCTCAAGAGAATAAATCGCAAGTAATGGAACTCTAAGTAAACAAGGGATACGTAATTAAACATAATTAATTTAACACAATTATTCTATATTTGTTATTTATTTTTTCTTGTAAATGCTAAAAGGTGTAAATTAACAACATAATATAAATTAAAATAACTTTTATTAGGTTGTTTGACATTTTTTGACTCACTCCGAGTCATTTTCAAAAACAAATGAGAATATTCCATAATTGCACGGGCTTTGAAGTTATTATTTAAAATGCTTTCATTTAATTTTCATGTACTTTTTTAAAAATGACGCACGTTATCTTTTATTTTTACTTGGTTGTTTATTTTCATATCTGTAACCATGGAGTAGCTCGAGCCACAATTTCGGTACGTTAAAAGATGCCGCATCGTTACATATTGTATTTTTGCGTGTTAGTATCTCTATGGTTTATCCTATTATGGATGGATAGTATAGACCGGAGGGAAAAATTATTTTAATTTCATTGAAATTTATTTGGATGGTTTCTTCTTGATATAATCTTGCCAGGTCTGTGGATTTTCTATTATACTTAATATCAGCTATAGGCTCCTTTTTTCTGTAACTAAATTTCTTGCTGGTCATGCCAATATAGTAATTTTTGGATCCTTCTTCTTTAATAAAAGGTAATTCATATACTCCTGAATCAGCAGGAAATTTAGTTACAGAAAAAAGGAGCATATAGCTGATATTAAGTATAATAGAAAAAACACAGCCCTGGCAAGATTATATCAAGAAGAAACCATCCAAATAAATTTCAATGAAAGTAAAATATTTTTTTCCCTCCAGCCTATACTATCCATTCATAATAAGAGGAACCGTAGATATACTAACACGAAAAAATACAATATGTTGCGATGCGGCATCTTTTAACTTACCGAAATTGTGGCTCGAGCTACTCCATGCTTACAGATATGAAAATAAACAACCAATTAATAATAAAAGATAACGTGCGTAATTTTTTAAAAAGTACATGAAAATAATATGACAAGATTTTAAATAATAACTTCGAAGCCCGTGCAATTATGGAATATTCTATTTTGTTTTTGAAAATGACTCGGAGTGAGTCAAAACATGTCAAACAACCTAATAAAAGTTATTTTAATTTGTATTATGTTGTTAATTTACATCTTTTACTATTTAAAAGAAATATATTATTACAAGGTGTTATAATTTATTATATTACAATTATTCTATTTCACGTTTTTGGAAAACTACGACTGGTATGAACGAGTTACGAATTAGAATAATTATGTTAAATTAATGAAGTGTAATTACGTATCCGATATTTAATTGGAGTTTCATGGCCTGTAATTTATTCTGTTGACATGTTACAGATAACAGACCAGATGTCCACATCAAAAGGTTGTCTGAGTGAATTGTGCCCGCAGGATTTATCCAGCTTAAGTTAGAATGTGACTGATTCAAATCCATGCCTGGGCAATTTTTCACTCAGTTGGAAAAATTACAACTCGTATGATTTATTACTATAAATATTGGACGATTACACCACGAAAACATATTACAATAATAACGCGAATATAAAATATTACAATTTTACAAAATGGTGTATACAAATGTTTTAAAGTTAAAACTATGAAACTTTTAAATTAAATTAAAACCATCAACGTTTCAACCATCATCTATGGCCATCATCAGGAAATAGTTGTTTCATTGCTTCTGAAGTTTCAAAGGAGAAAGATAAGTCGTCCACAAAATTAAAAAGTTCACTAGGTTAACAATCAAACATCGTTCCAGCAACTACAAGCAGAAAAGATGCAGTAGCACCCTATGATTTAATCAGTTATTAGAATAAGTGTGTTAAAATTAATAATGTATTCATTTATATAATTGAAGTGTTTACATTAACTATAAAAGATCCTCGCAAATATTTAGATAATTTCAGAAAAATGCATATGCGGAGTGTATTAAAAATTTAAAAAGCCTCAAATAAAATAGCTTTATAAAAAAATATACATTTTATAAATGCCAAAAATTCTTTCGAATATGCAAAAGTTGAGGAAGTTGATATTTTATGAATATTTTATAGGATACCAGATCTTAGGAATATTTTGTCAAAACAAATTATGAATATTTTAAAGATTAAAATAAAATTTTAGATATTGAATAAATATATGTTTTTATGGATTTTTTTAAATGATGCAATGGCTTTGCGTTATAAAAAATATTTGAATTTATTTTTTAGATTAACTATAATATATTAATAATATAATAAATGAATAATAAATATTTTTATAAGAAATAACTTTTTATATATTGATCATCTAAAAGCGCACCAAGTATTAACAAGGCATTATTTTAATAAAATAAACACAAGTTGCTTTATTTCTTGCTATAGATGGAGTGATTTCTTCTCTTTCTGATGCATAGAAAATGATACGTATAGTTTATCTGAATCAAAAAAATGTAATAAGTTCATTTTTTCCTTTGAAATATGTTTTATAGGTGGACTGTTATAGATTTTTTTCACAAACATAAAACGTTAATGGTTCAATTTAAATTTCACTTGTTCATTTTATCTCTGGCATTCAAACATAAATTTAGTTTTAAAGGGCGATTTTTAGTATAAAAATTATGTATATTTTAATATTTGTAGTCAGAATATTTGTAAAATATTCGCTTACTCATTCAAAATGTTATTCATAATAAATTAAATGTCAGTCATATTTTCATCGGAAAATATGATGGAAATTAAATTCTGTTTCCAATTGCTCTGTATAGTGAATAACATAATTATAAAATACCACAAAATGTAGATGAATTATTTTTTATTACGAAAAATACAAACATTATTATTATGATCATTGTTATTATTTATTTATTTATTTACTTAGTTATTTATTTATCTATTTACCGTACAAAAAGAATAAAGTTTAAAATTTGTAAAACAATATAGTCTACGAATATTAATGTACGAGTGATAAAAATAAGGATAAAATTCTAATATTTTTATACATGATGAAAACATTTTATCAGGAAAATACAATGCGTAAATGATTAACTTACAACTTTACATGAAACTTTTACCGTCGTAATGTAAATTTGTTTATTAAATAACATTAAAATATTTTTTAGCGTTGCAAAACAGATAGCAATGCGGATATATTTTTAAGTATAACTAAAAAAACAGTTAACGGAATGAACTGTAATTTTTTATTAGCATATTTCAAGCTTTTTAGAATTCGATTTATTTATGAAAACGTCCTATTTTATAATTCATTGACTTTCGACAATTAATTTCGAAATAATATATATTTTAAAATATTTTTCGAAAAAATATGAATTGTAACCTATCAATATTTAAATAGAAAATGATTTCTAAAAGTTTCGAATATGCGAATCCAAAATTGCATCTTCCTCCACCAAGCAGCTTTTGAGTTATTTTTAAAAATCGAACAACATTGCAATTTGATTTGCACCGACTAACCATGAATTAAAAATTAGGAATTCCAAACTTTAAAGATGAATAATTCCTACTCTAATTGACCTAATGATTTCCTGCATAATATCTCGATGTAAATTCTATTAAAAGCGAATATGGCTTAAAAATTAGGTGTTAGCAATAAAAAAAAATAAAGTTTGGTACAAATTCTATATGTAAACGCCACCTAAGAAAATCTTAGGTATAGAAATAATTACAAGACGTTGTTACTACACTGTTAAACATTTGCAACAAATTGTCCAGGCATTTGACCATTTTTATAGAAAAAATTACATAACCATAATTTAACTCTAGTAGGACTATAATATGAGCAATAATATGGTCATAATAGAGTTAAATTGTGATTATGTAACCATTTTCTATAAAAACGGTCAAATGACTGGACAATTTGCTGCAAATTTTCAACAGTGTGATCTATTGGTTCACGTTACAATTTTATACGATTATTTCCAGCAGAGTTAGTAGCGGATGGTCATTTGTTTTCCTGGACTGCACTGTTAAAATTCGACCCGATTCTGCATCGAATCTAACTATCGATGATTCCAAAATTTTGAACGAGTAATAGTTCGAATATAAATGAGTAAAATACTTCGCAGCTTTTAAATCTTTTAAAAACTTTTTTAAACTTTGAGGTGCTACACTCAGAAACAAATTGCAGTAAAATTACGGGCAGAGGCCGGCAGCAGAGATTCCAGTCATACCCCGTAAAAAAAAGGTCCATGCCCATCGTTTTGTGCAGCCCGTAATTTTACGGGGCAACGTAATACAGCATTATAATTCACAGGATATAATGCACTTTAAAACACAATAACACTTTACTTACTGTTCCGTAGCACGTAGCACGTTAGATAATCATCACAGAATCGCTGTTTTGGATGGTTATAATTTTCGAAGCACGAGTAAAATGAAGGGTTACACACTAGTGGAGGACAATGTATGGGGTCGTAACGTATTTTTGCTAACATATGGGGTAGAACTGTAAGAAGATGTGGATTGCTCTTAATTTTCTAAGTATCTAAGAAATAAGGCCGCTTTTTTAGTGGATCAGACCGTTTTTCATCAAATAAGGCTGTTGCCCGTGAAAATTGAAGGGCAAACGCTCATAATTTTACAGTTTTTTCTGAGAGTGAATACTTCAAAACTTTGTATCATCTACAACTCAAAACTTATTTCTCTTGTTCTGCATTGTGAAATGCAAACATATGCAAAAAATAATTCGTAACAAACCCAACAATAATCTATATTTTTCTACAAAGGATAATATATCTTTTTTTGCGGCTCAAACAGTTTTAAATTTGAAAGTCCTCAAGGCGCAGAAATATATATATATTCATATGAAAGACTCTATAATCTTAAAATCTGACTGTCTGTATTTCTCCACAATACTCCTACACTGTAATAATTTTGCAGCAAATTGTCCAGTAATTTGACCGTTTTTGTAGAAAACGGTTACATAACCGTAATTTAACTATATTCTGACCATAAAATGAACAATAATTAAATTACGAACAATAGTTAAATTACGGTTATGTAACCGTTTCCTACAAACACGGTCAAATGACGGGACCATTTGCTGCAAATTTCTAACAGTGTAGAATATATAACTTTAGGGGATAAAATTAACATCGGTTATCTGCATGGATCCGATGATGTTATATAAGGTCTCAGAGTTTTATAATTTGAATTAGTTTTCAAGAGATTATTTTCTTTTTAATTTGGTATGACGTGTCTAGAATAGTGGCTACTAAATCACTCCAACAAAAATGTTGATAAAAGAAAGAAAAGGGGAAACGATAAGAACTTTTGGACTGAAAAGGATTTGAATCAGTAAAATTAAAGAGAAAAATTATTTTCAAATTAAATAGATGCTGAAAGAAATTAAATTAAATTCTTCAAGAAAATTAGATGAAATAAAACAATTTTTTACATATTGAAGCATCATGCATCATTGTACTGTACATAAACAAAAATCGTCAATAGACATATTGGCATTAGAAATCTATACATGGTAGATATTTTTCAGCTTTAAATTCAACCAAAGAGGAAGATTTCAATTTTTGAATTTAGATGGACAATTATTGACCCTTATTTATAACAATTGAATTTAAAGAAAAAACATAACTATCTTCAATTAATTGTGTTTTGAAAAAAAAAAATCCCAAAGGCTCTAAAATTAAAATGGCAAAAATGACAAATTTTGTTTCTTGTAAAGCATTTATTTTAATTCAAAGAGTTTAAATATGTTTTTGTTTGTTTACCAAAGGGATGTCATTTTCATTTTGCCCGTTCCGAAATTAAAAATCAAATCTAAAAAGAAAAATATACTTTTGACAAATAAAATTTTGCATATAAAATGTTTTTTGCAAAATGCAAAATGGAATTTTTGCAATTGCTGTTTAACCTACATTGTAAATATTGTTTCTTACTTGAAATGCAGTATTTACTAAAATTAATATTATTAAGTAGTATTCATTGACTTTCGACAATTAATTTCGAAATAATGTATATTTTAAAATATTTTTCGAAAAAATATGAATTGTAACCTATCAATATTTAAATAGAAAATGATTTCTAAAAGTTTCGAATATGCGAATCCAAAATTACATCTTCCTCCACCAAGCAGCTTTTGAGTTATTTTTAAAAACCGAACAACATTGCAATTTGATGTGCACCGACTAACCCTGAATTAAAAATTAGGAATTCCAAACTTTAAAGATGAATAATTCCTACTCTAATTGACCTAATGATTTCCTGCATAATATCTCGATGTAAATTCTATTAAAAGCGAATATGGCGAATATAAGCGAATATTAAATGTACATTAATATTAGATATTTCCACCCTCAAATGTTTGGAATAACTCTTGCAATGTAAAAACAACACATCGGGTTAACAGTAAACTAATCTAATACTATTTTATTAAAATAAATTTTCGAGACAAATTCTTAAATTTAACAATTTGATATTTTCGTCAAGATTTTATTGAATAAAAAAAAATTGAGGGGATTTAATCATATTAATCTCACTTTTATAAAATCTTTTATGCCCTCTAAAATGCGACGCTTAAATATAAGTTGATATATTGGTATATTCCAGCTGTGAACTTAATATACTCGCCTTCAAAGATTTAAAAAGTATCGAATAAAAATTAGGTACATAAATGATAACAGCTAAAATAGTTTTAGAAAGTAGATGGAATGATGAATGAAGATAAATTGAAGTAATATCTGAGAAAAAATCCATGAGATTTTTTTTTTCGTGTATGTATGTGGGCGTGTAACTGACAAGGTTGTGAATTTCTCAATCAAAATGCTTTCTAATTAAAAAATAAAGAGTTAATATATGATAAGTTTGTGCAACCATTTCATATACAGGCGATAATTAAAAAATGCATTAAATTTTTCCTCACATAAACCTTGATGGTCAACAAATATACTCAGATGAAACAAAATGTGTTGTATGAAAGCATTCATACAATGTAAAGGTAATTTAGTAAATTCGACCAACTCAACTCTGATTGAGCAAACTATTCCAGTTTAAAAACTCTAATTTACCCACAGTGATTTCCCTTTAATGTTCATTATTTCCAGAAAACAATATTGAAAAATATTCTTCATTTCTTTACGAAATAACACCTCTAAGAGAACTTCATATTCTAAATGTTTAGCGGCCAGATTTCAGACACCAACATGGCAATGCTTCAACAACCAAGAAAAATAATTATTTATACTAGCTGGCTTTGCCCGCCAGCGGGCCCCTAATTTACATCGGTGCCTCGAATTGTAGAAAATCTCGAATCTTGTAAAACCTCGAACCGGACGAACCTCCTACCCGGGTCCCCGCTGCCTTCGGCACCGGATAATCCCTTAATTTGCACATTGAGTAGTATAAACCTCTAACCGAACGAACCTCCAACCCGGGTCCCCGCTGCCTTCGGCACCGGATAATCCCTTAATTTGCACATCGAATAGTATAAACCTCTAACTGAACGAATCTCCGACCCTGCCCCGCTGCTTTCGGCACCGTAAACCGGTCGTGCTACGCACGCACCGGATAATCCCTTAAATTGCACATAGAATAGTATAAACCTCTAACCGAACAAACCTCCAACCCGGGTCCCCGCTGCCTTCGGCACCGTATACCGGTCGTGCTATGCACGCACCGGATAATCCCTTAAATTGCACATAGAATAGTATAAACCTCTAACTGAACGAACCTCCGGCTCGGGTCCCCAATGCCTGCGGCACCGTATAGCAGTCGTGCTGCGCACGCGCTGCAGTATACGCTAGTTCCACCTTCCACCACCAGGTGGCGCAATCTGTTTATACGATCATAACTGAAATCGTTAAGGCTTTCGATGCCGAGTCGAATGAGCTATACCCCGTCGTTTTCATGCCCGTAGAACCGGAGATAGGAAAGCGCCCCCTGGTGGTGAGACTCGGAGCAAAATTCGATAAGCTGTAGTATCCTCTATCGACGTCGAGTCGATTGAGCCAAACCGCGTCGTGATGTGACCCATAGAACCCGAGTTGGCTGAAAAATCCTTTAATTACACATTCCACCACCAGGGGGCGCAATGTGTTCTATACGAACATGACCGAAATCTGTAAAGCTGTCGAAATCCAGTCGAAAGAGCCAAACCCCGTCGTAATCCGGGCCATAGAAACAGAGATAATAAAACGCCCCCTGGTGGTGAAAAACGAACTAAAACCGATAAGCTCTAGTATCCTCTATCGATATCGAGTCGAATGAGCCAAACCCCTTTCCGATTGGACTCGTAGAACGCGAGATAATGTGAAATCAAAGTATAAAATCTGATATTATTATTCGAAAAGAGTGGTATAAACTCAGAAACTTTTTAAAATGTTATAGAGGGGTCCTTATTACTTTAATTATGATGTTTGGAATCAGTTTGGTGGACATCCGTAACATAGTTTCTTAGTTATAGAAACGGACCACAGTTAAAAGAAAAAAGCGGGGAAAAACTAAAAAAAAAAAAAAAAACTAAAAAAAAAAAAAAAAAACTAAAAAAAAAATCGATAACGGGCGAAACCCGCTTTTCCCTATCATAATATCTGGTCGGAGCTGTAGAAAAACTTAAAACTAAAAAAAAAAAAAAAAAAATCCATAACGGGCGAAGCCCGCTTTTCCCTATCATAATATCTGGTTGCCACTCTAAAACAAAAACTTAAAATACTAAAACTTAAAATAATAATGCAGTTTTTAGATGCGGCCTACTTCTTAAAATCCTAATATCTAGCCGGCACTGTCATAGAAATCTTTCTTTTGCTTTAATTATACAAATAACGATGATTAATTATACAATAAAATAATATATCGGCTCCTAATGAAGATGTGAGAATAATTTTTAGATATTCTGAAATCAGAAAAAAATTTGCGTCGGCCTGTGAAAGTTTGGAATTACTGCGCCCCTTAGATTCGGAGATAGCCCCCCCCCTCTGAAAAAACGCAGTTGAAAGTCACGTGACTATTTTATCTCTTTCAGAAATGACTTTTTCACAGACGATTTGTCTGGGTTGAATGTTGAAATAAAAAAGCAGCTGTCTCTTTGGAATAGACATAAATTCATTTGCTGTGTCATTAATGAGTTTTAATTGATATCTTTAAAAATTACTGGTCGATTTTTACGAATTTTTTTTTTTTTTGTTGAATTCGCGATTTTTTTATACACGTGTTAGCAAATTTTCGTGAATGTAGAGTCATTATTTCCACTTGTTTCAAAAAGGAATGGGGCGATTTGATCTCGGATGTGTCGACCCGGCATTCTTTACGGCAACCTTTTTCCCGTCTGGGGTCGATGTTGGATGTCTGGTCAGTTTTTGGCCGAAATAAAGAAAAGTTACGGTCCGAATTTCAAAAAAATTGACATTTTGGAACGACAAAAATCGGCCGCGTGCGTACCCCGATTTTCGGATCGATACCTCCGGTAGATTTTTTTTTTATTCGATGATGCGTTAAAAAGCGACAATTTGGATGTCTGCGATTATCAAAACGGAAATTTTTTTCGATTCTTTTTCAAGTTCGGTTTCGGTCGGTAATTAAAACAGTTTCGTCGATTAATAACTCCCCGGGTCCGGGTCGGACACCCGACCCGACCGAAACTTGAGCACCGCGCCTTTTTTCCGAATTTTTCGGTCCGCGTCCGCCGTCGGTGCGTCGATTAGTCCCGGAGCCTTTGCGTGTACAAAGGGGAATGCACAGACAGACAGAAACACACACAGACGTATACGAACATTAATAATAATAGACTAGTAAATCTGCAGGGCCGGAGCTTCAACGTTAGTTCTGAAAGTCACTGTTTTTTAATTTCAATTTTCATGTTATTTAGCATCTTACAATCCGCAATTTTATTTTATTTTTTATATTACATACATGTTTACAAGCATATAAAATGCTTTGGAGGTTTCAGAAATTAGAAGCGTTAAATTAAACATGATTTATGCAATGATATTCTGAAATTCTTATGAACTTCTTATTCGTGAATTTTTTTAGGTAAAAAAATACATGTCTTCAGGGGGCAGAGACCCCCCCCCCCTTGAACCCTCAGTAATTTTATTAAATTTGTATTCATGATTTCTTATTGATTGTGTGAATGATCTTGGATTTCGTTCTACACAGTGGCTTTATTAGGATAAGCAACAATTTCGAAAATAATTTCATATTATTCTAATATCCAAATAGTAATATTTACTTACCAGCCAATCACGAAACACCTGCATCTGATGAATAAGTTGAATCATATCTCATGTACAAAAGCAACGTGTATGGAAATGTAAACTGAATCTACTATATTTCACTTATATCTATTTTAGAAATCTAGTGTTATTACAATTTTTGTTTCTGAAAAACAGTCTTGATGATAATTCTATAATATTTATCTCCTATAAGTATATCCTGATCTAACTCCGTGGCAATAGCATACCAAAATCTCATCAAAATAGGCATATTTGGAAACTTTTAAACCTATTTTCTAATCATTCATAATCGTGCCCAATGCCAATTCACTAAATAGCAAACGTGATTTGGCGTTATAAAGTATTTTTTGTGATAGCTTCTTTGTTCTCAATTTCCAGTGAGTGTACTATGTCAGGATTTGACGATATGTATGGATACGTGTTACTATTCTAATTTGTTTAGTTTATCCACCTCGTTGTACGAGGGTTCTTATTCTAGTTTTAAAAGAATATTAACTTTTTAACGACGAAACATCCACATCTGTGCCAGAAAATGAATAAATTATCATGTAAGAAATATACTTATACAGATGTAAACTACGAGACTTGAAAATTACACGTTCAATATTTTTGTGAATTTCGTTCGAAAAAAGTATTTCAGTGACCAGTCTATAGTAGTTAAAAGGTAACTTGTATCAAAATAAATTCCCATTTATGTCAATAGAATACTAATCACCCGAAAATCAATTATTTTGGTAATAAAATATTGTAGTGAAATAGTGTGAGTTACTTGATTTTTTTTTATATATTCTTTGAAATATGATAAGCAACTAGAAAAATAAAGAGGAAACATTTTAAAATTTGTAAAAAATAGGAAAATAAAATATTTTATATTTCCCGAACAGTTTCATAAATCTATTCAATAATTTAAACAGTTAATTTCTAAATTCTAATGGATGTATCGTCAAATTTTCAAAGCTATAGGATGTATTTAAGACCCCAATATCAAACATTTAGCATCCATAATTTTATGTTTTAATCCATTATTCAAATATATGATTTTCATTTCAGTTAAAAATAAAATTTGAAAATCGTCTGCATTCCCATAGGAAAGCATTATGACCTAAAAAGACATTTTCTATATTTTTTGAAGGAATAAACCGAATTTAACAAAAACTATGCAGCTAATTGAGGGTATCTCGCAAACATTCATCCCAAATATCAACCTTATCGGACGTTTATTACGGCAGTTATCGCGGAACAGACGGACAGAAACCAAAAACATTTCGCGTCTTCACAGTGAGTCTTTAGTGACGTTTCGGCAATAAATTAATTAGTAAATCTGCAGATCAGGAGCCTCAACGTCAGCTCTGAAAGTCATTGCTTTTTAATCTGACTTTTCATATTATTTAGGATCTTACAATGCGCAATTTAATTTTTTTTATGTTACATATTTTTGTTTATGTAATAGGCATATAAAATACTTCGGACGTTTCAGAAATAAGAAGAGGTAAATTAAAAACGGTTTATGCAATGATATTCTGAAATTCTTATGAACTTTTTATTCTTGTAATTTTTTAGATAAAAACATGCATTTCTTATTTTGATATTCTTTGAAATATGGTTGCTAAGCAACTAATAAAATAAAGAGGAAAGAAAAAGAAATACATTATAAATTTTGTAAAAAATAGGAAAATAAAATGTTTTATACTTCCCGATAATTTGAGAAACATTTTCGAATAATTTAAACAATTAATATCTAATTTCTTATAGATGTATAGGCAAATTTTCAAAGCTATTGCATATATTTAAGACCTCCATATCGAAAATTTAGTTTCCGTAATTTTACGTTGAAATCCATTATTCAAATATGCGATTTTAATTTCCATTAAAAATGAAATTTGAAAATCGTCTGCATTTCCATAGAAAAGCATTATGACCTAAAAAGAAATGTTCTGTACTTTTCGAACGAATGACCCAAATGTAACTAAAAACTGTACAGCTAATTTCGTGTACCCCACCAACATACCCACCAAAAATCAATTTAATAGAACGATTTTTACGGCATTTATCGCGGAACAGACAGACAAACAGACAGTCAAACAGACGGAAACCAAAAACTTTTCGCGCCTCCACAGTAAGACACCGCCCCCTGACTACTAGGACTGGGCGCTGACACAAAAATGGTGGCGCTCGTAGGCGGAATTTGTAAAACCTTTGTACGGTCCCCTAATTTTACACCCCAGTATTTTCTAAAGGTTTTCATTGACTTACTGAATCTCAGAAAAACAAGGCAGAGAAAATTTTTAGAAAGTAGTGGTATGGAATTTCAAGGAACCGTACACACGCTGAAAAAATTCCGCCTACGACTGCCGAAATTTTTGTGTCTGCGCTCAGGCCTAGTATTCAGTGAGCGGTGAGTGAGCCTTCACTGACGTTTCGGCAATGATAATAAATTCATTTTGTATTGGGCTTATCTGTATGTTTAATATTGTTGATAGACGGTTATTAAAAAAAAAAACTGGAATCTTGCTTGCTATCCTTGACGACAAATTCAACAAAAATATAATAACATTCACAAACAATTAAAGTATGATTGCGGTGAAGTAACCAATTTAAATTTACAACATAAATTTATCTCAATTTTAAAAAATTCGGAAGAGCCTTTTTTCTCTACTAAATCACAAACGCAGTCTAAATAAATATGCTAATACACTAAGAATGAGTGTGGAATGTATTGTAACAAATAGCGTTGAAAAAAACATATTAATTCAATGATGATTTTAAGTATACTGAGATTCCGTGAATCTGAAAATTATGTTTATTTTAGCACTATCGAAATATTACCGGTACCGTAAACCCTCATTCAAATGGCGTCCAAACATATTAGTAAAATTATGTTTATGATTTTGCAGAATAAAAAATTTTGTAAAATTATTTAAAAATGTAAAATAGAAGCAACTGTAAAACAATTGTAAAATAAGAAAAATGTTTTTCCCAAATGAATATTACTTCCGCGAATGCCTATATATTTTGGCATTGTATAGTCTTTGGAAAAAACTGATGACTCTTACAAAATCTGCCAAAAATCATCGTATAAAAATATATCTGGTACGAATTGACAAGTAATAGCGTCTACAATTATTAGTATACATAAATTTTGCTTAGGTGTAAGTATCAAAAACTTTAAATTTGTTTTCAAAAATGTTGCTATGAGGATATATTTAGTGTTGTCAAACAGTTGAACACAATTTATTGTAAACACAGCGATTTTTAAATCATTTTACAATAAAAATTATGGATATGGTTGTAATATTACTTTATAAACATGGACAACAAATATAAACTAATTTTATAATTTAAAAAACCTTGTGTTTCATTTAAATTGCTAATTTATTTTTAACTTAACATGACATTTAGAATACGAATCCAATAGTTTATTTATGTTTCATAGACAACTGTGGAAGCTTTTATGACCCATTTATCTAAATCTAATGGTTCTCTTATGACTCTAAAGAGATCAGGGAGATCTTTTACATTCAAGAGAAATCCCATGAGGAACATTAAATTCGTGAGTATCCAAGTAAGAATTCTTTTTGTATACGAGATACAAATAACTTACGATGGTCGTACTTTGAATTAAAATTGTTCCATTAAAATACAGTTATGAATTTTTTGGCTGTTTTTGGAGATTATTCTTATTATTAATTTTAAGTAGCAAAACAGATGCTTTTAGAATGTCCAAATTTTGAGTATTTATAATTATAAACTATTAGTATCTATAAGTAAGTTAATCTTCTTTTTTCTTCATTGAAAAGTTACAACAAGGATAAAGAATTAAAGATATATAGTAAATATATAAATGTAAATATGAATCATTTTCACGTGAACCAAATTGATAAATATATTTTGTCATATTTCTAAAGTCGGACGTTATTGCGAAAAAAATATCTGTTTCATGCTTAAATTCTACCAATAAAAGTTAAAAAGTCCTTCCGGCCTGTACCGGGAGGAAAAGGTGGCTTTCCTATATCTTCGTTTTAAAATTTTAGCTAATGTTACTCGAAAACAGCAAATTAAAATGCAAAGGAAACGTTTACAAAAGATTCGTTAATAGTGAATTTGAATAAGAAATTCGCCAAATTATTGAACAATAGCCAAATTGGCTTCATTTATGAAGACTTATTTTGGTCGCCAAATTTGGTGATATTTCGCCAAATGTCGCCAAGTTTGGCGAGAATTTGGCGCTAACGGATATGAATATATAGTTTTATGCGTATGATTTGAAAAATTATGACAACAATGAAAATTTTTGTAATGTGCTGTCTTGTTTCAAAATGTCAGCCACCCTAGAATTTGAAATTGCTCTATCTCAGCCATTTTTTAAGATAGAGGTAAACCAAAAGATGCTCTGAAATCCTCGTATTAAGGCCTAACACTTAATTAAAAAATAAACTTGATTTTTATCTTTTTTAATATTTATTTTAGTTTTAAATTTTTAAGAGGCCGCTATCTTGAAACAAAATGACAGACCAAGCTGGCCAACGAACTCGGTCGAGACATTGGTGAGCTTAATACACACAATTAGTTTCATCAAAATTGATTTATAAATACGAGCGTTATCGTATGACATATGTCAGATATATATATATATATATATATAGAGAGAGAGAGAGAGAGAGAGAGAGATGGATATATCTATATATATAAATCAACATTTGAACGGAGGGTGGTTTTGGGGTCTGGGGGTCATAATCGGTGAAAATATATCGAAATTTTCCGGAACCGCTTTCCTCCGAACGGCTGCAATTGGTAGATTTATACTTTTTTGTATTGAAAGCTACCTAAAATGCAACGTATACTCTCTTAACTATGTCCAAACACTAAATACTAATCACAGATATTTTCTCATTTTTTTAAGATTTTAGGAGTTTTTCATATACAATGAGTGCCTCCTTTTCGTTGTCAAATAGCTAATTTCTACACCATTAGTTTTAGAGGTATAGTTCCAAAACAATAATTGTATGTTTATCTTATTTTCATTGGTCATGATTATAATATAAGTATTTATTCATATATATATATATATGTATTTAACAAAGCAATAACCAGTTTATTGAATTCGATAGATTGCATGAACACGTAAGTAACATTTATAGGGCAGCTAAAGACATTTTATCAACTGTAAATTACCGTTACAGCTCAGGCTAACTCATCCTAGACGAGTGATGAAGCAAACACTAACAATATCAGCGAAATCTTCACCTTAAATAATAACCAAGCAGCCATAAGTTAAAACGGTATCAGTAAAGAACGATGCAATTGTCAAAACAACGGAATTGCCGGTTATTACATTTTGAATTCGCGATATTTCGATACATAGTCTTTGTTTATACACTGGCAGTCGCAACTTTTGTAAAATGTGTAATGATCTGTTGCAAAGGGGACTTCCTGTTCTGCGAAATTATACGACTGAATGTCTGTTGATTGTGATTTCTTACCACAATTTTTTTCGATCATTATTCTTTTTACCGAATTTAATATGCAGTTCACATTACATCTGCGGCATTCTTTGTCGATTTTCATATCCGGAAACATTGATAAAGCAAGTGCACGTTTGTAAAATCTAGGATAATTCTAGGGTCCGGTGCTCCTGCGGGTGGCCGTTTACCCAAAGCTCTTGGTGGAATCGGATGAGTCCCCAACTGTCATGCAGTTTAGTCCTTTAGTACACACCCCTGCTGTTGTAGCGACCGTGTCATAATTGTGTTTGGGTGCAGAGGGCGATGAGGTGCTTTGAGCAGCTCTGCCTCTTGACCGTAGAGTATATCTGTGTGGTGTGCTGTGTAAACTAGGATCACCGGGTCGTGCTCAATACAAGATTATGACAGCTTGGGTACTGTGGTTAGACTAGCCGATAGGATCGTTCATTTTATAAAATCAATACGATGTTACAGAACATATCTAAAATTGTAGTAGATTCTTCACAAACGAACTCACGGATAACATTTTCTTTAGCTATGTTGTCGTTCGTTCATGTACTCTACTCGTTCATTATATCACATTTCTGCTGATATGGTGCGGTATTATTATTTTGTGAATTTGCAAGTTCCCAGAACTTATATATATAATATCTTATCTTTCAGTGTAAATTATAACTTCCTAAGCAAAAATGTATTTTTTAAAGCTTACTATCTAGTTTTAATCAATTCTTCAACTGCTTTAAAAATTTGAGTTTAGAAATCATATATGAAATGAAACCCTCATGGTATCATAATCATCGTTACTTTTGTTTAAAATACAAATATAAAAATAATTTCGAAACTTATTTTTATAGCAACATATACTATAAAAACTGGATTGAATATATCAGACGTGGAAGGATAGATTGTATCTGTCGATAAATTGTGGTGTCAGCTGATTGATTGTCTCACAAATTCGATGCATGAAAAGATAAAGATTGATGTAGCTCGAATTTTAAATTTCATAGTTTATTATATTCTGTTCTTTTGGATTAAATAACAATACACAAAGAAGTATTGTTCTTATATACAGAAGTATACGTATATAAATTAAAGATGAAAAAGAAACACAAATCTTACCATATATGTTGTGTTTTATACATAAAAGAAATAATTCGCGAAATATACTTTATAAAAGTTTTTTTTTTCTTTTTGTTACTGGATAAATCTTTACATACATAAACAAAGCCAAGATTTAGATTGAAATATAAAAAATCAACGCGATTTTTATTTTACACATTTAATTTCAGAATGCGAAAATCTTTCATTTTTATTAAACATTTTTTTTTAAATATTTATTATTAGTAAGAAGCATTTATTGAAACCTTACATATTCTATTAAAATTTTAATTTTTGTGTGATACATTGTAAACCCAGAAACACATCTTCAACATATTGTGTTTAAAATATATTATTTTTATAATTTTCATATTTATAATTATTTGTCAGTAGAAATAAATACATTTCTCTTTGCATAAAATCCTCTTTATTGTGTATTTTCAGAAGTGTGGCATAGAAAAATAATGAATCAGCAATATATTATGAACAGAACGTGAAGTGAAATTTATTTTAAAAAAGGAACAGTATGATAAAATGAAACATTTGTATTTAGATTTAATAGATTATTACAGTATTGTATTCACTATAATTTTTATATTATGTATAGATAAACATAAAACACTCTTTAAAAATATTTTAAAACATTTTCTGAATTTAAAAAAGTTGCAATATTAAAAATAATATTTTTTTTATGAAATTCCAGTACAGAAACACGCATATTTTTCCCAATCGAATTACTATCGTTGAAAACACATTTTTAATAAAATTTCTGTAATAAATTCAAATAGTGACAATTGAATTATTTTATTCTTCAGACAAAAATGGAGGAAAGGGAATTAATGTGGTATATTGTACATTTATATATAGAATTTTGACATTAAAATTTAAAAGATAACCTTTATTATTTAAATTTTGATAATTTTACTTGGACATTTACGGCAGTGCTAAAGATAAAACTTCTTTTGGAGTTCAATTATTTTTAAAATGTGAATTTTATATAACAAAAATTAAATATTTTTTTTCTAATTTCGTCGAAATGGTGACATTTTCTGATATTCTTCACTCTATGGCACTTCAATGAATGACACTCAAAAGGCAAAATTATTTCATCTATGAAAATGTACATTTAAATTAGGAAAGAGCAACATATTGTCTATATTAAATCAAGATCAAATAATTTAAGAATGTATTTCTCCTAATATTTTTTTCATCATTTTTTCAACATTTAAGGCCTAACCTACTCAAAAAGTGACAACAAAATAAACAACTAAAAACAAGTAAATCTAAAAAAACATGAAATCACACGTCATAAAACAACAAGAAAGAAAATTCATACGTCAAGCATAGATTATGTAACACTTCCCAACACTTACAATGTATTTTTACAAATATTTACCGTTTAATAAGGAGAAAGTTGATATCTAAGTATATAATTTCGAAAACTCATAACATATTTAAAAACACAATTTCGGTATTACCAACAATATTCTTTCCAATATCCGAATTCTTTTTCGCAGCCCTGTATATAATCTATAGGTTTGAATATATACTACATATAATGCTAAATTTTAGTTCCGTTAGGAAACGTGTAGCGCAGTTTAAATTTTCACTTCTTAAACTTCCGTCAATTAATGGAAATGTGCTCGATAACTTGTGTGCTGCCCTGTATAAACAACAAGTAATAGACAAAAAATGAGTTGAATATAAAAACGCGTTCAGCAACTGAAAAAGCACTTCTAGCAATTATTATTAACAAGCAATACTACTTTAACTGAATTCTTCTGTCTCTGTAAATAAACGATGAATGCTATACACTCAATATTCTGTAGTAAGTCTATATCAAGCCTCTAGTAATCCACCTTAGGGATATATATCAATTTCAATATGTTTGCAGTAGTGAAACGTTATTAAAATAAACCGCAAGCAATTTTTCTTCATAGACCTTAATGTAACGGAATTCCTTTGAGTATCCCTGTAAAGGAACTATAAGTCCAATGCACACCACATCCCATAATAAGCCTCTTGTAGCGAACTTCAGTGATATATATTAATTGCAATATGTTTGAAAATGTGTAACATCATTAAAATAAACCGCAAATTATTTTTCTTCATACACCGTAATATAAGAAGATTCTTTTGAGTGTCCCTGTAAAGGAACTATAAGTGCTATGCACACCACATCCCATAGTAAGCCTCTTGTAGTGTACCTCAGTGATATATATCAATTTCAATATGTTTGAAATCGTGAAACATCATTAAAATATACCGCAAATGATTTTTCCCCATAAACCATAATGTAACGGAATTATTTTGAGTGTTTCTGTAAAAAAACTATAAGTGCTACACACTTCATAATCAATACTAAACATGCCATAGTAAACATCAATAACATATATCAATTGCATGACAATACATACATATTTACGCGAGTTAGAGCACGGACAGACAGACGTCAGACAGAATTCATAAACACTAAAGAAATGTAGAAGAAACGGATTAAACAGTTACTTTTTGGCTCTTTGCTTCTCATGAAAAGTAGTATTTTTTTTAATTAACTTTTTAAAAATCCCTACTATTTTTATAAATATGATTATTTTTGCTTCGATTTTTTCCCACATTCATTAGAATATACTACATAAAACTGTGCATGGATTTTTAGATATTTGGGATTTTATATTTAATATGATTTTTTTTTCTCTCTTGTATGTTAAAATATGAAGGAAATTCAACTAAGTCTCAATTTAAATATTTTTTTAAAAATAACTATAAACTTGAATGTTAAATCCATTCACAAAAATATTAAATACACCATGGAGAACAAGTTAAAAAAATTCAAACCTCTATGTAAATTAGCAAAAAAGCCTTAGTATTTATCGAACAAGCAAGTTATAAAAATTGAACATCAGTAAAAAATTAGTTTAAAGTTTTCATTTGCAAAAATAACATGTTTAATCGTATAACTTGTGTAAAATCCATGTGAAAATTTATCCAACACATAAATTTAAGCATATATAAACACTTGCATATAATTTCATTACATATAATATGTTAGGTAATAAAGCATTAGGTTTAAAAGCATTAATATCCGAAAAATTAAAAATGAGAAAACTGTCTCATTTGTTGTTATTTGTATAAAATGTTACTTACTAATAATATATATCCTGCAAGAACTTAATTAAACTTCATATACATTTCGTATAAAAATTAAAAAACATCCAGGTTTCTATATAAGACCCTCATTTTTCATTTTTGAGGCATCTCTGTGTCTGGGAGCAAGCTTATATTTTTCTTGCTAATTCATACACTGTACACTTTTTAAACTATTTTTTTCAGTTTTGAATAATACTGAAAAATCTGTGGTGGCATTATATTTAATACTAAAATGTAAATTAATATATATTTTTTAAAACTTGTAAAACAGTCTATTTAAATTTTTAATTTGTTTTTAAATTTTCAAAAATCTCTGTTATTTTTTTAAAATATGAATATTTTTGTTTCGATTTGTATTCACATTCATTAGAAAATACTACATAAAACTACATAAAACATATATATTTAGATGTTTGGGATATTGCATTTAAGTTTCTTCTCTCGTGTATATTAAAAAATCAAAGAAATTCAGCAAACTCACAATAATAATAAAAAAAAAACTATAAACTTGAATGTTAAATCTATTCACAAATATATTAAATACACTATGCAAAACAACTAAAAAAAATAAACCTCTAGCTGAATTAGAAAAGAAGCCTTAGCATTTAGGGAACACTCAATTTATGAAAATATGAACATTTTAAATTCTGTCACTGCGCATAAAATCTTTAATAATATCTTTATTTTTAAAGATACAGCTTTGAAATTTCACCAGTATATATTTAAAAGGTGCAGCTATAATTTAAGCCAATAATAATAATAAAAAATCGATATTTTGACTAATTTCAAAGTACTGTGTCCCCTTAACCTAATTGCCACCAGTTTAAAGAAATTTCATAAAAAACTTTCCAAATTAAAATTCAAATAAAAAAAAAAAACAATATTAAAAAAAATAGCTATAGCGGGTACATCTGCAAATGAACAGCTTTCATTTTAAAGAATAATTATCAAAATTAGTTCTGTATTAAGTGCAGGGCAGATGACTAAATAAACAGTGTTCTGTTTTAAACATATAGAGGATTTTTCGTTACATTGTAAAACTAATTATAGTACGATTGCACCTCATTTGTCAGGTTTAACGTACAATTTCCAGCTTGTTTTTCTTTTTTTAATGAGTTTACAATGAAAGAAAAATAATTCTAATCATACATATCGGCAGGGAAAATACCAGTATTTTCTTATAGTAAAACTCGACTTATGTAATCGCGCAATTGCCTAATGCGAGTTTTTCTATAAGGTTTTTTCTCCACGGGTATTTTTCTGACCAAAAATCCCTGAACAAAACATCAAAAATTCCCTAACGTGTAGGGAACCGTGATCTCCTTCATATTACTTAAACGAACGATAGCTAAAAGGAAAATCAAATTCAACTACAAATGTAGTTTTAATAAACATTTAAAAAATAATAAAACAATACAAAAACTGATAAACAATACTTGTTATATCAAAAACAAGCAACGCAAAACATATTAGTGACATTTTAGCTGTTATCTATTTTTATTTTTAACATCGCTGCTTGTATTTACATTTGAAAATGCATTAAATGCAAGCATTAGTTTTTCAGAAGACATCATTAAACAAGGGTTTACCCTGATTTGTGAATCATTAGCGAATGAGAATATACCGGACATAATGACTAATATGAAGAAACACAGTAATATATATGTATCGTCCTATCAAGCTACAATTGCTTTTGAAAGCAATTCCAATTCTGTTGCCAAAAGATTTCCTCGTTTGCTGGTATAATTTGCCTGAATTAATTCTTGCTAATGCTGCAAGAATTTAATGGCAGTTAATCGCTATGGCTTTCGCAATTTTTTAAAGCAATGTTTTTTAAAATTTTAATTTAGGTTTCCATACTAAGATTACGATTCATAATAATATAAATGGTAAATCCATACACCGTGTTTTTTTTTAATGTATATATATATTTATTTAACTTATAAAAGGCAAATAAAAATCCTTGACCATAACTTCAATTTAACCTAATGAACGAGAAAACGATTAACATTAAAGTGGAGTATTTACCATGCGTTTTGAATCATTAGTGAATGTGAATATATAAGAAACAATGTTTAATGGAGTAGATCACAGCTTTATATATGTATCTAAACTTATCAGGCTGTAATCGCTTTTGGAAGCAGTTACATTTCAGTTGCTAATAGCTTTTCATCATCTGTTTTTATAAGATATCTCATTCAAACATTAGGTATTAATTATTGCTGTGATAATTTTATGACAGTTAATAACTATTTGTTGCCGTAAATATTGGAAGCAATGTTTTCTAGAATTTAATTTCTGTTTTCTTTAATGACCTTATGGTGAGGGAAAGAAATGGATAGTAAATCTCTGTATCTTCTTTTGATTGCTAAAATGTACAATACTAGGGGGCTCCCCTAGTATTGTACATTTTAGTATGGGGCCCTAAACTAACTACAGAACAGTGAAATGCTTCCGCCATTCGACAATGACGTCATAAATATATATTTCCATTCATAAAATTGAAGTCATTTTTTATAATTGAGCCGAAATGATATGTTTTGCACTGACTTTCCGTCCCTCCGACAAAGTTTGATGTCAATGTTTTTACTTTCTTCTAATTTTACAAGAGGTATTGGATTCTTGAAAAATTTCGACTTCTGGTTTTCGACAGATTTATGCGTTTTATAAGGTTTTGAACACGATTGGACTGTTTTTTGAAAATAATTGTATCTGAGTCTGTCTGTCTGTATGTGACAAAAATTTTATGGGCGCTCTACCTCATGAAGTACCTCACTATATATACATATATATATATATATATATATATATATATATATATATATACAGTGCCGTAACTTGGCAGGTGCAACAGGTGCAGCCGCACAGGGCCCATCTGAAAGGGGGCCCCCAAAATAATGTGCATAAGAAATTATATTTTTTAAATGAAAAAGAAATTTCTGCCTTTCTACTGCGCGATTTGACGGTTAAGTTTTGTGTGATTTAGATCCTAGATGTCTCTGCTTATCAACATGAACATTCGAATTAATATAGAACTGATATTTTCAACTTACCTACGTACCTGTCAAACTTATGATAGGTTATAGTTTGAATACAGTAACGTATACTTGTGTTTTCGCTTATGTTTTTACTAAATGACGTCTCAAATTCTGCAATTAGTTCGAAAGAATATCGTTGTTAGCCCTTTGAAAAATGTTTGCAAAAAAGAGTCGTTTTAGCAGTAAACATTTCCCATAATATGCCAACGTTCCACACCCCCCCTCCATCCCAGGTCGCAATTTTAGAGGCACCGATAAGCAAAAAGTATGCCTTAATGCCGATACTTTCTTCTAATCGTCAGTGCAATCGGTTTTCAAAAATAGGAAAATTTTAACTCTTTAAAAAACCCACGACCACAGGTCACTTTACCTCTCGGAAGCGATATTTTTTCTACATTAAAAGTAAATAAAAATCGCTATTTCGACACAATCTTTTTACAGCATCTCGGCAGACTGAATTTACAGCTACTACAAAAATTTTGAAACATTCGGGGAGCACAAATATTTTTTAAAAAATTAATAAATTCTAAGAAAAAATCGACGAAAAAAGTGGGATATTTCGCTGGATTTGGCTTACGTTTTCACTATTAAATATGCATATTGTTTCATAAAATGGTTAAGGGAACATCCTATTTTTAATTCCTAAGAATTTAGAAAAAATTTAACGATAACCACTGAAGAAAAAAAAATCTAAATTACAGGACACCCCCCCCTTCCCCATTTTTTATCCGCAGACTTCAGAATTAAGCATTGATTCCGAAAATCAAAATACGTAAAAAAAAAAAAATAATAATAAAAAAAAAAATCCTAAGCAACATGTACGCTGAATTCGTTTTCCAACACTGCAAACCATTTCAATAACTATCATTATTAACCTTATGAAAGAAAATTCATTTCCGAAAGCCAGTTTCGTCAAATTTTGAGGACAAGTAATTCGTGGGGAAATAAATGTTCGGGAACAATAAAATTTTTCGAAAAAAACTTGGGTATTTTCTTTTCCTTATTTCACGTAAAGTTTACTTTTATTCATTTGGCAACATTTAACCTTTCTCGAATTCTATTCTGTTTTTGCTTCCACCGAGCTCTATGTTTTTATGCGGAAAGCGAAAATAAGTACGGAAATCGATTTTATTAAGTGGTTGTGCTTTATAACGACACAGTTTACTCTTTTATCTAATTCTAATGTCTCTTGATATTTTTAATTTGTATTTCTTATTGATTTCTTATTCAAAGAAAAAGAAGTACCAAGAAATTTAAGGCCAGAATTTAAAGGTAAGTGAAATCATTGAAAATATTTATATAATTCTGGAAAAACTTTTGTAAAACAATTATTATTTTAATTATTATTATTATTATTATTATTATTATTATTATTATTATTATTATTATTTTAAATCTTATTAAAGATAAACATATATCGAATTTGAAGGGTCCATGCAGGTTTTTTTTTCTTACTTGTCTCTCAATTTATAAAACAAGAAAATGTTATTTTTATGTAATTTATTATATTATTAAATTTTGTGAAGGGTCTTGTTTAATTAAAAGGAATTATAAGTTTATTAAATATTTTATTTTATTGAATATATTATATTTTATATATTATATATATTATTTTATTAAGTGTTAAAGGAATAATTAAAAGGGCCCATTTTTGTTAGAGTTTCGTGGAGGGATTCTAAAAAGGCCCTGTTTCTGTCTGGATCAACCAACTGATTTGATTTAAAAGTTCTAAAATTACTCGGTTATTTTTAAATCTGTGAATGAAATTGTTGTCTGGAGACTTTTATCTGCTATTTCCACATCGTTAATTAAACGTTTTCTATATTTTGCTTGATAGACTTCATCCTCTCTTCTAATCAATCTGGATAGAAGATAAATGGTCGCGACTTTAGAATTGTCTACTGGCGGTATAAAAAAAATATTTGCTTGTATTTTTTTTCATCGCTTTAAACGAGAGGATTTAATGTTTAAATGTTTGAAACTTTTTACGATTCCTTTTACATTTGAGTTTTATGGCGACGTTTTAATAAATAATTTCATGTGTAACAAATTTATGGATTTTTAATATTTTCTGAGAAATGTTTGATTGGAAAAAACATCGAAATATGGCAAATAAAACCCATCCAAGCAAGTGATATTTCGTCACACGCTTGCATTCGTTCTACAAAAAGTAGTTTATGTACGTTATAACAGTTTTATACTTGTACAGGCAACATGCTAACAATAATATTTTGTTTTCTAGCTTAAAAATGTCTAAGCATTTTTCAGGTGCACAAAAGAGAAATATAAGGAAACGAAAATTGGAAGAATGCAAGTCAATGTCGCAACAGTTTGGTAAATGGCTAAAAACCGAAAACTCAGAGAATAGAGAAAGTGTGGAAGAGTTCAAATCTAGCACTACTTCACAAGGTTATAAAAAAACACTACATTTTGCATCTACCCCTTCAATTAACGACAATTCTCCGAGTAACAAAAACGATCCATTGCAAGAAAAGCAATCTGCTGCTTCTCAAGATATTCTACTACAATACCCTCATTATAATTCAAAAGAGGATGAGCTTGCACAAAGTACTGTCTCACAAACTGATAATACCGAACATTCTGCTGCTTCACTGGGTATTATACTACAATTGCCCCATAATAGTTCAAAAGAGGATCAGCCTGTACAAAGTACTGTCTCACAAACTGATTTTACCGAATATTCTAATGTTTCACAAGGTATTTCACTACATTTGCCCCATAATAATTCAAATGAGGACAAGCCTGCACAAAGTACTGTTTCACAAACTGATAATACCGAACAAAATATGTTCTGTACTGTTCCAGAAGAAATACTGCTTAATTACAACGATCCCTAGGAGACACATAGACTGGCAGTTCATACCACCTTCTGCAACCTGGTGGGGTAGTTTTTGGGAAAGACTCGTCGGAATCCTGAAGCGAATGCTAAGAAGAGTGGTAGGGAAAACATCTCTTAATTACGAGGAACTATCGACAGTACTTTGCGATTGTGAGGGGATAATAAATTCACGTCCTATAACTTATGTTTCTGATGGTAATGAAGACCTTAGGCCGATAACTCCATCTATGTTTTTGCAAGAAATAACAGAGATAGGTATTCCTGAATTAGACTGTATCGATCCAAAGAAACTGAATAAACGATACATCTACAGATGTAAAATTAAGAATGATTTAAAATCTAGATTCCGAAATGAATATCTCGGTTCGCTCAAGTGTTCCGTATTTAGTAGTAAAAAGACTACATCCCTATGTGTCGACGATGTTGTGCTCATCTGGACTGACAACAGTAACAGAATAAATTGGCCACTTGGCAGAATTTTGGAACTTTATCCTAGTAAAGACGATATTGTCCGAGTGGCAAAGGTAAAAACAGCTTCTGGAGTGCTTATTCGACCGGTGAAAAAACTCTGTCCTCTAGAAGTGCGTGGGGAAGGAGAAAGTCGGTATGCTCCCGCTTTGCAAACCTGTCTGTCTACTCGTCGAGGGCGGACAGTACGTCCTCCCGATAGACTGCAAGTGGGGGTTGACTCAAGTTGAGTTCTGTCCCCTAATGAACTCAAAGGGGGGAATGTGAAGAAAAGAACTCTGATTAGAACTATGAAAACCGCAGACTGTGCCTCTACATTTCGCTAAGACTTTCATTTCCGTCCAGGAAGACTCGTTTTTGAATTTGTACTTTGAACTATTGAATAGTAATTTTTTTCTTTTCTTTTGCAGAGAGATATTTTAAGCAGTTGGGTCTTTGAGACCAAAGAGCAAAGATGTAACTCAATTTTGTTGTGAACCATTATGAAAAGGATTTATATTTTAATTGTTGTGTTTTGTTAACGTGATTAAATGTTTTTGTGTGTTTTTAAAAGGACTTAAGTTTTAATGTGTGTGTTTGATATGATCAAGATACCTGCATGAAGCATCCCATCACGAACCCGCAGGTAAGAGATTTCATTTATTACAAAATCTTTAACTCTTACCTAAAATTAATTTTGACTGATTAATGAGAATTTTCACACAATCTGTCTATTATTTCAATAGAATACAATATAGTTAAAAATATTAATTATGATGATGTTATTAAAGAATTTGCCGAAATGAAAGCCAGAAAAGTGTAATTAAAATAAAACTTAATAAAAAATTTTATTGGGACGTATTTTTTTTTCATTTTTCCAAACCTAATTAATTAAGGGGCCCAAATGCGAATTCTCGCACAGGGCCCAGGAATGGCTAATTACGGCTCTTTATATATATATATTGTAAAATAATGCATTTCTTGAACTGCATAATAGAATAAATGTACAAAGTGACTAATGTGAAAAAGAAGTTTTCAGGGCTTGTTGCTGAAATCATATTGAAAGTAATTGGAGCAAAGTTATTTGAGCATTATTAAATAAGACCCACCCCCTCCCACGACATATGAATGTGATAAAATTTAAATAAAAATGTCCCCACAAGGAGAAAACTGTATATCTAAAAACATTGGTAATCGCTTTTATATAAAGTGAACAAATACTGTTGGTAAAATCATCAAAAACAAAAAACGACGTCTGTAAAATGCAAAGTGTCAGTTTATAAATTGAAAAAACATTCTTACTTTTTACTCCCGACAGTGCGCACGAAATTTTTATTGTAAGAGGAAACGTCACATTTTTACAACCAATTTTAGAGTCAGACTATCAAGAAAATCTTGTTTGTAGTTTATGTTCTTATTTTACTTTGTGTTTTTTCTAACTTGAAATAATATGTTAAACAAAAGTAGGCTTTGAGCGACGGAAGTTTGTCTTAAAATGTTAGCGAAAGCTCGGAAACACAATTAAAGTGCTGAGACAGTGTAGAAGATGATTTGAAAACAAACATATCCCTCAACGCGGTTTACAATGGCCATAATTATAGATAAGTTTAAGGCATATGGTACTGTTCAAAATGCTCACAAGCAACCATCGAGAAGACCGGGACATCAACATATCTCACAAATAAAGAGAAGATAGTAGATTTATTTGGTAAATGACTGGCGTGGGAGAACTTCCAAAAGCAAATATCCAAAGTATTCCAAAAGGAATACTCTGGGAAATTACATTTAAATAATGCTAATGCTCTCAATGAAAATAATGTCCATGGAATTTGTTATCTGTAAAATTATAACAATTTATATTATATATACATTTTAAAGCATCCTGTATAACTGTATATTTGTTCATTCATATGCTTACAAAATTCAAATAATTAGTGTTCGAATATATTTCGCATCATTCCTCGCATATTGACAGAGTAAAAAAGAAATCATAGTAATATATCTTTCAACAATCCAACATAGTTCATATCTTATCTATAAATATGGTTGATTTAATGTGAAAACAAACAATCATTTATCTTAAGACACCGGAATATGGTCATTTCTAATGATAGTACATACTATTTCCTCCACATTTCGATTTCCGAAAGAAGGAAATATTTTATGTAGGAAAACCACAAAAGTAATGTGCATGATAAAACTTCGTAATTCAAAGTATATCAGCAATACTAAATAAATTATAAACATTTGATTAATACATAATGTTTATAAACTACAATTGCTTATTTCTACTTCAGAATTTAATTAAAATATTTTGTATAAAAAGCTTCTTTGATATTAAATATTTACAACAAATATAGTTAAACACCAATTAAAAGAATGTATATTATACGATTTTGTATAATTGTGATGATTAATAAACTGTACTAAATTTAATATGTAGTACTTCAAAATTAATAATCAATAGGTAAGTATACCTAAATAATTATGTTCTATTAAAAGCAAAATGAACCCAACTTTGGTTTTAGTATTTGACTTTGTATTTTTGCAATAATCAATGTATTTTTTTTTTCATAAAGTTTGGTTCACTCTACTTAAACAATTATATGTAATGTTTCTTAAATTGTACAAGGTGTTCTAAAATTAGACCTAAAGATTGTTATTCAATAATTTACTAACTAATAAACATAAAGATGTAACAAACGACATAGTTATCAAGTAGTTATAAATTTTGTACACAGTAATTCGATATGTAGTCGAAATCTCTTTCCACAGATGGCACTGTGCTCACTTAGATTATATGTATCCTCTAACTGACGGCTAAAACTGCATCGGAACTATTAAATTCTTATTTTAAAAAAATATATAGTTATAATTAGTAATCGACATCTGTTAAATAATTCATAGTTTACAATTCCTATTTTTTCGAAAAAATAATTACAGAGGAATTGACATTTACTAGCTTGAGATGTTTGAATCCAAAATTACAGTTCATTCATCCAAGTAGGTATGCTTAAAAACGATCCATTTTAATTTGTTTTGAATAAATAAAAAAAATAATAATAACAATTGAAGTTCAAAAATTTCAAAAGTAAATATTTTTAAACTCAAAATTTGGTGTCAGCATTGGAAATATTTAAGTTTTGTACACTTTCTCTACGCAGATGATCAGCTAAAGCAAATGTGAGTACAGCATTAGTTAATAGATGCTATTACTTATCGATCGGTTTTTGTCACTAGGGCTGGACGATATCAAAAATTTAATATCGTAATATATGAACAAGTTAATATTGATATTACTGATATACTGTGATATTAATTTAAAGGGCAGGATGGAGTAAGAGCATTTGCTGTTTTTTAAAGATAAATGATATAGTATCAACATTTTAAACATAAAACTTAATTCAATGCAATGAATTAAAATTTTTATATATATTTGCTCATAGAGCACAATTTTAATTTTGTACGTTTTTTATAACTATGTATTTAAATGAAGATAAAATGTTTGCTTAATAACTCTTTGAATTTACACCATTACTTTCATAAATATTTTCATTAAAAAGAGTATTTTGCCTATTTTTCTCATTTTATTCTAGTTTTTTTTTTTTTTTTCAAGTCTCAATTTCAGTTTAAAAAACATATTTAATAAAATGAAATTCAAAATTGTCCACATAAAATGTATACAATTTTCGTTTCATAGAATTTAATTCTTGGTTAATATTGATTAAAAATATCAAACTTTGTTTAACTTGGTTCAAATATAGTTTGGAGGGACTGAGCCTGATTTCGTTTATTCTGTACACGAAATAGGCCCGGGCCAAAACACCGGTATATCACGATTCGATCATCATATATCCTTCGTTTGATCTTGGCATAAAGAAATTACTCCATCTTGAAAAGCTTCATTTTATCAATGATCATTATCGTTTCTTATTTTTAATTTAGCAAAGGATTACCTTGGATTACCTTAACAAAGGATTACCTAAATATATGAATTTAAGAAATTTCAAAACTATCTCATATTTTCAGAAGCTTACGAGTTACTACAAAATTTAGTCATGTTAACCATGTAATTTATTATTATTTTCCTTTTTTGCGTTAATTATTATCTAAAATTGTTTATATTATTTAATGTATCTCTCATTGAAAAAAATAGTCTTCCTCACAGAATAACAGATATGCATTTCCCTTTCCCTTTCCCTGATCAGAAATTTAATTTCCGACTAAAATGTACTAGATCAAGCAATAAGTTAAATTTCGTTAACTTAGTGAAATTCACCGTAACATTTTTCAATGTATTTAAAGTACCTTTTTTATGAACGAGGCAACTAAAAACAGACTGAATCTATCCAATTCAGGATATTCATTTTAAGCGGACATATAAATTCCTTCCCAATCTGAAAAACCGCACTCTGGCAAGCAATATCATTACTAAGCAATAACAAACACATATTCAATCTCTTGGACATGGCATATCAAAGCCGAGAGATATCGTGATATGTCTGGATCAATCACAGCACCTTAACAAGGAACGCGCGATTAGTGCTATTGAGTAGAAAAAATTTTATTCAGACAACTCTAACAAACAGTAGAATTTGTGGTTTGTAAAGATTGATTCTATTCTGATATATTGGATATTCCTTCCTTCGAGATATGATACCAAGATAAGCAGTGGAGGTAGATTTTATGTTTTAGATAAAGCTGAACAGTGAATAAATAGACAGATTGGATCAAAGAAGGATTGAAGGACATATGGGTACGTGCTAATGTCACAGTTTTTCAAAGCTCGAAATCGTGGTGATCATAAAACAATATTATTGATATTGGGGTATATCTGCTAGTTAGAGTTTAGATACCGTTATTGCGATATTTAAAAAATATCAATAATTGACTGATATATTGATAAATATTCCAGCCCTATAGTCACATTTGTATAGGATGATCGATGATTTGCGGCAGAGTTGTGAAAAAAGACGCGACTAATGTAAAGCTTTAAGAGGAGGAATATTTTCATCAGATGAAGAAGTAAAACAATAATTGTGCAATTGGCTTCATACTTGTCTTACAGTTTTACACTTTCTCACTTTTGTTTTACACTTTCCAACATAGTTGAAAAGTGTTTATGAAATCGGTTTGTCTGTTTCTCTATCTCTGTCTGTTCATACTCTAACTTTCGTAAATATACTCGTATTGTCATAATTTTTTTTATACATTATTGAATTTTACTATTGAATATTCGGTATTAAAAATTAAATGTGTAGCATTAATAGTTCATTTACAGAGACACATAAAATAATTCTGTTACTTTATGGACTACGTGGAAAAATCGTTTGCGGCGCATTTTATTGATGTTAATACATTTTAAATATAATGAAATTAATATGAGTTACTGCGGCGGACTACAGCTTAATTTTAACGTCGTATAAAATTAGTAGCATTTATAGTTCAATTACAGGGAAGTACAAAAGATTCCTTTTCTTTGTGATCTTTGGGGAAACATCGTTTGCGGTGAATTTTAACATGTTATGTTACTTGAAACTTAATGGAATTTAAAAGTATCACTAATGGTCAATACAACTTATTTTATAGAGATTATGCAGTGCATAGGATTTATCGTTCATGTACAGAGACGCACAAGAGTATTCGGTTAAAGGACTAGCTACCACCGGCAGTTGCTAGAAGTGCTCATTCTGCTGTAATATTCAATTTTATATCATTTTTGTTTTCAAGCTCTATAGATCATATACAGGGCTGCACGAAAGACTTAGAATATGGGGAAACAATTTCTGCAAATAGATTTTCATTGAGTTATGTATTTTTTTAAATTGTTTATCTTGATATCTCATTTCATCGTATGAAAAAAAGTAATTTCTTAATAATAGTCTGTTGGTGTTGGAAAGTGTTTCACAATCTATGCCGGATACACCATTTTTCATTGTTGTTTTATTATACAACTATTAAAAAAAGAAGTAAAACATCCCAATGAGTTCACAAATGTGTGCAGGAATTAATGAAAGCTATTGAAAAAAATATCACTGGTATAATTTTGGTAAATTCTTTTTAAATAATATAGCCAACTATACAAACGAAAATATTTCAAACAATTTCGAGATATTTTTTTGAGAAAAATAATGACAGACGGGGAATTCAATTTACATGTCTCAACACTCGCGTTTCCAAACAAGTGGGTAAGTGTGATCAAATATCGCACATAAGGTTTCGTTTAATATTCCTATAACATTTTATCCTTTAATTAATAAATCCAAATAAATTTTATTTTCCAAAATAAAAAGTAATGTTTTTTTTATAAAATAAAAATTTACCGGATCGATTTTTTCATTTTTCGAATATCTGAATTGGCCCGATAGCGGGCGAAGCCCGCTATTCTGCTCTGTCATAATAATATCTGCCATGTGGACAAAATGCGATATTTAATAAAAAGTAGTTTCCCCCATCTCCCCTTCTTTTTTAATAATCCATATTCGCATTATTAATTACATCCTTGTCCGTTAGTGTTTTATTTCTTTGTTCTATGCAAAAATGAGCATTTTGTTATAAAATACAACTTTTATTATAATAATGCGATTTTTATAAAAATTAGATTTCTGGGTTCACCGTAAAAATATGCATAGATTTATAATTTTCCAATACATGTTTCCAATATATGTATTTCCAATAAATGTAGCATTAAAAAAAAATAATAAAGCTTTTAATCTCTGACTACCCCCAAAATCTGCGGTTTATTTATCTTGCTTCCTTCCAAAAAGCCGCTGACAGTCTCAGATTTCACCCACCAGTTGCAATCATCATATAAAAAAAAATTACATTAACGCAAAAATAATTTGTAATTGCTGTTCTAATTACGTCATCTTTATAAAAATTAGATTTATGGGTTCGTCGTTAAAAAACACGCATGGATGTGTTCATTTGAAATCGTTAAATGAAATATTAAAACAATTCTATAGAGCCTGAAAAATACGTAGTCCGCCATCTTTGGGCAGTGGGGACAAACTGCTCGTCTGAGTTTTTCCAATGAAAGGAAAATAAAGGAATTTATCCAAATCGATTTTTAATTGATATTTACACTTTTAGTGGGAGTAATAAAATATTCTTTAGAAATTCTGAAAGCTAATTTTTTTATTTGCGTGTGTGTGCGAAATTTGACGTTCCTAGGTGCATTAGTTTATTAGATAGGTTTTTCTTTGAAATAGTCCAACTGTAAGTAACTATGGCAAACCTCCCCCGCTTCTGAGTTTCAGAATGATCTTCCTTTGCGGGGTTACATTCTGCTCTTTAGTTGAATAATTTTATCCATCAATGAGTGGGTTTTAAAGGGTTTTAATAAATATCTTGCGTCAATCAAAACATTTTTTAAATTTTATCATTTTCAGATTGACATTAAGTATTCAGTTGAAACTACATAAAATTTCAAGTCTCTAACAGTGTCTGAGAACCGACTCTGTGATTGACAGACAGAGAAGCGAGACGAATAGGGTTTCGTGAGATAAACGAAACACTAATAAAAGAGGCCTAAATTCTTAAAAATGACTGTTATTTTAAAACACAATTAATAGACGGTTTTGCTTGTATTCCTTGCTCGAACTTCATCATAAGTTTTGATTCATTTCTGCATATAGAAAAATTCTGATATGATAACTTGAATTATAATATGTTAAAAAATGGGATTTTTTTTTTTAAAGATTACGACTTTATCAGCGTGAAGTACATTGGTTCCGTAAATGCAACTATTACCGTATACGTGTGTACAATGCATTTTTCTTAGTAAACCGATGTTGCTCTGCAAATTCATTATTAAACTTTTGGTGGTATATCGTATAGTTTCTAGAATTAAGCTCTAGAGATTCCTACGACTTATGGTTTAGCACATTGCCGTTTTTGTATAGATTGATCCCATTTTCAGCAGCTAACTCTCTTCGCCAATTTGACACTAGTGTATTTCTTACTAAAATTAATTTAATTTTTTTTTTTTTATCGTAGCAAACTACAAAACATTGTTTTTATAAAATTTGACAAACTGTTAACTTTTGATTGCATTAAAAATGTGCAACTTCATTTGAAAGTTTTTGCATATTAAACTATATTGTTGCGAAAATTAATTATCAAATTATACTTTCAAACCGAAATTTATAAATTTTTATGACATTCTTTATATTAAATTCAGAAGAAGCTTGAAAGCACGACTATAAAATTTTAAAAGTTTTATGCTGCTAATAATTAAACATAATCTTTCTAACGTCATTTCTTTAATCTAATGCTTTTCGTCGCTAAAATTAAATGCTAAAATGCGAAAGGGAGAAGAAGAAAAAAATTATTCTAAATGAAGCTTTAATTAGAGTGTGTTAACATCCTAATTACGATGCCATTATTATATGCGTAATATAAATCTACAAAAATAATTTTTAATCTTACTCTTGGTTTGTGTGTGTTAATAAAACCTATTAAAGCACTTATAATTTCTTTTTTTCGTTTATTGCGTGCTTTGCTGGCATCCTTAACTGAAATGGCGTTAATTATTGTACTTGGCAAGAGAGAGTTACAATTTCTTTATTATAACATCAGGAGAATAAAATAATGTATATATTTAAAAAAATCCTTTTAAATGTTTTTCCCTAAATATGAAATTTTTGTAAAAGAATATAACGCAAAAAATAACACAATAAGGCATGGGGTTTTAAATGTCATTGCTTATATAATATTTAGTATATTGTTTGTGATCTTTGCCAAATATATATTAGTTATTGTTAATTTTGATTTTTGTTTTTTACACAAAGGCATGTAGATATATTAGTTAAGCTTTACTATATCAATTCGTAAGTGTGTACCTTAATATTAAGACAATCAATTTGCTTTAAGTCTTTTAAAATTTTGCTTATAAATGAGTTACCAAAGGATTTAGGAGCTCCTGTTTACTTTGACTTAGTAGTAAAAAATACGACGATTAAATTGGTTGCGGGTAGTAAAATAACTTACATAAAAATTTAAATATGACTTCTTCTGCTTTAAACAATATTAGCTTTGAAACAGCAGTAGTTGCAAGCAGATAAAAAAACTCCTGTATTCCTGATATATTAGGAGAATAAATGGAACAAGGGACATAAATTAGCAGTTATATTTAAATTAATCAAAAATAATAGAAACAAGTATATAAATATACTTTATTTTTTAAATTTACAGTACGTTAAAAATAAGTAAATGATGAATGTTAGATGTATTTAAAAAAAAATACATGTAAACCAAATATCATTCCCGCTCAAGCATTTTAAATTTATATGTTACAAAATTTAAACCAATATCAGAGAGTTATTTTTATCTGAAGCATTTCTGTATAGATATATTTTTAACCTTTAAAAATGTGTGAATTAAAATTCAAAAATTTTATCCTGAAAAATATCCAGTTTTTGAGATTTTTGTTGTATCCCTATAATTATTACTTTTAGACGAAACTTCTAATATGAAAAGTTGTAGAAATTATACTTTAGAAGAGTACAGAAAAAGAAACAAATTGTTTGAATTAAATGCATTTTCTTGAAGTCCTGTATATTTGGATGGTCTAAGTGCTGGAAAGGTAGGTCTTGGTTGGAAAATGTGAACTATTGAAGAAATGACCCTTTTATTATGATACAAGCATAAAATTTTTTTAATAACACCATAAAATAAGGAATGTGCTAGGCCTTTAGAAATAACTTACTATAAATTATATATACTATAAATATATTAGACTATTACTATAAATATATTAGAAATAACTGACAATAAATTGTACTTCTTCGTCAGGCGCACAGAAGATGGGCTGCCACTTTGAAGTCAGGAGCAAGAATGAAAGGAAAAATGAGGGAAAGAAGGACAAGTAAATGAACATTCCAATATTAAAGCAAGTTAATGAAACAGCCAATTAGAATGCAGAAGACATCAGCCAATCACAGAACATAATTATCTAATCAGAAAAAGACAAATCAGAAGAAAAATTATGAAAAAAAATTAATGAAAGCAGAGTCAGAAAAGTAAAAAGAAATTACATGAAAATATAAAAGCTTATATAATAAACAAACAATAACGATAAGTAAAAAAAATAATTAATAATAATAATAATAATAAATAAAAATGGAGTTTATAAATTAATAATATATACAACCATAAAATTAAACACCAAAATATTAATAATTTATTAAAAATTAATTAAAATAAATATATGGTTCAGCTGAACAAGTTTTTTCAAGATGCAAAAAGCATCGTGGAATCATATTTTTCCTTAATTAAAACCTCACGATTAAGATAAATAGATAAGTTTTTCAAGAAAGTACAATTCTGAGGGGCAATTGACGTTAAAGATAATTTTAGGATTTTGAAAATTAAAACTATATAACGGAATGGCCAAGAATGATTTAGAATGGAAGATTTAGAAATTTCTTTGTTAAAGATATAACGTGAGTGTTTTTTATTTTTTTAAAGCTTGTTTCGATATTTCTTTTAGTTTGACGGATATAAGAAAAATGACAACCATTGCAAGGAACGAGAGACTTAGTGGAAAGGAAATCAGATTTATTGACAGGTTTAAAGATTACACTAATGTTGAAACGTTTTAAAACTATAGCTAATTTGAAACATAAAACAGTGTAAAAAGTTAGAACAATAAAAACTACGAGGTTTGGTTTTAACAGATTTAGAAATTGTATATTTACTGGAGTTATTGAATGTATTCGCATGATTATCGATAGCAAAACAGAGGAAATCTCTTTTGGCAACAACATATTTTGAGTAATTAAGTTCATCAATAAGGGAAGCAGAATCTGAACAAAATTTTAGTGCATGGTTTGCATAAGTGTAAAGGACATCCATTTTCTGGTTAACTAGGTGATTTGAGAGTGCATGTCGAGACAAAATATTTTTATATAAACACAGATTTTGAAAAAGAATCGCATTTGGTAACTAAAACATCAATGAAGTGAAGTTTATTACTATTTTCTTAGTTACCAGAGGTGATTATTTTTTCAAAATATGTGTAATTCATAAATCTCCTTATGCTCTTATGATCCTTGTGTTCTTCTGATTATGTAAATCTGTTGTTTGTAATTCTGGTGTCGTGACTGGTTGATGAATTCTTTGGCTGTTTCTTTAGCTTTTTTTTTATTGTCTGTTGTCGTAAATTATCTGTCTTTCCCTTCCATTTCCATTCAGTCTTGCCCACTCTTTTAAAGTGGTAGCACGTATTCTTCGTGCCTGACGAAGAAAGACAAAGCTCTTTCGAAAAGCCTAGTGCACTCCTTATTTTATGGTGTTGTTAAGAATTTTTTTATGCTGTTATTGTATCACAGCAGTTAATTCTCCTTCTTAATGCGTTTTATTACTGTCTATCATAAGAAAAGATAATAGCTTTATACGATTTTCTTCAAGATTGGGACTTTTTCCCTTTATTTACTGCCCTATCATTATTAGTAGTACATTTATGTTCAAAACGATTCATAAATTAAGGTAAACTGTTGGTTAATTACTTCTGCTGATAAATAAATGCGTTTTTACTTACTATAAATATAATTTAGTTTAACTATAATATTTAGTTAAATATATTTAGTTTAATGCATTTATCTAATGTATATTCAAATATAAATGCACCCGTTGGTTTTCTTCCCTTCTTTTATGAATTCGGAATGGCAAGTACACAAATTTCTTCCCAACTCTACGTTTTAATAATCATAAAAAATATGTAAATAATTATAATTTATATTTTCCCCGTCGTGAGTCCTTTAAAACTGAACATTAATTTTAGAAAACTTAGCTATGTATATTCACTAGAGGTATAGGAATTAACTTTAATTAAATGCAAGCAGCAATACAAAAGATGTATGAATGAATAGGACATATTAAAAGCAGAAGATGAGAGATATTACCACCTGAAATGAAATTGCTGCCAAAAGGGATTACAGCTTGATATTTCGATAAATATAATTGCTGTGTTTTTCCATATTATTCAATGCTTCTTGTATATTCACATTCATTAATGAATCTTAAAGCTGTGTAAACACTCTATTTTTTACTGCTAATTAGTTTCTTCGCTCATCAGTTACAACTGAACTTAGGGTTGAGTCTGTTTTATTTGCCTCAATCGTAAGCACATTATGAGAAACTGAAAAGAAATATTTAAAAATCATTGCGTTGAAGAATTGTAAACATTTTACCTATTAATTGCCATAAAGCTCTAATAACAATAAATAACACATACTGAATGATTCAGATACATTATAAAAGCAGACGATGAAATATATTGGGAACAGAAATGAAATTGCTTTCAAAAGAGAATACATCTTGATAGACCTATACACATATTACGTTGTGTATTCCAGATTAGTCATTATATCTTGTATATTCTCATTCACTAATGATTCGTACAGCAGAGTAAACTCTTGTTTAATGACCTCTTCTGAAAATATAATACTTGCATCTAATGGCTTTCAAATGTGAATGAAAGCTTCTGTGGTAAGTATAAAAATAGATAAATGATATTGCTAAAATTTCACTAATTGGTTCTGTTTTACATAAAAAAAATACTTGTTTTTAAAATAATCAATATTATTTACCAGTTATCATCAAGTAGAAATGAAATTTCAGTCGAATTCTATTTTTCGTGAATCGTACGTTTTAATAATATAAAAAGGATGACATGTTTAGAATTATTTTTTTCTCCGTCGTAAACGCCTTAAAAAAACTAAAAATAAATTAAAAATAACATGGTTTTGAATATTTACGACAGAAATAGTATTTAAATTTTATTTAATGCAATCGTCAATAAACAATACAAATAATACATAAAGGTAATAAACAATTATTATTATTATAAACAATTATGTCTTAATAAACAATAATACATAAGGGTAGGTTCTACATCTTTGGATGAAAATTTTCGATTATTTTTTATTGTTTCTGTTTTTGCATTCTATACATAACTCGAGTATGTAGATTGTTACCCTAAAGTGATTTCGTAATATTCCTATTCCTTACAATATTTTTTACTGAGTGAACATACGCCCCCCGCCGCCAGAAAAAGGCTACACTCAAAGTCTATTGCGTTTCAAAGCCATATCGTAACCATGTTTAAAAATACATATGGAATCGTCGCCCATTGTCATGTTTTCGGTGGTTTCAGCTGCGGCTGAATACTATAACTTTTTTAAGACTTAAAGTGACTGGGAGGAATATAATGTTCTACAGAATTGGTTTCCTTGTCTAAGCAGTCCCTCCTAGGCAATAAAATCAAATGCATTTCGAAAATGTGTCTTGAAGCCTGGTCGAAACCATTTTTCTCGAAATAATGTTTTTCAATCTGGGCGGCCAATTTTCTCCCAGAATTATTCCACCGGCATCCTTCCTTTTTTTAGGTGCGTTCGTATTTATATAAATACGTAGCACCTATAGTCGTCGCTTGGTCCGTCCGTCTGTCCGTCCATCTGTCCGTCCGTCCGCATATAACAACACAAAAACTACCCAACCGAATGGTTTGCAATTTAAAATATATTATATTTGCAGAATTTTGTCGAGACATTTCAAATTTTATTAAAATCGAATCAAAACTTTAGGAGATATTAATAAAAACATTTATTAAGAAATTTGAATTTTTTTTTTAAATCGGTGCTTTTTTGTTATAGGAGCTTCCGAAGTTTAATCGTCAAGCAACCGAGATACTTATTTTATGACAGAAATTAATCTGCAGACGATAGAATTCATTTCACAGAATTAGAAATCATCAAGATCTGAATATTTATATAACTAGCTATAGTACGAACGCACCTCATTTGTCACGTTTGATGTACAATTTCCAAATTGTTAAAAAGAAAGGTAGTCGTTTTTGATGAAGTTAATAACTACCAAATCATTTTTATTAATTATTTTTTCAAGCTAAAGAAAGGTAATAAAAATGTAATAAAAAAGAATGTTTGTTTTAAAATCAACTTTTTCAAAAATCATTTTGTCAGAAATCAACTTTTTAATCCAAATGTTGTTAAAAACTCTAGAGAATTTAATGACCTTTCATTATTTGGCGACCAAATTTGTTCCAGATGCTTCTGACGAGAGAAAAACTGTCGCTTGATTGGAACTTCCCGGCGTGCATCTGCAAGTACTCCCCGACGCTCGGCGAATTTTTCTTTCATTTTCTGCACATACGCACATTTAAATTTATATGTGATATGTTATACAAAAAAGTGACATATTATGACAATTTTTAAGTGACTTCCAAATGCAATTACTGCTTTGTAGGATAGTACTCACATCACACTGCATTCTTATGCATTACTCATATTTTTTTTGTGTATTCACATTCATTTATGATTCACAATGAAGGATAACCCTTATTTCATGATGTGTTTTGAGTCCTAATGCATGAATACAATTCAACGTAAAATGCTATCGTCCATATTTAATTAAAATTAGAGGGAAATATTTGTTGACAGATTAATTTTTATTTTCTTCATTTGAAGAATTTTTGGTTTTGTTAAACTTTTTATTACGGGGTTGGGACACGATATATTCCAAAGACTATTCTTTAATTCTATTCGCACCACTTTTTGTAAAATAATGTCTGTCTACATTTATAATAGAAAATGGACCACAAAATCCTTATTTTGCAAACTGTGTAAACAGATGAATATAAAAATTGCCGCCAGTACTGGCCCGTGAACAAAAGATTAAAATCCATTTTATTTAATAAATGTGTGCATCGGTTTATTAGCTTCTAAATTTATGAAAATAATACCGTTAATATTCTTCAAAATATTTTCTTTTATTTATATCATAATGTTTCCTTTCATTTTGCTTACAATATCTTGAATATTCACATTCACTAATGGTTAATAATGTAGGGTAAACAATTGTTTATACTTCTTAGTTGTGATTAATAATGAATATATTTTATGTGTGTTCAAACGAAAGTGCAAGTGTCTTCGAAGTTCATGGATATATTTGTTCATATACATATATATATATATATATATATATATATATATACACCGAAAAGCCATTACATTATAACCACCTCTTTAATACGACGTCGGACCACCTTTCACCCTCAAAACCGCCAAAATCCGGCGTGGCATTGACTCGAGAAGGTGCTAATAGGTAGTCTGAGGTATCGTATACCAAGCACTTACCAACCTGGTCCTACTTTTTCCGCACATTATGAGGTGGTAGCGTGGCAGCACAAATGTGATTTTCAAGGTGGAACTACAAATATGTTATTGGATTCATGTCAGGTGAATTTGAAGGCCATAAATTGACTTGAAATTCAGTAAAATATTCCTTGAACCACTTCGTAATGATTCGACCCGTATGACATGGTGCATTATCCTGTTGGCAAACGCCATTAACCGCCGGAAACACTGTTGTTATGAATGGGTGCATCTGCTCTGCAGCAATGTTGAGGTAGGGCATAGACGTGAGGGATTTTTCTATGCGGATGATGGGTCCTAATGTGCTCGTGAAAAACATCGCCCACACCATAATACCGCCGCCTCCGGTTTTCTTTGTCCAACTGTGCATCCAGTAGCAAGTTTTTCCGTTGGAAAGCGGATAATTCGCACTCGCCCGTCGATATGATGGACCACAATACGTCAATCGTCGGAATTTCATTTCATTGAAAATCGGGAGGACAAAATTGACTATATTAGGCAAAAAAATTAAACCGAAATCTTTCTTCGATTGTAAAAAAGCGCAGCGAATTGCAAAAATACTTAAAAAATTGCAATAAGTTAGCAGAGGTTGCTAAATATCTCATTGAAAGTCGCATTAAAAATGGCTAACGCTTCAAAAATCGCGGATGACAAAATTTCCTATAAATGGCTAAATGTTTGAAACAGTATTCCTTAAAGGAATCTGAAAAAAAATGCCACGAAACACGAAAATACGCTGAAAATCGAATTAGATATCACATACGATAAAATTTACTATATATGGCTAAACGTTTGAAAGCAAATTCGTTTTCCGTGTGTCATAAAATCGCTAAGCGACACAAAAAAAATGCTAAAACTCTCAGAGAACAAAATTTACTATAGTGGATTGAAGTTTGAAGCCGAATTCTTTTTCCGAATGGGATAAAATAGCCGTGAAAATTGAAAATACGCTAGAAATCGCATTAAAAATAGAATTAAAAGTCTCTAAAAATAAAAAAATCGCGAAGTATTTTTTTTTATATTAGTCTAAAAAAAATTACAGCAAATCCATTTTACGAGTATCAAAAAATTCCCTCGAAAACTAAAAAAAATGCATTCAAAATCGCAACAAATATTAGAAATTCGAGAAGGATAAAATTTACTATATTGGGCTAAACATTTAAAACCAAATATCGTATCCAAATGTCAAAAATCGCAAAAAAACTCCAAAAACATCTCCTTAAAAATCGATAAAATTCAAAAATCACGAACCGCAAAATTTACTATATTTGTATAAAGTAATTGCTTTTACAAATGTTGAAAAATCGTCACGGAGCCCAAAATATTGCTAAAAATTGCATTGAAATTCGAATTAAAAAACGTATTAAAAATCGCCAAAAAAATTCAAACTTTGCGAAGGATAAAAGTTTTAAACGAAATTCCTTCTCCTGATAGCATAAAATCGCCGCGGTGAAAAATAAAAAGGTTATGATAGCATTAAAAATCGCTAAAGCTTCAAGAATAATGGGGGAGAAAATTGGGAAAATATTAAACAAAAAATTTGAGGCCAAGTCCCGAATGTAAGAAAATGGCGGTACTCGATGTGGTACTCGAAAAAATTCTAAAAATGGCTAAAACTCAAAAAACCTGTGGGTCAAAATTTACTGTATTAGGCTAAAAGTATGAACTCATTTTCTGAATGCCAAAAAATCGCCGCGATACTAAAAATAAAACACTAAAAATCGTATTGATAATTGTATTAAAACTCGCTAAAATAAGATCGTGGAGGATAAAATTTTGTATATTAGGCTAAAAGTTTGAAACAAAATTTTTCCTAATGTCCAAAAATTGCAGCGGAACGCAAAAAGTCGCTAAAATCGCATTGATAATCTCATTAAACTTCGCTAATATTAAAAAATTGTAGAGGGCAATGTTTGCTGTATTAGGCTAAAGTTTTAACCGGAGTTATTTTTACAATTGTTAAAAGATCACCACAAAATGTGAAAAAACTTTAAACGTCGCACAAAAAATATTTGAGAATATAAAAAAAACGATTTACGAAATCCGAATAAACGTTATTCAAAAGTGGGCATAATTTACTATATTGGCCTAAAAGATTAGAACCGAATTATTTTTATTAATGCAGAAAAATCGCCAAAAAATTGCATTAAAAATCGCTAAAATTCAAAAATCTTGGAGAATAAATTTTCTATATTAGGCTAAAAGTTTGAAAGACATTTTTTTTTCCAGGTGTCAAGAAATGAAACCAGTACTCGAAAGAACGCTAAAAATCTCTAAAAATCGTATTGAAAATAGCATTGAAATTCGGATTAAAAATCTCTAAAATTTAAAAATCGTGTAGGACAAAATTTATTTTATTTTATTATTACTTTGAAACCAAATGTATTTTCCTAATGTCAAAAAATCGCATACAAAATTTCCCGAAAAATTAAAAAATCGCTGTGCGAATTCCGAATAAATTTTATTGAAAAAAGGACAAAAAACTCAAACCGATTTTTTTTATTAATCTAGCAAAATCGCTTCAAAACGTGAAAAAAACGCCAAAAATCGCAAAAAAATATGTAATCAAGAAATCTGAAATTGGGCTTCGAGTTCCACTACAACAGATATAGGTACCTTCCTACCAATTTTTGTACCTCTGCGTGCAACAGTCTCTTCAGAACACAGCACACACACACACACACAGATAGAGACAAACTTATTTAATTATTATAATAGATTATATACATGCATCATTCATTATACATACATTATACACATGCACCAATATCAGTATTTTCCAAGAAGCATTATCACTGATATATTCACCTTTACTAATCCTTCATATAGAAAGAAAACTCTGTTTAATAAAATTAACTGATAAACAATGTGTTTAGACTAGTGGTTAGGGATTAAAAGGAACATGCCGGATTTGGAATTAATTATGGAAATGCTGGAAACTGTAGTAGAGATAGTAGTAGAAATTAGGATAGATTATTATCAACAAAAAATAACTTTTCAAAAGTTAAAAAAAAAAAAAAAAAAAAAAAAAACGAAAGTTGTGGTAAAAAAAGGTGTGATATCAAATTTCCAAGCTTTTATTATAGTACTTATTTAACTTTTTTCCATTAAAGAAGTTATCATATATATAAGTCGAGTGCTACGTATATGTTAAAAGAAATCGTTTTCTCCTGTACTAAATACATCCTAACGTGTTTCTGAAAATTCAGTTTTTTTTCAAATTATGCATGATGGGCTTGGCGGCCATCTTTCCATATTATACACAAAATTCTAATCACCCATATCCGTAGTTAAAATCCAAAGTTCAAAATTGTAACTTAGGCAAATATTTTAATCGTTCCGTTTTCGTTTGCGGTTATCAAAATATTAGTCTTCCTCAATTTATCTGTTCGTAGTTAAAATCTGAAGTTCGATTTATAAACATATTACATTGCAAACATATTACGCTTTTACTTTAGAAATTTGAAGGCTTAGAAAAATTCAAAGATGGCCGCCAAGCCCATCATGCATAATTTGAAAAAAAATTGAATTTTCAGAAACACGTTAGGATGTATTTAGTACAGGAGAAAACGATTTCTTTTAACATACACGTAGCACTGGACTTATATATATGATAACTTCTTTAATTGAAAAAAGTTAAATAAGTACTATAATAAAAGCTTGGAAATTTGATATCACACCATTTTTTAACCACAACTTTCGTTTTTTTTTTTAAGCTTGGCTGTTTTGTTACTTTTGAAAAGTTATTTTTTGTAGATATCATTTCTTTTTTTTAAATAGATTATACATAATTTAAATAACCTACTCTATGAAATTAACATGAGAATGTTATGTAAAATTACATTTTACTTTCAGTTATTGTTTAAAGGGTTAACTAGGAATAACAGTAGATTTTTCAATTAAACTAATTGCACCCTTAAAAACAACATATTAAATGTGGCTTGTTATAATACTTCTTATCCTTCCTTAAAAAATATCACTGCCTAATCCATGAGATGAGTAAAAATGGAATATGTACATAGCGCGTCAGCTCTGCTTTTGAAATCAAACGTGATATCATGCTCTTTTATTATTAGCGTTAAATCACATTGATTGGTGAATCTTTATAAAATGTAGTTAATGGTGAAAAGTAACAAAATATCTTAGCAATTTCTTATATTTACATTATTTTATGCAATTAAACACTGTACTCTTACAATACATTTAAATGGAAACTTCACTTCTAAAACAAAATAATTTAACAACTGAATTCCATTAATTTATAGAAAAATGATGTCAAAGAATTCTCAGCCTGTGAACGAAATGCTTTTCCTTTACCATGGTTTTAGAGAAATAAATTAATCACATTTAATTCCTTTTCGAAAAGTTTGTTTACGTTTGGAAATAAATTTTCAATGCCGATAACTCTTAATGTATACATTTTATAAGTGAAACGTCTTCTCTCAAAAATTATTTTATATTTAAAGATCTTTCTAAAAATGTAAATTTTATGAAGTTATATATATATTAAAGCATGAACACTACGTCTTATTATTTTATTTTACAATATTATAAGAACACACATTTTATCGACAGTTAAATGCACCAAACCAACATGAGAGAAAAATTGATCTGCGTCAGGTCCTGGAACCTTCAGCGTACCGTGCTAACGCTTTTCCACTAAGCTACCCACATCGATATCCTAAACCGACAATTTCTCATTCGGCCACAATTTGCAGTCACATTTAATTGTCTGATAAAATGTGTGTTCTTATAATTATCAAGTTTTATCTAAAAAAAAATCTTCAGAAAAAATGGCTGACTTGCAGATGAAATTTGATTTGATTAACCTGTAACTGATTATAATACAGATGGTACACCGTTGTTGGCAGAGTTTTATCTCTGTTTTGGCATAATTTTTTAGTTGCCAAGTTAATTAACAATGTTTTGTTAATTAAGGATAGAAATTTATTTATTTTTTCACTGGATTTTATAAAAGCACGTATATTAGGTTATTACTTGTCCAAAAGTGCAATCCTTTTTAATTTCTGCTCTATATTTTTGTCTGTAGGTTGTTTGAAAAAAAAAGTTTGACGAAGAAAAAAGTGATCATTTTAAGTAACTCGACGTTTTTAAAAAAATCTATATCTCTGTTTATAAATCACTTATGAAGATGATTTTGGTCTCAAATTCAAGAATTTCTTCATTAGATTCTTTTAGTTTTCGTTTTTTTTTCTGTGACGCTTGGTTCATTTGATATCTGATATTTTAATCTGGCATGTTTGGTCGATTTAACATTGCGAAGTTTCTTCCTGTAAGTAAGCAGTAGCGGTTTGTAGTCCAGTTCTTGGCGTTGTTTGTTTGGTGTATTTTTTTTATAGTTTGGTTTGGCAGAGCGACCGCCCTGCTTGATTATGATTTATCTATGGTCAATAAATAATTAGAATATGGCTTGATTAATATAATTTATTATAGAAATTTCCTTTGTTCAATGAATGATTATAATACGGTCTAGTTAATTTGTTGGTCAGAAATTATAAATTTTGAAGTGCAATATTGGAGGAGAGTTTGTCAATTTTAGATGGTAGGGGTTACAATTTTAACAAGTTGCTGTTTATAGAGGGGAAAGGGATCAGTTAATAATCTGGCCGTGAATGGGGAAACATTTTCGTCAAATATTTGAGATTTTCCTTTTCATTAATATCGCTTAATTTTGAGACGAAATGTTTGTCAAAAATGATAAAATAGCTAAAGAATTGCGGAATCATCAAAATTGAGAATTTTATTTTTGACAGTGAGGAAACAGTTTCGTCAGATATTTGAGGATTCACGTTTCGTCATAAAGCACGTGACTCTGTGACAAAATGATCGTCAAAAATAATGAAATAGGGCTTAAGCATTGCCGAATCGTCAAAATTGAGTGTTTTTTTGTTTCTGACAGTGTAGTCCCAAAACATGTTTTTTTTAAATATTGACATAACAATATCTCAAAACATCCAAATCTTTCAAAAACATTTTTCATACAAATGTTGTAGAGCTTAAAATACTGATTAAAATGAGTACCCACACTTATTATTTTTGTTGAAAATTAAACTCAACACTCTATTTCGAAGTTTTGCCTTAATCTCTAATCAAGAGCTTGAAGTCAGAACAGACTAAGTTATCCATCTACCCTGACTCCAATTTTTATATACATGTATATTTTTTAATTTATTGAGGTCTTTACGATGGTTTTGTAAATGATTTAGGGCTTTAATTTGGGTATTTCAAGAATTATAGTTTAACCTCTTGATCACGGATTAAGAGTGGGGATTTTTATATTCATTCGTACCACAATTTACAAAAAAAGAAAGAAAAAAAATATTTGTGGCAAATCTCTTTTGAAAATACCTTAGTATAACTAGTACTGTATTTTTAAAGTATGTATTTTATATTTTTTAAGTATTTAGTATAACTAGTACTGTATTTATTTCTAGTTAATAACTTAGTATAAGTGCATGACACATATTATTTTTAAAAAAAATGGTGGCTGGGACGACATATGTTCCAACTTCGTAATCAAAGCTGTAACAGAGAAAAACGTCATGCGAAAGAATTCAGGAATGATTGAGAAGGGGATGGAAAACAACAGCATTCATCTTAATGGTTTGTCATTTAACATATCATGCGAAGTAATATTATATACATTAAAAATATTTAATATCAATTTAATTTTTTAGATGCTGAAGTTGCGTCATAATCATTAATGTCAGTTAGTTCATTGTCACTTACCTCTACTTGCACCGATTCACCCTCTACCTTCAATAAGTCAATTAACTTCTACTGAAACTATCTTCTCCATCATGATATTGATTTTCGCCCCTTAGTTGGTAGAGTTAGTTGTGATGTCACCATCTGCCGGAGAGTTGGTACATGCTTGCACTTTGCAGTGGTCGCAAGTTGTAGAACAATTGGTGTCAGATTTCCTACAGCTGCAGGCCAAACTACACCATTTGTTGCACTTGCATGATATCATAGAAAGAAGTGCTGGAGAAGCTGGTTCCTTGTGGGTGATGACTGAGAACAACCCATGTTTATTTTTTTCAATCCCAATCAAATGTGTTTTGGCAAATCTACTGCAAAATTGAAACTGTAGGTATGCACAGAGAGGGTGCTCATGTGCACTGCTGAAGTGGAGGGGGGGGGAGAGACGCTAAATTTAATTCAATTTTTAATGAGTGTTTTTGAAAAATTAGAAATCTCAAAGAATGTAATGTTTTTTTCGCTGCGCTTTCCTCCATACAAGGCTATCAAAAATGTGTGTTCTACTTCAACGATGTCATCCGGGCAAACATTTGCATCCCGAAAAATGTTCACAAGTTGTTGTAGTACAGAAATTTGTAATTTTTTTCCCCTGTATTTATTAAAACCATGTTAGTCCTTTCCGTATGATACTGAAATTTAAGATCCTGCTATTTCTTGACCTTCAATTCCCTCTAGAAACCTGATAACTGCACGTTCATTTGTTGTTAGGAAAAGTTTCCATTGTTATAGATATTGACTGACATAAAATGGCAGTAATGATAGTTCATGATAATTCACTTTGGGTTTTAAATGATAGCTTGTCAAAAAGTTAGATGTATGATAAAAGTACGCCATGAATACCATTCGCCACTGAAATAATATTTCTTCCAAAAGCGATTACTGTATTATAGCATGCTTTATACACATCATATGTCTTCATTCACATTACCCATTATAACGTATATCCACATTCACTAATGATTCATAAATCAGGGTAAATCCTTGTTTAATGAGCTGTGATGATAAATAATGCTTGTACGTAATGTGTTTTCAAAAGAAATTGCAAGTGCAAATGTCTGAAGTAAAAAATGTTGCACATAATCACATATAATGTGCTTTGTTTTATAGAAAATTGTATTTTTCATCATCTGTTTAAAACTAGGACGAACGCTACAAATGTCTAACTGTGGTATATAAGTTTATTTATAATAACAACCAATGAATAAGATTTACACTAATATTTAGGCACATTATAAAATGCTTATATCTCACTAAACTACAGTTAAAGGTAGTGGATATTATTATGTCTGTAAAATAATAGGAGTTTTAAATGAAAATATATACATTTTTTGGATTTTGAAATACAGCATTAATATAGTGTATGTATAGTTTGAAACAAAATACTACATAAAGTACTGAAAAGTAACTGTAATTATATATAGTGTTAAGAAAAAACGAAAAAAAAAAACGTTTGTTAACACGAATAATAAAAATATTAAGAAAAAACCTCCAAGAAAGTCACTTATGAAAACTTTCAAGAAAATCACTTATTGCAAGAAAGTCACGTATTGTCAAAAGAAGTAAAAAGATATTCGCTTAATGTGATAACACTAGACGAAAAAGCTCATAAATAGCTTTTAATAAATAGATAAACATGTTCTGTACGCTCAATTGGCAACGTTTTCAAGATCGATAATGATAATCAAACTATTTTAGCAAAAGTTTTTGAAAACGAGCTTGATAATGAAAAACCACGAGATCACATGTACAATGAGAGCAAGTGCTTCAAAATGACTAACTGTAAATATTAAAATTAATTTATCTGATTGCTTTTTTCATCTGTAAAGCATCTTGCGCCAAATTTTAGGTAACTCAAAGAAGTCTGATTCATTACATATGCTCTCTTTGCGTCTGGTTTCGTAATTTTCGTTTATCAAGCTCATTTTCAAAAGCTTTTACAAAAATAGTTTATTTATCATTATTATACATGGAAATGTCGCCGATTGAGAGTACGAAAACTTGTTGACGTGTTTATTAAAAGGTATTTAAAGAGTGTTTCACAAAAGACCCCTAAATTTAAAAATCGATAACCCGGAAACGGTGATAGATAGAAACATGAAACCAGTGGTATATTTAATAAAAAATCGTAAGAATCTTATACATAAATCTCAAAATTTAGTTAAAATAATACCGACAGATGGCGCTGAGAGCGTTAAGAATTCTTCTACAGAGAGTTCAGAAGCTTAGAAAGACTAGCCGTTGAAAATTTCGCAATTGAAATCTGACCGCTATTAGCATATAGTGAAAATACTTCCGAAAGTGATGTAAACCGTAGAGGAACGTGTGTTTATCGTGTTGGATTACCATCGATTAAATCAGAGTCCTACTGCCACAAGGATAAGTTTTCAAATGCGATTTCAAGTCGCAAAAGGCCCAGATGGGAAAACAATTCGTGAGCTTTTCAAAAAATTTCAACAAACAGACCGGTGACATACAGCAGAGAGTCAATGACAATTTCATTCTTCGTTTGCAATAAGTCTGTTGTGCACCTTTTGAATCACTTTTGCTACGCCTATTTATCGCAGCGCCATCTATCGGCGCTATTTTTAACTAAATTTTGATATTTATGTATATACTACTGGTTTCATGTTTCTCCCTATCACCGTTTCCGGGTTATTGTTTTTTAAAGTTAGGGGTCCTTTGTGAAACACCCTGTATAAGCCTTTAAGTGCACTGCTATCACTTTAAGCAAATACATATTTTTACTTTAGATATAAGTTCACAACAATAATTAATTTGAAATTATCTATGAACACCAGAGTGAAAAAAATGCATATACTATTGTTTGTATTAATTACATGATAGAAACGCAAATTATTTTTCTTTTTGAATAACGGCAACACAATTCTTTCATGATATCATTAGATATTGAGAAATTAGAAGTTATTTGAATTACAATTAAGTTTCACTACAGCAAAATAATGGAAAGGGAAGTAGAAATTAGCTTATAAATGAGTGTTTGGGAATATTTATTTTACGAATTATCCTACAGCTGTTCAACGATCCTCCCAGATAATGTTTTAAAATCTCAGGCAGAATACAACTTAAAGGGTCATTAACGTACCAATGAGTTGAAAACAGACTACTCGCGTGCAGTTTTCTTTTATATATATATATATATCAGGTAATTTTGTTAAATTTAATAAATCTATAAATATTTATTCGAATTCAGTGTTCATATCAGCATATATATTTACCCATAATTAAATGCATTTAATAAAATGCACTTGCAAGCAAATTTAAGATTTATAAAAGATTAATTAAAATCATGATTTAAAACTTGCACAATTATACTTGAATATAAATAATTTGAAATTGTTTACATCATTAAATTTATTTCTTTGCATTTATGGAAACGTTCATCGAAATTATAAAAAAAATGTTCCCATGTTTAAAAAAATAAAATATTCTTAAAATTTTGAAGGTAACAAAAAAATTAGAATATATTCGGAGAGGAATTAGTTTTAGAAATTATTTTAAAAGGTGAACATTTATTAACGTAAACACATATTAAGTTATTAACATGTTTTCTGCATATAACAGTAACAATTGCAAAACTGTTGCAATATCTTCTAATTGGAACTAAAAATAAATTCCACTCGTTACTGGAGACATGGATTTCCTTAAGTGGTCAGAGAGATAGAGTCAAAAGGAAACCAATGTTATTTTTCTTTTTTGTCTTTTGTAAACAGCAGTGGAATTTATTTCGGAAACTCAATATATTCAGGAAATCATGTAATTAGCAAACATATTAAAAATTAATATTAAAAATTTTAAATATTATAATATTAAATGTTGGAAAGATGTTATAAGAAAAACCTAAACAACCTTTTAATGAGCAATATGGGAATAGATATTATGGGACGACACTAATGTTAATAACTGTTAGAATGCAATAAACAAAAATGAAGAATACAATATTATAAAATATTACCTTAAGAATATTTCATTAATTCTTTTTTTGCATCATTCAAATGCAGCTGGGTCATACGCCTACGGAACTTTGTGCACATACCGGGTGTTTATAAGAATGGCATAGAGTAGATGATTTCCTTTTCAACTTTTTTAAGAAAATAGTATAATATTTTTAGTAGGTAATTTTCCACTGCTATCTGCTTGTACCTTTTCCTCTCCTTTACCAAGTATATTCGTAATTGAAAATCTCACCACCTGTCGAAGACGGGTATTTGTTAACCTCTTTTCTAACTCTTCACTGGTGAGCTGCTTTGAGAAGTTCTTTATAAAATTCCAGCCTTGACTATTTTCTATAGTCTCGTGTGACCTGGTAAATAAAAAATGCGTTAACACCACTTTATCCATAAGGCGAAAAAATATAGCGATTGGCCACCTTCTCGTTCTCCGACAAGTACATATTACACATTTTTCATCGAAGGCATTGGCACCAGATTTGGTATTATTATAACAAGTGGGTAAATGTGATCGGAGATCGCACAAAGGGTTTCGTTTAGTATTCCTTTCAAAACACTTTATCCTTTCTTTAATAAATTCAAATAAATATAATTTAGCAACAACAACAAAAAAAAGTCATGTTTTTTATAAAGTAAAAATTTACCGGTCTATTTTCCCGCTTTTTCGAAAATCTAAACCAGCCGGATAGCGGGCGAAACCCGCTATTATATTCTGTCATAATAATATCCGTCATACGGACTAAGTGCGATATTTAAAAAATATATAATTTCAAAATTAAACATGATGGACGCCTTCAAAATGTTAAAATATGCGAATATTTCCATAATCGGGTTTTTATCATGATTCAATACATTCCTCAAACTCATACATTTACTATTCTCTATTATTTATATTGATACTCACTTTGTATTATTCTCAAACATCTGAAAAATTCGTTAAACTTCCAATAGGACGTCAGATTTTCTTTTTAATTCTCTAATGACGTGATATTAATCTGCTTTGTGTACATCCACATACTCATACTCCTTGTATTATTGAGAAATCTTAGACATTTTCAGTTTTATTTACCACTATGACGTCAATCAATTTTATTTCATATTTATCTTATTTTCAATTGGTGAAACTTTTTATTTCATTTTCATTTTTCACGTGAAAATCGTCTGAAAAAAAAATTAATTATTGTAGAAAGAATTTCATTGTGGATTTTTAATTTTTGGCATCTGCTATAACGAAAAATGTTTAAATTTAATAGGAAAAGGCTATTAGAGTTTTGTTTTTTTATCTCTATTTATTAAAATAATACGAATTTTTCAAATTTTAATATTTTCAGCTCTTTACAGCTGATATTCTGATTTATACACGAAGTTTCAACTCTATAAGTTACATAGTTTTCGATAATGGCTCTGTGACAGACAGACAACGCAGCGGGAGCAATAGGGTTTCGTGAGATGAACGAAACCCTAAAAAACGATAATTTCCGGCTTATTGATGTGTGTATCTTGGGATTCTGATGAGTGCAAAGACACTACTAGCAATACATCACAATCAAAGTTCATCAAAGCCATTTGTAGGAATATATGATACCAAGGTTAGATCCTTTGAAAAGCCACAAATCGAACTCCCGACTATTCTACTTCTGTTTGGAAGGAATTCTTTAGTTACTTCTGTGTTTTTTTCTTATGTTTCAACATAGGTTATTTTTCTCCTTCAAAACATTTACAAGGCCAACTGATGAAAACCAATTGTCTGCTGTTATATTCCTGTTTGTGTCTGCAATACAAGCAGATAAGCGCATAACTGCTGTGTTGGTTTTAGCAACATTTTATATTCTTCTGAAATTGTCATACCATCAGAATTTTTACCGCAATATATACAGCCATTGAAGAAGTATTTCTTTCTGGCATCTGTTAAAGCCATTATTTTCAGTCCATATTTACATGGCTTATTATCCCTATACATCTTGAATTTACTCCTTTCTCTAAAACTAACGAGCAGTTAATCAACACATGCTAAAGTGCCAATGATGTAAGGTCACGGAAAGTTTGTGATTCATTTTTCAAAAATCTTTGATTCTATCTGGATTTTCCCTTAATCGTTCTCTCGTATTTGGGTCATCAAACCTCCAGCATTGTAGTAGAACTGCAAAGCGTTTCATGTTCAGGATACACCGGGAAATGTCTCGACCCATGCTAACTGTTGCAAAAAGGGAAATGAGAACCTCATGGTTTGATTTAAAAGCAGGAGTGTAAAGTAGTGGACTCATAAAGCTGTGTAATTCCACTATATTCAAATCACGCAAATCTGACTTCTCTTGATCTTTATAGTTTTGCCTAATTGCAGAAAGTTTAAGATTTAGTATATTTCACAATCATAAGCAACATGTTTGCCGAGAAAATTTAGGTCCAGAATTTATTTTCAGTCAAAGATAGCCGTTGAAAATTAGGACGAATTCCGGGCAGCTTCAAAACAGTATTGTGCTGGGACGTCCGGGAATGTGAACTCACTAACTGCTTCTTAGACCATTTGAATCTACTTTTTCCTTTCCAATAGAAATAATTTTCCATGTTAACCATGTAGTCTGCCGCTTCTTCTGAATTTACGTCCGAATTTTCTTCACTTTATTGTTCGCTTTCTTCTTCATGATCGCTTATAATCGTTTCTGCATCCTTAATATCAGAATCTATATCCGACACCACATTATTCAAACCATTGCATTACAGTTTTATCAAAATCTGGATCACATGGCCGAATTTTTTTCCTGAAAAGTCCTGGTTGAGTATTATCCATTCATTTTTAAACAACAATATGTTATTCTGGACAAAGGAAGCGGATTGCAATTACGTAGAAATTAACTGAGGTAATATAATTTTCAGTCACAGTTTCTGAGACGTGGAGTCAATGTGACTCCATAAATATCACAGAAAACTTTGGAAAAGAATAGCTCGATTATAGGCACGTGTTCAAACTTCTGCCAACATACTGATAAAAGAACTACTTGATGGTACTGAGAAGATGATTGTATTTAAGGACAAAAAAAAAACAAAGTAATAATCAGAGTCAATGAACAACGCGGAGTCATTTTGACACCCGTCTCCAATTACAGGTTAAACATAGACATATGGACATGAAACATTTAGAAGCATAAAATCTTGTTAATAGCAACATAAAATAAGTAATGCGCATTGACTTTCGGAATAACTTTGTGTTTCATCGATAGGCGCAAAGAAAATGTTCTGTCATATTAAAGGCAGGGACATTAAGTTGGACCTGCTTTTAAACTGGTAGCATGTTTTCTTTGCGCCTGTCGAAGAAGGACAAAGTTACTTTGAAAGAACTAGCGAATTCCTTATTTTATGGTTATTTACGATGTTTTTATGCTTTTATTGTATAACACCAGTTCATTCAATATTTTAGCATGACACATTTAGTTATAAAAATTGATTCTGAAACTGTTTTACTTATATATTTTTGAATACGGAAGAATATCTAAATATAGATGCAATAAAATCAAATGTAGGATAAATTAAGATTATATTAACATGGGGAAAAACATAAAAATTATAAATTTATCGAAGTGCATTTGCGATTCAGTACTTGTATATTTGCACGAATAAAAATACTGCATGAAATTCATAAAATTAGGAATATTGATATTCATTATTTATTGAATGTAAATAGAGTCGAAAATTTTGGTCACACAAAAAAGACATTCTTATATATAATTAGTTTCTTTACCTATATTTTACTACAGTGATATTTTAAAACGTATGTGTTCCATCTTTTGTATTTAATATATGATGCAAAGTCCAATTACCAATTTATTTTCACTAACAACTAGACATTTTCTGTAACATGTCTTAAGATATTTGTCGAATAATAAATTTTCTTGTTACATGTAAATTACATTAACGGAAAAATATGTAATTCAACGACTTACAATTAAACTTATGAATACTTTATACATATTTTATAATTGATTAAACAGCAGTTTTATGATCTTCCAAAAATATATTTTTAAATCTCAGACGGATGAAGGCCTCCAATTAACGAGGCTTTAGTGTTCATATGCGTCTAAAACATATAATACTGAACGCATCCAAATGGCCTCTTAAAGTATGCCGAGATAAGTTTTAAAAATAAATAAAACTATAAAATAGTCATTAAAAATCAACGTTCACATCATCATAGCTAAAGTTTCACAATTGAATATATTAAATAAATTCCAATATAAAATACTTGTATGTAGTACCAGTCAAAGATATTTTTTTAAATAAAATATGTGATATCAGGAAAAAAAATTCTCAATAAAATATCCTCGAAAAGAAAAAGTTTCCAGCAAATTTGTTTGAAAATTCACCGTCACTCGTTTTCAATAATTATCAGTTATAGGACTGAATAAATACAACAACAATAAATAATCACGAACTATTTTTTTTTTTATCCCTATGTAAAAATTAGGAACAGGTTTGGAAAACGAAAATTACAAATAAATACACATATATAAACGTTTTAACTAATTCTACTGAAATGGAATAGAACCATCTTTAAACAGTTAAATTAAAAATATGAACTATAGCACGCAAATAATCCAGCAAGTTCTTTTTTTAATCATTTATCACAGTCAAAACATTCTGATGTCACGTTTTGTATTTTATTTATTTATTTATTTTTTTTTTTTGCAGATGGAGAAAATTAACAGTAAATGCACTGTTCAGGTTTGGCTTCATACTTTCTTTGTACTAATTTGTAACCGTTTTTCAAATAGTAGGATGATCACCAGGAAGCACTGAAGACAAGGAGTGATGCCACCCTTTTATTCATTATCAGTCCTTCGAATACCTCTTCGAATACCTTTTATTTACTTCAACGCAGTTCCACATTTCCGCAGAATATCAAGGCGCCCCTCGTTTATTTGCTGAGATATCTAATTCAAGAATCCTAAAAATAAATCAAGAGTTCTCCTAAAATAGGCTTATGAGCTTAGAACCATGGAAAACAAAATAAATTCTGATAGGAGACAAAAAAATTTCCTTAAGAACAAATGCCAGAGCAAGATGGTAAAGAAGATAAATTGCAAAGCGTGAATCATTAACCCTTTCGGGACGGGTGATGCATATATGCATCGTCAAAAGTTGTATGTGGAATATGTTTTTGGCACCACTAATAAATAATTGTAATATTTGTCTGTTTTAATTAGAGTATTCGCTGGTATTTTACAAGTACAGGGAACTGTTTAAAACAAGTGGTACCAACCAAATAAAATTTCTGTTAGGGATGCCGTCGCGAAAGGGTTAATGTCACAATATTTCTCAAATACTTCTCCAGTAACATTCCCAGAAATAACCTGACAAAACACAATAAAATGCATTTAGTTGGTGCTAACAATGGGCATAAACCATTTGGACATAATGAAATTAAAAAAATTTTTGCAATGTAAAATAAATAACTGAAAAAATTACTTTGGAAAAAGACAAGATAAAAATTCAACCTTATTTTTGCTCAACGTAAGATAAATTTTGATATTAAAGTTGCTTTGACGTGAAAAAACATAAACAACAAGTTTTCTGCTGTGAATAAAATAAACTCTTAATCAAAAAGATGATTTGCTGAATGCATCACGTGACCGTAAAACAAACCAATGACCAGTGCTATTCATACATCATCGGCGGAAATATCTAGCCGTGTTTAAAAAGTGCTCCTGCTTTGAATTATTATTTGCTAAATGGATCATTGACCATAAAATAAACTACTGAGAATCGTCTCTACGGAAAATACTGTTGTTGTCAAACGGTAAACTAGAAATTCAGCTTTATTTTCGCGCCAAGTAAGAAATATATATATATATAGATCGATAAATAGATAGATAGATAGATAAATAGACAGACAGATAGATAGATAGATTTAGATGCTATTTTCTCTGTCGGAGTTACATCTATGTTTACGTGGACCTAGACAGAGTTTAATGTATTCCTTTGGAAAGTTGCATTCACCTAAATTGCATATATGTTTCATGTATGTAATTCCTTTATTAGGTTTGTAAATTTTCCAACACATGTGCATTATAAAAATAATAAAATAGTTCTTAAAAAAACAGATTGAATCATATTCTAATGAATATTTTGCTTATTTAAATTCAATTTCAAACTACAAGTACGATATTTTAATTTAGCCTTCAAGTTCCCGTTACTCTTTGTACATTTAATTTTTAATTATTTAATAAGCACACCTCTTATGCTCGATTTGTTGGATGTGTGCTTTATAATAAATTAACTGTCTGGGTCGTGCTATCATTAATCAAAATTTCTAACTTATGCAATTACGAATACGTTACAAAATGATTTATTTTTCTTAAACTTAAGTTCATCTCTTATTAGAAAAAAAAATGTCAAGTATAATTAATCATTTTAAGCTGACGAGTAGCGCACTTTTTATATCATTTTTTGTGAAGCCCATCTATTTCCAAGACTTTTTTTATGTAGAAGAGAATTGTTTCAAAAGTTAATATAAAATTGATTGTAAAATTAAACGTTTTCTCTCAGCAAAATTAAATATGTGATGAATAATAGGAAATAGTTCTTTAAAAACGTGTATTTTTTTTAGTTATCAAAAAGCATTTATAAGATTCTAAGGCGTTAAAAAATACATTTTTTAGAGGTTTATTTTTAATTATTTTATCAGAGAATAAAACCTTTTTACGATCAACATATTATTTATATTACATTTGATTTTACTTACGTTAAGTATTTATTTATTTTATTTTTTTTATTTTTTTTGTATATAGAATAAATCCAATTCAAAATTTACGTTTACGCATTTTATAACTGCTGTACTATTCACAAATCCATCTGAAATTTGCGTTAGAATCCATAAGATATCTTTCATAAATAGCAAAAATAGAAGCATAAATCTTAAAATTTTAGAAAATATTATTTGTTAAAATAAAAACTGTTTTAAAATGACTTTTTCTAAAATTGAAAAAATTAAAATTGAAAAATTAATAGATTCATAGCACAAATAGCTCATTATACTCTGTGTGTTATTCTTCATCTTAATTTAAATGCTATATAAAAGGTTATACACGACTCATAAGTGTTTTATATATGGGTGTAAAATTTGATATTCTTTAATGTATGAAATCATCAGGTGTTATAAACTTTTGATTCGACATAACCTATTGCATCTCTCTTTTTACATTTTAATACAGATGTATGTACAAATTAAGCCTGACAACAATTATAATCCAATTTTAATGTTTTATTAATAAGAAAGAATATACTTGAATTTTTTATATTAAAATTAAATTAGATCACATTTAGCAGTTGTGTACATTCTTAATAGTTTTATTAATATTTTGCACAAATATAAACAAAAAAAAATATTTTTATAGAAATAATACAAGCCTCCACTGTTGTAAGAAAAAAATATATTTCGTCTGGTTATTTTAATATTGCAGTTCTTATAAGCATTAAAAATTTCATGTGAAATGGACACTAAAAGAACAAACTGATTGGTAAATAAATTTTATTTTATTGGATATAGTTAAATTTCAACATTCCAAAAGTATATTTCTTTTAAAATCTAAAAGGTGTAAACTAACAATATAATATACAGTAAAATAACTTTTATTAGATTGCTGACATGTTTCGGTTCACTCCGAGCAATTATTAAAAACAAATGTGAATATTCTATTATTGCACGGTCATTGAAGTTGTTATTTGAAATGCTATCATTTAATTTTCATGTATTTTTAAAAAATTACGTACGTTATTTTTTATTTTTACTTGGTTGTTTATTTATAAAACAGATTTGTTATTGTTAAAAATAAACAACTAAGTCTCCCCTTCAATTAAAGCAAAGCAAGAGATAATAAAAAGAGAAAAATTATTTTATTAGAATTTTTCTATAACATTTTGAAATTTTTGGTTTAAAATATTAATGCTTTAAAAAAGTCACTATCTTTCGAACTTTAACACACAATTTGTCATTTCTGAAAAATTGTTAGACATCAATTGTAAAAAGAATGCTGATGACAATAATTTTGGGTTGACATTTCATACTTTTAAAAAAACATTAATGCTTATGCAATTTATAATAATTTCCGTGTACAATAATCACCAGCTTTCAAACTGGATTACACTTCAACAGTTTTTCATAATTATAACTTATTTTTCCCCCGTTTTAAATGTTAAATATTGAATAATTATGAAGAATAAAACATGCATTAAAAATCATTTAGATTTTTTTTTTTTTTTATTAATGAAATCTGTGTCATCACTTAAAAAAGTTATATTCAGATTTTAGAATATCAATTTCATTCAATCATTAAAAAAAGTTTTAGTTGTGATATGACGTGTTTCGCTTTTATTAATCTTCAAATGATTATCATTGCATGATGATTAAAGCAATCACCAAATGAATTGTAATTCAAAATGGATTGTAATATACTTCTTATTTTCATGTTGATAATCACTAATGCAATTTAGTGAAAATCTTTGTTTAATAATAGGGATGAAATATTTATTAAAATATTTGGAATAATGATGTTTATTTCGTATTTTACTATCTCAAAAAAAAGTAAGATAATCTTAAGTAATTGTACTAAGTTATCAAATAGGTTCCTTTTAAATTTGCTTTAAATCAATATCTTGCTTGAAACACCTAATTGTTTGTTATATTTTGCTTTGTGTCTACCAGCTCAATGAAATTATAGAATGATACAGAGGTTGCTGGTTTCTGGCAGGTGCGTACTGTTGAACATATATACATCTACTTCCGATAGTAGTATTTGCCATAGTTTATTTCAGAATATAAGTAATGAATATTGTATAGATAAATGGAAATGGTAGTATTCAAAAGTACGCACCTGTGAATTTTCAGAGGTTGGTTATAAAATAATTGAAATAATTTAGATTCTTCTGGAGCTTAAAACAAATTACGGTATGAAACTTCAATTTATATTTAGACTTCTAAAGCAATGGACGTTGAAGTTTATGGAAAATAATAAGTGTTATTGGGTACAAAATTCGCAATTAGTCACAATTCAAAGTATCGCCACTGTTATAGTGAGAAGAGTTACAAAAACAGTCAGCTATATGCATGTATTGCTCGTAAATTGGATTATGCAATTCACTTTTTTTTTAAATTTGAAGGTATCACTACTAATTTCGTTTGAAAAAGTGTTGTTAAAATTACGGTTATTATTTTATTCAAATGACTGAGATATTTGCTCAGTATGCATCAAACCTTGTTCTACAAATGTGCTATAAAGCTTTAAATCTGAACTTTTGGAACTGTATTTTTTGCAGATTGTATTCTCTTGCGCGGTGATAAATTCTAAATATAAAAGTTTTCGCATTTTATTCGGTTGTTTTAAATACAAATGTCCCACATATCCACGTTCTTTTAAATAACGATCCCGTATTTGCCTTTTTGTGTTTTTGCAAATTCTAGTTAAACAAAAAAAATTCTCAGTATGTTTCGCATCTAATACTAACTAAAGTATTTTGGCTACTGATGTCTGTATATAAAAGAGTCACTGATTAATGACAGTTGTATCTAACAGGAACGAACATAATGAACACACTTTTATATTTAGATTTATGGCTGCATAAATAATTTCAAAAAATATATAAATTGTAATAATTTGAATTCAATTCGATTTTTTGCTTACAACGTATTCATTTTAAATTAAAACTTTATTCAAAATCATAAATATCTAATATTTAATTAACGTGTTCAGAGGCAAATTTGGCATCAATGATAAACAAGGAAATAAACATCTGGAATACCATGACACATTTGATTCATGAAAAATACAAAATTGGTTTATAATTTTAGGCCAAATCTTTCTCTCTAAATTATGACAGTTGGTTGTGAGCAATATTAATAATGGTCTATAAATTATAACCATTTTTAGTCAATCCAACTTTTAGCTTACATCTTATTCATTTTAATTTTAAAATTTATTTGGCAAATATTAAAACCTAATGTTCTATAATCGTATTCGTTGTCAAAGTTAGCGTCAATAATAAACTACGAAATGATAGTCTATCATACAACTATATCCAATGAATGAAAAGAAACTACGTTTTTCAGAATAGGTTAAATAAAGAATATGACGATTTATTTGTATTTATTACGCAACTGCTTTTACTAGAATATTGACCCATGCGAGAAGAAATGAATGTCAATTATTCGCTTTGATCCGATGATGTCATAATACCGCTAGGAATTTTGCAACTTAAATTAATTTTTGAGATATCAACTTTTTTGTACAATTTTATGAAATTTCTGTTATGATAGTTAATTTAGTCGTTTGGTATGGGAAAAAAGGAAAGGAAAAGGGACAAATGTTGGGATTAATATATTTTTTGTTGCTATTTTTCCATTAAAACTGAGAAAAAAATCTATTTGAATACATGTAGTGCAACGTTTACCGTATGCATTGCAAACCGGTGAACTGATATATTTCGATTTATTTTGTTTCTGAAAATCATTTTTATCATCATTTTTTTAAATCATCGATTTATTTTGTTTCTGAAGGATTTTTTACTGTGACTTATCTTTAAAAAATTATTGTAACGAATGTTTATGTAACTTTCCATAGTTACGTAAATATTACCAAAACCCGGAAAGATAGCAAAATTAATTAGCCGTGTGAAATACCATTTTCCGAATTCCAAGAAAATGTAAATGAATGGTTTCTTATAGACCATTGAACTATTGCAAATTATTCGCTTCGGTAGAGTTAGACAACAAAATAAATATCCCTTTAAAAATAATTTAAATTTACCAACTTCAAGATAATGACAAATTTCACATTTTTTTCCCATAATTCTCTCAGCCAACAATTTTTTTGCTCGTAGGTCACCATTCTGTTATAAAGGCAGCTACTCTAACTGCACGCAAACAGCGTTCTTGGCGAAATATATTCAATAAAAGAAACAAATGCAATTTTCTTTTAATAATATTCAATTATCATATTTTATAAATGTAAGGGAAACTGTCCCAAAGAGACATACTTAGGTAAAATGACACACTTTATGTTTCTTAATACTGCCGCTAGAGGCCAGCACTTAATTATACGTCATTATGTTGTGGAATTGATCGGCAACAATGAATATTTAATTGCGAAATTTTGAATTTTGTATTTTTCATTGTTTACAAAAAACTGTTTACTCTTTCGTCAGAAATTTCTTGGGACTATATTTTGGTGCTAATTCACGTCTGTTTCATTTCAGTGATTACATATCTGAAGTATAAGGTTAGTACTTATTTCTTTTTAGATTATTTTTTGTATATTCAAAAATTTATAAATGCATGTCTTTTCGAATACTGCCTCTATATATACAATATGGTGATTGTAGGTAAAATGACATGCTGACAGACATATTTCCCGATCATGTTTTGTGCGCTTCAGTTGTGACAGAAAGTCCACTGGAAAATAAGGAAAGCAATGACAGCAACAAATGTTGTACAGACAACAGTCTATCTAGAACTAATCCGTCAATTTTCACAGTTTTAATATCTCCTCCTCCAATTCCAGCGCTAACAACATCTGTTTTTTGTACACCGAAGACGTGCGCATCTTTTCAAGTCGCATCATTCTCAAGTTCAGCATCTTCATTTTTCAGACAACTTCTTGAGTGCACTTTATTGTGCATCTCATGTTAGATCAGCCTTTAAAAATAGCAAGCACGAAGATGCAAAAGTTCTGACTACAGTCCTAATATTGCCGAAGTGAAGGCAAAAGCTGCTTAGAAACATGTTTCACACTCAAAACGTGAAGCTCTACCGGCTAAGAAGAAATTTCGCTTTGTTACATCCAATGTTGACGACAAAGACATGGCTTTTCCTGCCGATGATGATGATGAGGCCTGTCATTATTGCAATTATTTATTCAGTAACTCAAAACTGAAGGAGAAGTAGGCAAAATATGTTAAGTGTTTAAATTGGGGCATATAATGAATGCGACGGTGTTTCTTGAAGTACAGTAAAAGTAATTTGTAATGTATGCAAGTAAAATTAATAGCAACTTATGAGTATGTCGTTTTAGGACAGCACTGTAGTTAAAATGGCATAGCGTAGCATTTTATATAAATCCTTATTATGACGTTGTGACTGTATTTGTAACTTTTAAAAAGGCACCAATGCATTTTGTATACTTCGCAAAGTTATATTGTAAAATGTAAAGGTAATGAGATAATATTTGTATGTATAAAAGCATTTTTACCTTAGGGTATGTAATATTAGGAAAGTTTCCCCTAATTACTTACTTATAAATTATTTTTATCAAATCAATATTGTCAATATATTTTTTTTAAACAAATAACTCAAAAAAATCTTATAACATACACGGCGCTTTCCTACGCAGCTCGTAGTAAAGTACATTTTAAGTAGTATTGCTATTACAAAATAGGTTTTCCCCAGGAAATTATATTAAAGCTTGGATCATTCGATTAAGTTATAGAAGCTTAATTATTTCTGAAATATTGATTATACAGGGTGTCCCAAAAAGGAGTACCTATTTTTAAAAATGAATAAGAACCAAACGAATAGAGTTCTTGAATAAAATCTAGCAGGAAACGGTTGTGTGAAGTCTGGAATTTTGTTTAGAGTACTTTATTATGTTAGTTAAAATTCTTACCGACAGATGGCGCTGCGGCTACTGAATTCATCAGAAATAGTTGAAAATTAAATGACAATATTTTCAATATGTCCTCAATTCATCACAATAACATGCCGGAGTCTTAGAATGAACTTTCACTGACCACGTCTGCTTCTGTCTGGTCTTCACGCATGCTCCGTTTGTTCATATAGCCACCAAAATGTGCTGTAGCGCCATCTGTCAGTCAGATTTTGAACTATCATAATAAAGTGTTCTAAACAAAATTCCAGACTTCACACATCCGTTTCCTGCAAGACATTTTTTAATAACTCTATTCGTTTGTTTCTTATTCATTTTTAAAAATAGGTACTCCTTTTTGGGACACCCTGCAGCTTGACCGTTATTAAAATTACAAATAAAGACAATAACAGTATGTTATTTATTTCCGTGACGTTTTATTAAGGATTTAATAAAATGTTAAATTTTATATATGTTTTATCAGCTCCAAACAACAATTAATAAATCTTGAATTTATTTTAGATAATGTCATTTTATAGGAATTTAAATTGTGAATAATTTAAATTGTAAAAATAATATCGAGATAGTTAATTTACGTATATTTGGAGAAGAACGTGTGTAATTATGACATAAAAAAAATATTTGAAGACATTTACTCTCAAATGGCCAAATTAGTGATCATTTATCTAATCAATGAAATAGTGACGTTCCCATGAAAATTGTAAGGAATTAAATTTAATTACTTAATTGTGCAAAAATATCTATCTATCTATATCTATATATATATATATATATATGTCAGTCTCTAATATTGTATAAAAAATTCAATGGAATGCCAAAAATTTCACTAATAGCAATTACATTACTTTATATGATAAGATATTTTTATTAAATTCATTGATACAAATAATGTAATATGAAGAATATATTTTTTTTTTGCATAACCCTAGTAATTTTCTGATCATATGATTAATTATTGACACTTTATCAACTATGGAATCTTACTGAAAGCTTATTAAATTGATTATTCAGCTCATTTCATGGAACGTTAAATCTTGTTGGCTTATCTACATAAATAAATCTACTCAATAAAATAGTGACATTCTTTTCAACGATGCGAGGAAATATTATTTAATTATACAATGTTGAAAATCAAGATAGATGGCTCAATTTCTGATACTTTAAATAAATAGGTAGATATGTCTTTTATTTTACTGCAAAAAAATAATTCATTTTATGCACTGTGAAACACTAAAATATTGACCTTTACTGTATATATTAATATATAGTTAAAACTAGAAATAATAATAATATTGCTTTTAAAGAATGGATTTTAAAGAATTATATGTTTAAATGAGTTTAGATATTAATTAAATATATCTCCATCAATTAACTTTTTTACGTTCTCTCCTATATAACCAGATCGATACATGTTATATAATTGCGCACACGTCTATTAATAATTAATTTATGCATAGATTACCAGTTTTATTTATAAAGAAGAAATTTATCAAAATTATGGATATAGTTCAAACATGGAATATTAACTCCTTTCGGCCTAATTACATTAATTAATTCTGCTTAGTAAAATAATAATCAGACGCAGGGCCCCCAAATTCACGCAGCATCAAATCTCTCAATACAATTTAAGAAAAACTACAATATATTTACATTATTTACATTATTTTTTATTTTGTAGTATACCATAATGTTAATATTACTTTTAAAAATCATTTTTTTTTCGTTCCAAACTATTATCGCTTTTTCGAAACTTTAAACTATTTTTAGGTGCGTTCGTAATTATATAAATACGTAGCACCTATTGTCGTCGTCTGGTCCGTCCGTCTGTCCGTCCGTCTGTCTGTCTGTCTGTCCGCATATAACAACGCAAAAACTACCCAACCGAATGGTTTTAAATTTAAGATATATTATCTTTGCAGAATTTTGTCGAGACATTTCAATTTTTTTTTAAATCGAATCAAAACTTTAGAAAATATTAATAAAAATATTTATTAAGAAATTTGATTTTTTTTAAATCGGTGCTTTTCTTTTATAGGAGCTTTCGAAGTTTAATCGTCAAGCAACCGAGATACTTATTTTATGACAGAAATTAATCCGCAGACGATATAATTCATTTCACAGAATTAAAAATCATCAAGATCTGAATATTATATAACTAGCTATAGTACGAACGCACCTCGTTTGTAACGTTTGACGTACAATTTCCAACTTGTATATTTCTAGTTTGGGATTCTAAATGCATTTATTTTGGTTTATATTATATTTATTATTATTATTTAATTTTATTATGTAGACTTTACCAGATTAAAAATATTGAAATTAATTTTGGGCTTATTAAAATGATGAATAAGGTCCATTCATGGAACGATAACAACTGTTGATTTATTTAACTGAGAATAGTAATAATTCAAATATCTTAAACATAATATATTCAAATTGACTAGATTGGAATCTAGAAAACACATACATTTATTTAAACGCACAGTACTCGAAGAAAGAAACAGTAAATGGCTGGGAAGTGAGTAAACACAATAGAATATGGCCACATACCAGCTTTACAATAATAAAATTACAGAGAAGCGTTTTCTCACATAAAACAAGAACGAAAAATCATGCGTCAAGCATAGATTATATAACTCTTTCCAACGTTTCCAAAATAATTTTACAAATCATTACCGTTTAATAAGCTGAAAGATAACATCTAAGTAAACAATTTGGAAAACGCATAACATATTTAAAAACGTAATTTCAGGAATTCCCAACATATATTTCCAACATATACAATATTCGGAAAAATATCCGAATACTTTTATTCAGCCCTGTATATGATCTATAGATTTGTATATATACTACAAAGGATGCTAAATTTTAGTTTAGTTAGGAAACGCGTGGCACAGTTTAAAATTCTCCCTCTGGAGTTTCTGTCAATAAACGGAAATGTGTTCGCGAACATTTATGTTGCCCTGTATATGATCTGCAGAATTTATACACATCAAGTAATAGACAAAAAGTGAGTTAAATTTAAAATCGCGCTCAGCAACTTAAAACGCACTTCCAGGAATTATTCTTAACTGACAGCAGAGAATTCTTTTGTGTGTCCCTGTAAATGAACGATGACTGCTATACACACAATATTCTGTAATAAGCCTCTTGTAATGCACCTTAGTGATATATATAAATTTCGATGCGTTTAACATAGTGAAAAATTATTTAATTAAACCGCAAACGATTTTTCTACATAGACGTAATGCAACGGAATTTTTTGACTTTCCCTGTAACGTAACTATAAGTGCTATGCACACCATATTCCATATTAAGCTTCTTGTAATGCACCTTAGTGATATCTATCAATTACAATGTGTTTGAAATTGTGTAACATCATTAAAATAAACCGCAAATGATTTTCCCCCCTAGAGCGTAATGTAACGGAATATTTTGAGTGTCTCTGTAAAAAAACTATAAGTACTACACACTTCAGTTGAAATAGGGAGCATGCTATAGATAACGATAATAACATATAAAAATTGCAGTGCAATCCGAGCATATTTACGAGAGTTAGAGCAAGGGTAGACGGCAGACGGCCATACGGCCAGACAAACCAAAGTCATAAACACTTTTCAACTAGGTTGGAATGTGTTAAAAAAGCAGACAGCAATGACTAAGCCTTGCATAAAAACTTCACAAATACTTTACTGATGATGAGATAATCCACCGGCATCTTGGCTTGTTTTTTCGGCTGAAAGCCTTCACGGAGTTGTGTTTATACCGAGTGTTATTTATACCCCATCACTGGGAAATATCGGAAAAAAATACCGTTGTTATTACACGGCTCAAAACAATTAGGGGAGCACATGATTTTAACAAAATTACACAAATACTTACACCAATAAGTACCTTAAATTCAAACATCCATAATTTAAAGCACAGCAGAAAACAGAAAAATAAAGCTTTATATGCAAATCAAAGTTCATGACGTCAATAACCAGAAAAAGGAGATAAGTGCAGAAATCGGGATTTCGCAGAAATGTCTGTTTCACTGTCTCAGTTGTGAAATTCAATTGCTCAGCTTTTGTTTTGAGAAAAGGTGATTTAAAAATGTCACAGCAACGTGATTTACTGGAATCCATAGCTTGGCATATTAGAGAGAGACTTGAATCCGGCCAAACACAAGGAAGTGTATCGGACGTTGTTGGAGTTCCTTGGAAAAAATGTCCTTGCAAGGATATGGAATCGATTCCCAGAAACAGAAAATATCAGATGTCGACCAGCGCAAGGTCGAGCACGTGCACCACGGCAACTGATGACCTGTATATCATGTTAACAGTTCATCGAGACATAAAAGGGGATGCTACTCAGCTGCAAAAACAGTAGCTCCTCACAACACGACGAAGAGTGTCCAGCCAAACAGTGCGAAATATGCTTCATCAGGGTGGTCTCTATGCACGTCGGCCAATGGTTTGTATTCCGTTAACCTCAAGCTACCGTGCGGGAAGGTGGGATGCTGAACATCAAGACTGAAGGCAACGGACTGGAGTCATATGCTGTTTACAGACGAGTCCCTATTCAGTCTGGAGTGTGACACTCGACGTGTTTTGGTATAGAAAGAAGGGGCACTCGAAATAACCCCACATTCTTTCGTGAAAGGTCACATTACAGAAAAGGTGGGTTGATGGTATGGGCTAGAATCAGCATAGGAGGACGTGCGGACCTACATATCATATGGAATGGCACTTTGACGGCCCAAAGGTATGCAGACGAAATACTGAGACCTGATGTCTTACCTTACGCTTCACCCATGGGGATTCCTTTGTTTCATGCATGATAATGCCAGATCGGATACAGCTTGTCTGGTGGAGAACATGGTTGAAGCTGAAACAATACAATGTATAAAATGACCAGCATGCTCTCCTGACCTGAATCCGATCGAGCATGTTTTGGACACACTCGAACGACGAATTGCAGCGAGACGAAGGCTTTCTTTTACTGTCTGGGACAAGGAGATTGTCTGAGACAATTCTTGAAGAGTGGAACAGTATTCGTCAATGTCTTATCCGAGAGATAATCCCAATGTCTTATAGAAGATTCCGATGTTTAAATCGATATACTTATTTTATTACGGAAAATAATCTGTAGACGATATAATTCATTTCACAGAATCAAAAATTATCAAGATCTGAATATTTATATAAATAGCTATTGTACAAACGCACTCGTTTGTCATGTTTGACGTACAATTTCCAACTTGTTAAACTTGTTTTTATATTCTGACGAGCGTTATGCATTATTTTTGGTTTTTTGTTAACTTTTTTTATAAAATAAAGCTTTGCAAAATATAAATTTGTGCATAGGTGTTTGAATATCTTACATATTTATTTGTTTTAAGAAATAGTTAATTGCAACATATATTGTTTGGATACATGAAAAGGTAATTTTAGTGTAGCAAACGTAGACTACGTAGACTCATTTTCATTTGAACTAAAACTATAAATTTCAAAAGTATTATTACAGCAGGCTTTAACGCATCAAATACATGACGAACAAAAACAGTCCAAACACTGATACGGATATTTGATTTTAAAATTACCATCTGCCTCAATTGATTTTGATTATCAGTTTATATATTTTTCTTAAATAGTAATACCAATATGTTTTTTTCTATACAACTCTATTATTTATTTCATAGAATTTTTAATTTTCAACTTACTTTAATTCTTCTGAATATATCATATCCAATTTGAATCCGAATAAAATGATAAACAAACGAATTTAATGGAGCGTTAACTCCAGTAAGCTTATTTAAAATTGGGGCTGAATAAATGAATGTGCTCAATAAAATAAAGACATTCATTTCAACGGTGCGGACAATGTTATTTAATTATAGTACTCTTGAACTAAAAAGAATTATTTATTTACTGGACATTTCCTTTGTGCATATGAGGCTAGTGTTTTTGTTTAAAGCCAATGATCTAAATTCAAATGAACAGTTTTCACGTTATCCAATTTTTCAATTTGCTGCTTAACTTTTGAACACCAGTGTATATCATAAAACCTGACATCTGTTAACATTTTTTTCTGGTTTAAAAAAAAAAAACACATATAATACTATAAGTTTGTCAGTTTATTTAACAGCTGTTAAAAGTACATTTCTATTTTTTCTTGGGAGGGAGCTATTCTCGAAAAATAAAATAATGATATGAAAATATCCATAAAAATATGCGAACATAGAACTCGAATCCGCAAAGGTCGTTCGGTAGCTTTAGAGCCCCTAGTCCAACCCTTCCCGATTTTCGAGGTGTTTAATTTGTTCAATTTTGCTTTGAAATTTGTCAGGTTTCCATTTTCAGATTTTTTTCCCTTTCTACCTGGCTTCCGTAAGAATCTCGGTATAAACGGGACGTAGCAACGGACCATTACGGTATAACACCGCCGTAAGTACCTTTCTGCCTGGATTCCGCAAGTGTATCGGTATAAAAAGGGGCCTATAAAAAGATCATCACGCGAAACGCCGCGCTCCGAGAATTCTGCAGGGGTCTTGCAAGTGTCTCGGTATACAAGGTATGTAGAAAAGGACCATCACGTTATAATACTGCTGTAAGTTCCTTTCAACCTGGCTTCCGCAAGTGTCTCGGGATAAAAGGGACGTAGCAAAGACCATCACGCGAAACGTTGCGCTCCGCGAATTCTGCGGCAATATATACAGTGGTGGCCAAAAGTTTGGACATTTTTTGAAAGTTTCATGTTTTTCAACTTTGTGTACTTGTAGAAAATATTAATTTTCACTTAAATACAAACGTTTATATATCAAATTAAAGGTAATTTAATGTAAAATTTAATAATAAAAACAGTATTACAATATCTGTATTACAAAAAAAAGTTATTCTCATTTTAGTAGAACAAACAAACACAAATCGTTTTGAAAAATAACGTGTTTTGTAATAAAAGCGTACTAGCCAATCACAAACACTGTTCTGAGGCCCAATCAAATGTCTGTAACTATAGTTTAGGTTATTTGGATGGTAAAAGAGTTATTGTTGTGGAAATATTTTGCGGAATGATGCATACTAGTACAATTAAATAGAGTATTGCTGTTTTTGAACATTTAAAGTCCTTTTTTTAATTAAACTAATTTTAAACAATGTCATCAACAAGAAGAACTAATTGGACATATACAAAAAGAAGCCGAATTGTCATGTTGAGAGAAAATGGCCTCTCTTATGCTGAAATTGCAAGACAAGTGGGTAGTTCAGTGACTTGTTCTAGTGTACGAAAGTTCTATTTACGTTATGAAAAAACGGAATCAGTAGAAAATAAGGCCAAATCAGGCCAATAAAATGCACAAGTGCTACTGCCGATAGAAAAATTAAACGTCTATGCCTTCAAGATAGAAAAATTTCATCAGATGCCATTAGATGTGAAATGAATGCAGCGGGTATTGCAGTAAGTTCAAGACCAATAAGAAGAAGGTTATCAGGATTTGGACTACAAGCTAGAATTCCAAGGAAAAAACCATATTTAAATCAAAAGCAACGCGAAAAACGAGTTAAGCGGGCAAAAGAACACATTAAATGGTCAGAAAATCAATAGAAGCAAGTAATCTGGAGCGTAAAATATCGCTCTTTGGCAGTGATGGTAGAAAATACGTGAGACGTAGAGTAGGAGAAGCACTTCATCCTGATTGAATTGAAGCAACTACAAAAAACCCAACAAATGTCATGATTTGGGCATGTATGTCTGCAGATGGTGTGGGCCGAATTCAAGTGATTGATGGCATCCTGAATGCCAAAAAATACATCGAAACTGTACTGGAACAAAAACTGATACCTTCCATCAGCGATCTCTCCCCCAACAACGCACCATTTATTTTTCAGCAGGATTCAGCTCCATGCCACACAGCAAAAGTATGCAAAACATGGTTTCAAAATAAAGGCATAGATATATTACCATGGCCAGGAAACAGCCCTGATCTCAATCCAATTGAAAATTTGTGACGACGTTTGAAAATTCTTGTACGAAACAAACGTCCATCCAATAAAAGACAATTTATTGAAGCTATAATTGATTCTTTGCACCATGTGATTACGAAAGATGAACTCCAAAAACTCGTTCACTCGATGAAAAGACGCTGTGAAGCTCTCTTAAAAAATAAGGGTTATCCTACTGATTGTGTAAGTATCACTTTAAAAAAATGCAAATCTAAGATAGATCTTACTATTAGTTGCATAACTTTTTTTGTAATGCAGATATTGTAATACTGTTTTTATTATTAAATTTTACATTAAATTACCTTCAATTTGATATATAAACCTTTGTATTTAAGTGAAAATTAATATATTCTACAAGCACACAAATTTGAAAAACATGAAACTTTCAAAAAATGTCCACACTTTTGGCCACCACTGTATATAAAGTATCTTAATGTTACCATTAAACTAAAATTAGTTACCTGAATTTCGAACTTCTAAGAGACGTAAAGAGAAATGTACAATTGAAAGAGCTATTTGTACACAAAGTTTAACGTTGTATGCATTTTTTTTCTTTAATCTCTCGCCTATATTTTAGATGCCTTTATTTTTCTTAATTCCAATATATCTTCACATTACTGATATCATTATACGTATTACTTTCTGTTATATAAACTTATAAGTGTAATACGAAAGGAAAAAGGATACATGTTGCCCGAGTTAAAAGATTAGTTGAAAAATCTATATGTACGCAATCTTTATCTCTGTAAATCTTATTTTTTGATCTCTGGCAATTATTATAAATATTTCATCTTCTTCATTCTTATATGTCTTAAAATATATGATACATATATATATATATATATATATATATATATATATATATATATATATAATTATAATATCTATGAATTTCAAAATACATATCAAGTTCTAATATCATTCTACTTTAATCCACAAAGAGATAAATAACAGCATAATACTCATTCTTTTTTCAGATAAAGTTATAAGTGTGTTACGTTAAAGTAAGTTGTTACGCATTTCCTGGGTTATTTATAGTTAATTTTTAGTCTTCTAGTAATTTTCTAATTCGGTCGTTAACAGTTATAAAAACGGATAGTATAGACTATTATATTAATAAAAATTGATGTATTTATAATATTTTCAAAAGTTCAGACACACATAACCTTGCTATATTACGAATTGTCATAAAAAAATATTGCATAAATCAACGACAAATCATCAACGGCTGCTAATAATGAATAGTAACACGAAATTTTTTAATGTTACATATTTAAAATTATCGTTTCGTTAAAAAATAATGGAATAATTCTGGAAGATTTTGGGATCGGTTTAGCCACGTAATGGTTATATACAGCGTGTCCACGTATAACCTGACCGACCTTTATTTTCGCAACCGTTGGTCCTAGATGTATACTTCCAATTACAAAAATGGTTTAAATAGGGTAAAGAATTACCTTTAACGTGATTTGGGTCAAGAAAAACATTTATTAAAAAATTACGAAATTTAAATTTTTATACGGTCCCCCGGTCCTATAAGTGATATTTAGTAAAAATTTACTGTGGCACTAACAAGTACGACAAAAAAAGTCCCATTAATCTATCATTAAAATTGACCGAGTTCTGAAAGTTTGAAATGCATGACTTATACCACTTTTTTGCATCTAAAAAGAGATGATTTCGGCCGTGCTTTCAGGGGTCGTATATAAAGTATTTAAACTTATTTCAAGGTATCTGTGCTTTGAAATAAATCGTAAAACTATTACGATTGAGTTAATTTTTATTAGTTAAGTTTCAGATTAATTAAAATAATTGTATTTTAACATATGTTTTATTTTGAAAGGATTTGAGGCTATGATTTTTGTTTAACAAAAATTATGTTATTTTCATAAGGTTTTATTTAACTTGCAACGATCGTCTTTCCAGTTTAAAATTTGTACTCGAATTTTAACTCACTTTTAAATGTCCGATCGAAGTTAAATTTTACATACTGACTTAAATCCGATGGCAATGTAATATTATTATGATTTTCGACGCTTACTATCTTATGCATACTTATATTAGAGGATAACACAAAAAAAATTCGGATAGATTATCGTCAACAAGTTTAAGAAAGAATTTTAGATTAGATAACATAAACCTGCGATGGTTGTGTTTTTTAAATTTTAAAATTACGTTTTATGTATTTTTTTAACGCTGAATAAAAAAGAATTACCTTCACTTTTAACCATCATATCAGGATTTTTCGCAAATCGTAAATTTCAAGGTTAAAAAACAGCGGAAAATCTGATATTATAAAATAGATGTAAGACATTTTTATTCGGTTTAGTTTTATTTAATTCAATAGTTTATTCAAATTTTTGGCTTATACTGTGTTTCTTGCAGCTAAACAACTCAGGGGTCCGATGATGTTGGGAGAGGAGGGGGGGATCAATTTTAACTTTGAGCTTTTTAACTTTGAAATTTGCGATTTGAGAAAAATCCTAACGTGATGGTTTAAAATGGTCATCTTCGGATTCAGCACTAAAAAATCCAAGAGTTCCAATTTAAGAATCAATTTTCAAAAGATAAAAAACACCGCACAACCAAAAATTTGAAAGACAGTGTAATCTAACAGCATTTTAAAATCTGTATCATTTTGTAAAGAATTGAGGCTGTTATTTTTCATCCTTTTATTTAACAAAAATTCTGTTATTTTTATCCTCTTATATGTACAGTACAAATTGTATATTTTGCTTTAATATGTCAAAATGATTATAGATTTCACAATTATATTAGATTGCAATGTTAATTTTTCTCTCAACTATTTTTTTGATATATCTGACGATTATTTATATTTCTACTACATTTGCGAATGACCCCTATTTCGCAGCAAAAAATATACTCCAACTTTAAACAGCTATTATTCGGTCAATTTTAATGTTAGATGAATAGGACTTTTTTTGTCGTACTTCTTAGTGTCACAGTAAATTTTTACTAAATATCACTTATAGAACCGGGGGACCGTATAAAAATTTAACTTTCGTAATTTTTTAATAAATGTTTTTCTTGACCCAAATCACGTGAAAAGTAATTCTTTACCTTATTTAAACCATTTTTGTAATTGGAAGTATACATCTAGGACCAACGGTTGCGAAAATAAAGGTCGGTCAGGTTATACGTGGACACGCTGTATATAGACTTAGATAAAAAAAAAAAAATTGTCCATACCAAATCACTAACAAAATTCAAACTGCTTTGTGACTTTTAGCCAACATATAAGTTATTGGGGTTTTGTTTGGTATTGAAAAAATGAAATGTGTACCATTAAAAGTTCATTTACAAGGACATTCAAAAGAATTCTGTTACATTACGGTATATGGGGAAATATCGTTTGTGGTGTACTTTAATAAAGTTACACTATTTCAAACATATTGAAATTGATATATATCACTGAAGTGCACTACAAGATGCTTACTATAGAATGCGGTGTAAATAGCATTCATTGTTCATTTACAGGGGCAAACACAAAACAAATTCCGTTACAGTACTGTCTATCAATAATAATTGAATAATAATTGCTAGAAGTGCTTTTTCAATTGTGGTACGCATTTCTAAACTCATCTTTTTCATATTACTTGGTGTATATAATTTTTATGGATCTATACAGAGCTGTACAAAAGATCTTCAGTACATTTACGTTTATTAGCGCAATTTGCTGTAGGTGAATTCTCAAATTTGTTATGCGTTTCCTAACTGAAATAAATTTTAGAATACTATGTAATATATATACAATTATATAGATCCGATGCAGGGCTGTGCAAAAGAAGTCGGATACATTTTCGACTACTGACGTTGATTTCTTGCATTGGGCTATCAAACATGCAATGCATTTTTTAAATTGTTTACTTAGACATCATTTTTCACAATATTTCACTGTGAAGTTTTGTTACAGTATTCGAAATTTGCTGGAAAGTGTTTCATAATTTATGCTTGACACATTATTTTTTTCTTGATTTTTATTACTTCATTTCATACTCCTTATTTTGTCTAAAGTTGAAAGTATGTTTCAATATAAATATATTTTTATTCCTACGAAGAAAAAAAAATAAATAAAAAAGAAGAAGAAGAAGTTGTTTCACATTTTCGTCTTGACAAATAGAGGAAATGGCTTCTTTTGTTAAAGGAAATTAAACTATTTCCCTCTTCAAAAATGCAACATTATTTTTTCTTCAATAAAATGTAGGTGGTATATTAACAAACGAAGTGCGTTGGTAAAGTAAGTATTAAAATACATTATTTATTTAATATACTCATAAAATAATAATTGAGTAATATAGTATCCAAAACAAAGCTTACTTGACATCCTTTTTGAAAATTTTAAATAAAAACACAGAAACTGTAAGATTTTTATTTAAATAAATTGTTCTACCCGCATTTTATTTATCATTATTAATCTATCGATCTATATCAATATATGCATTAAAAGCCATGAAATGTTACATAATATTTCACATTATATACATCTTTCAACAAATAAATTATGAAGATAAATAGCATTTTATTTAAAATGAAATTCTTGGAAATAAATTTGATTACAGAATAATATTTATATCATTTCTTGTTTATGCTTTAAAAAAGTTCTAAATTTCAATTTCGTCATCGAAAGGAAATTGCTACTGTTGTTATAGGAAATCAGTACAAAAACCCTTAACGGGTTAAAAGTTGTGACGCAGCACTTTCTTTTGGCTCTATGAATTTTAAATATGGGTCTTAAAAGCAATGATATCAAATTTAAGTGACGCTATGTTAAGAAATTTTTTTAATCATAATTTTCTTTTTAGTTTTATTTATATTCACAGGTGCAATTATTATCTTAATATGAAAAAATATATAAAATTTATTCGCTGATGCTTTTTTATTCACATCTCTCATGAATTCAAAATATGGGTTTTAAAAGAAATGATATCAAAATTTGAGTGACACCTTGACGTTAATTTAATAGGACTCTTTTAAAATTCAATTTAAATTATTTTTGGTTTGTCTTCTAAAGTATATTTACACATACAAACAATACTTTTAATTTTTCAATACACTTTTAAATATATTACTTTCACTGAGCCTATATTATGTATTGAAATGTATTTATTTCAATAAATTGATTTATCTTCTGTGCCACGCTATCCAAAATCATAAGTAAAATTTATGTAAATGATTATTTTGCGTCATATTATCCACTTGAATACATTTCCCTTTGTTTGGATACTATGACGCAAAATAATCACTTACATAAATTTTACTTATGATTTTGGATAGCGTGGCACAGAAGATAAATCAATTTATTGAAATAAATACATTTCAGTACATAATATAGGCTCAGTGAAAGTAATATATTTAAAAGTGTATTGAAAAATTAAAAGTATTGTTTGTATGTGTAAATATACTTTAGAAGACAAACCAAAAATAATTTAAATTGAATTTTAAAAGAGTCCTATTAAATTAACGTCAAGGTGTCACTCAAATTTTGATATCATTTCTTTTAAAACCCATATTTTGAATTCATGAGAGATGTGAATGAAAAAGCATCAGCGAATAAATTTTATATATTTTTTCATATTAAGATAATAATTGCACCTGTGAATATAAATAAAACTAAAAAGAAAATTATGATTTAAAAAAAAATTATTAACATAGCGTCACTTAAATTTGATATCATTGCTTTTAAGACCCATATTTAAAATTCATAGAGCCAAAAGAAAGTGCTGCGTCACAACTTTTAACCCATTAAGGGTTTTTGTACTGATATCATTACTTTTTTAAGGTTATTGATGAAAATGTCAATTAGTTGAAATTAAGTATAGGGTATAAATTAATCATTAGAATAAAATTTTAAAGAAATGCTAAAAAGACCCCTTGGACCCCAATAAAATATGAGGGTGGTGGCCCATGGAGAGGAATCCAAGACTCAACTTTTAAATTATACAGCGAGAGAGTAACACAATTAGAAGGATGAAAATGCATGGCAAAACCCGTTTGTTCCATCTTCCTCCGCCAAAGGGCGCAATCTTTTCTATACAAACATAGCTGAAAATTTTCAGGCTGTCGATTCCGAGTCAAATGAGCCATACATCGTCGTGATCGGGCCCATAGAACACAAGATAGGAAAGCGCCCCCTGGTGGAGAAACTTGTAACTAAAATCTATATATCCTGTCGATGTCCAGTTGAATAAATCAAACTGCATTGTGATGGGACCCATTGGACTTGAGATAGCTGCAAAATCCGTTAGTTCCATCTTCCACCACCAGGGGGCGGACTCTGTTCCATACAAACATAGCTGAAATCTTTGAGGCTGTCGATTTCGAGTCGAATGAGCCGTACTTCGTCGTGATGGGGCGCATAGGACCCGAGATAAGAAAGCGCCCCCTGGTAGTGAAACTTGTAACTAAAATCTATATATCCTGTCGATGTCCAGTTGAATAAATCAAACTGCATTGTGATGGGACCCATTGGACTTGAGATAGCTGCAAAATCCGTTAGTTCCATCTTCCACCACCATGGGGCGGACTCTGTTCCATACAAACATAGCTGAAATCTTTGAGGCTGTCGATTTCAAGTCGAATGAGCCATACCTCGTCGTGATCAGGCCCATAGAACACAAGATAGGAACGCGCCCCCTGGTGGTGTAACTTGTAACTAAAATCTATATATCCTGTTGATGTCCAGTTGAATAAATCAAACTGCATTGTGATGGGACCCATAGAACTCGAGTTAGCTGCAAAATCCGTTAGTTCCATCTTCCACCACCAGGAGGCGCACTCTGTTCTATACAAACATAGCTGAAATCTTCCAGGCTGTCGATTTCGAGTCGAATGAGCCATACCTCATCGTAATTGGGCCCATAGAACACGAGATAGGATAGCGTCCCCTGGTGGTGAAACTTGGAACTAAAATCAATATATCCTGTCGATGTCGAGTCAAATGAATCAAACTGCATTGTGATGAGACCCATAGAACTCAAGTTAGCTGCAAAATCTGTTAGTTCCATGTTCCACCACCAGGGGGCACACTCTGTTCTATACAAACAGCTGAAATTATTGAGGCTGTCGATTTCGAGTTGAGTGAGCCATACCTTGTCATGATCGGGGCCATAGAACCTGAGATAGGAATGCACCCCCTGGTGGTCAAACTTGAAACTAATATTTATATATCCTGTCAATGTCAAATTGAATGAATCAAACCATGTTGTGATGGGACCCATAGAACTCGAGTTAGTTCCAAAATCCATTAATTTCCCCTTCCACTGCCAGGGGCGCACTCTGTTCTATATGAACATAACTGCCCCTGGTGGTGAAACTAAAATCAGTAAGTTCTATCGAGGTCGAGTCGAATGAGCTAAACTGCATCACGATTAGGAATGCACAACCTGTGGCCCGTGATGGGTAACTGGTGGCCCGCAGAGACCATACATGCCAACCTATCCAAAAATTTCGAATTTCCTTAATAATTCGTGAGAAAATGTGCAAATTTTGTCCATAGATCGTAGGAAAATATGAATTTCATCGATCAGGTGCATAAAATTATGAATTGCATCGACTGGATGCAAATTTTGTCGAATGGGCATGAAAAAATTACAAATTTCGCCATTTTGTCGCTAGAAAAAAAAATGCAAATTTCAATAATCGGTCAACAGAAACCAGAGATGTCAAAATCGGTAATTCCGGAGTTGTAAATTTCGTCAATCACTCAAAATCTTGAATTTTGTAAATCAGTTGAAGAAAACTGCAAATTTTGTCGATAAGGCACTTAAAATCGCAAATTTCATGGATCGAGCAACGAATTTCATCGAATGGCATGGAAAGATCGTGAATTTCAACGAACAGCCGCGGAAAAAATTTGCAAATTGTCCATAGATTGTGGGAAAACATTATGAATTTTGTCTATCGGTTCTGCAAAATTATGAATTTTGTCGATAGGCATGGAAAATTGCAAATTTCGTATATTGGGCGTGGAAAAATCAAGAATTCCATCGAATGTTTGTGAAAAAATTGTAAATTTCAACAAGCGGTAAAAAAAAAAAAAAAAATGAAAAATTTGCCATTGTCTAGAGAAGAAAAATTGTCAATTTCATTAAATGGCCGATGGAAAGCATATCAGTTGAAAATACGAATTTTGTCAATCAGGTACAGTAAAAACATGAATTTTGTGAATCGGGAGAAGGAAAATCATAAATTTTGTTGAACGCATGCATAAAAATCGTGAATTTTGTTTATCAGGCATATAAAAATCATTAATTTCGTCAAACGGATCCATAAAAATCTTAGAAAGGCATCAATCGGGTACGTAAAAATCTTGAATTTCATCAATCAGGCGTGTAAAAATATAGGACAAAATTGCCATTCGCCAATCGGCGAGTAATACTGAAAATTTGGCGACTGACTTTACTGCCACCACTGGTCAAACTTAATAGTCCCAATTGCGATGATTGAATGGAAAAAGATTTTTTCCCTGCTGTCGCTCGACAAATTTTGAAACCATTTGGCGAATTTCACGATTTTTTCCCCGAAATTATTTGACGGATTGTGACTTTTTTTCTTCTCGAAGCCATTCGACGATATTCAAAAAAAATTTTCCCCTGAAACCAGTTGATGAATTTTGTGATTTTTCCACTATCAATGAATTTTAGATTTTTCTGCTATCGATTAATGAATTTCATGATTTATCGACTATCGATTAATGAATTTCACGACTTTTTCCATGAACCAACAAATTGTGCACTTTTTTCCCACTGCTATTCGACGAATTTTGCAATTCTGTTCCGCGATTGTTAGACAAATTTCACTATTTTTCTCCCGAGATCATTTGATGAATTTTGTGATTTTTTTCCCCCGAACCTATTTGACGAATTTCTCTAATTTTTTCACGACAGTTAGACATAATTAATTTTTTTTCCTGCAATGCCTGACTTCTTTCCCGAGACCATTTGACGAATGTCGCGATTTCTTTCCCAACACTATTTGACAAATTTCGCCGTTTATTCCACAATCGTTTGACAAATGTCTTAAATTTTTTATCAAGTATTTGTAAATTTGTTATTGGTCATTGCTGAAAAACAGGAGTAAAAAAATCCATGTACTGGCCAGTGGCCACTGAGTAAAAAAGTTGAAATCTATACATAAAAGTTGAACCTGTACATAAAAATCATGAATTTTTTAGAACGGGCACATAAAAATCACAATTTTGTCAAGTAGCCGCATAAAAATCACAAATCCATCTAGTGGGTGCATTCTTCCAAATTTGCAACTGAACAGTGCTGTATGTATGGATAATGCTAATTATCCCCACCCTACCCAACATCTCCTCGAAACAAAATTCTCTCTGCGCTACTGATGGTGGTCCTCGACAACCCAACAATTTTTTAAGTGGCCCTTCGCCTAAAAAGATTGGGCACCTCTACTATCAATTAACAATAAATTAACCTATCGCTTGTGTCATGTATTCATGAGCGGTGATTGCAATGCAAATTCTTGTTTACAAGAATAAGACTCATATTAGGTATTTTATTATTTATTTATTGTTTGTTTACTTATTTTGATTTGATTTTCTTGTCCTTTTAGAAATTGACTTTAGATTGTTACTTAAATGGTGAGATGATTGTGAATTACCTGTTTTATCGATAAAAATGATACAAGGTAAGGAAATTGCACTGTGTCGAGTGAATATTTAGGAAGTATTTTAAAAACTGCAGACTAAAGAAGATTTGTGTTTTACTTGTTAGCTATATTTTGCAACTCTCCAAATTACTGCAATGTAAATATAGTATGAAGTTTTATACTATACTAAACTTTCCTCTGTTGTATAGCTAATTTTATTGGAATAAAACCCTGAAAATGCATTGTTGTAGTAATCAATTATTTTTTCAGTTGTGTAATTTCTGTCATAACAATTTTCAACTAAGGGAAATCTTAGATTGGACATTTAATCATAGTATTTTAAATAAGAAAACTTAAAATATTTGCAAATTAAAGAAATGAATGAAGAGATTTTGTTTAAAATTTTAAGTCTAAAGATTTTTTTTTTTTACAAAAAATGCAAAATTCGCCAGTCATTCGGGAATTTATCACAAAATTCTACTAATAAAATGGGACTGTAAACAAACCGTTTCAAAATGTGTCCTTTTTAAAAATTAAATTCCATCCCAACGGCCCTGTTGTTATGTTAGTCGAGTACTAGCTGATCGACAAAATTTTTTAATCTCGACAACCTTTTTTTTCTGACCAATCTTTAACATAAGCTAATAAAGTATAGCCAACATTTTAACATTGCTATATAGTATCTTAAAAAACTTACTTAAAAATAGCTGAAATATAATCTTGATAAAATACGTAAACACAAACATATCAATACAAATAACAAAATCTCATGTAATCGGGTAGAGGAGACCGGTACACAGTGGACCACTTTTTCAGTTAAAATTTTTTTTCTCTTTAACAGACTGGCCAATCTGTATGAAAATATTTTTGAATATTCCTTAAACCTTCTTACATCCATCATAATTTTCTCACAACATAGTTTTCAATACATTAAAAAAAAATATATATATATACACTGGTCCACCCACCAGGGTACAGTGGACCACTATTAGGTATTATCTAAAATATAATATAAATCTATTTTTCATTAATCTAATTCTTTTTTGTTGCCCCTTCATTCGCAAAATAACATAGTAATATAAATTTTGAAACAAAAACAAAAAATTTATTATATTTTGAAAATAATAACAGATTAATACAGGAACAATTGCAATTTAGTTGAAGTTATTACTTAAGTACAAAAAAATCAGCTCACATTAAAATTTGCAAATGAAATTCCAAAATACTTATCAGTAAGATTGAGCCTGGAATTTTCAAGAAATAATTTTGGGTCTGCGCGCAACATTATGAAATCATTGACATCAACAGCAGATTCATCTACAGTTTCGGGAGAAATAAACTGATTTCCATTCAATTTGCATCTCATGAAACTTACTTGAATAGAATCATCAACAATTAGACTACAGTTATATTTATCAAAGGCAGTAAATACAAAACAAAATATTTCTTACTATGTTAAAAAAAATTGTTATTTTTATTTGTTTACTTTATTTTACAGTTAATTCTACTTTAAAACAATCTTTCTTTATAGAAAACAAGCAATTATTACATATTTTGAACATTCTGCATTAGAGGAGCAGAGTGGATTGTGGACCACTGTGACCCAGGAGTGGGTGGTCCACTGTACCCCATGTTGAAGTTCAATAAATAATCATATTAATATTGTTTATAGCTTTCTTTTAAATTTATTAACTTTAAAGTAAAATAAAAACAAGTATCTTAGCTTTTCAAAAAAGCTGTTTTATTTTATTTATCTACAACCTTTAATTACTAAAAAAATAAAAATATGATGAAAAATTTTACTTTTAGAAGCTCAAAACAACAAAGCAGGATAATATAGTTCGATCTGAGCTAAACATACTGGTTGTGTTCAGGAAAGAAGATCGCGCGGCGCGCGCGCGATGGAGAGAAGGGTTATGGAGTAGGTCTTGTCGGAAATTTAAATAATTTAATATATTGAAATAATTTAATTATTTCAATTATTTTAAGCTTCTGTGGCTCGGATTAGGTGAAACTAGCGACTACACATCTTTATCCTCCAAAAAAAATGGATCTTATAATAGGAATATCTATTTTTATTTCATCATAATAAACCCCCGAAACATTCATGAAAAGCACCACGTGATCAGATAGCCCGATCGGCGTTCATAACCTGCAAATTTTTAGCGCGGGCTGCGCGCGGGTGACTCACAAAAATTCTGTGGGCGATTTGATCACGTGATTGGGCTTTTTTGTGTCTTACTTGGTTTGGTAGGTTGATTGATACAGCTGTAGCAACATAATCGGATATCTGAAAAATTAAAAATTTTTAACATTCTAAAATGATTTTTTAAGCCTTTGATCCAACATAAAATAATAGAATACGAAAGTATGATGTGTATGTATATATATATATATATATATATATATATATATATATATATATATATATATCATATAGTTACATAACTGCTGTCAACTTATATGTCTCTAAAACTACAGCACCTACTAAAACTGATATATTAGTTTAGTTGATAGCAGTTACATAAATATATATATTGTACAAAACAATGCATATAATATTATAAAGTTTAATTTTCTATAACCAGTGCACCTTTAACTAACAAGGGAGAGGACGTTCGGATCACCGAATTCCTGAAACACAGTATTGGTGGTTTCAATAAAATTAATGTAAACTCTAAAAAAAAAAAAAATTGGGTACTTTTTGGTTAACCGGGCACCAGTGAAACAAATATAAATATATACACAGACACACACACACACACATATATATATACATACATATATACACAAACATATATGTAGATATATATTTATATTTTTTTTTCACTGGCGCCCGGCTAACCGAAAAGTACCAAAAATTGTTATGTACTTTACTGACGTTTGGGTTGTCCTACACAGATGAACCTGAAAAGTATGGATACAAAGTGAATGCTCGCCGTTTATTTCCGATTTTCTTCCCCTATTTTTATTAATTTAAAAATTATTTATCAGTTGCCAACATATGTTGGTATCACGACCATAATATTATGGTCGATATATGAAAAAGATATCTTTTTCACGACGATAATCTTTTAAATGTTAAAAGATTTATTTCTTTATTTATAATAGTAAAATAAAATCTTTGTTAAAATTTGATAAAAAAGCTTTTAAACATTTTATTAAAATATATTTTTCGATAACAACCTTGTTGAAACATAATTATTAATTTCTAAAAATTAATTTTTCTTGAAATTCATTTTTCGATGTAAATTGCATTATTTATTATATTGCAATAAACATCATAAAACACGAGAAACAAATGCTAAAATACTTGTACATTCAGTAGAAAATTTATAAACATTCTTGCATTTTATTTATATTCATTACGAAACTAGACGGTAAACCACATGTATTTTTCCTCTTTACAAAAATAGGTACTGATATTTCTAGTTTAAATAATGTATATATTTTACATTTTATTTTTATAATATTTTTTACATTGTAAAATATGCTTTGCATTCTATTCGTACTAAAAATTCACTGTTGAAGTACTCATTATAAAAACATGGAGAAATTCGTGCAAATTGACTATATTTTCATTTCTTATTTTACATTTGCTAAAAAGAAAATAATAATAATCATAATGTTTAAATATTAAAAGACACTGTAATGTAAAATTTTAATCGTAAAATAGCTGAATTTGTCGTATTTCATTAAATAAGTAATTGTTAATAATATAAAATTTTGCTTTTATAAAATATATTCCATTAATCATGAAAAATACAAAGCAACCGATTAAACATTTTTAAATGAAAAAAACAGAAAAATCAAACAGAAATTTTGGGGGATCGAACCCGCAACCTCCAGAATCGAGAGCAGTGCTCTAACCATTCGGCCACCAAGTTCACTTCTTAATTTAACAAAATATCATTAAAATACGCTAATTAGTCAAATGAAGGACCGTGTTCATTATCATTGATTTGGATGTCCAAATCAATGATAACGAACGCAGGCCTTTCAATTTCATTCACAGTATAGACTCACTCGATATTTTAATCTCCATCGCCCGCGCGCCGCCTGATCTTCTGTTCTGAACAGCCCCACTTTCTGAAGGCTATAAATAATCATTGTAGTGCTGTTGTCTATTAGGATAGAAGAGAAGCTTAAAAAAAAATTAAATAAATAAAATATTAGGGGGTGGTCCACTGTGTCCATAGGTTCACTGTGTACTGGTCTCCCCTATATTAATGATAGGCTTAGTCAATAACAAAAATGTTAAAGTAAGCCATAACATAAATTAGAAACATTGTATTTCATAATGAAAACATCGTATCTAATTTTATATACATAAAACTGAAAACTTACGTTATATAATTTCCCTATATAATGTACCAAAGTTTCATCACAATTAAACGTATTTCAATCACACTGAAATAAAAAGTTTTAGTTATTAAATTTGTGTGAGGTAAATAATGGGAAAGTTTGATTTGGAGAGTTGGAAAATATAGCTAACAAGTACCTTCCTTATATTATTTTTAACGATAAAACAGGTAATACTATTGACAATTATCTCACAATTTACGCCAAAAGACAATTTCTAAAAGGACAATCTAATCAAAATAAGTAAACAAACAATAAATAAATAATAAAATACCTCAAATGAGTGTTATTCTTACAAAAACAACATTCGAGACTCGTTGAAAACAAACAGATGATTGATTTGTTGATTAGAGGCTGTTTGAAATTAACTGATAAAAAAAAAATCTGAATCTTTTTTTCCTTTAAAAAATGACAAATTAAATATATAAATAACAATTAAATTGTATATATATAATTATAAAATATTTCAATATTTTAATCAAGGAATCTAAATATTTTTCGACTTAATGAAGATTTTGAAATAAGAAATTCTTTATTAAAACAAAAAAGAAAAATATAGAAACAATAATTTAATTTAATACATATATATTACATATTAAAAATTGCATTAAAAACTGTTTTCGTATAAAAAAAAAAAAAGAATCTAAATAGTTTTTCAGCGATATGGATATGCTTTAACGTTTAACTGTAACCGTAATAGGCAAGAGCTTCCTTATTGCGCAGTAATAAAAAGCAGTGAAAAGGCTGAAGATCTGTAATGTTAGTCTACCAGAAAAAGCATAAGAAAATAGTCCGATTTTAAAAGTGGATTATATTGAAAACAAGAGTTTTCCTACGTTAGCGCAATATCTTAAACGCTTCATCTAAAACTGATTAATATAATATATTAATTTTAAAAAAATCGTTCGATCCATTTTCGAGATAACAACTCTGTGCCCATTACACCATTACATTTTCCATTTTCGCTTAAAAATTGGTTTCCAGATCTCAAAATCTACTGCATGTAGAAATCTATAAATTTCAGGATAGAGTTATGCCATAGATATAAGACTAATGTGAAAAAATCGAAACGGTATGCCTCATATTTACTGAGATATTAAATGTCGGCGTTTCGATTTTCCTTTGATGTCCTGCTAGCTGTATATATGAGAGTGACGGAATCTTCGATTTTGGGCTTACGGTTTTCGGTTTTTCGCTGCGTCACTCAAGAGACTACCGTCTCTTATGATAGGAAAAATTTACCCGCAAAAACCGAAATAAAGACTTTTATTTTTAACCCCCTGACCGCCGAGCAAAATTGTAATGTTGTTTTCTCTGTATTTTTTTTTAAATGCTTAAAAAATCTGAATTTTCAAACTTGAGATAAAAAACTTAATTACGTATATAAGTATAATCCTTGAGAGTATCAATCATTACTTGATGTTTTAAAAATGCGTTATATTTGTAGAATTCTATTAATTTAAACAAACCTTGTATTGCTGTGAAACCTACAGCGGTGAGAAGGTTAAAATTCGGTTAAACACTGAAATTAAGAAAAAAAATAATGATTGCCGAACTTTTTAGCGTATGTATTGATATGCTGTATTAAAAAATAATAACAATAGTTTATTTTGTGACAACTCTCCCAGGTGTTTTCATAATTGCTTGTAACTAATTGGCACAAAGAAAAAAAAATGCTATTAAGAAACCGAAAAAGAAATCAAGAAAATGTATGAAGACGCTTCAACTGATTCTATATTTTCAAAAATGAAAGTCTGACCAGGGCCTTTTGGTTTCACGCATCCACGCTTTACAAGCTGAGCCATCCGCGACAATACTACCCGTCCTAATTGATCATCGACTTTTTATTAGACATTTTTTCAGTGCTGGCTCAGTTGGTACAGCGTGAAGCCAAACTCGTACACTCTTCTCCTGGACTTGACATTTAAAAAATATTTTAAAGGGATGCGTATTTATGTAACACACATATACACTCACTCACTCTCACACACAAACACGTGTATATTATATACATACATACATAAATATATATGTTATGTATGTATGTCTGCAATATATATATATATATATATATATATATATATATATATGTGTGTGTGTGTGTGTGTGTGTATGTATATATGTGTGTGTGTGTATGTGGGACTTTATTATTCCAAGGAAATAAAGTGACGATTCCTTCTCTCTCAATCATGAATAATGTATTCAAACAAAAGAAAACGTTTTTTATTTACACAGTACATATTTTGTATCATAAAATATATTAACAAGCATAATTTACTTCTTTCTATACACGGAAGTAAATTATTGTTATTCAATGTATTGATATCCAAAATATCCTCAGAAAATTTCATATTGTATTTTGACAAAACGATACTTCGTCCAAAATGTTGTTTGCTGTTCTTTTATAAATATGAATCGATTTGATTTGTTTGCCTTTTCTATACATGTAGCTATGGTTCATTTTCTTCTTTTTATCCAATAAGTATCTCTCATCTTTTCATTGCTGAAATATTGGACGAATAAAAGGGTTGGGATGATTATGAAGCCCAACTTAATTTATATAATATCTCATTTTATATCATTTTAGTTAGGATATTTGTAGTAATATATTACAGATATGTGATAAAAATTAAGTACAGTTTTTCCTTTTAAATTATCATTTTTTAATTATTTTAATAGAATAATAGATAACAGAATGAGAGATAAATTTAATAGAATGAAGAATTTAAAAAATATATATTAATTTTCTTATGTGTTCATATTTAAGAATTTTGAATACTCGGGGGGGGGGATGATAAAATGATCTTTTAAATATATAAATTGCGTAAATGCCAATATGAAGAAATTGTAATGTCAGTTACAACTATCTAAAGTTAACTAATTCAAACATTGCCTGTTATAGGTCTGCTCTAATGGTATCAAAACTGATATTTCCGATTTGGTACCTGATCACGAAAAACTTTTAAGTACAGCGTGTCCTAGAAACGTCTTTATCATTCTAAACATTTATAACAAAATTACTAACAGATGAAATGAAATGTAGTTTGCTGCAAAAGAATGACGAAATTTAAATGTTTCTTTTTTTTTAATAGTACCCTCAATGTAGGTGTACATGAGCTCCGTTAGTAGACCGAAGAATGTCGAGCCTGTACTAGATTTCCCTCCAAGTTTTTTTTTTTACATTTGTGGTGTAAGAGTGAGGGTTGATGAGTGATGATGTCATGATTTGTCATTTCATACTTCAGGCAATTGATACCAGAAAAAATTCTTAGGTTTCTTCATTCTTTTGCAGAAATCTGCATTCTATTTCACCTGTTAGTATTTTTTTATTAATGTTTAAAATGATAAAGAACTTTCTTGGACACGCTGTATTTTGACAATACTTTTTCATATTACACTGTAAAAAATGGCCAATGTTTCTTATTTTATGAAAATATACTATTACCACGAACGTAAATATAATATAATCTTCTGAGTTACCCGAGATTCCGAATAGCTTGTTTCATTGTCTTTTGAATCCCCAGAAACCAATACATTTCCAAAATTTAAAGAATTATTTATAAAAACAAAGTATTTTTCGCTGCCCGTATTTTTCAGAAAAGTTTTCGAAGGGATTTTATAGTACATTAATTAGTGTCCTCAGCCTGGAATACCTGCTTTTCGAATGCTATCAATTCTCAAGTAAACATTTTCATGCTCAAAAACTATGTTTAACAGACAAACATGCAAAATTAACAGCGTTAACAATAACATTAAAATTAAGATTATTTCTTTACTCTTTCATGTATAAATTAACTTATGCGGCTGAAAACGTTTAATTGAGAATTGATGACATTCGAAAAACAGGTATTCCAAGCTGAGGACACTAATTAATGCACTATAAAAACCCTTCGTAAATGTTTCTGAAAAATACGGGCAGCGAAAAATGCTTTGTTTTTATAAATAATTCTTTAAATTTTGGAAATGTATTGGTTTCTGGGAATTCAAAAGACAATGGAACATGCTATTCGGAATTTCGGATAACTCAGAAGATTATTTTATATTTTCGTTCGTGGTTATTGTATATTTTCATAAAATAAGAAACATTGGTCATTTTTTACAGTGTACATATCATGACGATATTTTGTTATAAGTAATTACGAAAATGCTTTAAATAGTCTTTAAATTTTGAGGCGTGACCAAAATAATATATAAAGTAAAATAAAATAATCTAATAAATTGCAACAAATGAAAGTAGTTTAAAAACTCGTATCTTAATTATGTGCTTGAAGACCGAATTCCCAACCAAATTTAATTGAACTTTGCGTGCATAATCTACTCGTATCATTGTATAATAATATTTATTTAAGAATATGATTATCTTATCACATTTGTAATAAATGGTTATTGACTGAAAGTAAAATCATTCGTTATTACCACACTGGTAGGATAAATCCGCAAAAAATCACACAGGAATAAACAAAAATAGACATTATTTTAAAAGGAACAATATATTTTATCTTACAACATAAACTTAGGAATTAAACAAATAACATTTCAATTAGAAAATTAATGATTTAAAATACTTAAAGACAAACATGTAACTGTCTCCATTGCAATATTTCCTTTTTAAAAGGTTTATAAAAATCATAATTACTTTTTTCTACGTAGTTTTGACTTTTGACATTTAACGAAAAATGCCTACTGATATTTCAGTTATTGTTCTCCATTACATGTAATATATCCCACATAGGATATCTGATTTAATCTCAGATAAATGTGGATCAGTAAATCGTTAAATGGCCTTTTTAAATGCTGGCAAAAATTTCACTGTGAAAAAAAAAATCCTTATAGAATATTCTAGACAGGCTAAAATAAGAAATATCATTAACTTATTCATGTGGTTACATTTAAGAAGTTTGAAAACTGTGGAAAAAGATAAAATGAACAATTAAACATAGAAATGCCATTATGAAGATATTGTAATATCAGTTACAAGTTATTATCTAAAATTAACTAATTCAACCATTGTCCGTTAGAGGGCTGCTCGTGCTCAAATGGTATCAAAACTGAGATATCAGGTTTCTCCAGACTGTGGGGATTTATCCAACTCCCCACTATTGTTTTCTTTGTACTTTTTTCTGTACCAAGATATTTGGTACAAAGAATCTACAACCAATGTGCAAAATCCAAAATCAACTATATTTAAGGACCAACAACAGTTACGAAAACAAATGGTAAAAATCTTATACTGACGTATTTTTTTAATAGAAAACTACGGAAGTATAATTTCAATAGTTTTTATATTTTATTTTAGAGGAAGTATTATAATTAGCAATATATTAATAATTTTGTTTTTTGGAAATCAATTTTTTTTTTTTTTTTTTTTTTTTTTAGTATTGTTAATTAATGAAAAAGTTTTTTTTTATTAGCGTAGCTCTAAAGGGAAAGATTTTTAAGAAAAAAAGATTACTATATTGTTAATTATTTTTATCGCTAAATATATTATTCAAATCGTTTTAGAATTCCTCCAGAAAAATATACACCATAAACAGTTATATGCATGGGATTTTCAAAACTGTTCTAGCCCCTTTAAACATAAACTGTGTAACTTTCCCAAAATGAACTACAGTTACAAGAATACTTATATTATACGGTCGAAAAGGAAATAACATTTAGTTTTTCGTGGTATGTAATTTTTACTCCATTAGAAAACGAACAATTTATCCAAAGAATCTTCGTACACATATAGAAAATCCGATCTGAAATGTATTATTTAAATTAATAATAAAGCCAAAAAAATCATTTATTTATTGAAATGTGAAACAAATTACAAAAAGTCTATTAAAACATTTACGGTACAATTTTGCCTAGGTGATAAAATACCACAGATTTTGAATACCACAAAATTTCATTCGTAATTTTTCCCCAATTTAATGATAACAATCTGAGATTAAATAAGCCATAGTTTACTATTAAAAATTTCGTGTTATTCAATATGCGCAACGTTCGGTATCTACCTCATCGTACGTTTTTTCATAAACAAAATTATTCACGCGTGATTTGTAAGCTGTAATTTGCCAACTTTAGATATTATCAAGTAATTAAAAAATTAACATTAGTATCCATTAGTTTGATTATTAAATTAACTTATTATTAATTAAATTTAGTTATTGTCTTGTTCTAGTAATAATATATAAAATAAGATTATATCTATGTATGGTGGTGCTGAATAATTACGGGAGAAAATAAAAAAATATATTACATTTCAAATATTGTTGCTACAATGAAGACGATGATTAAATTAAATCTTTTATAGACCACCGCCGTTCATTATAATAAAATACTTTAAAAGTTTTAAGTTAATATGGTTTACACATGAGATAAATTTTAAGTCTGTGTATTCATTTTTTCAATACGATATCTACTAATATTCAAACGAATTAGTACAATAAAATCTGTTGCTTATTCTCTGTACAATCGGCTCACATGTTACACATGCTTAACGATATGTATCGTCTCCGAATCTATTAAATTCAGTTAATCATGTGACTCTTAAAATTAAACTGAATAGTTACAACACTACATTATTTTATGAGTGAAAATTCACACCACACTCGAGAAATTACAGGAAGCAACACATAAATTTTAGAGATCACACAGAACGTAAAATCATTTTCTTAACGACATCTCGTCGTGTACCAAGAGAGCATTTTTCAACGAGCTCTACCAGACCAAATCAGTGAATCCCCAAAAAGCCTCTGAGCCTTTTGAATATATAAACTGATGGTTTTTCCAGTAGGTACAAAGTGGTAAGCATTGTTCTCAAGTACTGGAAATTTATGAAGCAATTTATGTCATTATAGGTCCTTGAAATTCCTAGGTAAGTTATGAGTTCTGAAATTTATGATAAAATTCATTAAGGATTACTGATTGACTCTTTAAAAAGTTTTATGAATTCCATATGGATAATTTCTTTTAAAATCTTAGAAAGCCGTGCTCTGTCTCCATTTAAATACGGATCAATGTAATTAGTAAGGAATTCACAGTTAAATCATTATAAATACTATATAGTATGCATTATTTGATTTTTAATCACGAGTACAATTCTTAAATTTAAGCTTCCAGTATGACATTTAGGTGGCGTTCATTTTAGAGTTTGACCACCATTTATTGAATTATCGATGCTGGATTTTCTTTGATTTCGTGTTTGCCCCAGGGTTGGTGGCTCACGGAACATATTCCATCTTGCGCTGCGTTTGTAGCCTTGCCAACATGTTATAGTGAGTAAGTTTCAGGCTCAGTATCGTTCCCAAGTGGTTCAGTTGGTAGAACGTCAATTCGCTATGCTGATGACCCGGGTTCGAGTCCCGACTTGGGTAATTTTTCTCTATGTTGGCTATACGTCTATTAAGCAATTAAAATTTTATTATTATGAAAGCAAGGCATGAGAAATTTTCTATGGAAAAATGTCCAAAGTATTTTAATATGAATATACATTTTGTTGGCTTTATTTCAATACTGAAAATGATAAAAGCGCATGTGGTGAGATGAAAACACAGTTATTATTTTCTTAAAATGGAACTATCATTCTATATCGTAATTTTTTTATCTTGAGGATATCTTCGATTTTATAATAACAGCTACTGGAGAATATAAGTTATTGACTTATCCTCTTTTCCATTTCCTTTTAAAATCTAATGCAAGAAAGCTGATGGAATTATGGATTGCACTTTATATTGATTTTTAAATCAAAGAAGTCATTTACTTCCTCTTTAAAAATTTTTTAAAGATTATTTCAGTCAGCTGTTTCATTCACAAATAAGAGGTCTTTCAGAAATGAAAGATTTAAAAGTATTTTTCTTTAAATATTCTATTATCTATAGTGCTATTTTGAAAATTATTATTAAAGATTGTTTCATTTGAATTTTTTCCAACTTAAAAAAAAAAAAAATCTATATTGAGAGCTGTGCTAATCATAAACAAGGATTTTTTTCTCTTGTTTATGGTTTGTACAGCTCTCAATACAGAAATATATTGTTTTTGGTTTTAAAATAATTTTGTTCTTTAGTCATTTATGAATACTTGCAATCTGTCACCGAACCACATCAATATTTCATACTTTATGGAGATTTTTTAATCTGTTAATTTCAATCTGTTAAACCTTGTGTTTGTCTGTACTGTTACTATGAGACCATTTTTTAAAAGTTCATGAATATATAACCGTGTATGCATTTATAAAAATTCTATGTGACGACATCAAGTATAATCTAAACTATTGAAAAAAAAGATCAATTTTACCGGTAGGCAAACGGGTGGAGATTGTTTAGTTTTATTTTAATTCTTACATAATTACTTTATCACTGTTATTTTTTTTAATTATGAATTTAGTATGTGGCCTACGCAAAGAATCATATATAGTTACAATTTCATAAACTTTTCTTAACCAAGCACACAACAGTAGTCGTGTGTCGGTCTTTTTGTCACCAATCAATTGTCTTCTCTTAACCTATGACCGCTTACAAATACAGTAAAGGAAGTCCATGCAACTGACCTCAAATTTGTCTCCACCACTTCCGTCAATCAAAAAAACGTCTCTGTTTTTGTTTTCATCCGCATTTTTACAGGTAAATTTGAATTTCGTGGAAAACTCTGCTTAACAATCACTAATATCAGTTCATTTTTACCTTTTCCCAATATTCCAAAGTACGTGAGAAAAATGTATAGTTTAAGTAAACTGCAAAATTACAACTCCATTGAATTGCAGTATTCAAATACTGGATAAAATTTGTTTCTAGCTTTCCATTTTCTGTATGTTTGGACAGGCGGTAAAAAGATCAATAGCGTTCTGAAAAACGATGTGATTACTCACTGGTTAAACGGATGCAGGAGTACGACGCGCAGTTTCTCAGGGTAGTACACTATAGATACCTTTCAATCTTTTTGACGGTTGTAAGGAATTGAATTCTTTTTACTTTCTTTTCCTCATTAAAAAAGATCAAGATTTTTCGAAGATTCCCTAATTTCTACCTCAACTAAAAGAGCTGAAATCTGATTAAATCTTTATCAATCTCTCATAAAATTCATTCTTTCTACTCCAAAATTCCTTAACTTGAAGTTACAGCAGTCGTAATTGTCCAAGCTCTTCAGATTTTGACACTATATTCAACAGCAAGCAAGGTATAAATCCTAGAGTACTCCAGTGTGCAGATGCACCACTTGAAACATTTTAGCAACCGTCTATGTATAAATGTATTATGCATGTGGCCTCTGTCAGGGATTACAAAATAAGAAGCTAAATAGAGCATTCTTCTGGCATCGCTGGACTAAGCGAACGATCGCCCGATAAATAAAGGGCATCTTGCGTCAGAGTTCATTTCTCTAGATGGACTTCTAACTTGGTTAACTTAGGTTAAGTACTGGGTTCTAATTGGAATACTTCACCTCAAGCTCAACCCTCGAGTATTCCTAAACTGCTGTCAAGATTATATTTTTAGCCTTTAAGCAAAATTTATTCTCTAACAGTTTTGATCCAAAATTCCTATTTGTTGTTTGTCGTGAAATAATAATAATAATTAAAAAAAACGTTAAAATAAATTTAGCTTTCTCGATATCAATTCACAGGACGGTAAACGGTAATGCTTATTGCCAGAAATCGAAAAATAAAAAAACAATTTTCATTTAATATTGGAATATTACCTTACAATGATGTTTTAAAGTTGCTGTTTACTGAAGTTTATAGCGTGTTTTGACGGGTAGTGAAATTTTAGGAAAGGGTACAAATGAACTGGCATTAATGACCGCGTCGCACTCTTTTCAACGAATTTATTTTTGCTTGCCAATATGTATCTTCAAAAGCGAGCAGTATATTATAAATTTACTTTTGTGTAGGAGAGCATTTCTTGTTGGTTACATGAATGTTAATCGTTGAATATTTAAGGGGAGGTTCTACTTCTATCGTCTAAAATTAACGTGATATTTATGATTTCTTTTCCTCTATAATGAAAAGAGAAATCACCTCCGGACATTTTGAATTACATTTATTAACATTTCATTTATATATTTGAATTTTTCTATCCCAGAAAAAAAAATAACACACTTTGTGTGACGGGGAGTACCTGCGAGAGAATCTCCAAACGGGCGACCGTTTTTTTCCCCTGTCACAAGCATCGGAATAAAATTTGTTTGTCAAATTATGAAAAAAATATTAACTCTGCTGGAGACTATACCAACATTTAGTATAAAAATATGAGCTTTTGATAAAATGGCTGTCATTTGAAAAGAAAAGATAATTTTTTCGTCTATCGCGAGAACCTGAAAAAAAAATAATCAATGAAAATTGTACTTTTTGGTGATATAAGCCATGGCAAAAATGATTTCCTTTCTTTTAAATTAAAAATGAATAGAATCCGGTGAACAGTTCTCGAGAAAAGTGCTCACCCAATTCGAAAAACCTGGGTTCGAGAAAGAATTCAAAATTTTACAGAAGCGTTACGTTCAATGAGGCTCGCCGTTACGTTTAGTGGGTAAAGAAGCTTATCAGAAATTAGAATATTTTTTCATTATTAGAATATTAGCAATTATAATATTAGCAACAATCTGCACTAAAATGCAAAATATAAAAATTCAAAAAATTTAGCCCAACAAAGGAGATGTTGGTTAGTGAGTTTTCATGGTTCCATCACTAATAACATTAGGTTGAACTATTGACGTCCGATACATTCTGATTTTTTATATATCTCCTCAGGAAAATCATATTTTTAATCTAGTTTCCTTCGTGTAATCTTCTTAAAGAATGTCACTTTCTTTTTTAATTGAAAATTATTTCTAATATATATATATATATATATATATATATATATATATATGTATATATATATTATTAATTTAATATGTAATGTCGAAATTTTACTCAGAGCTCGTCAGTTTTTTAAACTATAAAATATTAAATTAAGCATGTATTCGAAACTAAAGAAACACGAAACATTATTTGAGATGAATATACAGAAAAAAAAAAGTTTAAAATAATGAATTCCTGAGGAGATATTTTAAAACTAAGAATGCATTCCACATAGCTTTAACATTTCAGAGGGGTATTGGGTATCTCACTGACTGTAGAAGAGTCATTTTAACCCTTTAATTAATTGGGAACAATTACATTAAACCTACGATAACTTTCTTTCATACACAAGTTCCTCAAACACATGTTTGTTAAATTAGTTAATTAGAATATGATCTTCGATCCTAGGACTTTGTTTAGAAATTGTTAAGCATTTTCTTATTCAAATAATAATTAATTTCTTAACATAACTCCTAAAAAGAATTAATTTAAACGATGCGCTGTGATTATTTGGAATACAAAGACCTTTATGAATTCCATAACTAGCTCGTATTTTCCTGCTAAAATATATTCAAATTAATGACTATCATACCACAAAATAAATTAACGTTATTTGATAAACAAACATATTTGTTTACAAACACATAAAAATACAAATATATATATATATATATATATATATATATATATATATATATATATATAATATATATATATATATACTAAAAAATACGCATATAATTATACACAAACACTTATCATTTTAATTTCAATGGTCACTTTTGTACCTGCTGATAAGTATTCGTTATGTTAAAATATTTATAAGTTTTATTTGCAAAATTCTTAAAAATCAACATTTTTGCTTATTTATTTTAAATTCGTTGAAATCAGAATCAATATATAATCAATACACCAAATACAAATCATAATTACTAAGCCACCCTGATCTGGACATCAAAATTATTCCCTGGCAATATTTTTACACTCATATAAAAATTACCACAGTAAAAATATTTATAAAATAATATTGTACCTCGTCACCTTTCCCTTAAGCTTTCAGGAATAACATCTCACTATATAAAGTCACATTCAGTGTGCGATGGCAGGAGACTGGTAGATCACGTTTGTTGGTATGCATCATTTATGTGGTCATGATGTAATTCACTGCACCAATTCCATAAAACTTGTTACACACATATATAAATATATATGCCAGGAACATCTTATAGAGAACAGAGCAAAAGCTCAACTTCGCCTGCACTGCGCTGAGGAATACCTAATACTAGTAACATATTACAAGTTGATACTGCATACTGAAAGACGTCGAAATGATGCTGCATACATACGAAATATATTAGAACTGAATTATACAAGCTACATCGAAGGATGCTATAGAATGAATTATACATGTTACTACTACATGCTGCAAGTGATTGAATTATATAAGTAACATAATAATTAATAAAGTTTTTACCTAATTTGGATATCTAATGGCCTACGTTACATATATTTCGTCCAATGTGGTGGTCGAATAGCTCCTCGTACTCTTTGCAATGGTCAGATTTTTTAATGTATGTGGATCTGATAACTTCTTGTCTCCTCTACCGATAACCTGGTAATAGCTCGTTGGATGCTAAATTTCCCTCATTTCCGAGGAAACTGTGTGATGTATGCCTTGTTATATAGCTGTTGTTAGTCATAAACTATACTTTTAACAGCGTTATAAATCATCATTCGTTGACTGTGGTACAAAGTGTCAAATATGGGGATGACCCAGATTTTATGGAATTTTTGTCGTCTGGCTAATGTTCACCAACTGCTTGTTTGTTTATATAAGCTTTTAATGACTTCCATTATTTCATAATTAAAAGTCCTGAAAAGAACTTTAAATAAAATAATAAATGTTAATTATCAGCTTCTCATAAAACTATAGATATGCTTTATGATGTTGTAGGATGATTCTTTACCAATTTAAGCTAAATTGTTATTAAGTTTGATTTAGTTCATTTTGTTGGGATATTGCTCATTATGTATGTTATTTCATAAACTATAGTTGTTATAGTGTGTTATTTCATAAACTATAGTTGTTATAGTGTGTTATTTCATATTCTATAGTTCGCATTCATGCGAATGATGTGTCATCATTCTGATGCTCATCACTGACCAACACTCATAAGTGCATATTGTGGCGAAAAGGCCGACACGTGACTAATGCAGGGGGAAAAAAAAACTTTCTATACTTCTTGTCATTTCATACTTCTTGTAAATAAATGAAAGTAGTTAATAACATAGATTAAGAAAGTAAATATATATATATATATATATATATATATATATATAAACTTCATTTTTAAAACACGTAATGTCAAAATAACATTTACTTTCTTGACTCTTTAGCAGGAATAATATTTTCGCTGTCACGTCTAAAAAATATGCTAAATAAAGAAAAGAAAGAACACAATTTCTTCAAATACGATTACTGTGTTATAAAATAAATAAATGTTTCGTTTTTCTCTTAAGTAAATGCATTATAAGAGAAACTCCATTTATATAATTTCATTTACACTTTTTTTACAAAATGGAAAAAAAAAACAATCAAATCCACTTACGAGATGTTATCCATGAAAATTAAATATATTTCAATTACAGAATTCATCATGTTAGCCAAAATTCTTTATATTCATATTTTTCCCCTGAAAAGCTAATAAATTCATTTTCCCTATTTTATTAATAAATCTTTTTTGGTTATAGGAAAAATAGTTATTGTTTCACATCCTATAAAACCTTTAATTTCTAGAAAGTAATTTTCTTAAATTAAATTATTCTCAATTAATTAGATGGCAAAATATTTTATTAAATGTAGTAAAGGCATACTGAAAAATAAATGTTGACTACTAAACCAAAAAAAATAAGCAATGATAAAATTAAATATAATTTTAGAGTTCGTATGTGTTTTTTTGGAAGGATTGTTGTTTTAAAAAATAAATTAGTTTTTAAATGCAGATGAAAATTTTTAATTACTCTTTCACTCCTATTTTACAAGTGATTTAAATTAAAATCTAAAACATTATTTTTATTTCATCAAAAAGTAAAGCATTATTCTCAATCTCGTATAAAAATACTTTAATGGGGACATGTGGAATATATTGCGTATCACTAATATTGGAAAAATGAATCCTAGTCACAAAATTTAACAATATTCTATGTAGATGAATTCTATGCAAACATCATTTGTGAAGGAAATCTATCAAACCTTGTAGCTTTGAGTACCGCTATTTTAAAATCGAAATTTTTGATTTATTCAATTAAAAAATTTGGCGAATATATAAGAAATATTTCTAATTTAAGTTAGTGGTATTCAAAAATCAGGTATATTGGCGGGAGTGTTTGTTATTGCGTGAGAAATATTTGGAGACAAATGACATATAATTTTAAGCATCTGCACTTGGAAATGTCCTGCATTGTTATATAATACTATTTTTTATCAGTTTCAGATTTTATTTTAAGAGTAAATTCTTGCGTAGATATCACAAACTTTAAAGAAACTAAGCACATTTTCCTACCTTTTTTATAATACAAAATCTTTGATAGTTTTCACATGTCTTTTTTCTTAAAAAATGTGATTATAACACAAACGATATTACTGTTTGCAGAGATTTTCAAGAGTAAAATTGAAAAATTTATAGAAGTTTTTCATTCAAACTTTTTTTTATTAAAACTCTCATATTTTTACAGGAATTTAAGAATGATTTTTCATATAAAACAAATTTAGATTAATTCAATGCGAGAGTTGAGTTTGTTTTCAATCAAATTCGATAGAATTAAAAACCCTTAAAATAAATATGTTTGGTTTTATTGTAGTTATGTGCTAATTTTACTGTTTGAACCGAACAAAAGAAAACACACCAGAACACACCAGTTTCCCACTTGAAGATTGACGCGTGGCTATGAATAAGTGACCATCCCTAAATAAAAGCTTTGACATTTTACTTACAAAGTATGTGCATGCGTAGTCGATAAAGAAAAACAGAGTTCAAGTTAGTTGTAATGCTGTGTCCACGGAGAGAAAGTGTACTCTCTCGTGGAATCTTCATTTAAGACGACGCGACAGTTAAACTCTTAACGTAAAGATGTCTGTCTCTTCAATTGTAAATAACTTTATTTTAAAGGTAGTATTCTGTAACAAATAGTTAATCAAGAAAATCCATTAAAATAGTGCTATCTCTTCATTTTTTTACCGTAAGGTATATTTTAACTCTCAGCTCCTTTAAAAAATCACCCGCGGAACCGGTCACCTTCATGCCTTTTTCCTTCCCTGGACACCGCCATCAAATGCTTTTTCCACAGTGTTATGCTTCAAAAATTTATAAAGATAACGATATGATGCACGAATATCAAATCTCTCTTAAAGCTTTTGATTTCTCTATATTACGAGTAACAGAATTTTTTTTAAAACTCATGTGTAAAATAAGCGTCAGGTTACGTAATTGGGTCACGAGTGTTCGCCATACCTTTTCTGTGATTTTCGAACTCTGCGTTGCATTTGTTGTTTATAAAAATATTCCGTGTTCGGCGGATCTGTTTTATAACAGCAAAATTTTGCAAGTGCATACTCTAACGTTGTGTGTGGTGTGCTTGTACTTAATTTAAAGATACATGCTTCTATTTTAACTTTGTCATCACTTTATCCGATATATATATTTTTTTGTTTTCTCAAATAAATTCTCACCCTTTCAATTTTTTATTATTCAATAATAAAACATCAAGGCATAAAAACCCAATTTAAAAACGTCGAAAACGGGATAAAATTAGATTTCTGATTTCCCTAAATTTTTAGCGAGGACAAAGACAGGGGAAATATGAAAAATTTATGATATTTTGCTGGTATCGTTTCTATAATTTGAGACACTGAATTAAAAAAAAAAACAGCTTAAAGATATTACTAAAATTACTTTAAAAGACATCCTGTATGCAAACCAAAATTAAATCATTTTAAATAAATGACTTTCGGGATCACAATTAATTCACAATTTTCCGAAAATTACGGGTAGCAAAAGAAACTTCTATCCAGAAATGTTTATTAAAATCTTGGAAATCTATTGGGTTTGGAGGTTTCTGAAAGTAAGGGTCGTTGTTAGAATTGTGGAGAATTTTGAAGAGGTCGTATTATATAATCGTAAACTTTTCTGCTAGATGTATAATTTTTTTTCTCTTTGTCTATAATGTATAAAAGTTTTAATAAACTTTACAACTTTCATTAAAAACACTAAATTTTGACGTCATATTTGAATCATTTGGTATTTTCCCTGAGGATACTAAATATAAGTCAGTAGGTGAATTAGTTCAGGAACTATGCAGATGTAAAATTTGAAACTCCTAATATCAAATACTCTTTTAATAGTTGCAAAATAATATGGGTAGTTTTAAAAGCATAACTCAGACACTTTCTTATAAATGCGATTTAAGTTCGGTTTCATAAATTTAAAGGTTCCAAAAATAAATTTTTAAACAATATTTATAAATTACGATTAATATTGTTTTCGAAAATCAATTTCAATGTATAAGTATTTAGAAATTAGTATTAAAAAAATAGGATTTGTAACCTACGAATGTTTTAATTAAAATCCATTTCTGGAAGAAAATTATTGTATTTTCTTCAAATAAACGCATAAAAAATTACAGCGCGTTTCATCAAGTAGTTATTAAGTCATGATTAAAATCTATCCGTATCGCATTTTCTTTTGCACCTATTTGAAATATATTTAACTCTTTGACTGCCCAATGAGTCCATATGGTCTAATGCCCACAACTATATATGGTCTCCTGCGTTTCTTTCATTCTGCGCACCGTGAGACTATACGGTACAATTAATTACCGAGTTCATGTATAACTCGCAGGCAAAAGTATCTTACTACAAGATATTAAAAAAAAACATTGTAAGGTCAGTGCCAGTATTTTAAACAGTCGGGAATTAGTACATATTTTACGAAGTCGCTTTCTGTGTTTACCATTGTCTGTACTGTTAACTTTGGACTTCCCGTATTGCATTTTGCATGTGTTTTTGAATCTATCTCCTGATAATGGCGTATCTTGTCGCTCGTAATGACAATGTTTTATAAGACCTAGGTGACGTAATTATCAATCATGCTTGTCTTAATATACTGACTATGAATGTTCCCTACCATTTCTAAAAGTTTATGCGTAGAATTGCGAAACACAATCTATATCACTTTAATTTAAATTTTGAAAGATAAGAGAGTAATTAAAGATCATAATATATCGTATATACGCATTTTACATTTTCATGCTCTTCTAAAACATTTTTCTAATTTTTAATTGAATAATTTTAAATTTTTAAATGATAAATATTGACTTAAGAAACTATATTTAAGATTGTTCTTAACATTTTTAAATAAATGAAATATGCAAGTAATTACGTGAAAATTTCGTAATTTATTATGCATAGTTTGGCGGTTTCTTAGGATGTCGCGTGCTGTTTCGTTTGTTGTTTCACACTTGTTTAAGAGGAAGTAAATTTCCCCAGTAAGCTAGAAGTTTAGTGGTAAACACTCACAATAAGAAAAGCTTCAAAAATTGAAATAATGAGGCATGACACGCGATATATTTAATAATATAAGTTCACCACGTATAGGTGTAAATATTTCATACTTGTCAGCTGCTAGTTAAACAATATTAAAGTACACTTTTTTATTCAGAAAATTAGTAATATCTTATCACTTTTCACGACAGAGCAAATTATTTTAGAAATTATTTCTGATATAAAATGAATGTAGAATGTCTTGTTTTAAGTGATTCTCAAAAAAATATTTTTCCCGCACCAAAAATGCGAAAATATCTGAAGACATTTTATGAACTTTTTTTTAATATAAAACATAATATATCAAGGCATAAATTTTTGAAAATATTTCTAATCGAACAGTTCTTTTTCTGATAAATGAATCACTACAAAAAGTTTTCTGTAAAAGAAATAAATTATAATACATAATACTCTTTAGATTGACATTAGACATATTGAACTGAAATAATATAAAGGATTTAAAATAAATGATTATGTAGAGCAATAAAGATTGGAAATTATGCATTTATTAATTATTTGAATAATAAATGTAATATTAGAATCCGAAGGGTTGAATTCCCATGAAGTCATTGTAACCGAAATCCTTGTGATAAAAACCATTGAGTTTCAAGAAACATTAGTTTTGATTAAGAATCTTTTTGTCAACTTATATTTTAATGGTCAAGTTGTGCGATCTATGGTCATTAACGCGAATCCCAATTAATATTTTTTTCCATTTAATTTCACATAGTGTTACATTATATGAAATCATTGAGAACCAGAGTGGACAATCATCGCCAGCTGTGATTTCAAAATTATGCTTGTTTTTAAATGAGCATTATATTTTCGTAATTTGTGCCAGAAAATGCACAAATTGCTCAAAAATTGTAGTAAACATGCGGATCGTTATACATTCTTTCGAATTTTTAAAAACACTTTAGAATGCATTAACGGCTAACTCACAGGAAGCCATTTTCAATGAAAGGTTTGGGATGTTTGACATTTAACTTAGGCGAAATTCAGTACCTTTATCATATCAGTACTTTTTTGATCGAAACAGAGAACTTTGTTTGTTTTAAAGAAAAATGTTTGTTGGGATATCACTACTTTTTGTAAATGTTTTTAAATGCATTTTTATAAAGGATATTAATATAACAAAATATTAAATTATGTTATTGTGCTTTACAAATTTATACTTTATTTATATTTTATATTAAAATACTAGCCGTCTTTGTCAACCAGTTAGGTCTCCCTTAAATATCTGCTAAGCATTGCATCATGATACTTTCATTCATAATTTTCTTGCTCAATTCTTCGCCAAATTGAAAGTTACTGATAGAGAAATTAAGAACTAATTATGAGTTTGGCAGCATATCGTATATTTTGTGTTGTTATGTATTTAACCTTTCTTAACAATTACAACTTTTCTCAAATAGGTATTTTTGCTTCATGTCCGTTCGCTTATCAGTTGCAATAGATTCGCGAATGCGGATACATTTAATCCTATTAAGTAATCTTCTGTAATTGTGTCCACTGTCAATTGGTGTATTTCAGCAAATATGATTTCTTGCGAGTGAGGTGGTTCTTGTCAAAAGCCTTCAACGATAGCCAAACTTACATTAAACCACATTGATGGTAATATCTCTTCTGTTTCATGCTACCCTTGGCAGTAGATTCGATTATGGAAGATTAAAAAAATTACGGACTCACTGCCGTTCTCATTTTAGAAAATCTATCATTATTCTCATCTAATCGTCTTTGAAAATGTGTCAATGTTTCTTGACTTTAATATTTTAGCTCATTTTTCTCGAAAACATGAAGGTAAAATGCGAGGAACCCGATTATAGAAGATTCATTCTAACGTACATATCGATAAAAAAGATACCTGTTATAAAATTATAATAATCATAAAGATAACTGGTTGTTTCGGTACTTTAATAGTTTTTGTAAGTTATCTTTCTATAATACAGCGGTTGTAACTGGGTAAAGAATAAAAATATAGTAACAGTAGGAATAACAGTACAATATAATAACAATAGAAGAGGTATTGTTCAATGACGAAACTATTGGCACTTTATTAACATTCGTACGTTATTAACCAAATGATACATTGAATACTATTGATAGATGGCTACTCGCACTAAAAATAAACTCAATGATAAATAGCCACTAGCGTCAAATTCTCGTAAAGCTTGGTGGTATTAAGGAAATATCGCCAAATTTGGTGAAAGAGATGTATTGTTAATTCTCACCATATATTATATCGCAAAATTTGGTGACAAAAATATCCATTTTATGCTGGTGTCATAATGATGCATATGTATTATGCATTATATGTATGATGCAAATGTGTATATATATATATATACATTTTTTCTTACATTATATGCATCTTATATCATTATATATTAATACACCAATTGGCAGTGGATACAATTACATAAGAATACTTAATAAGATTAATTATCTCCGCATTAGCGAATCCGTCGCAACTGATAAGCAAACGGACATGAAGCATAAATACCTATTTGAGAAAAGTTGTATTTGTTAAGTAAGGTTACATACATAACAACACAAAATATACGATATGCTGCTATGATCGTAAACAGTTCTTGACTTCTCTATCAGTACCTTTCAATTTAGCGAAGGACTGAGCAAGAAAATTATGAATAAAAGTATCATGATGTACTGCTTAGCATGCATTTAAGGGAGACAAAACTGATTGCCAAAGGCGGCTAGTATTTTAATATAAACAATAAATAAAGCACAATAACAGAATTTAATCTTCTTTTTATAGTAACATCCTTTAGAAAAATTCATTTAAAAAAACTACAAAAAGTAGTGATAATCAAACAAAAAGTTTTCTCCTTAATGTTTCGATCAAAAAATACTAATATGATAAAAGTACTGAATTTCGCCCAAGTTATTAACTTTATTATATTAAAATATTAATAGATGGCTACTCACACTAAAAATAAACGCAATGAAAAATAGGCCCTAGCATCAAATTCTCGTGAATCTTGGTGGTGGCAATAAAGAAATATCGCCAAATTTAGTGAAATATATGTATTGTTAATGCTCGTCGAATATAATATCGCAAAATGTGGTGACAAAAATATCCGCTTTATGCTGGTTACATGACGTCAAACAACCCAAAACGTTAATTGAAAAAGGCTTCATGACACTTAGCCGTTAATGCATTCTAAGGTATTTATTTTCTAAATTTTCTTGAAAACTTTTAAGTAGATTTGGCTGCGTACCATAAATGAAAGGGCGCATCGATAATCAGATGTTTAAACTTCTTAATTATGTATTAAATTAATTGTATTCTGTGTATATATATATATATATATATATATATTTCTGTGTATATATATATATATATATATATATATATATATATATATATGTGTGTGTGTGTGTGTGTGTGCGTGTGTACAGGGTGTTTCACGAAGCACCCCTAACTTTGAAAATAAATAACTCGGAAACGGTGATAGATAGAGTTATGAAACCAGTGGTATGTTTATTAAAAAACTATAAAATTTTGATACAGAAACCTCAAACTTTTAGTAACAAATTGCGCCTATAGAAGACACTGCAGATAACATACCATAAGTTGGCTATATCACATCAAAACCGATTCAAAATGTGCACCTTTCGCACATCACACATGTCGCAAAAGAATAATGAAATTGTCATGGACTTTCTGTAGTATTCCACCGGAAATCAACACACAAGCTTGAAAAATAGTCTTCTACTGCTCGTCGTGAGCTTAAAAGATTTTTACGGTAAACAATGTCCTTCAGTGTCACTTCCAGAATTTCTTTCACTATGCGCTAATAGCGATCACGTTTCAACGCCAAAACCTTCTACGACTGAACGCTTCTGCCGTCTGAGCTCTCTTTATAGGGATCCGTAATGCTGCCTGCAGCGCTATATATTGGCGCTATTTTAAAGAAAATGTTGAGGTTTCTGTATCTGATTCTTACAGTTTTTTTAATAAACATACTACTGGTTTTATGCTTATATCTATCACCGTTTTCTAGTTATTTAGTTTGTTTTTATATTTTCCGTTTGTCCTGCAGTTTTAACTGGTACCAGTAGGGACTGGATTTCCATTCCTACAGTCCATTCAGACCTGTATTCATCTAACCCGTGCTTTGCAACATATTGTTTAAAAAACATTTATATTTACAATTTCTAGAAACATATCTTTTGAAGGTCGTTTTTATATTGTTGGTTTTCTTGCAGTTTTAAACTGGCATCAGTATGGACTGGATTTCCATTCGGATGTGTCTTCATCTAAACCGTGCTTTGTGTTACATGTTGTTTAAAAACATTATTTTTTAGTATTTCGAGAAACATATTTTCTGAAGGTTGTTTTCTTTTTAGGTATTCGTTCATCTCACAAAACCCTATTACTCCCGCTCCGTTGTCGGAGAGCTATTTTTAGAAACTATGTAACTTACAGAGTTGAAACTTTGTGCATATAGCTAAATACCAGCTATAAAGAGCTCAAAATATTAAAATTTGAAAAAATCGCTTTATTTTAATAAATAGAGATAAAATACCAAAATTCTAACAGCCTTTTCCTATTAAATTTAAACACTTTTTGGTTATAGCAGATGCCAAAAATTAAAAATTCACGATGAAATTCTTTCTACATTAATCAATTTTCTATCAGACGATTTTCACGTGAAAAATGAAAATGAAATGAAAACTTTCACCAATTAAGAAAATATTAATATGAAATAAAAATGATTGACGTCATAGTGGTAATAAAACGAAACTTTCAAAGATTTTTCAATTATACAAGGAGTATGAGTATGTGTATGTACAAAAAGCGGATTAATATCACGTCATTAGAGAATTAAAAAGAAAATCTGACATCATATTGGAAGTTTAACGGATTTTTCAAATGTTTGAGAATAATACAAAGCGCGTATCAATATGAGTAATAGAGAATAGTAAATATATGAGTTTGAGAAACATATTGAATCATGATAAAAATCCAATTATGGAAATATTCGCATATTTTAACATTTTGAAGGTGTACAACATGTTTCATTTTGAAATTATTTTTTTGAAATATCGCATTTAGTCCGCATGACAGATATTATTATGACAGAATATAACAGCGGGCCTAATCCGTTATTGGGCTGGTTTAGATACCCGAAAAAAAAGAAAAAATACACCGGTAATTTTTTACTTTATAAAAAAACATGACTTTTCTTTTTTTTTGTTGCTAAATGAAATTTATTTGGATTTATTAAAGAAAGGATAAAGTGTTTTGAAAGGAATATAAAACGAAACCCTTTGAGCGATCTTCGATCACACGTACCCACTTGTTTCATTTTTTCCTGCAGTTTTAAACCGGCATCAATATGGACTGGATAAAAATACCTAAGATAAAAAGATTATCAACTTATGGTTTATGTCAAGTCCATTTGGATCCGTCTTCGTCTAAACTGTGATTTTACTATAGGATTCTACTATGTCTTTTATTTATTAAAAAAGTAAATGTCATTAATACATACTTCATTAAATTTTATACATGGAAAATAAATACTATTAAAAAAATGCAAAAAGAAAATGCAAAATAATAACGTTTCATAGAACACCTCATTTAAGTTTCGTAATGAGAGTTGCTACAGTTTCATTAGAAATAGTTTGTATGTCGGTACTCTTTTATAAAAAAAAATTACTGTCACAAAAGAAGTGTTCAAAAAATATTTCCAGTAATTGAACAGACAATGGTGAAACTACTGATTGCTTTTTATTTGTAAAAAAGGTAGCTAAGTCTCATCTGCAAAAAAATAAAAAAATAAAAAATAAACTGAAACACATCCCCCACCCCGAAAGAAAAATCAAAAAACAAAAATGAAACAAACAAAAACAAAAGCATCATAAGTTCGGTTTAGTTAGAGCAAAAGTTTCTACCTGTATCCAAAACAAAAACAAGTATTAAATTCCTTAAAATAAATTGCTATAGCAGTCTCGATGTACTACGTTAAGAGTAGGGATTTCATTCACCAATTCTCGCCACATAAAAACATTAATTAACAATTTGGTAGTTCCGGAATTGATTTCCAACATTATTTCTTTGGGCACTAGAAGTCCTCATCCCCTTGTTACAGTAATGAAACATTCCTTAAAACTTTTAAAATAAGATTATCAATTCCCCAACATAGTGAATAAGAAAATTACGATAAGCGTAAAGCTAAAGGCATGTGTCGTTTTGATCCAGAAAAATTGAACGTATTACATTGAAAGATGTATAATCCTGAATTTGAAGGTTATATTAAAATACAGGGGTAACTTTTAAACAAGAACGAAAAATAATGCTTGAAGCATAGATTACAAAGCACTTTCCAACATAGCCAGAAAAATGTAACGAAACTTCACCATTAAATAAGGTCAAAGAGTATATGTAAGTTAACAAGTTAGAAAATATGTAACACATTGCAAATTCCAGTTTTAGAAATTACCTTCCATATTAAAAAGTAATCGAATTATTTTTAGCAGCCCTGTTTATGATTTAGTGATTAGCATATATACTACATAGCATGCTACAATTTAGCTCAGTTAGGAAAATTACTTTTAGCAATTTTCGCAAATACATGAAAATGCACCCGAATGATTTTGTACATTCCTGTATATTATCTAAAGACTTTGTACGCAACAGATATTAATTTAAAATTTACTTCAGGTACAAAACATATAACACAAATTACAACGCAATTTCATAAATTACCAACCATATACGGTATCTTGTTATTTGTGTAGACCTGTATATGAATTTATTTATATTAAACAGTTTTTGATTTGTATATTAAGTATAGTTCATGAGGAAAATGTAAACACAATTAAAAACTACCCTTTAAGCAATTCAACATCATAGTCAGTATTACATAAGAAGTTGTCTGTGTAGCATTGGTCAACAGAGTTTATATAACTCACGTACAATGCAAAATTTTAATTAAAGCACAAACCAGTCTTGAAAACGCACTTGATGCAATTATCGTTCATAGACAATACGAATTAATTTTTGTGCCTTTGTGAAGGTATGATAAATGTAATACACACCTTACTTTTCATTAAAAAAGTTATAAGTGCACCTTAGTTAGTAATAAATTCAATTATGTTTGAGATAGTGTAGCATCAATTAAACATACTAAACAAAAATTTCTTCGGAGTGTATGTAACCGAATTTTCATATATGACCCTGTAAATTAGTAATTAATTTTTTGCACCAGACATTCTACAGAAAATATATTTTAGTACAGTTCATAAATGCATATCAATTACATTACATTTGTAATGTTGTAATATCATCAAAATGCACTTGAAACGATTTTTTCGAATTGACCGTAATATAACGGAATAATTTTTACTATCCCTGTAAACGGACTATAAATGCTACATACATTACTTTCAATATCAGTTATGATAGAGTAAATGTCAATAACATAAAAAATACAGGACAATCCATGCTTATTTACGACAGTTAGGGAACGGACAGACGACCAGTCAAACCGAAGTCCCGAACACTTTTCATCTGTATCGGAAAGCGTTAAAAACAAGATATGATTGAAAACACATAATAATAAGCTAATCACATGATTATTTTAATACAAAGGAGTTTCAGCGTGACATTATTATAAATATAAGAATTTTCAAATTTACAAAATGTTTATTTTTTTAAGTCTCATTATCTGGTACAGGTGCATATATTTTGATTGATGAAATATTTTTCAACAAATAAACATTTCAAATAAACCAAAAAGTAAAATATACATAATTTAATTATTTTCAAATTTATTTTCAAAGCACTGGAAATATCTGCTATAAACAACGACATCAATCTAATACAGTTTTGTCTAGAAATATCTGTCCAAGTTAAATGTAATTTCAAAACGTTGCATTACATTTTGTAATATATATAATTCGAAATGTCTACAAAAGTGTAATTCTTCCAGAGAATAGATGTATAGTAATTGAATGCTATTACATTATTGATTCACATAATCAAATATTATTAAGAAATTATTATCAGAATGTTATAGTTGCAAATAAAGTCAAATGGGAGTCTTAGTTAAAAATATATAAGGATTTCACTCATGAAATTCCTGCAACCAGAATTCATATAATTAATTGAAAAAATAACTATTGAATATATAATTATAAATTTTATATGTAAAACTTTTAAAACTTTTATGTTAAATTTGTTTTACTAACTATTGCATATTTCACAGACGCTTGATATTGTTAGACAATCATTTAAAGATTTCAGTCATGAACTTTTACAATTCTTTTTATAGGAAGTGTATTCATTTTTCAAATAATTTATAATACGATACTATTGACCACATTATTAAAAATGTAACTTGTAGAATGTCAAATACAGTATGTAAATTCTTAAAAACATTTAGATTAAAGAATATGTCGTTTTGTATGTAAAGCTTTTCCATGGATATACAATTATCGTAATAGTAGTAAAAATAACAACCCCCCCCCCAAAAAAAAAAAAATAATAATACAATAAAATAATAATAATAATAAGTCAAAAGATATGCTTACATTTCGATTTTTATAAAAGTATAAGGTATTCATTTTTTTATGTTATAAATGCCGTTTTCTTTGCAGTCCTTGACGAATTATTTGAAGTATTTACATGCACTTTACCACTGCTTACAGTAAACTGCAAATTATATATTTTATTTCAGGTTTCGAAATAAAAGTTTTTTTTTCATTTTTATCTTTTATTATTTATGAGTTACGCAAATAAAATGTATTTAAGTCAGGAGTTTTGTGAAATTGTCAATTAACGTATGGTACATATTTTTTTCATCAATATATCTGCTTATGAATGGCTAGAAGACTGATTGACTGAAAGCTAGTTTAAACATTTTAATTTGAAAATTTTGAAGTAGAAATCAATATAACCTTTATAATTTTTAAAATATATGAACAAAAAATTTATAAATATTCTGAAAAATTACATTAATAAAATATCAATAACCACAAATAATTATTAATATTAAATTAATTACACGCAACAATCCGAATATTGTGATACTTAACAAAATTTGCAGAGCTATGTAATGTAATGATAGGATTCAAAATGTACATATTGTTATATACATAATATTATTTATACATAAAAAATTCATCCTCGTATTTCAGATCTGCATTACGATGCTCACATATTTTGTAACGCAACACAAAAGCAATTTTTGAACATTAATTTTCTGTACTTAAATTCATGATGTGTACATTTTTTCTTAACCTTCGAGACAGTGCACTATAGCAAATTTTGTGAAAAACGTGACTTTTGACTACCTATGCTCTGACAAATGGCACCGAATTTTGAACTCAATATTAACTATCGATATGTAGACTTAGACATGCTCTTCTAACATGCCTCTTATAACTGTAATGAAATATCTTGCATTGCTAATAGCTTGAAAACTATGCTAAATACGCTCGGGTAAAACATTTAAGTATACGCCGTCTGGAAGTTTAAAGCAACAGATGTTTAATCATAAATATTATTTAATTAATTTTTCTATGAATTTACGAAACTCACAACAATGAATGGGGTATCATTCTAAATGATTTGGAAGCGGCTTCTGGCATATTATTGTCACATATCATTAAAGCATGTTTTTGGATTAAAAATTGCCGTTAACTATAAATTAAATCTGCTTTGTTTTCATAAATGAAATGAAAGGTTTTCCTCAAATTAATGTTGCCACAAAAATACAATACCACGTTATATCGTGCTCATCAATGAATATAAAAAAATAAATAGTACATAAAAGGTAAAGTATGATTTATCCGCACGGATTTATTTTATTTCGTTAAAGAGCAAAATTGAAATTGATATATTTATATGAAAAAGACACCATCGATCAATCGAAGCAGTGTTTTTTCACGTGTAGAATAAAATGTATGCTTTATTATGCGACTGTATTAAATTATATTTTAAATGCATTCAATTTATTATTTGGTTTCATGTTTTTCAAGAAGCAGATGACGTCATATTCTAATGTAGTTAAAATATGATTGTAACTTTTCTCTCATGCGTGATTTTTATCATCACCAATTAATTTTTACTGTAACGGTGATGGAATAAAAGAGACAATATTCTGGCGTTACTATAATGTCGTTTACAGATACTCTACTTTAGAAGTTTAAACCTGGATCTACAAAATATTAGATATTGGTAAAATTATTAGACTGCAGTGCGAAATCCTCGCATGGGTCCGCTGGTAATATTTTACACTACTAAATTTCATAATATTTGCGACTACGTGTCATGAGGTAAAAAAAAAAAAAAAAAAAAAAAAAAAAAAAAAAAAAAAATTGAGTTTAAGTTATGTCGAAATATTGTAAATGTTCTCTTTTAAACATAATAATTTAAACAAGAACGAAAATCATGCATAAGGCATATATTATGAAACACATTGTGAAACAATGACAAAATATTAATAATAAAATTCATTTTTTATAGAGCAAAATGAGGTACAAGTAAAACAGAACATTGATGAAAAGTGAAATGACATACAAAATGTACAAAATGAGAACAGTACATTTTTTTCAACAGTGTCTAAATAAGAAGCTTAAAAAATACATGATTCAGTAAAATTCAATTTTCAGAACTTGTTGCCCATTTCCGGTATTATGTGCACATATTTTTGCAGAACCCTATAATATATGATCTATAGAATTTATGCACACCACATATTACACTAAAAATCAGATAAGTTTAAAAAATCATACCACAGCGGAAAGTATCATTACATCATTAAAATGAACCAAAAACGATTTTTCCCATACATCATAATGCAATGAAATTATTTCTGCGTCCCTTGTAAAAGAACTAAAAATGCTGCTTATTTTGCATTCGTGAGAAGGCATATTCTAGTCCATCTAAATGATACATATCAATCTCACTATGTTCTAAATAACTTTTCATGAATAAAATGCACCGAAACTATTTTTGCTCCATTGACTATAATGTATCAGAATAGTTTTGTGTGTCCCTGTAAACGAACTTTAAATACTATGCATTTCATTTTCAATTCCGAACATTCAATTGTAAACATCCATAACATATAAAAAGTACGTGGCATGCCGATTATATTTACGAAAGTTAGAGCACGGACATGAGGAAAAGCGGACAGACAGACAGACTTACAGTCAGAAAAAAACGATTTTATAAACACGTTTTTAAATATAATGGAACGTGTTAAAAATAAACCAAAAAAAAAAAGAAATCACGTTGTTAATGGTTTAATTTTTATGTGTTATGGAAAAAAGATTTTTTTTTAATTTTACAAATGCTTATATTATTTGTATTTAGAAGATTTTTTTTCTGTTACTCTGCATTTTCTCTTTAAACGTTTTTTTTTTTTTTCGATTTATTAAATGACTTTTTGTATGTTACAATTTTTTATCTTTTTGAATATTTAAAATGTAATACTTTGAAATATTTGATAAAAAAATAATTATTTAAAATTTATTTTAGACAAATTTTTAATGTCATATCTTTTATGAAAATACTAATATTTGTTATTAGATAGTATAAGTTTTTAAAACATGTTTGTACGAATAAATTATTTAAAAACAAACCCCTCTTATAGTAATTTTTGATGTATTAAAAAATTGCAATAAAACATATATTAATCATTTAAAATTGACAGAAAATGAAAATTTCATATCTTCGTTCATGTTTACCATTTTAGATAGTGTAACAGATGATGCCTTTGCCTTACACTAGTTTTAATTAAACTTTTAAAAACATCTGGTGCACAGGTGTCCAGGGATTATGTAAGAAAAATATGTGTAATATATGCTCTACATATCAGATTAAATCATAAGCTGATCTTGTTAAATTAATGTTTACCTAGAACTAACGAAAGAAGATTAAAAAAAAGTCTTTAAATTTTCTCTTGGCATTTTGTGCATAATATTTCTTTAAGTATCTATATATTTATGATAACATACGTATGTCTTAATTTGATTTCAAATTCTCAAAAAATGCATAAAATTTAATATGTTCGTTTAACTTCCGAAACGAGCCTCATTTTTATGATATGAAATATAGATTTATTACTATTATTTTTGTTGTTATGAAACATAAAAGTGCCATTTGAAAAAAATCATAAAATTAATATTATTTTATTTTTTATATAACAACGTTCTTTACAAAACAGAAAGATCTTATCTTTTAAGTAACTGATTTTCAATAGATCTATACTTGTCTTTAAATTAAGCCCATTCTGTTTAAATTAGATATAAAAATTCCTCAAATTAAATTATTTAGACTTGTTCTAAATAATATGTACAATTCCGTATCATCAGTAGCCTTGTTGAAAGTTCATCGAAATCGTCCTTGGATGATTGCAAATTAAAGCCTTTACGTTGCTGAATAGGGAATATTGGCCAATGGTCTGTGGCACACGTAAAATCGGTTGTAGTAGATATGTCCTCTAAGTTTCCACAGAACCTAAAAAGACGAGTTTCGTCATTTGGCTCGTGATTGGACTCCGGTATAGAATATTTTTTAACCACTAGCAAGTGTTTTCCTACATATCTAGAGTCTCTGAAGGCTCCTCTACCACCAGAATACCTAGGCCCTTTTCTGGTAGTGACAACAACATTCCCACTATATTTCTTTAGAACCATAATGATTTTACTAGCGTTTAGATTTCGATAAACTACAACTACTAACAATTTACTAACAACTACAATTTAGAAGAATAGATTCTCAAGAAAAATAAAACTAAACTGAATTAAACATTTGGAAAAAAAAAACTCGTAACGTCAATTTAACTACGCATGATGCGTCGATACCTGCATTGTCACAGTCAATAATTAATAAATATGAAATTGAGTATCAATGCCTTCTGATGCAAATTAAAATGTACATGGATTTTAGGACAAGCTATCAAAATATATCAAATTTGTAAATGAGAGTAACGTTAAAATCTAACACATATCATCGTTATAGTGTTTCTAATAGCGAAACTCCTCAAATTTTAATACATGTTTTAAAAGAAATTAGTAAAACACCGATTTTATATTTACGATTCATGCCATATTACAATTCAAGTACTTACGATTCCTGTCTTATTATGCACAAGACTGATAAAAAGAGGTGAAATAGTAGATTTTCATTTTACTCTCGTCTGCGAACAGGCGGAAACTTGATAGCTCATCTTATAGTCCTTGTCGATGACTACCTCTTTATCAAAAATATATTCGTCTTTAATTTAGAGCTTTTAAACTATTAATTGTGAACATCTGGCTTCGATACATCATCCGAAGTTAAATGGAGAACAAATATGAGTTCTGTTTCGGATCTTTTAAAATAGTATTTTCTTCTTATAAATCAATTATATGATTTTTATCTGTACCCTCACATCAATAACAATCATCTTTACCACTTTGGTATAGTCACAATAAATAGCATTGCTACAGCTAAATAAATAAGGGCCTTTTGTACTATCAGCAAGCAAAGGGCAAGCTGCAATGTAGATGTTTTCTTAATTTTTTTCCAATTTTTTGTTTAGTTTTATGGGGTTTTTTTAAAAAATTTCTATTGTAGAACATTCAAAGTTTGTTATATTTATAATGAATTGAAATTAAAAGCTGTACGATGTAGAAATTCAAAATCGTCCGAATAAAAAAAAACTTTTATTTTGTGTGTCATCAATGCTAGATTTTTTTTAAAAATATTTTCTTCACCTGTCACTATGCGTGAACGGAAAATATAGTAGATTTATTATCATTTTTAAATTTCCTTTTTTCTCTCCTATTAGCAAATTTTTGCGGTAGAGCGATTAAAATATTTCTTTTAATGTGGTTTTTTCGCTACCTCAACCCACAAATACGCAATCTGTAATGCTTTAGTATTTCCTAGAACAATACTCGTGTTATTTATGATTATAAGCAGTAATTTTTTTTTCATATATAAATAATTTGTAATTCCTAAAATCATCGAAAAAGTAGTTTTATTGAAATACGTTTGTCAACTACCCAATTAATAACTAAAAACATACTTTATGCATTTATAGATAAATGAATATATTTAGATATCTACTTAAACGTATATTTATGTTAAAATAATTTACATAATCGTGGAACAGAATTTATTGCTTGCGATAATCATAAATCTTTCATCTGTATTCTCTAAATGTTAATTACTTTTTAGTGGCATGTCTAGAGAATCTTAAACATGATAAATAATGTATAATACACACGCTATATCAACAAACTACATATTTGAAACACGATAAGTTCAATCTTAAATAGATTACGGGTATTAATATTTAATTATTCTATAAAAACATTTCTTAAAACATACACAGAATTGTTTTAATTATTGTCTATACCACGTCTCTATTAGAAGTTAAATCGTAATTATCTATCGACATATGTTTCATCATATTCATATTTAATAAATGTTTGTAATGAAACCTTATTTCATGCAGTCAAAACACTTGCTTTAATAACTGAAAACGCATTGCAAAAAATTTTAACCTTCAGGTTTATTTTTTTTTTTTTATTCAGTTTATTTTAATATTTCACGTATTGAAAAATGAAATGGAATTATAAATGTAATAAATTATATTGCGTTTTTTCTCCATATAACTTTAGAAAAATGTGCTATGTGTATTGGGTAAGGTAAAAGTGCATTAAAATTAATAATAAATATTAATATTAAATTAATAATATAACTATGAAATTAATAATACATAATAAGATTTTTAATATGTAACGTAAATAAAAATAACAAATTTGAAAATACCAGTTTAAAGTGCAATTTTTAGTGGTATTTAAAATTTACAGTCACATATTTTATTGCATAACTTCTATATCAGTTTTTATTTTAAACATTTTCTTTCTATTTTATGTCTTACTTTGACATACTTCTTAAGATAAGACTCCTTTTCTACATAGTTTTTGCAATATTCACGAAGTTGTGAAACTTAAAAACAAGTAGCATTGTTTCAGAAAAATATTTCAGGAAAGGAAAAAATCTGAGGAAACTATGAAAATAACGTTTTCAATGGAATTTATAATTTATGTTTAAATTTTTCAAAATGTTCTGTAATTCTATTTAGAAAATATTTTTGAATCAATTGTTATTAAAACAACTTTACGTAAAATATATACACAGCGTGTATAAAAAACTTACAATGACAAATGTAATGTTAAATATGAAAAAATGTAAATATGGTCATTATGCTATTCGGTACTTAAAAGAACAACTGTTTATGATTTGTCTGTAATATAAGGCATAAGAATAAAACCAATTTGATCAGTTAAAAAAATCGTAATTTTTTTCTCTCTTAAAGTATTTTTTATATACTGGAAAATCATATTTTATTTGTTAGAAATGTATAATGAATGTGAAAAAGCGATTTTGGAGCTATAGATGTACGAAGTATTTTAAGGAGTAAAGAGTGACGTAAATTTAAGCGCGTTTTTCTCATAACAGTATATTCGGCCATTCTACGAGTAACTCCGGTAATTATCAGTCGATCAACTTAATTTCATATTAATCATCACAAATTTTGAAAAAAATAGGAAATCTTCGAAATATGGATATCGTGCTTTTCTGTGTAACTTTTAGTAACGGAATTTTTGGTTGAAAATTTATATGTTTCTTTTAATTGATGCCAGTTCACAAAAAATGTATATGTTTAAACGGCTACGAAAATCACTAGCCTTTGGGGGGAAAATATATATAAATTTATTTGCCTCATTCTTATATGGAAGGGACGGCGTGGCAGAAGGCAATTACCAAGAATTATTTTCATTAAATAAATCGAATAATAATCTTCCGGAAAACTGGTGGCAACGCGTGTTTGCCGTCTCTGCTCTAGGTTATGAATTATTGTGTGCACCGCTTGACACTTTTTTCTTCGAAGCTTTTCCCCCATCATCTGTCGCCATTTTTTAATATATCTACTATCAAAATATAGCTTTCTACATTAATATTTGTATAATAATTTAGTGATTATCAATTTTTATAGCCAGGATACATGAGACCCTTTCCTGCACTGTTAAAAGTTTGCAGCAAACTGTCTAGTCATTTGACCGTTTTTGTAGAAAATGATTACATAACCGTAATTTAACTCTATTTTGAACATATTATTGCCCATATTATGATCACAATAGAGTTAAATTACGGTTATATAATCGATTTCTATAAAAACGATTGAATGACCCGACAGTTTGCTGCAAATTTTTAACAGTGTGGACGGCCTACCCATTGGGTTTAAAAGAGAGAATACTCCTGAAGCCGAATGGGTAGGATCTATCTAATCCCAGATAATTCAGTTGGACACCACACAGGAAAAATTACTCATTTATTGAAGATTTTATGAAAAACAATTTACATTGTTTTGGCAATAATATAACAATTTAGTAGTTTACATATAGAATTTTGGAAGTCTTGATTTCAAAGATATAAATTTTTAAGCATTTAAAAAAAATAAAAAAAGAAGATGGTTTCCAATAATGCCTTAAATTGCGGGCACCAACGTGTGATTACACCTTAATGTGCGTTGGCTGCTTTTGGCAGCGTCACCACTTAAATAATTTTAATAACTGTATACATTGTTTATGAGATGTCTTAAAAACAGTTAACGTATGTCATCTTACAAACATTATATAGAGTAACTCAAAATAAATTCAAATATTGAGTTAATAGAAGACGCTGTTATTAATAGCCATGTTACTGTTCATAGAATTAAGACAGTTATGTCATTTGAGAAATAACCACTGTTCCACAAAATACCGAATGTTCTACTGACCCTATGTAATCCATTGCTCATTCAGATGTCCATTTTTAGGTAGGGTATATACAGGGTGCATCTGTTCTTTACTTTTGAGTACCACTATTCCAAAAATAAATAAGTTCCTTAGATAATTGCAGAAAATTATTACTAATGCTGCGATTAAATAATATAAATGAATTTTTATGGATAAATGAATGGATCCATGCAAAAAGGGCTTCAGTCAACTAAACCAGTTTTGAGGAAATTGAAAAAATCATTGATGTTTTAAAAATATTAAAATGATTTTATTTTCCTTTATAGACAAAAATTACACTAATCAAACACCGCTAAATTTTTTTTATTTTTTTTTATCTACCCTATAAGAACAAAAATCCGTGGTTAACTCAATTGTGTCAACTCGGTGACTGGAGCCCTTTTTGCATAGAGCGATTCAAATGTAGTTTAAAAGCAGTATGTTTATTTTCTACTCGTGCTGTTGAAAACTAGTCGTTCGGGCCACCGTAATACTTACCCATCATGGATATGCATAATGTAAAATATTAAAATAAAAATGTGTAAAATACTTATAAAGTGCATTGCAATTCAAATAAAATCGTGGCTTGATGACGGCACAAACTTTAAAGGTTCGATTACTGAATTGCTTGAAAGAAACATCCTTATAACTCCAAAAATAATAATCCTATTAACTAGCGGTTTATTGCATCTGATTAAGCGTCAAATTTCCAATTAAAATATATCTTTGAAGTGAAATTTGGATGAAATACAGGGTCATGAAAAATCGACGAGGTGTGGAAAATAGAATTACATACTACGTACATACCAAATTGCAAGTCTCTATCTCAATTTTTTCGGGAGATAGAGCGTTTACAGACACACACACAGACACACAGACACACAGACGGACGGCAATTTTTTTTTTTTTGTAAAAATGTGTTTTTCAGAATCTCCAGTGTCTGAAACGTGTAAATCCGTTAAATTTTTTTTTTTCGATTTTCAAAACGATTACAAGACTTACCCTATACTACGTATGATGGGTAAGTAATAGAGAAATAACAGAAGTTGAAAATAGAAAAGTACCAGCAGTAAGATACGAGTTATAACTTCATCGTAACCAACAACTATTTGGAAAAAGTTTATTTTGTCATGCCATGTTTCCATCTTTTGACAAAATATTTATCAACATAATATTTTGGCATAAAATTTCCATCTGTTGACACGGGTATGTTTTGTGCTGTGTGAATATCTCAACCAGATGAAGAAAGTTTGTCAATTGACGTGTTATCTCTTTCCCCCGATACACTGCATTCGTATCGAACTTCCTTTTCACTATAGTCCTTCAACAAATCTAAATATGACTTTCATTTAACAAACACAAATAATATAGAATACCGCTCTTCTTCACAAAAATATTTAGAATGATTCTGAAAGATAAAGTTTCTACTTTTAACTCAACGATCATACTAGATAATAACAATCTCTTCGATCACTTGACGCCAAATGTCTCAAAACTTCTTTCCCTACCATTCATTTCAATCTCTTCTTCTCTTCCTTTCTTCTAATTCTTGCACCTGTTTTTCAGTTGTGTTTCACAAACAAACGATTAACGAGTATTTTAATAAACTTAGTAATTGACTTATTATTCTTGGCTCAAAAAAGACTCGAAGGTCACGTTAAAATGTTTTATTCCTACAGTGAGACTAAAAGTCCTATTAATTTAAATTTTTAGTATATCATACTTTTAATAAAAAGAGAACAAGTTCGAAATTGTACGTCGAACGTGACAAATGAAGTGCGTTCGTACTATAGCTAGTTATATAGATATTCAGATCTTGATGATTTTTAATTCTGTGAAATGAATTATATCGCGTGCAGATTAATTTCTGTAATAAATTAAGTATCTCGGTCGCTTGACGATTAAACCTACCTCGGAAGCTCCTATAACAAGAAAGCACCGTATTTTTTTAAATCAAATTTCTTAAGAAATGTTTTTAAAATATTTTCTAAAAATTTGATTCGATTTTCATAAAATTTGAAATGTCTCGACAAAATTCTGCAAAGATAATATATTTTAAATTTCAAACCAATCGGTTGGGTAGTTTTTGCGTTGTTATATGCGGACGGACGGACAGACCAGATGATGACAATAGGTGCTACGTATTTATATAATTACGGACGCACCTAAAAAGCTGTGAAACTATGAGATAGATACAGACATCAAAACACGCAAATATATATATATATATATATATATATATATATATATATTAACGAGGGGATTGTTGGGTTAAATTTAATAAGCTTTTATTTACAATTGAAAGTTAAACAAATATTTAGTATTAGGAATATATATTTTCTTTTAATAAACTAAAAATTATATTAGTAGCAAAAAAAGAAACTCTTATGTGGTTTCTTATCAGCTGAGTACAGTCTATACTATTTAAAATTTTCAATAAATCGTGATGGATAAAATTATTTATATTATTTTGTATCATTGCAAATTAATCCATTTATTATTTGTAAACGTATCAGAAAAGTTGGTAATTTAATTTTCCCAGATCAATTGTTGAAAGAAAAACTAATTACCTATCGTCAAAATAAATATATTATCTTACAAAATAAATAATTGATTCCTTTGGGTCATACGTTAAAATAAATATTTGTGATCAAATAGGTTTATTTTATTTAATCTATTGGATCGAAATATACTTTATATTTAGTATCTTTTTAATCTAGGAAATATGTAAAATTTCTTCTGTAACATTAAATTACACGCAATTTTCAAAATAAAGTTGTTCGCAATCATTTTTACTATAATTTAACTTTAGAAATTTAAAGCTAAAGCATTTCACATTATATTTATTTCTGTAAATTATTTATTTAACATCTAACAAATTGAAGACTATAGTAAGGAGTAATTGGAAATGAGACACCAAGAGGAGTAAGAGAACACTAATTTTACTTAAACTAAACAATATTATTTATTTTCATTTCTACACAAGATAGATTATCTAAAACAGTTTACACTTTAGTTCTACAAATTTGACAGTTGCAAATTTTGAAAAAATTCTAGAAGAATAAGTTCCATTTTTATAGATAAAAGGAAATATTATGTTTTGAAATTGATTTTCATATTTATTAAAATCGTAAAACATAAATAACGAATCGTTATCACCATTCCATCTATCCTATATTCACTATCATAAAACACAGTAATTAATTAAGAATAATAATCTGTATGATTCACGTGATGTTATATACTAAATATACTTACCTGCCGGGAAGAAAAGGACATGGTGGGAGATGGAAGTATGGGACTTGTTTATTTTATTTATTATGTGTTGAAACAGCTGTAAGTATTAAATTTCATTGTTATAAATATTTTGTTTGTAAAAGTAAACATTTGTTAAGTTATTTTTTTCTAATAAATGCCAAATAAATGCTACTTAATTACGATCTATATATAAAAGGGTCTACGTTCTATATATATATTTAATCTCTGTGCTACATATTTTGTATAACCAGTGTTGTCATTTGGGTTACTTTTTACATTGCAATTGCTTGATTGCTAAAACTTTTTTAAATTGTAATATTCGCTTTATTTTATCTATCTTTAATCTGTCATTAAATACGACAGATATTTTTATTAAAAAAAAGTGGTAGCATTCAAGTATTTGGGATAAAACAGTGGCCCATTTGACAACACTAATTAAAACACATAGTAATAAATAATGCAAAATCTTGCTTTTGATTTACATTTGCTTTATGATAGTATAATATATTTTTTAAATGTACATTATATTTCCTCTATTTCAAATGGATTTCCCACTTATACCTCAAGTGCGAGAGAAGTGAGATAAAATATTGCAAATATTCCAACTGTCTCAAAATTAGATTTTTCAAGTATTTGGATAATTTTATATATATTGTTTTTAGTTTTGGATAGCAGTGAATAATATTATAACAAAACTGAGTCGAATACTGAAAAAATGTGCAATGTAACAAAAGACAAATGTTTCTCAATCAAATAAAACATAATATAAACACGGACGAAAATATACCATAATCACTTCCGAGTTACCCATGATTCCGGAAAGCGTTCTTTATCTTTTGAAAACCCAGAAAACAAAATATTTTTGAGATTTAAAGAAGCATTTATAAAAACAAAGTTTCTTATTTCCACTGAAACGTTCCTTGTAGATTTTATAGTGTATTATTAAATTTTCTTAATGGGGAATATCGGTTTTTAGGTAAACATTGATTTTAAACATTTTCATGTTCAACAAACATGAGCAATTAAAAGCATTAATATTAACAATAAAATTAATATTTTGTATTACTCTTACATATATAAATTAAATTATGCTGCTGAAAATATTTACTTGAGAATTGATAGCATTCGAATAACCTATATTTCGGCTTGAGAAAACTGATTTATAAACTGTAAAAAGTACTCGTATACGTTTTCGAATATCAATGGTAGCAAAAGTAACTTTATGCTTATAAATGCTTTTTTAAATCTCTGAAATACATTGGTTCCTAGCATTTATAAACATAAAGAAAGCTTTTCGGAACATGGGTAATTCGGAAGATGTTATTTTATATTTCCGTTAATGGTTATACTTTCCTAAAATAAGTGCTCCACCAGTGGCTGAGAGGTTCTGCTCTCGAAGCTGGTAGACGGGAGGTGCTGGGTTCGTTCCCAATCGCGCCCGTCGGCCGAATCGTTCGGAGTTTTCGTGGTTTTCTTCGAGCCGTGGATTTATCCATGCGTAAATACGGGTTAGGTTCCCTTAGAAAGACCCCCCCGAAGGGCACTCCCCCCGGGCCTATATCCCAAGTGTAGATAATTGGCCGTCAATAATCAACCCAATCCTACCCATCCTAAAATAAGTAACGATTTTTATTTACTATGTAGTGAGTAATAGATGTTCTTTAAAAAAAAATCTATTTCTGGATCCTCCACCCTTTTATATTAATCAAATAACATTATACCATTTCAGATAATTTTATCAGTTCAAACATTGTCATTCCAAATAAACGAAATGCTCTCAAAACATACAAAGTTATGATACATATAAGCCTCAGACAGTTTTATTAAATAAACATTTTATCAAAAATTCCTACTGCTAAATGTTCTGTTTTTAAAAATAATTTTTGTTTTTATTTTTCTAAATTTTCTATTTTAGATTAAATTATATTGATAAAAAAACGCTAGTATTTGTTTAACATGAACTCTGTTTTTAAATACTGTTAACCAAAAGTGCAATCCCAGCGTAAAGAAATGCATTGTTTCAATTTAAGGGGTGAAAGTTCTATTATTTCCTGCATCAAAAGAAGCAATTTCCGTTTTTTCTGTTGAATCGGAAATGTAAAATATGTTTTATCTGTAGCAAAAAGAATATGGCAAAAATCAATTTCACTTTCCAAAAATGTATTGCTGTAAATCATAAAATATATTTGATATCTTTTAAAAAATAATAAAATTGTTTCAAAATGGTAAAAAAATAAAAATAATAAATAGCTAACATTGTTTTGATAAGGAAGAAATGCCTAATTTGTATTAAAAAAAAATAAAATATGCAGCAACCAGAATAATTTGTGAATAATTTCTTAAAATTTTCATTAAAAACATTTAAATTTCATTTAATGAAATGGAATAAAAATTATGAATTACAAAACGTTTGTAGTACTTTTCTGGACTGCAAAAAGTTAAATTATATTCTAAGATTTTTAAATTAATTTTAAAAATCTGGTTGACAAAAACGGCTATTTCAAAATATGAATGCAATCCGCATTTAAATAATTAAAATTGGAATAAAAATTTGAAAAAAAAAAGCGATTGGACACTGCGCACCGCAATCGGTCATGTTAATGCCCGCCAAAGATGATTAACTTGCTATGCATAACTTATGAACCTACAAAACGTATGCAGCTGAACTATTATGGCTAACTTCAAAAATAAATAACGTCTACAATAATTCTTTGATGCACAAACTGTCTACTTCAGCGCGGTTTTCTGTATAAAACTGCCAGTGTTCATTTTACTTACCCATCATACATAGTATAGGGTTAGTCTTGTAATCGTTTTGAAAATCGAAAATTTTTTTTTGACGGATTTACACGTTTCAGACACTGGAGATTCTGAAAAACATATTTTTAGAAAAAAAAAATTTGCCGTCCGTCTGTGTGTCTGTGTGTGTGTGTGTGTGTGTGTGTGTGTGTGTGTGTGTCTGTAAACGCTCTATCTCCCGAAAAATTTGAGATAGAGACTTGCAATTTGGTATGTACTTAGTATGTAATAATGGGAAGAAGCCTATTTCATTTCAATAACCTCGATTAACCGGAACTATTTTTATCGGACTCTCGAAATATTCGTTCTGATAAAAGGTATATAAAATTTTTCGAAATTGTTTATTTTAAGAAACGAATATAAAAGACAATAAAAAAACATAACTTTTGCATAAAGCATGAAGTCGATCGGATAATTAGTTGCCGAGATATTTGGAATCCTATTTACCGCACTCTTCGATTTTTCATGATCCTGTATTTCATCCAAATTTCACTTTAAAGATATATTTTAATTGGAAATTTGATGCTTAATTAGATGCAATAAACCGCTAGTTAATAGGAGTATTATTTTTGGAGTTATAAGGAAAAACCTCTTTCAAGCAATTCAGTAATCGAGCCTTTAAAGTTTATGACGTCATCAAGCCACGATTTTATGTGAATTGCAATGCATTTTATAAGTAGTTTACACATTTTTATTTTAATATTTTACATTATGCATATCCATGATGGGTAAGTATTACGGTGGTCCCCAACGACTAGTTTTTATATGCGACAATTTTTGCAAGATAAGCCGGGAAAGTTAAAATGGTAACAATAGATTCAAATACCGCAGAAACGGTAGCGGCTTTCTTTAGAGTAGATATAAACTAAAAATATATGCATTGCTGGAAAGGTCCAAGTATACGCTGAAAATATGGATACAATATTTTAAGAATCAACTCAGACATCCAGTGAACCCAATTTATTGTTTGCGATATGCTTACCGTTAATTAAATAACATGTGATCGTTGGTTCTAGCCTGAATTTATAAATAAACATTAAACAAAATTCTATTAAAATCATAATAATAATTACTGATTGTGCGCTGTGTATATTCGAAGAAATTCCCCCTACTGAACTATTTGTGTGCTAATTACCTAATTAAATCACAAAATTACACTAAAATGAACTAAATAAATCTGTCAAGATGATACATAAAGCAAAAGTCAACACAAAAATAAAATTAATAAAAGAAACATTTATTTAGAATTTATATAGAGATTTCAAAGAAAATAACGAAAAAAGAATACACATTAAAATTAAATAGCTACTAGGTAGCCGACAATCATTGTATACTAACATTTTTAACCATATTAAAATCCTGTTTGACAATTTATTAATTTTATGCACACACTGCATTTTATATTCATTATCAATTTTTAACATACACGCAACTGTTTGTTGCATTACAATTAAAATTATAATTGCGAAACATATAAAATTAAAATTATAGGTATTATTAAATTAAAATAACACTACATTAAATAAACAGCATTCCATATTCTACACTGGGTACACCCTTTCGGCTCACATTTCGTAAGCCCTGAACCATATAAAATAATACGAGTACCTAAAACATACCTGAAATATTAATTTAATATGTTTATATATATTTTTAGGTAACAACATTTTAGTTTTTTATATATTAAGTTTTTATAAAAATAGTAATGTATACTATAAAGCAAAAACATGTCCGAGAGTAACGCTTACGTCATATTGACAGTGGCAATGACATAACAATAAATTTCGCTATCACTACAATTTTTTAATTTTTCATATTGCAAAATTTCAATTTTTACACAGTAGAAAGAATGTATTTCGAAATGTAATTAGTGCGTTTAATACACGAATAGAATAAAAGATTGTCTACTGCGATGTATATGTCCCGACCCGTAGTCAAAGGATTAAACAAATAAGACTATTTGCATAAAAGTAACTCTGTTTTGATATAAAAGGACTAGAGTACAAAAAGTCCATTGTTTCAATGTTGGAGGGGAAAGTGACTTCATTTCCGGAGACAAAAGTAGCGATTTCCTCTATTTCTCTTGAATGGAAAATGGGAAATATGTTTTAACTAGTAGAAAAAAAAATCATTTTTATCAAATACTTGCAGTAACAGCGAAATTTATTGTTCTGTCGTTGTCACTGTCAATATGATTCCATCGTTATTCCCGGAAATATTTTGGCTTTATAATATAAATTTCTTCTTTATAAAAAAGTATTTTCATGTAAACAAAAATACTTGTAATTTAAAAATACAGAATATACCATCTTAAAAGTCCATTCGTTTTATGTTTAAAGCACTCCAATTATTTTGTTTAGTTTAGGGCAAGTGGAACATTGAATGTTGATTTAATAATGTAATGTTCATTTAAATTAATAATAGCAATAATTTAAATCTTATAATTTTAATTTTAATTGTAACGTAACAAACAGTTAGTTGCAAATATGTTAAAAAATGATAGTAAATTTAAAATGCAGTGTTTGATAAAAAATTAATAAATTGTCAAATAGGTATTTAATATGGCTAAAAAGATTAGTATCTATTGATTCTCGGATTGGTTACCTAGTAGCTAAATAATGCTTATTCTTTTAAATGCTTATTCTTTTTTACTTACCCATCATACGTAGTATAGGGTAAGTCTTGTAATCGTTTTGAAAATCGAAAAAAAAAATTGACGAATTTACGCGTTTCAGACACTGGAGATTCCGAAAAACATATTTTTAGAAAAAAAAATATTGCCGTCCGTCTGTGTGTCTGTGTGTGTGCCTGTGTGTGTGTCTGTGTGTCTGTAAACGCTCTATCTCCCGAAAAAATTGAGATAGAGATTTGCAATTTGGTATGTACTTAGTATGTAATAATGGGAAGAAGCCTATTTCATTTCAATAACCTCGATTAACCGGAACTATTTTTTCGGACTCTCAAAATATTCGTTCTGATAAAAGGTATATAAAATTTTTCGAAATTGGTTATTTTAAGAAATGAATATAAAAGACAATAAAAAAACATAAATTTTGCATAAAGCATGAAGTTTGCATAAAGCATGAGTAATTAGTTGCCGAGATATTTGGAATCGTATTTTCCATACTCTTCGATTTTTCATGACCCTGTATTTCATCCAAATTTCACTTCAAAGATATATTTTAATTGGAAATTTGACGCTTAAGCAGATGCAATAAACCGCTAGTTAATAGGATTATTATTTTTGGAGTTATAAGGATGTTTCTTTCAAGCAATTCAGTAATCGAACCTTTGAAGTTTGTGACGTCATCAAGCCTCGATTTTATTTGAATTGCAATGCATTTTATAAGTAGTTTACACATTTTTTATTTTAATATTTTACATTATGCATATCCATGATGGGTAAGTATTACGGTGGCCCCCAACGACTAGTTTCGTTATTTTTTTTGTTTATATAAATGTTTCTTTTCATAATTATAATTATGTGTTGACTTTTACATTATACTTCATGTTGACTGATTTATTCAGTGTGAATCACAGAAATATATTACAAAATACCTTTAAAAACATTTGTTACAAAAATTGCGTTCATATAATGTTTCCCCCACTATACGTACATGATTTATATGCTGCATTCAAATTTAATTTAAATTTTACTGAATGATTATTCCTTTATTTTTTGAAATTTAGAAACTTTGTTATATTTTAATGTATTCTTTAAGACGGTTGCTAAAATGCTCTGTAATATTTATGATGCGAAATATATTTTACCTGTATTGGAAATATTATAAAAATCCACGTAAGTTCCCAAATGTGCTTTAATTTATATCACAATAATACACTACACTGTAAATAGAAATCCGTGAAAATACAAGAGATTTTCCGTAAAATTTTACCGAAAAGTTTCATTTTTTTAAAACAATAGTACAATTTCCGTAAATGACATTAGTTCCGTAAAGGAGATTTCAAATCCGTAAATATACAGGAAGTTTTCCGTAAATTTAATGGATTTTTTTCCGCATTTCTTTCAAAACAGTGCAATTTCCTCAAATAACGTTTAGAGGTTTGCGTACAGAAATCGCCTTCTTTGAAATGCTAATTAAGGTTGTTGTATTTACTAGAGTTCTTCAAGGATCCAGGCCTGACCCGGCTCGGCATGCTGGCCAATTCTAACCGGGGTCATGTCTGGACGGTAATTTTTTGTGAAAATAATAGTAATATTTATATTTTTTAATGAAATATTTAGAAATTGATTTTATTTTCATAAGTTGCAGAAAAATATTTTTTTAAATATACTTTTTATTTTTATTGATAGTGCTTCAAATTTAGGACTTTTTTTTACAAATTTTTAAATATTTTATTTTAACGTTTCTAACGTGAGGCAATATTGGGTTATTTAACCCATATTTCACCATCGTCCTAAAAATAGGACACCATGTATGAATGGCCTTTATATAAATTCTTTTGAGTATTTTAATTCAAATTAAAGGCGATATATTTTTAAAAGTCTGTTAAGTATATCTCTGCTCTTATTGTTAGTTTAAATTAATGTTAAATATTTTTTTTTTAATTTTTCAAAATGGCGATTTTTTGAAGATTTATTTCTTACATATTCAATACATTATTTCTTAAAAGATTTTACTATTAAAAATAACGGTTATATAAATTTATTGAGGTAATATTCTATACTTTTCTGCAGATAAAAAAGATATATTAAAAATATATATCTAAATGGTCTATTTTCCTTATATTTCATACTCTCCTAAAAATAGGACGATGGTATAATCCACTGATACATAATCCCTATCCAAGTAGCACAGTTTCGTTTTTAAATCGTTGAAAAAACGACAACGGGTGTCGTTGAAACAACGTTATTCGTTGACGTTATAAATTCGAAAATATGTCTCGTTGATTCGATTATTTTTCAACGGTAAATATAGCTGTATTTTCAACGCAATAACGACCGTCTTAAAAACGTTGTTCAAGGTCGCAATACTGACGTTTGTTATACTATTTTTACACGCATTTTAGTGCCATAAAAAAACTTATAAAATAGTAATATGTCCGCAATATGTCTTGTTTGTTTTACTTTTTTTCAACGACATTTTAATGCCGTTAAAAGCTTTTAAAAACAGGAATATGTCCGCAATATTGTCCTGTTAGTGTTACCTTTTTTCAACGGCATTTTAATGCCGTAAAAAACGTTTAAAAATAAAGGGAAAACAGTAAATATAAAATTGACTTTTTCGGTGAATATTCTTTTATTTCATTTTTTAATTATAAACAGCAAAATTTAATTTTTCTTAAAGACCTGTTTGTTAAAAAATCTTTTAGAATTTTCGCTTCCTGAAAAAAGATTAATTATTTTTATCAATCAGTTTTCCCACACTATTTTTTTTCTTTTAGTAAACATAAAAGAAATAATAATACTGTTTTTTAAACGTTTTATTTATTAAAATCTAAAGAAAAAGCTTTTAAAATATCTCTAAAGATATATAACTTTATTATAATTACTTTTTAAATTTCCATTATTCAGTAACTTTTTGTTTTTAAAATATCAACATTTAACTTATAATTTTTTATTTCTATTAATTTTCTAATTTTCACTTTTAATTTTTATCATTATTTAATTATAAATATAATATCGCACTTTCTAAATACTTATAGTATGTATAAATAATATACAGTCTCATTTTATTTCTAACTTTTCTTCCATGCTTTTATTAATTGTATTTATTGACAGATCCTTTGATCCAGTTTGAATTAAAAATATGAATTATTAATTAATGCTCTGAAACCCCCCCCCCAAAAAAAAAAAAAAAAAAAAAAAAAGCGCATTTAATCTGAAAAATGGCTTCTGCAATAAAAATATCTGCATTAAGAGAAAGATCCAATTTCAAAATTAATACAATCCTTATTAAAATAGTTTTGGAATAATAATATTATGGTATTATTATTCCAAAGCACACAAATTTGTTACAAACCCATGTGATGCATTAATTTAGAGTTCATGTTTTTGTCTTAAACATGTCATTTTTAACTATTAATAATTAGCTTTTAATGTGAGAGATTTTTTAAAAAAGAGTAGCAGATAAGTATTTTAATATTATATTTAAAGTGGTTTTTTTCTTTTCTTTTTCTTCTCATATATTCTTATTTCCATGTATTCATTCGAGGTATATTTTTTACATGAAATCAATCTTAGAGGCCACATTAGTCACTTTACCTTTCCATTTCAATATTTCCCAAAATCGTAAAATTAATTTCAATTGTAAAATTCTACCACGAAGATTATTTTTTGTTCAGAGTGGTTAGCTAAATAAGTGGCTTGTGACCAGCAATCTTTATATAGTCATGTATTTTTCCCTTTCACAAAGAGGGACAAAAAAGCAATAGAAAAATTTACCTACCTGTTTCAAATTTTAAGCAGTTTAATTACAAAACTGAGTATTTTAGTTAAATTAGTGCTTTTCTGTCTCACTTGAAATAATAAATATCCTAGGATAAGAAAAAAAAAGGATGTGTGCACAATTTTAGTTAACAATCAAGAAAAGCCCACTTAGAAATGCAATATGTAATTAAAAAAAAATTAATTTCGTTAACTTTGATAAAAAGTTACTTCATTCTACTAAACATGTGCTTATTTTAATTGCTAAAAGGCATAAAACAAAAACTTTATAAACAGTAAAATAAGTTTTATTAGATTGTTGACATGTTTCGGCTCGATCAGAGCCATTATCAAAACAAATAAGAATATTCTATAATTGCACAATCTATAAATTTATTGGAAATGACACCACTTAATTTTTCACATAATCTTTGACATTATGCATATTAATTTTCAGGTAGATTTCATAAGAAATACTACCTATTTATTACATTCTCCTTCATGTTGGAATTTCTGGAAAATTTTTGAAGATCTACACCGATCATGACTCCTAGAACCTAAAACCACACCCAGTTCAAAACTTTATCTATCTATCTATATCACTTTTTTATGGACACGATAACTTCAATAATGCTGCAAAAATCTCTTCCAAGCTGACACATAAAATCTCGGTCAAGTTCGTTAATAGGCAAAATTGAAACAAGGGAGGGCTTCTTGTGAAAACAAAAAAAACCCCATAACTTCTTAATTATGATACGTATCGAATCCTTTTAAGTTATTATTACTTCTAGGAAAGGGGCTAAAAATTTATGTATGACAGATTTTTGATATCATTAAAAATGGCCTCAAGGGGAGGGGGGGGGGGAATACGGGTTAAAAAAAAATCATAACTTTGTCAATTCACAAGATATCAAATATGGTTAAATTTATTATAAATCCTCTTAATATTATCTACAATTTTTATACTGACAAGTTTTTTATAGAACCAACCCTTACAGCTTAAAAGTAAATAAATAAAATCTCTGCCTACAGGCACAGGTAAATTTCGAATTTTAAAGTGAGCGGTCCTAACTGCTGAATCATGGCAAAAAGGTCATGTCTTCTGCAATTCGCAATAAACAGGCACCCCAAGGTCTGAGTCTTCGAAATCTACCTGTGCCTGTAGGCCGAGCTGTCAGGGACTTTTAATTTTTACTTGGGTGTTTATTTCCATATTTGTAGAATAGGAATGTAAATATGGAAATAAACAGCTAAGTAAAAATAATTTTCGAAATATGAAAAAAAAAAACTGTTCGAAAAAAATTGTTGCATGAAATATGTAGAAATTGTCCAAAAAAAATCTGAATATTCCGTTATAAACATATTTAAATTTTGTTATAAAAATATATTGTTATATTTGTTTTGCCTTCACACTCTGCAATTAAACTCAAAGTTTGGAAATTTGTCAAAACCTGCATGAAATTGTTGAGAAAATCTGAATATTTCATTAAACAATTTTTTTTTCCTTAAAAATAAAACTTTTTCATAATAACCTCCACTACTGGTTTATTGCATAGCTACAAATAAAACAAAATATATATCTTAGGAAAAATTTTACTTTTTATTTAATTCAGACTGTTCGATTCTCACCACCTTTCTAAAATAGTGTAATTGGCCTTATTCTCTCAATTGGCCTTATTCTCTCTTATGACAATCAAGCAATCTGAATTTTAAAAGTACTACTGGCAACACTGATTGAAAATATGAAATAATAAAATTTTAAACAGGAAAAAGAAAAAGCAAAAAATTTGATAAGTTAAAAAAATAATTGCACACTGCAATCCAATCACTCTGCCAGCAAAAGTTGCTAAAATCGCTATGCATAGTTTATTCTTCTTATAAAACTTTTTTATACTTGCATATAATTATGTATACATAAAAAAATACTTACCTATAAACTAATTATATGTCGCAACTCAAGATCTTGGAATACCTTAATCATTGAAATATGTAATTTCATTTTTTAAATCAAAATTTTATAAAATCTTTGTTTTTTAAATCTGTATTAATTATCCTCGAGATCCACACTAACAAGGAATGATTAATAAAAAGTGCTTTATTATTAAAAAGGATTTTTAAAAACAAAGTTTGAGTTATATGAGAGACTGTTAATAAATGATGACTTTTGACATTATTCACCAATAAAATAAGCACTTTTTATTACAGTAGAATATTTTAATGAAAACATTATATTGAATATTTTCAAAGTCAATTAAATGAAATTTGAATATATTTACATATTTCAATTATATAAAATATTTAAAACTGAAAAAAAAAATAGTAAAGAATTTTTTTTTCTTTAGTACATATGAAAAGACAACATAGTTTAAATCGACAATTTATTTTAAATATAACAAACAATTTACAAGAAAATAATCTACAAAATTTTCAGTGTTTTGTCAGGATATACTTCTTTTTAAATGCTGCAAATATACTCTGAGGATTGCTACCCAGTCTTTGTGAAAGAATTCACCTAATTTAGCCTGATCTGCATCTGAAAAGAAAAAAGATTACGATGAATTATAATATAATGAATAGGCAAGGATGGGATACTGAATAAATATACTCCACACTGGCAAGTGAGTGATGGTGAACCGTATTTTTGTGTGTACGTGCCGAGATACACAAACAATTAACTAACAACCAGGGGTGCCATTTCAGAATTTTCTTGGGAGGAGGGCTATAACCCCCACTTCAAACGCGAAATGTTTACTGAATCAAGGATACAAAAGAAGTAAAAACTTTGAATATGAAATTGCAAAAAAGCTATGAAAATTTTTGTCTTAGCAGGTATAATTTCATGATATTGACAATGAAAGTGTTCCATGATAGACAGCTTTTGTTATCTTTGTTAAAGGTAGCCTCTAAGACTGTTAAACCATTCTTTTTAAATTGCACCTCTGAAGAGCATTGATGTGTTACAATAAAGCTTGTGAAAACGAAACCTGTCAATAACAGAATTCTTCTCAACTGGAAAAAAGTTTCGATGAAAAAGCACCATACAATTATACCTGCTAAGATGGAGAACTGTCTAAAATTGAGCCTTTTTCCAGCCCCTTTCGATATATTCTCTGCAATTTTTTACTGCAGGGATGCCATTTCAAGAGTTTCTCGCAAGAGAGGGGGGGGGGGACTTTTCTTTGAGGGACATGGTTTGAAATACCATCCGGAATTGTGCAAATCGTCCAAAAAATAAGAAAATCTTGCAAAATAAAAAATTCTGTGCAGGATTTCCCCCTCTTAACTTCTTTCACAGACTGGGAATATTTTTTAAATTTTCGTAAAAATCCGTGTATTTTTTATGGAATTACACAAAATTAGCTAATTTGTCAATTGATCATGGAAAAAATAGCGAATTTTGCCAATTGTTAGCTGCAAAAATTACTAATTTTCTCAAACTGCTGTGGAAACATATATTGCGAATTTCGCTGAAGATCGCGGAAATAAACATCAATTTTTGTCAATCGGTCGCGGGAAAAAAAAAAAACTCAAATTACAACATTTATTCGCGAAAAAAAAAGGTCAAACTTTTCCATCTGTAGCGAAAAAAAATCGCAAATTTTGTCAAAAGATTTTTTTTTTAAATCACGAATTTTGTATAAATATCACAGAAAAAAATTACGAATTTCGACCAAAGGTTCCACAACAAATCACGAATTTAGTCAAACAATCACCCAAAAATGTTTGAGAATTTCATCAAACATAATCGCAAATTTTGTCAGTCAGTTTCGAAAAAAGAAATCTTGAACTTCAACAAACGATCATAGAAAAGAATCCCGAATTTCGTCAAAAGATAGCAGAAAACAAATAGCGAATTTCGTAAATCTGTCACAAAAATATATCTTGAATTTCGACAAATGGTTGCAGAAAAAAAAATCAGTTTCGCCAAGCGGTTGCAGAAAAAATCGGGAATTTCGGAAAATGATCAAGAAAAACAAATGATTTCCATGAAATGATCATGGAAAAAATATCCTGTATTTTGTCAAATGGTCTATTCAACATTTTAATTTCCCTTGTTTTTGTGTTTTATTAATCGCTTCATAGGTTGCCCCCCCCCCATAGGTAAAAATTAACTCTTTTATTCACTGGCCAACTGCCACTACATGGATTTCTTTTTACCTGCCAGTGTTTTTCAGCAGTGGCCAATAACAAATTTACAAATACTTAATAAAAAAAATTGCGAAATTTGTAAAACAATTGTGGAATAAACAGCGAAATTCGTCAAATGGTGTCGGGAAAGAAATCAGGCATTGCAGGAAAAAAAATTAATTTTGTCGTAAAAAAATTTAAGAAATTCAGCGTCGAACGGCAGCGGAAATAGAGTGCGAAAATTTTCGAACACCAACGGAAAGAAAGTGCACAATTTGTTCGTTCATGGAAAAAATCATGAAATTTGTTAATCGATAGTCGATAAATCACGAAATTCGTCAATCGATAATGGAAAAATCACAAAATTCATTAATCGATAGTGGAAAAATCACAAAATTCATCAACTGGTTTCGGGGGGAAAATTTTCGAATATCGTTTCGAGAAAAAAAAATCACAATCTGTCAAATAATATTTTGCAAAAAATCGTGAAATTCACCAAATGGTTTCAAAATTTGTCGAGCGACAGCGGGGAAAAATCTTTTTCTATTCAATTATCGCAATTGGCAAGTGTGACTATTAAGTTTGACCAGTGATAGCAATAAAGTCAATCGCCAAATTTTCAGTATTACTCGCCGATTGGCAAGTGCTAATTTTGTCAAAAAAACAATCCAACACAGGTAAAAGTAATCATTTTCTTCTATTTTTTATGTAAAGTTAAATAAACATGTATTAATCCCCTTCCCTTACAGGTTTTTTTTTTTTTTTTTTTTTTTTTTTTTTTTTTTTTTTTTAAATCATGTACGCTAATGGCGCCTGGTGCATGTAAAATCCGTCGGGGGTGTAAAGTCCTCCAAGTTCCCTGTGAATAATACCTCTGGGGGTGCCTAATCAGGTGAAGGTCTCGTCACCTGATCAAGGCTCTAAATTACGAGACCAACTCGCATAACGATGACAGGTCCATATAAAAAGAATAACATCAATTAGCAGCAAAACAAAATGGAAACAAAACTAAGTCCTCCACATAGCCGTCCTGTTAGCAACGGCCAGCCGCTACGCGGCATCTCTTCAGTGGCGCTACGCGCCCCGGTACCAGGCCCTAAACCCGTTTAAGCTAGGGAAACCTGGCAGGTAGGGGCCTGGTCGCCGGTCTCAAAAAAAAAAGTGCTAATTTTGTCCTATAGCACCTCCACCGCCCCCCTAGTTTTTCACTACCAGAGCGAACCTTCGCTGTTTTGAGCCGATTCCGTATGGCAACATTATAACATGCAAAACATTTAATTAAACAGTTATTGCAGCATATGTTAATCAAATTGTTCTCTTTAATACTTTAAATGACTAAGAAAAAAAATCAAAATGTAATTTTTCTGTATATTAAATTTTTATAAAATTTGTATTCAGAAAGGATTCCTGGAGCATTTTTTTTTTTTTTTTACCTTTTTTTTTTTTTTAAGTTGATATATAGATAACCCACATTAAATTTGCACCATGCAAAAATAATTGCATTATTTGTATGTGCTAAGCAATATTTAATTTATTATACAAAAAATAAATCCACATAAATAACAGTTATCAGAATTTTTTTCACAAGCCAGAAAAGTTGCTGTGCATTATTACACGCAACGCAGGTTTGCCATTCCTGTTTTAGGGTAATCTTTTAAAAAACATTGCAATCTATAAGAAATATTCTAGAAACTTTTATACATATTTATTAATTGGTCATATTTCATGTTTTTTTTAAATTTCTGCAATATAAAATATAATAAACTTGGGGCATGGGAGGAGATTGTTTCTGGGTTTTCTCTAGTTTTTTTCTGCACATACATTCTATAAGATATGATTCGAGGTGATGACAATCTGACTTATTTATTATTGTGCCATTTAGCAGAGCCCCCTCCCCCCTTATTTTTTCAACATCCTTTGTATGAATCCCTGTTGCTGAATCAACAAATTTTTCTGACATGAATGCAACAATATTACAACATGAATTTTATTTTAAATTTGCACTGATCTCAGAAACAGTCAGAGCCATAAAAATAAAACCAGAAATCTATATTTTTACTGAAAAGTAACATGTCTGATTTACCTCTATGGGAAATAGTAACATCCCTTCTGAAATTAATGCAATATATAACTTTCTCGCAAATTTATAAAAAGATAAATACATTTTTCTAAGAAAATAAAGAGAATTGTCGAAATTGTAGGAAAAGCATAAAAACAGGGGGGGGGGGGTTGTAAGCATAAAAGTATAAAAAAGGACTCAAAAGCATAAAACTTGGCACGTATGAGAGTTACAAATGGTAGTCTAAAAACAAATAAATAAATTTCCAATACTGAGGCCTTTTTCCTTATAAATTTCTCGCCTTTACGGCATATTTTTATACAAAGATATTTCTTCAAATAACTCTCATAAATACTAAACTTTGAAAATATTTTCAAAGCTCACTCACAAAAAATTATACATAAAATCATTATACTCAGCAACTCAGCCTTTTTCTGAAATATACCTTTTTTATACATTCAAAAAGTCCTTTTGTATCAAACAGCATTAAGAAATTCTTGTTGCTCATGCTGCTTTTGCCACGTCTTTCAATAAGGAAGATAGTCGGGAAGGTAGCCACTGAAAATTAAAAAAAATTCTTGATTAATTTTTTTTTCTTTGTAAAAGAAAAGAGTTACATTGACTGAAATTACTTATCCATTAGGGTGGGTCGAAAAAACTGAAATTTATATAATCGAATCGTAATAGTGCAGGAAAGTTGCCATTGGTAATAAGGAATAAATTCACAAAATATTACACCAAATGGTCAATATCTTTTACCGCCGCAGGGGGACCAAAAAAAAAAATCGATTTTTTTTTTTTTTTTTTTTTTTTTAATTTACAGTATCTAACCATACCAATACAATTTCTAATAGAATGCAACAGCTACATCAAGATGTTAGTAATGTTCCAGTAAAATGTCATTATGGTGAAATCATTTCTCTTACCGCCGCAAGGGCGGTCAAAATTTTGAAAAAACGGCAAAAATTTCAAATTTTCGTTTTTTCTAATTTTTTTTAAATTTTTATTATATGTCTACAATTAAATAAATTTACTTTATAGCTAGTAATAACTTATAACTGTCTAGTAATTTTTATCATGGGTATTGCCAACCAGGGGCGAGAGGAGCCCGCCCCTCCTAAATTTGAGAGAAAGGGGCTTTTTGCAGGGATTTTGGGGATTTTCCGGAACTTTTTTGTGATTTATTTTGGTAGAGGGAGCCTGCTTACACAAATTCCCCCTAATTTTTCACTTTTGCCTCCCCTCCCAACAAAAAATCCCTGAAAAGTTCCGGAAAATCCCCAAAATCCCTTCAAAAAGCCCATTTCTCTCAAATTTAGGGGGGACGGGCCCCTCTCGCCCCTGATTGGCAATGCCCATGATCAAAATTACAAGACATTTATAAGTTATTACTAACTATAATGTAAATTTCTTTAATTGTAGACATATATAATAAAAAATAAAAAATAAAAAATTTTAAAAAACGAAATTTTTTGCCGCTTTTTTTCGAAATTTTGACCGCACTTAGAGACCGCGGTAAGAGAAATGATTTCACCATAATGACATTTTGCTGGAACATTACTAACATCTTGATGTAGCTGTTGCATTCTATTAGAAATTGTATTGGTATGGTTGGATAATTTAAATTAAAAAAAAAAAAAAATTCGATTTTTTAAAAGTTTGCCCCATTTGCGGCGGTAAAAGATATTAACCATTTGGTGTAATATTTTGTGAATTTATTCCTTATTACCAATGGCAACTTTCCCGCACTATTAGGCTTCGATTATAAAAATTTCGGTTTTTTCGGCCCACCCTATTATCCATGTGTTATTTTAATGCTAACTTTATACTATTTGTTAGTTTGGTATGTTTCCATTATCCCGTCAAAATAATGAATTTTGTCGATCGTGCACAGAAAAATGATGAATTTTGACGATCGGCTACGTAAAAAAATTTCGTCATTCGGGAGTGTAAAATTCCTGAATTTCGTCGATAGTGTGTGTAAAATCATGAATTTTGTCAATTGTGCACGGAAAAATAATGAATTTTGTTGATCGTGTGCAGAAAAATAATTAATTTTGTCGATCGTGCACAGAAAAATGATGAATTTTGTCGATCGGCTACGTAAAAAAAATTCGTCATTCGGGAGTGTAAAACTCCTGAATTTCGTCGATCAAATATGTAAAAATCCTGAATTTCGTCATTCGGCAGTGTAAAAATCCTGAATTTCGTCGATCAAATGCATAAAAATCATGAATTTTGTCGATCGGCGCATAAAAATCATGAATTTTATCCATTGCCGCATAAAAATCATGAATTTCGTCAATTATGCATGGAAAATCATAAATTTCTTCGAACAGGCGCATATAAGCCATGAATTTCTTCGAACGGGTGCAAAAAAATTATGAATTTTGTCGAATGGATGCTGAAAAATCTTGAAATTTAGGGAAAAATGGTAATTGGGAAATCCTGCATTTGGCCAGTTCTTTCCACATTTTTAATCTAAAGGTGAAAACAAGGAATTTGGCTTAGTAGCCACTGGCCGGTAGGTTGAATTTTTTTAGTAGCCAGTTAGTGGCGAGTGAGAATAATTTCTTTAGTAGCCAGTAAGTACATTTATGTCATTGAATAATTAATTTAATAAATATATAATTAGTTTACAGTAAAGCAATTTATGTACTAAATAAAAATATTTTAATTTATATTGCTTTGAATAAACTTGAGATACTAATTTCCAATTTATTTAAAAATTTAAAATATGTTAACAGCAAAGTTATACACAACATGCTTATGTAGCTAACTAAATAAGTCTCACTAAGCTTAGGTATTTGCGTGTCTAACTACATAAGTACCTTTTACTAAAAAAATATTTGTCTAGAATTAAGATCTGACAATAATAAAATAGGTATGTTTATACTAGGGATGCACAACCTGTGGCCGGCAGACCAAAAGCAGCCTGCAATGACCCTAAATGCCAACATCTCCAAAAATTTAAAATTTTACCAATTTGTCGCGAAAAAATTTTCAAATTTTGTCCATAGGTCGCATAAAAACATCATGAATTTAGCCGATCGGACACGAAAAATCGTGAATTTCACCGATCGGGTGCATAAAAATCGCGAATTCCGATGATCGGGAGTTTAAAAATTGCGAATTTTGCCGATCGGGCTCTTAAAAAACGCGAATGTCGCAGATCGCAAGCGTAAAAATTGTGAATTTAGCTGATCGCGCATGTAAAAATCGTGAATTTAGCTGATCAGCGGGTAATAATCACAAATTTCGTCGATGGGACACGTAAAAATCGTAAATTTAGCCGATGGAACGAGTAAAAATCGTAAATTTAGCCTATCAGGCACGTAAAAAATGTGAATTTTGTCAAGCGGGCTTGCAAAAATCGTTAATTTCACCGATCGGGCGTGCAAAAATTGTGAATTTCGCCGATCGGGCACATAAAAATCGCAAATTTAGCCGATAAGGCGCATAAAAATCACGAATTTAATGTGCTTATTTTCACCATTAGTGCATATCATAATTTTTTCCCTCCCTAATATCGCAGGTTTTTTTTTTTTTTTTTTTTTTTTTTTTTTTTTTAAGAAAACCGGAAATTTGCAGATCTGCCGAAATGTAGCATCCATGTTAAATATCATTTTTTTAAATTATGGGCAATAGAAAAAAAGGAGTAAATATTGTGGAATTATGGAGGATTTGCGGATTTAAAAATAAATAAAAAGCTAAAATATGCCACTCGGCAGAAAAGGGGCATCTCTATAAAATACATGGCAACATAGACATAAAAAGTTAGTGACCAAAAGCAAAAAGTTTAGTCGCCAGTGAGTCTATCCCTACAATTGTAATTCTTCAGTATGTAAAAGCCGTAAAAGCAAAATAAATAAATAAATGCACAATGCCTGGCCACTCTTTTTGACTCAATGTGCCGGCAGCCTTTACTGACACACCTTTTTGGTGTTTTCTTTTATGTTTTCATTTGCAAGGGGGAAAAAAGCAAAATACATCTGCCAGTTATAGAAAAACAATCAGAAAATGCATCACTTTTTTTACTGAGGGGCAAGAAGGGTGCAATTTTGTCGACCAAAGAGCAGGCAGGGTGCAGCACCCTACTGAAACTGACAGGGGGAAACTCTGGTCATATGCTGTATGATTTGGCAATAAATCTTGGTTGCTTAGCGATTCATCCTTGGGGGGGGGGGGGGGACACTATAACACAAAAATACCCAATTTTTTCAAATTAAAAAAAAATATGGTACTTTCAGAAAATATGAAACATTTTGCATTATTCAAGGAATTGTTACAGCACGTAATAACACATTTTGATAAGATTTCATTTATCGAAATGAGTAATGGTTAAAGAATTTCAGTTTTAATTTCATATCTTTTGGTTAATTGAACTTTTTATATACCTATCAATTCTTTTATATATATATATATTTAAATAGTGCTACTATTTTAAAAATTTTGAATTTTCAAAAATTGCTTTTAAAAGGTACACAATAAATAAAATTTCAAAAATTGAAATTATTTAAAAAAAACTCAAGATGCATGTTTATGAATATAAACACACACAGGGTTGCCCCTTAGCACACTTCATGTTACAAAATATCAATTAATTTAAATTCAATAAACTTTATATAAAAATTATTATACAGCAAGCAACAATCATTTTCAAAAAACTAAATTGATATCATACACAAGCAGTGATGATCAGAGTTCTGAATATATACAAAATTGATGCACATGATTTATTAAAAGGAGAATTCCACATAAAAGTTTCATTTTGAGGGGGAAATAAAATTTATAACATGTTTAATTTGAGTGTATGATTGGAAAGCTTGGTATTTTTATGTTGTATAATAAAATCCTAATACAAAGCCTTTGTAAATTACTATTTACAAACTAAGTTAAGAACCATTATTGTCTTTGTAAAGTCATAATGTTACGTCAGTTACACAATAAAAGTTATGTCAGTTACATGTGTAAATGCCATTTTTTTCTTTTTTATTGTTCAGAAATTAATTAAACAAGTTACTGTTAGAATTTTTCATTACTTAGTGTTGTTGAGAACATTAAATCACTTATTTTAACAAGATAGTTTTGATAATTTTTACACTTCAATGAAGGCAGAAAAAATGTTTGTCTATTTTACGTTACATCAGTTACAGGATTTTGAATTACAATTTTTGTGATTAAAAGACAGATTGAAATAATCTGAAGGTATTTGGGTATTAAGTCCTTAGTAAGAAATATTTTAAATTGTAAAAATAAAAAAAAAATTCTAGCTTAATTAAATTTTCTGCACAGTTTTGAAAACAAAATTCGATGATCAAGTGTTACGTCAGTTACGATGGAATTGACCAAAACAATCATTTATTTTACTTTAAATTATTCTTTAATTACAATCTGATTAAAATTAAAACATTCTAAAAATATAATACATTACAAATATTATAAATAAAAATAACAAGACTTGTGATTACTTACGTTTGCTAGACAAAATAATGCAAGAACAAACACAGCGCCAGCAAGAAGGGAATCAATGGCGGCGGCGGCTTATTATTATTTTCGTTCTTCTTGCCTGGTGGGATGGTTGGAAGGTTGCGCAGAAAGAAATTCCGATCACGCGGCGTCCAAATTGAGTTGAGGAGATACAACGTTGTTTCAATGAATTTTTCACTTAGGAAAAATATCTATTATATCGTTGAGCAATCACGCTTTCGGGCTAAAGTAAAGGAAAACATAAAACGATTAAAAAACCTATTTTAAAACGACGAGAAGAGTAACGGAAATATCGTGACCATGAAACAACGTTTTTTAAAAGTCTTTTCTATGACGAATTAAATTTCCAATTTCTTTAGTCTAAAATATTGCGATATAAAGTATATTTTTCAACGGACATAAAACAACGTAACCAATTTTCAACAGTTCTGACTTATTTTCCACGCTATAAAAACGTCTGGTGCTACCTGGGTAAGTAATGGGAATAATCCATTCTTCTCTGTGATATTCCAAACATTTGTACGGATAATCTTTAAATAGTTTCTCTAACTCCTGCAGATCACGTGTGTCTGCAGGTGTTAGGTACACGTGCCCTGCGTGGTCACGTGTCAGACTGGTTTGTGTGAGGGGATTCCCCGTGTAAGAAAGTAAAAAAAATTGCATTGTGAAATTATTGTGTACGTCGTTTCTCTTTGCTTCGTTTCGGAAACTACTTAGATCCTAATACTTAAAAATGTCTCGTAAATTTTTAACTACGCAGGAAGCCTTGGACTTTTTGTCGAGTTTAGATGATAGTGATTTTGAAGACAATGACAATGAATTAGTTATTGTACCTCCAGATCCTGATTTAATGAGTGACACAGAGGACATTGATGATTCATCTGTAAGGAAAGTAGAAGAAATCATGTGTGATGAAGTAGATTCTACAGAGGTTGCAGGAACGATTGAAATTTTAGTTCCAAATAGAAATGAAAACATTTCTGTAAATCCGAAATGGGAAAAATGCGAACCTAAGTTCGAACGTGCTCCAAAAGCATCTCCTCATGAGAGACTTCAAAGAGTTAAAGATAATGTGGCTGGTAAATCTCCTATTGAACTGTTTGAAATGATCTGTTTGAAAATGATTGAACTGACGGTTGAAGAATCAATTAAATATTCCAGACAAAATAATAATCATGGTTTTGAAATAAGCATGGATGAAATGAAACAATTTTTAGCAATTCTTTTCTATAGCGGTTATCATATTTTACCTCAAGAGAAAATATACTGGGAAAATGCACCCGACACTGGAACTTTACTTGTAAGTAAATCGATGTCAAGGAACAGATATTACGAAATAAAGAAATATCTTCATTTTAACGATAACTTGCGACTTGATCGGAATGATCGCTATTTTAAAGTGAGGCCACTTTATAATCTGTTAAATGAAGGCCTTCAACAATTTGGAGTATTTTCGGAAATTTTAAGTATTGATGAAAGAATGGTTAGATACTTTGGAAAACATGGCTGTAAGATGTATATAAAAGGAAAACCAGTCAAATTTGGATATAAATTATGGATGCTAACTTCTTTCAACGGATTCCCGTATTATATTATACCGTACCAAGGTGCAAATCAGAATAAAACAGAACCTCCATCTATCGACAATATACCATCAACATCTAAATGCTAAGCTATGAAAACTCTAGAAGGGCAAAAGAAAAAAAATCCAAAGGTTAAAAAGAATCAACCATGTCAGAAAAAAGTGAATGAGCCAATATCTCACACAGTTGTCCAGAACTTGCTGTCAATAATTGCAAATCCTGAGATACATAAAATTTACATGGATAATTTCTTTACTTCCCATGAACTGCTATCCATTCTGGAAACCAAGAACTTCTTCGTTACAGGTACTGTTAGAGAAAATAGAATCTCTAAGTGTCCACTTATGTCTTCAAAAGCAATGTCGAAATTGGAACGTGGATTTTCTGACAGCAGATTCGATACAAGGAACCAAATAGCCGCAGTTCGGTGGAATGACAATCGGTTTGTTTCTGTAATCACTAATTTCGAAGAAACAAAAAGTATCTCAACAGTAGAAAGAAGAGTAAAAGGTGGTAAAAAACAGGTAAAGATACCTGCGTGCATTACATCCTACAATAAATACAAAAATGGAGTTGACTTGTTTGATAATCATGCAGCATCTTACTTTACTTCAATTCAAGGGAAAAAATGGTATTGGCCATTATTTGTTAATGCATTTGAAACAGCGCTTGTTGCTTCATGGAAGCTCAATCAGTTATTTGGAGAAAATAGTCTGAGCCTGCTTGATTTTCGAAGGCATATAACAGTTGCCTATTTGGGGATTTCTATTCCAAGAAAACCATCTTACAGAAAATTGGGTCGTCAACAGAGTAATGCAGATTTTTTAAGGATTCAGAATGAGCATGTGTTGATAAAACACCCAGAAAACCGACAAAGAAGATGCCAGCCAAAACCTTGTACAGGAAAACCAACCACAATATGTAAAAAATGTAACGTCGGACTATGCTTAAGATGTTTTGTCCCATTCCATTCATCTAATAATGAATAGCAGTGGATTATACCATTGTCCTATTTTTAGGACAGCCTGTACCAATCAAGCTAATAAAAAATTGGTAAGTTTTTTGATTTTGTGTGTATACATAGGCTTAATGAAGCATATATTTAAGATTTTATTTAAAAATAATATTCCTGTCAATGCTTGGTACGATATGGGTTAAAGGTTTCATAACATAATATCTCTGCAAGTTATCGCTACGTAAATTTGTATTAAACTAAACTGGTTTGGCTTATAAATTCATGAGCTAAACTAAAATTTATTATTTTATTAATTATAATTTTACAACGTTTATATTTTTTCCCTTAAATTTATAAAAATGGTTAATATTTTTTCTTTACTTTTACAAAAATGAAGTTTATAATTTTATTAACTTTATTTCTTTAGCTTATAAATTTTATAAATTAAACTACATTAATTTAAACTAAATCAATAAGTCCAATAATTTAATTTTACCTATCGCAAGATCATTAATTTCGAAATTGTCTTTAAAAATATTTTTTTTTGTTTTAATATTATTAAAACTATTCAGTTTGACAGAACCTTAAAAATTTCGAAAAAAGAAAATGTTGGTACATTACTTTTAATACAATGTTTTACGCATATATAATACATAATAAGTTAAAATTTATCTGTTATAAGGCACACAAAAATAAAACAAAATATTGAAAATTATGAATAGAAAATATTAAAAACATAGGAACCAGGGAGAACAATGAAAAAAAAAATATCCATAGAAGTTTTAAGTTTTTGCATCATAAAAAGTGACAAAAGTAAGAAGCAACGCTTAAGAAAGTGGAATGTCTAATCATAGCTTAATGGTAGGGACCTCCAGTTTAGTACACGGAAGTTTGCGGGTTCGATTCTCATCGTGGCAAGGTTTGATTTATTTACATAAAACTCACTCAGAAATAAGAAAAGAAAAAGCAGAAATATATCTGTCCTTAAGTTTGTTCTTGAGTACACAGTGTACTACATCCCATTAACTTTTTTTTTTTTTTTTTAATGATTAATTGTTTAAATATGCATACGAGTATATTTAAATTGCATGTATATATTTTCTTTTGATATCCAAATTGAATTTAAACTTAAACAATGATTTTAGAATACAAAGGAAATACTAAATATTAATGTTAGTTTTTACTAGATTATTGATTGTACGTGTTTATTTTATATTTCAGTTATAAAAAGGATTTTAATTTTATGGATTATTTTATAGAACACAAAAAAAAACGATATTATACTCCTATGTAAAAAAATTGTAGAATGAACTACCATTTTCCTTTAAAAAGAAACTTATCTTCATTTGGAGAATAATGGACAGAACTTTAAAATTGTAACACAAGCAATTGTAACACTGTTGCTTACATGATGGTAAGAGAGCGGTAATATAAACGATAAAAAAGGTTTTCGGTACTGTATGGACGTTAATTGTTCATGAAAACCATGTTGACGTTTTAATTTAAATTCTACATGTTAATGTCTTATCTTTAGCATTAAATATGACGTAATTTTTAATGAACACTTTTAGACTTTATAAGCGAACATTTTAATACGTTGGTTAAGAGGGTAGGATGTTGATTTAAAGATTAATGAAAAAAATAACAATTTATTTAAAAGTTATTTAATGCATTTAAAAAAAAATAAATTGTCTTTTAAAATATTAAATTCATTAAACTAAGAATAAGGCATAGTTTACTTAAAATTATATGTGGCATGGGATTTATTGAGTCAATTTTAAATAGATACATTTTCATTTAAGAAGACTGATTCCGCTAAAATTCATTTAATATTTAGGGACATAAAATCATCTACATTTGCCAATACGTGTAGATTTAATATTAAATATTATTTTTTTAACAATGAATATACTATAAGTTTTAGAAATTTTTATTTATGTAAAGGGAAACATTTATAAACATCATCCATGTAAAATTTTGAAAATATAAAGGGACAGAAACCCACATGGGAATTTTCCCTTATTGGGGTAAGTAAAATCTGCTCCATTTGATGATCGCGGTGACTAGATACTTTATCCTTTACGGCTGATCGCAAGTACAAAAGAGCTAATTTCTGACACATTTCTGTAATCATTTTTGCTCGGAAACGCATGAAATTGGCAGGTATTCAGAAACTATGTAATCGAAAGACGTTTTGCATTTTTTGGTAAAGGCCTAGAATATCTAACATCAAAGTCTGCGTTTTGAACCGAATCCCCGACGGGACAGCACGTGAAAGGAAAAACAATGGCTTATAACTCGATACGTAATTTATTTTTCAAAAAATAGACGACGTAATTCGATTCCAAATCGCTTCAATAGTCAGGCCTGCAAATTTTATACTTGTACGTTTAAAATAGAGTCAGAAAATGCGTCAGAAAGTTACACGTTGTTGAGCAGAAAATTTGAGAACCATTTTAAAGTTCCACCGTATCTTCATGCAGATATAAGAAGTTTTTACCACTTTATATATTATGTTTTCTTCCAATGTGGACCTACACACAAGAAAAAATTATTAAACAATTTAATAATCAAACGTTTATATTTTTGATATAGACTTATGTATCAGGTCTTGAAACCGGCATGCTACGTTTAATTCCGGATTGTCACAAGAAGAGTTGATTACGAATAATTAAGTAACAGTTAAAATTTAAAGGTCGACACGTGACCGATGTTGCAGTCCAAAGAGCGTTAAACAACACATTTGATAGTACTCATAGACTTTCAGAAGACATAATTGGATGATGTAAATGTAGCACAAATTTTAATCACGAAAATCCTCTCAAGACCATACATTACTTAAGAAATGAAAAGACAACGTGATAATGCCACACATGAAAATATGAATGTCTAAAATGCAGACAACTATTTTGGAGCTTATAAAGCTCCACCATTAGTAAAATGGTTGAAATTACAGAAAATAAATGCATTAAAACATAGTGAGAGTAAGAATTGCAGAACATTTTTAAGGACTACTCATTAGGTGCTGCCTTTTCATTCATTACCACGTCATCAATCTGGGATTTCTTGGCTCTGCTGCTTTCACACTGACCGTCATTATTTCTTTGAATACGGAGAACTTTTTTTTTGTTTTCTTTATGTTTTTATGCATTTAGTTTCTGTAAAGTTTATCACTACACTGACAAAGAAATTTACAAGCTCTGAAACAGCTGTCTGTATGTTTAACATTCATATTGTCATCTGTGCTATTATCACGTTGTCTTAATGTGTCTTAATTGTTTATTAAGATGTCAGTACAAGGGTTCAACAACCCTCTCATTTTAGCTCATTAATTAAGTACAGCTTGGCTTCCAAAACGTTTGCACGATTGACATCTGAAGTATCATTAATAATTGTTTGGTTTTTTATATAATATTTTATATACGGGTCGTCCAAATGAAAGTGGTACTACAGTCAGTTTGAGAAATGGTTTAATGGTAACCAGTAAACCATTTAATATAAATTAGTATACAAAAGAAAGAAGTAATACAGACGTAACAGATAGGCTATACAAAGTCAAATTGTAGGTTGTCACCTTTTAGGTTCTTGGTGATAACCACATGCGCTTGGCCAGGTCGTGACCTGTCGTCAGTACTGCTTCTTCCACTACGAAAATCCATGCACCATACACTGTTAAAAATGCCGTGAAATATTACCTCTGTTTTTAAAGGCTCTATATTTTTTGACTAATGAGAACGCTCTAAGGGCGTTTATGTAGCATTCTCAATGGTCAGAAAATAGAGAGCCTTTAAAAACAGAGGTAATTTTTCACGATATTTTTAACAGTGTAGGAATACCGATCTGCGTGACATACACTCCGTGACATACACATTTTGCATTAGACGGTAGATTTCACTAGCACTCACATTTTCAGCTGTTAAAAATTGCACGACCGCGCGTTGACACCGTTTGGAGCCATCAATGATGCGAACGATGCCTTCTAATGTACCCCCATGATATAACACCCGGATCTGACTATATCGCATGCATTCCCAGCACTCTGCGCCCTCTATAGGAGCATGCACAGTCATCTTTCTCTACAAATGGCTAAATTATTACAGTAATGCCACTTTAATTTGGGTGACCCTTTTAATTTAACCCTTCTTTGCATGAGTTTTTCTTTTACAATTGTGTTTTTTCATACATATATTAAATATTAGACACCAGAAATTTTAAGATAGATTTTTAACTTTGTTCAGCAACATAGTTCAAGAGAAATTTACTCGATTAATATTTCTATATAAATATAGTGGTGGCGAAGAAGTTGATTTATTTATTAAAAGTTAAATAAATAATGATGAAAATTTACATCACTATGGATCACTATGCAATTAAGGGTTAATAGATAATATTTGTAAAATTGTTCAATATTCAAATATACTTATGAACTGTTGCGATAATATTCGATTATTTTTTTTTGATAAAACTTAATCGATTGGCTTTCTCAGCGCCGTGAACTAATATATACGTTCACTAAGCTGTAGGTTGCCCTGTAATAGAAGTATTATTTAAATTAATATAATCCTTCAGATATAATCCAGTTTTAAACTTTGAATAATGATATATTATCAAATATTAAATTCATATATGTAATTAAATTTTTTATATCACGTTGGAAAATCATCTTTTATAGCATTTAAAAAAATATGGAGAAAACAAAATTACAAATTTGTCATGTTATTGGACAGCCAGAGAGTTAAACTCTATTGTACAAAATAATTTTTTGTTCATCAAGTTAAAACAATGACGTACTCTTCGGCTTAAATAAAAGCCAATGTTGCTTAAATAAAACTTGATGAAATAAAAACGATGTTCTGACACACACACCGTCAAATTTTTCTACATAGTAAATATTTTTTTCAAATCAGTCATTCTTTCTTTAAAAATCCTAAAGTCATATGGAAGAATAACATATTATTTTGAAAAAATCATTTATTGGCACTTTCCAGCTGTGAACTTAATAAATTCTCTTTCTAAGAAAATACAGCATACTGAATAGAAATTATGCATGTGAACGATACCGTCAAAAAGTATTTTAGGAATTAGATGAAATGATGGATGATGATAAATGTAAGTATTATTTCATAAAAGAAAAATTATGTGTCAAAAGAAGGAGTTTCTTAAAAATAAATTTACTTTTAATTTCGCTCGATATTTTATTGAAAATGA